>CM049320.1:29994713-30719713 GCA_026874595.1 Sipunculus nudus
ATCTTGTATTTCTGGAACCAGAACTTGATGAGCATTATCTCGCATGCAATATAAACGCACTGTGATATTTTTAATGGCAAAACAGACGCACGGAAAGGGTACTTTAAATTTAAAAATTCTAAACAGAATGTCTCATGCAAAGAAGTTACCAGGTTATAGATACGTCTGTATAAGCAGAGCAATCAATCAAGATGCATGATATATCAGCCATCCAATAACCAAATTTATAATATTTTCTTGTGATACCATGTATATGCTAACGTAAAAGGAGATACCAATGATATAAAAATAAGTGTGAGAAACAATGGGCCCTTGTCATAAAAAAATGGCACAGAGACGGTATTCTCTGCTCCTTCCACGGTCGGGGTCCAAGACAGCTACCAATATACAGGACAGTGATGTCTTTATTGATACACACAGTGGTTGTCTGTCAGTGAGAATAAATATCCCAGACGGGCTTGTTACTGGCCATATTCGACAGGTTTCCGAGATACGGTTAACACTCCCTCTGGGAAAAACTGAAAATACCTTGAGTTCAGGACAATGTTCATAGTGGTATCAGAAAAGCCACCATTTACGGCCACCTAACTGAGATACACTTTTTATACACGTGCAAACAGCCATGTTACTATTCAGCTACCATTTCCTAAGGTAACGCATAAATACACTTTCGGTATTATCATGTGTTAATAGAGGTATAAGTGAAGCCGCGTATATCATTTAAGGCCCCCTGAAAAGACATACACTTCTCAAATGCTGTCATGTTATTGGTCATATTAGGCAGGTCTGCATGGATTAGATAACTCTAGAATTCCTCATTATGGGATATTGTTTTTTTTTTTGTAACACAGAGTGTAATTATTCTAATTATGAAAAAGGTATTATCATTTTATTTCTATAATCGCAATGATTGCTGTCTAGGCCGCCCATTATCAGTGAGCAAATATGATAAACAACACAAGTGCTAAATATTTTCGCCTATTTGCAAACGTGAAGACAGATGTTTGAAATATGAAACAGGCATGGTATACCGGTCCATTAGCCCCCCACCTTGGCTGTGCTCAAATTGAATTAACCCTCGATGGCAGACAACGTTAACATGTCATTACTCACTACTGAAGAGCGTCCAAGCGCTCCGATCAAACCAGCTGGTCACCTGAACACCAAGTAAGTAATCAGTTAATGTATGTGTCCACCGGATCTCGGAGAGTCCAAAAGTCCATGGCGGAGAAAATTAAGTTAGAAGTGCCTCATTTAATAACAAGGCACCAGTCGTGTGGATGCTAGCTCAGCTACGGATGCGCCAGCCACGTTGACATGGGCTTCGTTTTGCCATTTCTCTGGTATCAGTAAAGTTTAGAGACGTTACTGTGATATAAAAAGGGTTGTCATATAACTGTAAGATTAGGTCTTTGTTCATATATTCATTATACAATTATATGGCCGCGTTAAAACACACACACGCACATATATATAAATAAATATATATATAAATATATATGTATATATATATATATATATATATATATATATATATATATATATATATATATATATATATATATATATATATATAAAGGTAAACAATACCACACGCATTACCTTATATCTTTTTAATGCATATACAGAAAGATTAACAAATGAGAGCTCCGGTGCTATAATAAAACGGGGACAAAAGCCAGATGAGATCCCTGAACCTGATTTCTGTTATGTAAATATAGCTTGTGCCTCGTATCAAATTCGTTGTGGTTAACATATTCAGTTTCATGGTTAGTATTTTGCCTTTCCTGTTTAATTATCCATGCATGTAATAAAAATGAGAGATTTTTTAACGGGACCTCTGTTCATGATGACCTTTTCAAACCCTTCGTAACCGTGTCAAATTATGCCACTAACTACCAGGTCGTTGTCAGACACTTGGGAATATTTAACTCTCTTTTGGTGGTTTTCTGTGACAGCCTAAGTACACGAGGTTTTCTTGTTATTTGACTGTTTTATATCTTCAAGTGCAGAGAAGTTAAGTAGCATATCTATCAAACATCCCCCAACAGTACTCATAATGAAACGAGTTCCATATTTGCTGCCACAACTTCGATAACAATCACGGTAGAAGTTGAGGTTTTAATGTTTGTTAATGCACTACTTTTATTAATTCCCCTCTTCGCTTATATAGGTTTCCAAAAAGCAATCGGGGGAATGTAGACAGCTGCAGGCAGTTAATCGTTGAAATACCCGGCCCCATGTGTAGCGTTAAATAATTAGTTTTATGGCCTTTTGAAACATCTTTGAAATGAAGTTTAATTTTCTACATGCTGGAGTATAAAAATGGTTTCTTGGGATATGAAGGCTCAGACTGCACCTGCAGTTGAATGAAAAAAAGCAGAATGATCAAGCTTAAAAACATGGTAACTGTCCAGATCAAGTTCTACATATGGGTTAGGAATTAAAATCCCATATGTCCTCGTCATGTTTTAAATGACCTAATAAGCACTGGGGGACAGCAAAACACGATACAACACTCCGACAAATTATTGTTATAACAATGCCGGCTGTCGCAGTTGTGGACCAAAGGAACCTGATGGCTTGTCTCACATCTGGAAAATTAATTCATTTTTAAATTCAGGTGATGTAGGTCTCGAGCCCAGACCTGGACTGAAGTCCACTTTTTTAAGGACTCGTACCAGGACTTGGACTCGAGGGCCCTGGACCCGTACTTGCACTCAGACTCGTATATGGTATGGACTCGACAACATCACATGTAATTTTCATATCTTTGCGGTTCTGTTTTACGTTTACCGGCATGTTAAAAGTAAAATAATGTTTTATCCCTCATCCCTCATTCTCTTTCCATCCCTTTCTTCTAGGCAATCTAAATATTCATTTGCGGATATAAAAACAGCAATGTATATTTGAAAATATGAAATATGCTTTTCTTGCGTTAGATATAGGTAATCTTATTATTCATTTGGAGATATAAGAACAACAAAATATTCTTAACAATATAGAAATCCGAAATAGGTATTTAATAGGTAATACATAGTTGGACCACGTAGACAAGTTGGAAACTTTATTTTTTAGAACCTTAACAGTTGCTAAGTTGGCCAAAGTTTTCTCAGTTTTATTTTGCTCTCAAGTAACATATTAAATAACCATTAAACAATCTTTCAAGTGATCATACTGACAAGTTAAATGTCTAGAGGGTTTTGTTTGACTTCAGGTTTCAGGATATGTAGTCCGAAGCATGTTATGCGATATCCTGTTTGTTTTATTTTAATATATTTCAGAATTATTCTAATTTTATATGTCATATAATGAAAATAACATTTTATTCGTACGAATAACAAAACTTCTGTAACCCACTTAAACTACTGCAATGCACAATGGTAATATCGGTAAAAGAGGGTTTCGCCATTTTCTTTTTTTAAACATACTCTTCTTATTAGTGTATTTTTTGTGATTTTGGTAACCATACTCAGATAAAAGTAACGCAAAATGACATTATATTCAATGACCATGCAAAAAATATATTCATTGGTAAGATAAGACCATTTCCTTACCTAAAGTTCAACACAAAACGCAATCCAGACAGCGCAGGTGTGTCATAAAACGTCTTTACGTGTATGCCCACCTACGGATCAAGACTCAAATATAGAAACCTTTGTCTGAAGGTATCTTTGTCTCCAGCGGAGCACGCTTAAGGTGTATTGTGTGACTGTTCATAAAAGCTAACCCTGAGGGGTGGGACGTTTCCTAGTGGTTAAGGCGTTAACTTCAAACTGAAGGTCCCCAGTTCAAACCTTGCCCGTGTCTCAATGGCATAATGGTGAAATCTCGTTAAAGTACCTATGAGATTCACTTTAATATATTATCGACAGGTAAAGACTTCTGGAATATTCCTCATCCCGTGCATATAAAACCTGAAATCCAGAAGGCTTAATAATAACATATCATTCTTATCATGATGATACCTTCATCCAAATTCAATAGACATGCCACCAAGAGACCATGGACCTATCCTTAAAAAAACCCCAGCTAACTCTGCACTCCGTTTTAAGAACGAATAAAACCTATTGCTCTGTAACTGATCTATACTCGTGCAAGACACAACCTGAGAAGAATTCGTTTAACTAGATAAAAGCAGTCAGGGACCGCATACTTCCCTCCGCCGGAATGTTGGTCAGATTTCGGCGTGTGCTTGGGAAATATGCTAATTCCTGCCAAGCGAAATGGGTAGCACTGTTCGCGAACTGGATGGTTTTATCTGAAATTTATCATTTTATTTTCTTTAAAATGTTCAAGCGGCTGGAGCTCACTATCGGCAAAACTCTACTGAAAATATAAAAGGGGCCAATCACCTAACTGAACTTTATAAACTAAAGGTAATCCTTCAGAGCTTTTATAAAAATAGACCAGAAAACGTGGATATCACAGCACACTGGCTGCTTTTTTTTTGTTTATATCAACGTGTTTATAATATGTCAAAACAATACGCCAAAATAATCAAAACAAAGTTAACAAGGGCATCTCAAAGCAAGCCAGATAAGCCAAAGCTTTGCAATTGGCGTTTTGCAACAAGTGACCCTTCTACCTCCGCATATATGAAACTTACCACCTTAGGTTACATGTTTTAACTTTTGTCAATATTGCTGTGTTTATAAACATGTTTTTGATTAACAAGTTCACACAACCTTCACGAAGGCCTTATAAGAACTTTTCACAACCAAAATTACCCTTAGATCATTAATATATACACAGAGGAAATCACATAAATTCTGTTTCAAAAGGTAGGTGATTAGGCATCTTTAAATATTGACGAAGTTCAATATTGACGCGCGCCGTCCTTTGAGATCCATTTTATTTTTGCTTATTTTGGCCTAATTGACTAGAATTTATTTATAACTTAGAGACTGAAAAGTAGTTATGAAGTATTTGTCCAATCATATCATAGCAAAACATAACAGAATGTACAATGAAATATAAGTGTGAAATCAAGACATGCATCCCAGTAAAAATTGGTTAATTAGCTGATGAGCCATGTCATCTGTTCTATGGGACCCTTATTTCTGGTATTATGATTACTTAATTAAATAGAGTTAATCTAAGAAACTAAACTTAACTCTATTCCCAATGTAATAGGGCAGTAAGCAGTCAAAGCCATAAAATTGTTAAGGTTTTAAAAAAAGCTGAGTGCATATAATTTATGTACGTTTCTCAGTGCCTGAATTTACACGTACGCAACTATGCGCATCTTATCATTGATAAAAATGGAATGCTTTAAATCAAGTAGGGTATAACAATATTTGTACGTTTTCACTTCACAAATGAATATATGCCCGAACGAAAAGGATTATAATAAAATGGATAACGCTTTAAGAGTAAATTAAAGGTAGGTTCAAATGTTTCAAGAAAAGCTTCAAGAAAGATTTTACAGAAAGAAGTTCTTTGCGTTCTTTGTCCTCTTTCCGTCAATCAGCATAATGGCCGGCTTTATCAGAGTGTGGATTGGAGACAGAATTGAAAATGTTACACAGGTGTACTGATAAAGAAGCATTTTATTAGTCGGGACAAAGCCAACAAACGCACTTCTAGAGCCAAAAGGGAGGACACCAATAGAATCAGAGAACCGCTTCAATATATTCTTGTGCGAAAGCAGAAAATATTCTCTCCAGCAGCACTATTATTACCGGTTCATTTGATTTAAAGTTACAATGAAGTTTAGTTTTAAGAAAAAGTGAATTTCGTTATCGTTAAGTTTTAAGGAAATGTGAGTTTTGTGATCGCTCAGGCATTGGACAAAGGAAGGTGTCATGTTAAGCGGGTGTTATTTTATCTGCTCATAAATTTTGTATTCATTTTCCATTTGAAATATTTTTAAATATATTTGTATGCTCAATTACTGAGTTGGTTATAAAATTATGGAATTATATCATATTGCACTGTGACATGTTTCCTAAATAGAATATTATGAAATTACCCGGATTTTTGTATAGATCAAAAACCCTTATCCATTTACAATTCTCCCTCCTTAACGTAAATTATCTCGAGACCATAAATCAGATTGTGAACGTACAATATTAAAGTTTAAAAGTGAAGTTTAAAGTCATCTGGTAGTTTCATCAAATCAGTAGACCATAAACAATTTCTTGAGGAGTCTCATTGACACTCTCGCTTACCACTACTCAATGCCATCAGTAAGTAAATAGTATCAATATTAGAAAACTGTCGGAGGCAGCCTCACCAAATCCATGAGATTACAGGATGTTGATGACATTAATAATAATGAGCTATGTAAACCGAGAGGAAATCATGGTTTAACAACTCGATGGAAGCATCACAGGTCATCTCTTGCAGACAGAATGGGACATTGACAAATTCCAGTGAAAAATAACTGCCCCCAGTCTTGCAATAGTACAGAATATATAATTTTAAAGTGATCTATCGAGATAACCACCAACATGTCGCATGCATTATTTTTAATAATTGCTGAAAAGACAAACCAAATAAATCAGATAGCACGTCAGTTTTAAAAGGAACAAGTGGTTTAAATTTCGGAGGTGATCCGGAAAACCGTCTTGATTCAGGATTTTATAAATCGTAATATGCCTATTTCTGGCAATGCTATATAGCGGAGGTCTGCGCTCTCTGAGTGCTTTTCTAGTTTTACAATACCAGGCCTGTTAATGCAGTTCTCCAGAGTGGGATATATATATATATATATATATATATATATATGCCTATGTCCTTTGTTCCACCATGTCTATGGGATGAAGCCGATTTCAATGGAACAAAGACTTTATACCTACCCCTGTATTCTAACGTTGCTCCTGTCATTCCATTACCTGCATCTTATGGCTTAGCGGTACCGGGCCACAGCGACAGATCTCACATGTATTATGGATATCTCTATAGACTGAAACTGCATATCAAGGGCTGTGCGTGCAATTCCCTGAGCATGGGATAAATTTACCAGCCGAGGCGTAACAAATCTGACAGCCGGCAAGCCTTAGCCGCGTAAAGCCATCCTCTGGTTGTATATAACACAGCTGTCTGTGGATATAGGTAACCCTTCAGGAATTATGTAGAGGAAAGCTGTCAACATCCGTTTATCCGTAATACAAATAAAAAATACAAATATATATCTCACTATTCTTACTTAATCGTTTTGAAAAACCTGTTTCTTAAAAAAAAGTATGAACATAGGCGAAGAGAAAATCTAGAAAACAACCATGCTTTAAAATGCTACCTCTTGATATCCTTTTTCAAAGGTATTCTTCGCTTTTCCAAGAATTTCCTTCTGATATAGAAGATGCCTGGGTCAAGAAGCACATAATACAAGAAAGAATTTTTAATTAAAGCATAGATAATTAATAATATATTTTTCATAGTAGCTTTGATGTTCCAATGATTCAATTCCTTTAAATGGCCCCTTTTTCTATAATCACTAGGATATATTTAGCATAATACACTATGCCAGCTGGTCTCAATGATGCCAGTGATAAAATGTGATATCAAACAAACATCTTATGACCAATTTGATCACTATTTTTAAATTTATCAGTATATACCATTCGGGTACAAAATGTTTTGGCCTTTGAATTCGCAACATGGCTGTCCGTGATAAATATATATATATATATAAGTTAAAGGCTGGTCATCGCCAGTCTTTGAAATACATGCATGTCACTTATTTATCTAGTACGTTCCTCAGTATCTTAGATAGGAAATTTTCCTGTCTATAATTGATGCTATATTTCGGAGCCTGGGAGACGACATGGTCAGAATATCTATAAATCCGTGCGCATGGGTTTGTTGTCCGTATACATGAATTACTAATAAGTCTGCCTATAAGTCTGCCATCTTGAATAGCCTCGGTTTAGTAATCGTAATCTTGGGCGAGGATTAATTAATTTATTGACCATGTCGTCTCCCGGGCTCCGTACTATATTGACAGTGGGGTAATTATCTTGGACCTGTCTTGGTATTTTTATGATACGTTAAGTGTTGCAGGCTTTTTTTTGTTTTTTGGTTATCATGTGTATATAGCAATACAATTGTTATCTGCACGATGCAAGCCTGGCACCTAGTTTTCTGTTATAGGCGTCTGCTAGTGCTAATTGTATATGATTGATACATTACTGTTGTAATATACACTGAATTAAACGCGACATTTTTGTTTGGGTGTAATCATTTATAAGACTCATTTATTTATTGTCATGATGGTTGTGAAATGTTAAAGATTCAATTTCGTATGTCTGTTATGCCTGTGTATGGTGTTAGGAGCTAACACTGGGCACATATTATAAACGGTCACGAATCGGTTTCTGAATATATTGTATACTTAGGGTAGCATGGCTCGCTGTCCTTGCTGCTGCAGTGTGTGATTATCACATAGTTATTACATATATCAAGTTCAAAGTGTTACTTTTTTTGTCTGACACGATGAGAAATATATTTCTTCTGTATATGCGGAATTGGTGGAATTGATACCACATTTGTTTCCTGTTGTGATTATTAAGGCTCGCTTTTTCACCTGGATATAATTTAAGTGATTCTTGATTACTCTTGGTAGATATTGTTGACTTCTGGGTATTTCCTGCTAAGAAACGTTTTCATAATGCCTCATTGACTGATGCGTGAGCTCATTCATTAGTATAGGAAGATGTGTATATTATGGAGAATAGCTTGACAATACCACGATATCGTTATATTCAGGCCTTATTAAAATAAACTGATAGGGGCCTGCGTGTCATGATACAAGTAATAAAAGAACATCCATTCCAGGGGTCGAATCATATATATGCTGCGTGGTAGTATTCGACATCAGAGGCCTATATGGTCGTGATCATTTGGTTAATATAGAAGAAAAAATTGTCGCACAAAATTTGTGGTGGTAAACCTTTCGGCGAGAATTGAAGTTTGATGCAGTTTCAGCTTCCGCAGCTTCGCTGAAAAGCCGACATGATGGTCGATAAATAATTTCAAACCAGTCTCGTAATCAACAACTGCTGCATGAATCCACGTGAGTCAGCGTAAGTTTAATATCTAAGATTTTTCCCAACAGATTAACGTCACTTTTTCTGATACCTCAGGAATTACAGTCTGACAAGCAGACGAAAAGTACTGTTAGAAATTGCGTGCACATCTACCAATACTAGAATTGATCAGAACCCTATAGCTTGTACTGCCACCTCAACGCCTTCAGTCGACTTTACTTAATGTATACGTCGTATATTAGAATAGGCCTTTTAAGTCCATTACATACTTTTTGTTCCCACGATAACAATTTTAAAGGGACAAAAAAAGAGGTAAAATTATACCAATACTTTCACGAGGAGTTCACTTTTCCTAGACCTTTGAGCCCATATGTGAGTTTAATGTAACAGAACATTTATAATTTATGTATACTTAGCTAATATTTGTCATTGTCATATTCTCGTTTGCATATTGTTGTATATGTTTATTGAGTGTACAATAATTTTAGACTTCAATGTAGGTATTCCCTTACTAATAATGTATTTATCTTCATGCTATATGTTCAGCATTTAACATTTTAATTCTATATGTGTTCCATATTCAACGTTCTCGCTCACTCATCCCTAAAGAGAATCCTCTCGGCAGACTTGCATTTTCGGCTGCTCTCTCACTGCTATGCAGTGCTGTGGGACATGGCGTTGCCGCTACCTCATTGCGAGTTTGTCAAGTTGGGTTAATTTAGGATGAGTGTAGCAAATTTGCCTTTTATGTGTATACAATTGAATTGTTCACTGGACCCGGAACCCTATTGAAAATCAGCATTTTGTGTTGAATAGGCCATCCTGGTAAAATATCTTTGAAGTAAAAATAAATAAATTTCCACAATTTTTTCCAAGCAAAACCATCCCAGCACATATTCTCGGTACTCTACTGCAGTTGTTTGACACTTTGTTATGGTTCTGCATGTCAGTAAACACAGTCCACATTTGTTTGTATACGATAAGAAGGCCGTGTTCGGAACTCCGACTTGGCGAATGCGTTAATGACCCCAAACAAGGAGTAGCATGAACATGAACGTGTACAGTTGTGATACATCTAATGTCAACTTGAAAAGAAGACGCAGGTGGCGTTTGCTCTGTGTTTATGTTGGCAGCAGTAATCATGCCCGGTCCACTATTTTAACACTTGAGTACGGGAATATGCCAGTAGGCCAATATTTTGCAGGTCCTTTTCATTTCAAAGAGAAGGCGCTATTTTTCCTGTTAATTCAACATGCTTTGTAGGTGATTAGGTCCCTTTAAACGTGGCTATGTTTGATCCATGCTTGCCTTTCCTTTTATCTGGCTGGCTTTGAAGTATATAAGATATCTCTTAGCTTAATGAAATACAGAAGACGATGCGTGGTGCGTTCCTCGACGCCCAAAACTTAGCGATAATTGGGAATCGGATATAGGGTGTACGACCAGGGAGATTATGTAGAGGTAAAAGATAAATATCTGGTGCAAATCTGTGACAAGGAGTTATATTGTTCCCAAAGGTCAGCCATATTAGATATTCAGCTGAAACATGAACAGAAGAAAGTGGAAAAAAACTTAAATCGATGGTTTAGCTAGGAAAACCCTTCTGCAAGAAAATGATGCAAATATTGATATGGGAATAAACTCACCAACCCTTTAAACCTTCCCTTGCTAGAGCGGTAGGCTTAATGATTGATAAAAATGATTAAAGCTTCATATAAATTCAATCAACATTTTAATTTTATTCGTATCAAATTCTAGCCTGAGCTGACATATCCGCTTACGAAGTACGAGCTCATGTGATGATCTGTCCTCGCTGGTGATGTGATTTAGACACTATAGGAGATCTGTCTGCTTTCTATATCGAACCGGCTGACAGACAACTAACAACATTGATTACACTTCACGCAGACGCTGAATATGAGGTCATCTTAAAGGTCACATCCGGCATTAGTGACGATGGTCATTAAAACCTCAGGTCATCTAGGTTGAAACATTCCATCTTAAGTGCAGTTGTCCTCCCGCGTAGGAATCCCAGGAATTAATATTTGCACACGATACAGTCAGGCGACTTGAATAAGACTGGTCTGAATGCCAAGATTATTGCAGTAGGAAATATGGCATTTTATTAATGGGAGTAATAATGCCACCAACGCCGTCAGACACTATTTTAAATGTAAAAGCAATTGTTACATCGTCGGACAGTGCCGGCACTCATCATTAACGTGTACCAGCTATTCCCAATGTTGATTTTGGTTTCATAAAGGTCACAACAGCCGGTTTTAATTATTTTACTTTCACTCGTGAACCCCAGGTAGGGTTAGATGAGACAATATGGTCCTTGTGTAAAAAGGTAAATGTGATTTTAACGTTGGCAGCCTTATACAATGCTTGCTCTGAAAGTCTTTGTTAAAGCTCTTCTTCTAAATTAGAAATATATAACTCCTGTGGCAATCCAATATGCAGAAAGGATTATCGTCCTATGCTTCCTACCTCACCGTATTCTGTTCCAAAACTTTTAACTTTTTACCCTGGGTGAAATTATTTGCAGATGTTTGCAAACAATTCTTCATGTTAGAAGCGTAACAATGCGCCAAAAACAATATATGCGGAAAGCTATTTTCAAATAAGAGTCATTTCTAATAACAAGATGCTCAATTTTCTTATCCTAAGTTTTCTCATTGTAACACTTGGATAGTTTCCATATTTTTGACGATACCACTTAGCTGTATTCAAATTTTTATTAAAAGCGTCGGTTGATGATACATTTAGAAAATCCGAAATATTGACCAAAAAAAATATTCCACTTGCTTTCACAGCATTTGTTCAGTCAGTGGATAGACTGCATTCATGATAATATGGGGCAGAGATGTGTAATTTTACCTTTTAAGTGATTGTAACGTGATTACCTTAAGTGTCGTATAAATTACTAAAATGCCACTTACGCGAAATGGCTCATATTTAACCAAGCCAACACATTTGATTGACAGGAAAATGTACTTTCGTTAAGTATAGATCTAAACGAAGCGGTTTGTACACATGCTTTGACGGCTAATGGCTTGATTGCATGCCGTAACAGCTTTCATGAAATAAAATGCTTTTGCTTGTACCAGTATTTTTCGGGATAGAAAAATCATTAGTGCATTTACCATGAAAGTTTTACATTGAAACCATCAAATATGGGAGGACCTGATATTCATAGATACTATGGTGGCTAAGAAAAAGGGCTTCAGACGTTTGTAAGGGTTGGAGGCCTAACCCCAAAACAGTTCACGCGTTCTGATGTCAATAGATTAATATATATATTAATGTTTCTAACCACATTCACCTGATGATCGGGTCGCATCCCGTGAAACAGTCTGTTGTGAATTAACAGTGTTGTTTTTCTTCAGAGTTATATATATATATATATAATGTAGACAAAGAGAAAGAGTGACGCCCTTTAGATAGACTGACTTGTTTATTAACACAAGTTAGTCTATCTAAAAGGTGTCACTCTTTCCCTTAAATTACATTTCTACCACAGACTATCACCGCTATACCACTTATTATAAATATATATATATATATATATATATATATATATATATATATATATATATATATTATAAAGGGAGAGAGAGAGAGAGAGAGAGAGAGAGAGAGAGAGAGAGATTTAAACTAATGAAGACAAATGATAACATGGTGATAAAACTGATCTGATAGTACTTACAGCTCACATCGTACAAATTTTATAATTATTATGTAATGTCTGAATAATATATATATATGTATATAAATAAACATGAATATACACACACGTAGGTGCGTTGGTGCATGTCCTGAAGCAAGTCTGTGTGTCAGGATGTCTTAAAAAGAATTAATGCCATGATATAAAAGGAAAGACATTTATTTATATACCATGCTTTAATTCGATCAAGATTCTGACTTGACCTGAATGCACAAACTGTAAAAGTTATCACGACAGACAATGGTTAAAAGCAAACATCGGGCTGGTTTTCACCTCTCTTCGACAGTGCACTTAGAACTGAAAATACTGCAAGAAACAGGCCTGGAAGGCTCAGTGGTAAAACGCTCAGCCTTCTCCGCTGGCGACCCGAGTTCGAACCCCCGTGTGCCTATGAGAGAGTGTTTAATTGGCCCGTCCAGGGCCGGTGTTTTTCTCCGCTTTCCTCCACCCTTACCAACATCCGAGCCATGGAGGGTGCCTCGTATTTGTTATTTAATCTAGTTCTACAATCCATGTTTTAGAAAAAAAGAAATGCATTACTGACGTTGATTTTTTTTTAAATTCCTTGTGTTAGTATTGACTGTCAAACGTGTTTATATTTATTCCTCCGATCTTGGCTAAACGTTCATTTATTGTACGCAATATGCAGTTAAAACAAAAGCTTGCTTCTTTTTGTATTATTAATCACAGATATTTTTATAAAGCTTCAGTGGCATCAACTGTAATTCATTTTTTATGACAAACAGGGTTTATCCTGTATAAAAATCTGCTTCCTTTTGAAAGAACATTGTAAATAATGAGCTAAAATAATGCTTGGTTATTGGCAAAAAAGGTAAGCCTAAGTTTTTGAGTTGGATGAATCAAGAAAGTGATGTATGAAAATGAAAAGCCATTAATTTTACTCGGAGAGCCATTTTCTCCAGATATTGTATCATTAATATTTATACTGTGTTGATCAGAAGAAACCAGATTACAATCCATCATGATAAATTGTTTTATCTGTACCTGAGGGTAATTTATTTTATAAATTATATATATATATATATATATATATATATATATATATATATGACTAGTGTTATTAATGTGACCATAGTAAAATTCATCAGGACAATTTCTATTCTATTCCATTTCGAGTTATAGGGGCGTCAATGCCATTTGAAAAAACTCTGGCTTAACGGACTTTCTGCCAGGTGCCCTTGTTGAATTTGTTTTGATTATTTTAACAGGCCCCTACATATTATAAACACATTGATATAAACAAAACAAGCAGCCTGTGTGTGCTGATGCCTTCATTTTCTGGCCTATTTTTTTAAAAAGCTTCAACGGATTACCTTTAGTTTATAAAGGTCAGATAGGTGATTGGGCCCCTTTAATGAAGTTTTATAATCGACGCTATTTTAACGATTATCGTCACTGTAGACTGGTACTGACACGACATTACTTTTCTCCCCGAATTTAGAGGATGTATTGGTATCCTTTGATTTGACCGTATCTTGACACTTGCGACATGTTTGCAAAGCACTAACCCAAATCAATGGATTTATTGTGCAATATTTGGCACAAAGGGGCCATCTGAATACTATGCACATTAGTATAATAAACGTTAAGCCTTCATCATCAATAATAATTATTTTGATAATGATAATAATAATAATCATCATGATCAAACTCTAATTTGAGGATTGATAAAAAAACTGTTATTTCGCTTTAAACATAACTTTCCACCAAACTCTCTCATGGGGTTGATTCTTCGGAGTACTTTCAAGTTGTATCTCCGCGCCCTCGTCGAACCTTGACCTTTATATTTCCAGAAAACCGCTCATAGGAGTTGCCTTGTTGTGTACATCCAAAACCCCGGATACAGATAAAATAAGTCGCATGTCGAAATTATGGTTACACCACTAGTTAGTATGTTGTATATGAAGCCTTTATGATAATTCTTATAAATAAAATAATAATAATAATAATAATTATTATTAAACTATAGTCACCGGACGCCTCTGTCTTCTATTATGCCTGTATTTTACAGCCATTCTATGAATGAGCTGGGACAAAAGCATTCACACGAGACCGTACCTGATTATGCGGAAAAAGACTAGATGCAATGATCCAACTGGATGAGCTGCAATAGATTTTATCTCACTTCTCTTTGTCGGGGGCGTCACCCAAGTAATGTGGAAAGCCTGAGTGTCGAAACGCACTGAGTAAACCCTCAGGAGCCTTTGAAATCCGAGCGCTTTCCAAATTAATTTTGCAGGAAGTCTGACTGGGAGTCTCCCTTTTATGGTGCAATCCACAGAAACGACTGTTTTGGAGCATTTGAAGTGATTAGTTCTCGGCCCGACTAGGACGACATTAATTCCAGCATGATATAAAAGTTGGTAATATCAGAGCTGCCTGTATTAAGGACACCCTTCCCTAACTGGCAAAGTTCCGATCGGCACTAAATATTTTCTAATCGGACGTTGAATTGGTAATATGCAAAGGAAAAAGCTAAGGTTCCTTGGAGTAAAAGAAAGTTTTAAATTCCGGTTTGGGCACCAAAGTGGTACACAGGGAATCGTTAGTGTCACTCGAACTCCCGTAAATCGCAGTAAACCCGATTGCTAATCCCATACTCTTCACTGAAATTTGTTCTCCGGCTGAGTATGGGCGTTAGCAGTTTCCTTTCTTACGAATATGTCTCTTTTCTCAAAGTGACATTGCCTTCGGAAGAAAGGAAAGAAAAAATCGCATACATATTTCTTATTATAATATTATACACTCCACAGTATTTCACGAAATTACTATTTTTTTTAATTTCAAACAGAGGCGGTTTTCAACCGCATAGGTTAAAATAAAGCACACACTATTATATGTAATAATAAATACAAAACTAGAAATCTGAATTCTAAAGAATGCAAGCCTCCACCATGTGGCGAGTAACATTTTCCCCAGGTTCATCCGTGTAACTTGGGAATATTCCTTAAGGACGTTTCTGCATCCGGATCATGGTCCGGATCCACACCAAATCTAATCGATTATTCAATGTTTTTTTTTCCCGAAAATATCCGTTCAGGATTGCGTGAGTTATGTTGACAAAACACACATACAAACACACACGAACCGGGATGAACGCATACCCTCCTGACAACAATGAATGAAATGAATGTGTGTGAAATGCCTCTCCCTGTTATAAGTCAAATTCAGATATTAATGGAATGAGTCAAACAGTGCATGCACACTTGCAGATATCAGGAACCATATATGTTTTGTAAAATTTAATAAAAGTAGTAAAAACAGCGCCGGCCCATGTGGCTTCTCTATAGATCCGCCCGTACTGATTATCACTCGATCAATGGCGGTCCTTTGCTAAGCATTCGTGGTGTTGGCCTTTTATATATATGGGAATATATCAAGAAACCCTCAGTTTGTTAAGATATTAGAGTTTGTATTTGTTTTCTGTTTTGTCTTCCCTCGTTTAGTAGGTGGGTAAAACAACATCACAAGGTCTGCTATGTTCTTGCTACAGGTCACAGTAGGTCTACTCACTCCATAATCACTTGCTGAGCGTTAAAGAGTTTAATTCTCCATGCATTGTTGCTTGATTGTACTGGGCTATATCCCAATGGCATAACGTCCATCATTATAAACACCTATGTGCACTTAATTCAAACGATATACCATTTTTAACAAATTGTACGCGATTCATGTGAGTAAATTTCAATTACCCCTGTTTTGCAAATTAAACACTCTACTGTATATTTGATGGTAACTATAATTAAGATGTGTTTAAACAAATTACAGCCAACGCAATACAGTTGAACCTATTAATACCAAATGAACTATTCCAATGCAAAAATATGCTGACTTTAAGCAATTAATATAAATATTAAGCATGGTTCCCTAGATTCTGTTGTGACAACTATACTTTATACCCCTTGAGGGAATATTTAACGTCCTTTTATTTAGTATCAAGGGAATACATTAAATCACAAATGCCTGATTTGTCTTGATTTACCAATTCAACCAAATCAGCGACAATTAACCGATATAATACAGCCATAGCACGACTCAAACCTGGCGATAATAATCAGTGCTTAATTGAATTTACGAGTTACTCTGGGCCTCGAACTAAAGGTACCCGCCAGAGTTTCAGCTGGTAAAAATCAACAGAGCCCAAGAGGCTGTTATTTAAATGTAAACTTGAACTTATAATTTATTTATTTAATTACTTTTTATATTATCTAATATAGCGGTAACATTTATACATACATATTCAGTGGCGCTTAACAATACATTATGAAACAGGATTTAAATGTAATAGTAACCTTGGCAAAAATACGTTTCAATTTTCTTTTAAAATCGTCCTTATTTTCGCAATATTTGATATCATTAGAAAGTCCATTCCAAAGAGAAAGTGCACATGTTGAAATGACCCGATTAGCAAAAATATGGTTAGCAATTACCGGCACATATTTTAACTGTTGTTAAAAGTCTTGTTTCGTCTTTTTTTAACGTCTTTTTCCTTTTTGGAAAAAAATTGTTAAATATTGAGGTCCATTTCTATACAGCCACTTCAACACAAACCACAGGTTTTTAATTAAATACGTTGGGCTACTAGTAGCCATTGCAATTCTTTCAAGGTTTGTGATTAGCTGTAAGGCCAAAAAATAAAGTGAAGGGTATGGTTCTCAGGCACCGCCCGCGTCAATTTTAACCCCCGCATCAAAAATTTTGAATTTTGACTTTCATCTTTCTTTCAAGAAGATATTATAGTTACATTTTGATAAAATGTCCTTTGTGATGTGGTGCTTTTACCTGTTTAGCATAAAAAAATATGTCATTATCATGCTTTTCCCTGATCTTATGACTTTTCTGTCAAAACATACAACCATTCTTGTATACTTCAAACTTTATAACTAAACTATACTGAAAACTATACTTTTTGCCTAATATTTATATTTCTGCAAACCAGTTTTGCACAAATGTTATGAATTATCTGTATTTTGTAGTTCCTGATTTGCAATGCCATACAATATACTATTTGCAATGTCAACAGGTGACAAAATCAGGCTGAAGACTAGAATTTGGGTTGCTTCGGTTGTGAGAAACTGCCTCATAGGTCGTACTATCTGGAGGTTAAGCATAGCGTTTTGCATTTATTGTTGACATGTTCTCTGAAAGTCAACCTCAACAGAGCCCAGCTTTCTTTCTTTAATTGTTAACAACTTTATTGTTACCGTTATCCAAGCATACACTTCTTGGAATCGAGCTTGCTAAAGATCATTGCCTCCGCCATAAGGGTATGCGTTCATTACCGTTCATGTGTGTTTTGTGTGTTTGTCACAACATAACTTACGCAAGCATGAGCGGAATCTGATGAACATTTCAGGGCATCTCGGTATATAGCCTAGGAAGAACTGATCAGATTTTGGTGTGGATCTGTCTCATGATCAGGGTCCAGGAATATTCACAAATGTACATTCACTTGTGCCCGATTGAACCTGGGGTTATGGGTAAAATAAGATTGATGCAAACAGCGGCTTGGGAAACTTCTGCACGAATGAGCCTGGGAGTATGGGCCGGAAAAAGATAATGCACACACGTTTTGGGGAGCATTCAACAATAAGTACCGCCCACATGGCGGAGGCCTGCATTCCTCAGAATGCATGTCTAGTTCCTCATAGCTTGACAGGCAGCGTCGTCTATAGGCAATGAACTTAAAGATTAAACCAAGGACCTTTCTTTGAAACAACAGAAAAATTGCAAAAAAAAAAAAAACCGTTGTACCCCTCAAATGTTTATACTTATGTCTCGTTGAAAGTTGAATGTGTCCCTTGAATGAACATGCACATTTATTTAAAACTGTTAACTTTAATGTATTCTCAGGCTTATCTACAAAAAAGAATCACACATTCACAGTCAGATCTATGCTCACATGAATCCATTGCTGTTCAAGAATACAAAGGTCAAGCTGGTTGAGTTTAACAAAACTGACTTTTTAAGTTTAAAAAAAGCCAAATGTCGGTAATTATAAACCACTTATTGGGTCTTAAGGACTACAATCAAGGACCCTTATCTGATTTTAGGACCCCAATTAAGGACTCTTTGTGTGATTTATTAACCAATTAGGACGAAGCAGCAATTTGGCGAATTCCCCCCTTCAGCAATTCGATTACTCCTCTTCCCTTGCGAGTTTCTGTCCAATTATATTGATTTAATATTTTCTGGACGATGCCTTAATGTATTTAATATGTTGAAGTCCTAAAAAAGTAAAACTTGAGAATCAGTGAGTGGTAAAGGAGCTTCGACCTAAGGATTCGTGAAGAACCATATGTTCTAATTAACAATAGACATATCTAGCGCGATAATTACATGTGTGGGTGCCGCTAATCTACTTAAGCATCTTACATGTAAACATATTATCTTGAATTCGGGGGTCTTAATGCAATTACATGGAGGCGTACATGATGTGTGATTCATGCAGTGTTCTGTATAATAAGGCATATTGGTGTTGAAGGAAGCATCATCATTGTTAGAATAATGTCATGGACAATTTCTCCGCATGCTAGTTGTTGAATATTTCTAACCGTATACGTGTGTGGTTCTCATACAAAGGGTTATGATTTAGCTATTTCGTTAGGGGTAAAGGAAATCACTGCCATCCCAATGTAGATGGAACATATCCTTTAGTTGTAAATGCATTTTTTGGTGATTTTCCAACGTCTTAGATCTTTCCTAGATGATAAAATGACGTTCAGCTGTGACACAGTTAATAAAAAGCCAGATGCGATGTTATAAGTCGTCACCGACATTGGTCAAACTGCTTTTAGTTCATATGACCCGAACACGCTGGCAAGTGATCATACGATCTTCACTTGAACGTTTACTTCGGAGAACAATGATATAAGACAAAGAGAGGTGAGGAATTCTCTAAATTCTGTTAAAATATTTAGTGAGCAAGCTAACGCTGGAAGAGGGGGAAGGTATGGCCCATTATGTACGACGTGAAAAGCTCAAAGTAACGTTATCCTATACCTATATAAAAAGTGTGCCAATGTTTTCGCAGTCTACGGGTATATATACGGAATATAGTGTTAATACCAAAGAAGCACACATGCCGTTACTGTAAGCCTGCTTTAAATAGCTGTGACACATAAATATTGGATTTTGGGGAAGGTATATGATATATGATCATGGAAAAAAGGAAACAAAAACATACGGTATTTCCAGTGTCCGTCACAGATGTTTCTGGAATCTTCTTTATGTCTATGTTATCACAGAACTGTTTATACTCAGATACCGCGCGTCATTCAGTTCTATGACTGAAAATAACCATCACAGAATACTAAAACCAAATGCCTAGACACAACGCCTGGCAACGACGTTTCCAAACGACCAGTCTATTCATACGGAATCACAAAGCAGCGACGCTTTGGAAAAACTCGTCTCCTGAAACCTGAACTTCGTCATTGTAGTCACACTCAGCATCTGACGTTGAGGAGCAAAAGGATGACACCGCAGCATCCGAAAAGTATTCTATCTTTTAGCCGGAGGAAGTTTTGTGTCTTTAATTACCATCTTGTTAGGTAAACTCATTAGTCGGGAAGCCCAGGGAATATTTAATTAAGACGCGCTAATGGGTTTAACTCCGGAAGCGATCCATTCCTTCTTTTAGGATATTTAACCGGCGGCCCTTTCTGACAAACTCCTGTTTCCGCCCCTGAAAAGATGCGGGAGATGAAATAACCCATCAGTTCAAATTTCAGCGTGTATTGTGTGATTGACTTAAAGCGACGATAAGCCGTGCATCATAATGCGGAAAGGAAGTTTTCTTTCAATGATATCCCCCACGTTAACTCAGCAATCAAGCACTAAATCACACGCGATAAAGTATAAATAGGTGAAATATGAATGTGCCCATGTCAATATACGTTTCAGCAATTCATTGTTTCTGAAGGGTATAAAGTTATTAAGCTCGTAAATATGTTGTCGCTAATAGCTTTGTAACCTGATATCGGTAAATACAATTCTGGACCAGTCTTCCCTGACTACAGGACACTGATGGTGAGTTAGGTGAAAAACAATTTGAATCTGAGCCATGGCTTGCTTATGACATTCGATGATTCATTGAGATGTAAAAAACTATAAAAAAAGCCGGATGTATTGGGAAAGCTTAGGTGTTTTGTGTCTGAGGTCAAAGTCACAAATAGAACAAAAGATGTTAAATAATAATACAACTTTTGACAGCAAAATCATGTTTTTTTAATTGAATATGAAAACGGAAACCAGTTCACAGCGTATATTTCTCCTGAAATATTCTACCTTAACTCTCGGAGCGGTAACTTGTTATCCCCGGAAAAGGAGGGACCCCATTGTCCACGGAATTTTACCATATTTTAATCATTTATAACACATATTCACAAATCTATATACGGAACAAGATTGGTTGGAATAGTTTGTGTTTCATTCATCTGTCGTACAAAAATATATGGAATCCGTAGATCGGTTGGGAAACGCGAACGCCTACTTTTAAAAATAGCCAGGTTTCAAATCCCTGCACCAGTGTGTTAATTCCCTTTCACATAGTATACTCACTGTTCGAGTTATGACATCGGTATTTCCAACCAGACGACAACCTTATAGTTACTCCTGCCACAGGGCGAGGGTTATGTTTTGCCAGCGTTAGGTCGTTTATTTGTCTGTTAGAAACATTACTCAAAAAGTAATTAACGGATTTTGATAAAATTTTAGGACAGCTCGGCTATGATACAAGAATCAACTTCTGCATACAGGTATCTTTTAAAGAAAAAATACTGTTTCTGTCAAAGCCCTAAGGGCGTAATGAACTGCGATGGCGGAGATCTGTGCTCTTTGAGTGCAAATTACTAGTTCACTAACAGACTCACAAAGGGAAGCAGAACTGAGACGTTCATTTTATCTCATTTTTCCCTCTTGAAACAGTCAGTTACCTTGGCTCAGGTATTTCCCAGGTAATGAAAGTTCTAGATTCCCTTTCGCAGTATACCACCTGCAGTTTCTTTATATTATTTCTTCTTCATTGCCAAATTTAGTTCTCCTCAGAATGTAGCATAATACAATGTATATAGTTACCTGAATGTGTAGGCTATCAGTTTGATTCACACTATTAAAACATTCAGCTTATATTCCCAATTTCATTCAGGCATAAATGACTGTACATATTCCGTATCCACACCAAAATGGAAGCGAATTTAAAAAAAAAACAGACAAACACGGGGACGGGATGAAAACATCACCTCATGGCAGAGGCAATTAATAAAACAGAAGCTGGAGAGAAGACATGATCTCGGACATGGAGCAAAGGTACTAACGCTAATTACAAGTGAATGTATGTGTTGTGAACGACGGGTCACCGTGTCATTATGGTGCTTTATGTTATAAAGTTCTTAACTCGCGGTAATGAAACTAATAGAAAAGCAAATTGGGAAAGGATTGGAACAGAATGGAACATAATCACTTTGCCATTTGACGCCTCTCCACCCTGTTATATTTTTTTCTCACTAAAGATGTTTGAAATGATTTTGGATGAACGTTCATCTTATGAATTGATTGAGCACTGAATTGAGGCCACAGTACATCTTTATCAATACAATATTTATTGCAGGGAAAATAATTAAGATTAATTCAAAACACGGCGAGGTTTTATGTTGATGCGTAGACGGGTAATTTGGGTCAATATGACCTCTTGACCTGTATTGCAGCTAGACTTGTATCCCGCGCTATTCTGGCCCGCTGTTCCCTGGCAATAGCGACTGAACGAGAGCTGCGGTTCAAATTTACGCGGGGTACCAGTCTCAGGTTGCAACGCTCGTCATATCGAGGTCAGCCACTGGTATTTGTCGATAAATCTAATATTTCTGAGCAACAAGTATGGTATTAAATTCAGCATGTAATATATTTGACAACACACAATAATATAAACTGAAGCACTTTTATGAAGGCATTTATGATAAGAGTTGTTCACTGAAAGTTAATGAATCAGTGCATTAAACAAATTAATGGTTTACTCACCTGAAAACTGATTTTTCAATTGCTACTCCACACAATTGAAAATGCAGTAAAGCTAAGAACCTTACAGACTAATACAAAATGTTTAATGGTGAAAACAAAAATTACAAGTGATAAGTTCAAGAAAAATAAACCTGTAAACAGGGCTTGAGATTTATACTAACAATTCAGAAGGGCAATTTAAAAACATTTCTAGGTTTTGCTGATTGTGGTATCGAAATATAGGCTGCAGTTAAGCAAGAGGCGGGACAAATTCTATGTGACATTTATGTTTCGGAAACCTGTCTGCGTGAATCGGGTTACTTCTTGAATAACCAGAGAGACTCCTGGAATACACGTCACGCTACCATATGGTGATAGCTGCCAGTTCACATTTTAGTTTCGCAGATGGTAGGTGACTGCTACTGTGCAAGATCTTACTGGAACATGTTCAGCTCAGCAGAATTCTAGCCCAGCTGAATGGGCCATGATTGCAACTGACGTTCAACACTATGTTTGTCATGAGAGGCAAAAATAACTTGGCGTCTGATTTTAATAGGAATATGAAAAGTGAAAAAGGATGATTAAGCGTACAGAAGATAGGAAACAGTGGATAAAAACCTCTGTCAGCCTTCTATTGCTATAATTTTTTATTCGGACCAGAAAAACAATTTCTAAATTTTTAAAATTTGAAATTTGTTTATTTTTAAATTTGACTTTTAGAGACCATTTTAAATGAAAAAAAAGATGTCATACTCTCTTTATTGAGAAAATAATGTTTCAGTTGGGTGTTTTTGAAAAGCACTAATACTGAAAGGTTATAAACAATAATTCCGCGAATTAACTTAACTGTAATTAGAATAACACTAGGTACATATATATATATATATATATATATATATATATATATATATATATATATATATATATATATATACTTGACATTCTTTCACTGCACAGGCTTTAGTATTAATTATGTTTCTTTTCGGTCTCATTCATCTAGTCAAAAGGACCTGTTCGCATGTACACACTTATTCAACAGTAATGAATGCAAAATTTCAACTAATCGATTATGTAAGAAAAAGTCCGTAGTAGAAATATCCGATAAGTAAGCACACCACTTTTATATATATATATATGTGGAGAGAGAGAGAGAGAGAGAGTAAACTCCCGTTTCCTAGCATCACACAATGGCTTTACCATATGCAAGAAAACTGAAAAAAAACCATTGAATTCTACTTGATGACGTACTTTCTTTCTTTCAGGGTTTACGTGGCTAAAATGGCTAACCTCCTGCAGAAGCCGAGCTGTAAATCTGCCGTAAAGTAAAGGCCGTCCTGTTTCTATTCTCTTATTAACCATTGTTTCCTTTCGCCGCTAAAAGGGCCAAGAACGCCGGCAGTTGTCCCAGAAATACGAGGCCATAAACAAGGATAACCGGCTTCTATCTGTAGACAATTTTACGCGTTATTAGCACTGTCCTAGGAACACATTTGTAACTCGAACTTTCATCGCAACCGGTTATTACGGTATTTTATTGCGTGCTACTAGTCTATCGACTCCGTTTATTCAGACTACAGATAAATATTACGAGGTTTTTTATCATCTCAGAACGACTTACTTCTTACTATTTAGATAAAATCCGGTGGCTTTGATGGCATAAAATGAAAGAAGATTTTAGGAAAGAAAGATATCTAGGTTAGGCCGGGTGTACAAGAAAAATTAAAGTCATCCTATTGTGGCCCGTTCTAGAGCGAGTCCGTCAGTCTGTCATAATAATATTGATATAAAATGTTTATCATAAATAATTGTAGTAGCAGACATTTATTTTTCTGTTGATCCTAAATATTTCCATTATCGTGATATAAACGAAATAGAAGACAGACCTTGCCCTAGATGGTCATCCCACGTCGCTCGCCCACTGCCGACACCCCCCCCCCCCCCACACACACACACATACACCCATACATCAAATTCCCAATGAGGGTTTAAATTAAGACCTACAGAAAATAGTCTTGTAAAGGCGGAATTGGATCTATTAATCTATACAAAATTACCTTTTTTTCAGTGTTTTATAAATGTTTGTCCTTTAAGCTGTGAGTATTTTAGTGTATTATTCTTTATTATTCCCTCTGTGTATAATATCGCGGCCTAAAAATCCTGGATCCACCCCTGTTACTCTTAGATTGAAATCAATATATTCACTTATAGGGAATATAGGAGTATGGGAGTTTCAAGAGGACAACCGCCTCGGTACTTACTATAAATAGTTGACTTGAAGGCTAAACCTTATATTGGATAAGTGAATTATCTAACGCCACAGTCTGTAGGTATTTAAGAGTAATCTTGTTGGGAAAGCTTATCATTGCAAAAAATATTACGCTCCGCTGTTGCTCGTCTCTGACCCATGGTAGTGTTAATTAAATACGTCTTATCTCAAGGCCGACATATACTTATCATTGCAGTCACCTTATATCAGTGAAAAGGTATCGGGAGAATAAATATGAATCTTTCAGTTCTCCATTAATCAAGTTAAAAGCTGTATCCGATATACTGGGATTTGGTAATCACGTTTCACCAGTTTAACCTGGGGTTTCTAAGCTTAAACACAACCCTGGGGGGACAATCGTGAACATTACTTCAAATAAATCACTCCTGAATGTAATTATAAAACAACTACCCGTGTAATTACAATTGAAGATGGGGTTTATTTTTTGGTTATATGGTTATCTCCTGTGTTTCCATATCATGATATAAATTAACACGGTCTTTCCACAGCAAACATCAATATTCTATTTGAGTGGTTGCCATGACAACCATTTCATATTTTCGTCATGAAGACTGTGTGTTTCATATGACATACATCGAGTTTTATCTCGGTAAAATGAAGGTTGTGCAAATACTAGATATTCTGCAGTTAATAAATGCCATGGAAATTACATTACGGTAAGCGGATCCTCTAAGTAGTTCTATAAGGAATAAGAGCGTGAAAACTTTGTGACAGCATTTGAACCCACACTTTCGAATAGACCAAGAATTCTTAAAAGATGAAATGGTGTACTCGTATCGTGTAAACGTTTTGGAATGATAAACGCTCAAAGCGAGAGAGATTGGGCACAATATACAATTTTTTTCATTGGCGACCGGCTCTTTGCAAAAAACATTGTCACATAGCAACGTATCCAAGTTACTATATCATGGCAACAATGACGTAATTGCGTCAGTTTTCCCTTTCAATTCTTTGTCTCAGGTAAAGGCTCTAAGAATGCATGGTTTGGCCAGTTACCCGTCATTAAAAGAATATTTTCTTCAACTTCTCGAAGATGCCTCAAGTAATACATGATCTGTCCTCCGGATCTCTTGAAGAAAATATAGGTCAATCTAAAATGTATTGAGCTCGGTTACTGTCGTCAAGCGATGACGGAAAGGGCATGCGTGGTGCTTGTGAAAACGATGCCTTTAAGAACACATGATAAACTTTTACCCGAGCATCTTAATGTCAAAGCAATCATAATCAGCCAGGAGAAGAAATTCCCTGCAAGCAGTTCAGTGCCTTGTAATGATACCGACCTTCAAGGATCCGGATTATAAAACCCCTTGCTCTTTCATTTCTCTATTCAAAGTATAATTAATATAAAACTTTTAAAAAGAAGACATTTACGATTAATATGCAACCCGATCTGTCAGGCTGATACTGAAGGTCAGCGTAAACGACTTGTTTGTCATTTGATGTCATATTCTGTGGAGAAAATGTCAGAAAATGAAACATTAAGTGAATCAAAGATGGCGCCAATAATCAGGCGTTCATTAATTACATTAAATGTTTTTACCACATCTTTCATCTTCGTCTTTTATTTAGGGTGTAACGTGAAATCCTGTTTTGTTATATATAAGGTGACAGGTGGTCGCATTCGAAAGGTCATCCTGCAGACTGCATTATAATTATGCCCGACCAACTGTAGAAAGATGCTTTGAAATTATAGATGGTTCATAACTGTAAAATGATCATAATCAAATCTCCCTTCTCCTCATTTGTAAAATAACACGTTTATAGATAATCACCCAGCAATTCGCTTTATTATATAAATATATTTTAGATAAACATACACTTCAGGCGGGCACCGGTGGGTAGATGCAACGAAGGCACCACCTTTCGGACTTAGCAGTTCACATGTAAAATATACATGTGAAACAGAATACAATACACAATAAAATACATCCTAGCGTACAAAGAATCATACTTTAATTAAAAATACACTGTGACCTATATAGCTGGTCTCTGTTTCTTAAGAAAAATTATCAGATTGATTTGTATGTTATGCAATTCTTCTATTTTTTCTTGAGTTAATCGAAGAGTCTGTGATAAAGACATTATTGCATGAGAAACCACTGTACTTGATTCGCCAATTTTTCTTTGAAAGTTGTGCTCGGAACTGAACCGGTTACGAAAAACATAAGGGAATACATTGACTTATATAATACTATGCTCGAACAATTCAGTATTCTCACAGCACACGCATACCAATATACATCAACCCCTCTCCAAGCCCCTTCTCCACTCACTCTCTTATAACATATTACTTATAAAATAGTACGTTTAGAGAATGCAGATGACTATTAATTCCCGAATGCCTACAGGTCTGTTTTATTTGTTAGAATCGGAGATTTTGAGTAAAATATAAAATCACTCATATAGCCACTTTTCTTTTAATAACATTTTTTCCGTCATTCATACGGCGCCCTCTTATCGTAGGAAAATTTTCACCAACTGGTTTTCGTGAGAATAATCGTCAGATCCGTAATTGAATAGTTTGAACGTTTGGTATCGTCAGAACTATCATTGATTCGGCCGTTTGTACATATTAAGAGTTGTTGTGACATCATGTTCTATTTTTGGTCGCACCATTCCTGAGATTACCATCGCTTCAGGCCCTCCCTTGAGAAGTTCCAAACAAAGTTATCTTTGTGGGACGCGGCTATATAAGGACGTTGCCGAGCAGGCTCGGCTGGGATATAGGTCGTAAACCTCCGGTATTGGTCTCTTTGTGTATTTCACAGTGATAGCTGAGATGGTTCACCACTAATGTAGTCATTTGAAAACCAAGGCGAGGTAAGCTCTGCAGGCATTGTTCTTGATTTACTCTCTCGCCGTTCTTGACTCCTTACAGCACTCCATTTGCTAAAAATAAAATAACACAGGCGGCAGATTAATCAAAGTACCTCGTTAAAGTAGATGATGTCTGGTAACCACAGAAGAAAAAGTTATCCCTCTTCTTCTCAAGGACATAAGGGAATCTTAAAGAGTTCGCTTTACTTTTATTATTAAAAGCCCTTTTTTATGTTTCAAAAAGTAAAGTATATCAGGTATGTATTATAGGCGGGCATATACTTGCGAGATCAATGGGTAAATATTTGCGAATGAGCATAGCTGATGATATATTGTATTGAGCTTGGTTACTGCTGTCAATTAAGCGATCTGTGATAGGGCATTCGTGCATGGTGCTTGTGAAAACGATGCGTTTATGATCACATGATAAGCTTTACCTGAGCGTCTTAATGTCAAAGCAATCATGATCAGCGAGGGGAAGAACTACAAGGAGTTCAATGCCCTGTAATGAAACCGACCTCCTGGGATCCGGATTATAAAACGTCACTTCTTTTTTGTCAATATAATTAAAGTAAAATCGAATAATACTATTAAAAAATGAAATTTAGGACTAATATGCGACCCGATCTGTCAAGCTGATATTAAAGGTCAGTGGAAACGACTTGTATGTCATTTGTCATATTTTGTGGTGAAATATCAGAAAAAGAAAGCATCAAGTGAATCCAAGACGATGACCTCCCTTGTATTAAATTTAGTTAATCCAGCGGTCAATCTAGTTAATAATGAGGCGTTCATTAATTACATTAAATGTTTTTACCACAGCTTAGATTGTTTCAGCTTTGTTCTGTATTTAGGTTGTAACGTGAGATCCTGTTTTGTTATTAACAAGGTGACAGGTGGTCGCATTCGAAAAACAGCATTGAAGGCCACACTACAGACTGCTTAATAATTATGACCGACCAACTGTAGAAAGATGCTTTGTAATTAAAGATGGTTCATAATTTTAAAATGAGCATAATCAACTATTTCTTTTCCGCCTTTTGTTAAATACCACGTTTGCAGATAATCACCCTGTACTTCACTTAATTACAAAAAATTATATTTTAGGTAATCATATCGAAGGGTGGATGTAACTAATGTTCCAACTTTCAGGCACAAGCAATGCATATGTGAATTTATGCATTTGTAGCAATATTATATACACACATCTATGTGAAAAAGAGAGTCATACTGTAAATATTTGCGAATGAGCAGAGCTGATGATATACTTTTAGACCACTTGTCTTAAAAAACAAATGTGATCAATAGGGTTAACAGAGCTAAGAGTCATTGTTCAATTCGCTCGAAACTTATTAAATAGTGCAAAGAGATCAAACAAATCAGTGTGTACATGTGATATAAAGTATGATATACATATCTGCTCTTTTCGAATGTTGTTGGACGTCTGATCACATGCTGAAAAAAATTTCTATAACAGACCGGCCCCTGTTGTCTAGGGGTACAGCAAAGGGCTCAAAGCCGGGAGATCGTGAGTTTTTTAAGGTCGGAACGCACTCAGGGTGGGCGCTCTGCAGGCTTATTGCGAGACTGTTCCCAAAAGTTTTTTAGTCACAAACAGGAATGGAGTTCTTCAGATGTACATAGACCTCAGTTAAACATAAATTAAAAATAGGGGCTGGTGCCTCAACCAAACAAAATGTAAAAAAAGCTTGGATTCCTCAGTTAATTCTTGAAGCTGCGATTTACAAGCAAAGACGTAGTCGATTCAGTATATGGGGTTTTCCTTTAGGTCACTCTATTGTAGTTCCTCGGAAGAGCAAAATAAAGGAGTCCTGCTGTGAATGTGATGATAACCCGTAGACAGAAAGATTCTAAATAGAATTATCATTGGGAAGGCGAAAATAAAAACAAATAAATAAATATGAGAATAATATACATAATGAGAAGGCTATAGAGACATCACTGTGCGACAGCTTGATATAGGTCCACAGTCGAGTATTATTACAACTCAGTCATGAGATTTTAAGCCAATTATATAAACTAATAATTAATTATTCTACTGGGGCCTTACTTCTGATAGATTATTTTCTTTAGTGCGTGAACACTAGATACCCTGTATTAATGTCACCAACTGTTGTTCTTGTCGAAAAATCTTTAGAGAAAGAACTCTGTGTACTAAGACAAACTGTCCTTTTATGGAGCTTGGACTATTTTTTATGCCAAATATGATTTTGTTTTGTATTTTTCCTCCACGTTTTCGAGAAAAAAAATCAGCGTTTTTATATATCGCCAGCCCACTCGTTATGGTAGATCCCAGAGGCCATCAAATAAATATAGTTTTTTTATTTCTTTATTTCTTGTTAAAACACCTATGACTTATGTGAAGGCGTGAAGTAAAGTAAATGTGTGAAAAAAATCACAGTCAACTGGGGTCAAATGTGACAAGTATTTTGTGCAGGGAAAAATTTTCAAATGTAATTTTCTGCTGAGTGCTTTTGGGCAGACGGTTTTGCTTTGGCACTCAAGTTGTTTTAGTGTCTATGACGCTTTTTATTCTTTATCTCGTTGTTTCGTCAGGGAGAGTCCCTAACCTTTAACATAGCACGTGGTGGTTTCCAACTGAATTTCCGGTTATACGGACTCTACTGATGATACTATTAGTCATTACATTTTTCTGTCCTTGGCCATAAAAAAATCTGGGTATCTTGAAATGAAGTAAACTCGAACTTTGCGATCTACCGTTGCAGGAGCTCTCTTTATTCTTGTCATTCAGATGACAATATATTTGAATTTCTTTGTCCTTATTTGACTTGATAATATACCAACCAGATGAAAGGCTTACTACATTAAACGGGGTAAACATGTTTAATATGATTTCAATGACGAGGTATTATAAAATACACATAACTGCATGTCACATCAGTCACAAGGCCATAATTTTAGTTCTACGGAAACATAAAATATCAATTTGTATGATTACTATTAACATAAAAAAGCTACGTTTACGTTAGGTCACAGTTTGATCATTATATGATAGCTTGTAAATGAGTCTTTTTAATCTGATTTCAGGTAACTCTTTCAATCAAGTAAGTGCTATATATATATATTTGCCGGGTAAATTGCAGTGGTCTCGAGTTGTCCTGTTACATTGTGTGTTATCGGTTATCTTTACATTAATAATAATGTCTTATCTGAATTAACTGAACCATGTTACACTTGTTACACCCATGATGTATAATGGCAATGTATATCTGATTTGAAATTGATTTGTACCGGTGTATATCAATGGTGCTTGATTTTAGATTCAAAACTAATAAATACATTCCAGGATGCAAACTGACAAAGAGCTGTACAATCAAATGCAAACCTTTGGCGAACAAATGTTATCTTCTGTCATTTGAGGCAGCCAAAGAGATAATATTTTTTTTTCACTAAAGGTGTGCATTTGATGGAACAGACTGGAAAACCAAACGGAAAAAAAAACAATTAAAAAAAATCAGGAAAAGAGCAATGAACAAACTTCACGACAGCTACAGTCACGTGATCCTAAGTGGAGGAATAAAACAAGTATACACATTTAGAAAACATGAATGTTTAAAATAAATTGGCAAACCCAAGGTTTATTTATTTCGGTTAATTTGAAAACATTTTAGTTAGGTAATCTTGAACTTTGTACATTGGCAGGCGCTTTTACTAAATTTAAGGAATTGATGTAGGGTTTAAGTTGCTCCTTGTTTAACTGTGTGCTGCCATTATACTAGCCGTTCATATTAAGAACGGGCTTTCCAATGCCATGGGATGATAGAAAAACATTAGTTTCTCAATGAATTGGAAACATCTAACATCAAAGATACCAAGATCACAGATAGACCACGTGGGGTACAAGAACTACCACGTCCATTATGATAATTCCAAATAATTGAAGTTCTTAACACGCGCGGCAACATCAAACAAACATGCCCTACTGTCTGTGGCACGCCTTTGGGGGACCGGCCCGAGGATAAAGCTCCAATATTTACCATTCCACGTTAGTGATGATCTTATTTCTGATGATAATGTATAAAGATGAATGAAGCAGGCGACTATCTGGGCTGGCAGGCCATCCTGTGAGTGAGGAAGTATTAACGGTCCAGACACTCAGATTCCGGGCTTAGCCCGGTAATGATGAAATCACCACCCGTAATATATTTATAAAGAGACACTTACAGAACGGGTTTGCCCCACAGGGCCCCGCAGGGAACAAGACCATCAGACGCTTGAAATAGATATCTTTGTCGCGCCCCATTAATACTGTCCAGTTCCCGAGCCTTTCCTCGTGTTTCCTCATGTTACAGATATTTATTGGTATCTTGGCATAATAGAGAAATATCTGGATAAATCGTCAACTGTCTACCTGCTTCAAAATCAAAAGAACATGTCTTGTTGTTCTGAATACCATCATAGAAGAATTTATGGTATTTCATTGGTTCTGTCTGACTGTCGGCCTTTCTTCTCTCTCTCTCTCTCTCTCTCTCTCTCTCTCTCTCTCTCTCTCTCTCTCAAACAACAACGCTCGCTCACTGATACTCTTTGTCACATTCAAACCCCCACTCTGACTTTCTGCCCGTCTCTCTCTCTCTCTCTCTCTCTCTCTCTCTCTCTCTCTCTCACACACACACACACATTTTCTTTGTCTCTCTCAAACGAATTGTTCCCTGCAAAACTTAATAAATAACCACTCCTCAATGATAATAGTGGTTCCATTGACGAGTGGCACCACCATTGCTTGAACATTACGTTTTGTTTTGCACAGAATCGTTATCATAATTAGCAAAGTGCTGTGCTGATCGTGCCAAGCAGCAGTTACAGAACTGAGACAACACCTGTGCAGTCAATCAAGAGAGTGATTGGCCTGCAAGGGTTAGATTTACAAGTCAACGCTTGGCGTACACAGAGAGCCATCCATTAATCCATTGTATTTCATAACGTTCATACACTTATACCTGCTAAAGCATAGTGCCAACTGTACACATGTATGCGGTTTGATTAAATGATGTATTCATAATCCCTTTCGCTAAGCTTTTTTTATTATAAAACTCTGTAAGCTATAAGCGTGTTACTGTGTGTCTATATATATAAAGTCACCTGTCAACGGGTATTTTTTTTATTTAACGTGTAACTGCTATTTTGCATTTCTTATGCTATAGTAAAACAAATTAATGGACACAGTTAAAGGGGCCCAACTACCTATCTGACTTTTATCAACTAAAGGTAATTCCTTGGACCTTTAATAAAAAAATAGGCTAGAAAATGTGGCTATCACAGCCCAAAGGCTGCTTGTTTTGTTTATCTAAACGTGCTTATAATATGTGGGGCCCACCCTCATAAAGGAATATTACAAAAGTTGAGTCACTCATAACCTATTGAACCTGGGAAAATTGGCTGCATATAAGAATGCAAACACGGCTTTTCGAATAGGGAATCCCCTTATGGCGGAAGCTTGCGTTCCTTAGAATGCAGATTTCCATTCACTTGTGGATGCTCTAATAGCGAATGCTTTTGGGGATGCTACGGAAAGGAAAGAAGACCAAATTTGTTTTATGACAAATCATCAGTTCAGTATTTACATATGACCTACCAAGACTGACGTCCGTTTACTCATAACGTACAAGGACTCGACAGAAAAAAAGCTAAATCATCATTATTTTAAATTCTAAAACGGAAGAGTTAAGTTTTAATCTGTGAAAAATTCGAAAAAGAAACTGTTCTGACTTTATATTTCGTGGATTTTAAAACAAATTCAAATAAATGGTTTATGTTAATGTCACATTAATATCAATAATTAATAAGTTTTGCAAATTCAACTTTTTGATGAAAGTTCATCAGTGTCATATGTTTGTTTGACAGACATAATTAAATCTTATCCATTAATATTAAAGTAAGATCACCAGTTGTTTTAATCCCTCAGTGCAACATAACCCTTTCTAATGCTGCATTTCCCAAAGCTCCATCGTGTATGTATATTAGTATTCAAAGGCCAGTGACCCCATCTCAGAAATCCGAAGTAATAACCAAACATAATGTCATATCAGGTGAGTAATCTTTCCAGGGGTCCGCCGGCCGCCATAACAGACACAGTGCCGGGCGGGATTATGCTCCTGAATATGAATTAGTTTGTGAACACAGGGGTGTGATTAACAGGTAATACCATGTATGTATATGATCAGTTTTATGTCTCGTCGGTGGATAATAAATATTCGCATGCTTGTTTTCATGAATATATTCGATATCATGTTTTCCACGGTCAGCAGGATATCGATTATTTATATGTTGTCTGACCTGTAACAAATAACAAACTTGCGATTTAGTAGGTTTCTGGTAGGACTGATATGGCCTCAAGCGAGTCATAGAACCACAACTAGTCGAAAGCTACGCTGAAATGGCCGTTCACGGTATGGCGTTCTGTAACCTCAACCGTTAATCTTAACAAAAGTTTATGTTTGAAGAATAAACTAAAAAAAAAAACATAAACCGTGGTAACCAAAGACATATCCTCCTTTATTTCGGCCCACTGACATCAGAGAGTCTACGGTAACGCACTTTGGTCAGAGTGCCTTTATGCTACAGAATATCCATTGTTAAAATAATTTAAGGGACATAATCAAGAGCAATAGTATGCCTATTCTTTCCCACTATCAGATTATTTTAGCTTGATAGAAAAGTGTCCAGCAAGAAAAAGCCGGCATACAGTCTTAGTACCTCGCATAACGCTGTTAAATACTATGCTATGAATCTGCTTCTTTTTAAACACAGTCCACGTGTGTCTGTTTACCATATTAGAAGGCCGCGTGAGAGGAGGTCCGATTGTGAGCCGTAACACGTAATGTTTCAGCCAGCGGTGACATTTACTAGTATTACATTTTTGGCCAGGTCAAAGCCCGAATGACACGTGTTGTTAGCCCGGCGATACACGCGCTGTGTTTATGTTGACACCTGAGATCGCGCCCGGTCCACTGTTTTTTACATTCCTTTACAGAAGTAAGCAAACGGTTTCAGTGCAATATTTTGGCAGATACAAATGAATAAAAAGCGAAGCTTTTTTGTATTAATGACATCCATAAGAGCCAGGGGCAACAGAGCTGTTGAGTCGGTCCTTAAGAGGGCTGAATGTATGAAAATATTGCGTTGTGAAATTTGAGCAATGCAAGTTCATTTTCTTGTAGCTGATAGTTTCTTTCATGTTATTTTCCACAGTAACAATATAAAGAAGATTCTGCAGGATAAAAGAAGAAATAAAAACAATAAGTATTATACTCGAACATCTCTCTAACAACTTCATGTGCATTGTTTATTTTATAAGATGTATACTAAAATAGCACTCGTATCCTACTGGATACTTTCGATAATTTCACGGCTACTTGAATCTTATACAATTGATACAAATGTGATTGCTATTAGCTGCTGCAGCAGGTGACGTCATCGTTCTTAGTTACCATGGCAACAATTATCATTCCATCATTTCGGATTATACACTTGATGTAACAGGAAGGCGCATGTACAGTATCATAAAGGTTTACCGACACTCTATGTGTGGGCGGATTTTCATCAAATAACGGTCTATTCCCGGTCTCCTAATATTACATGACGGTAAAAATTTAGAAACCGATATTCTTATCTTTTATTTACCACCTGGGTCGTAATACCTTATCAGTAGCAAGATGTGTTAAATATATTTTAATAAAATGTTCAATATATAATAATAAAATTATATATATATATATTTATATGAAATATGATATATAATAATATAGCAAGGTTTTTACAATTATAGGCCAATAGAAGGCACTGCCTATTTAAGTAGGCTTATTGTAACCATACGACATAGGAATGGTATGCAGGCGTCAATATAGGGGAGATGGGGTGTTATATATCTCCCCACTTTTTTTTAGCAAGGGGTGATGGTCGACCTAATCATTCCCCGTGCTGTTCAGTGAATAATGTTTCAACATTTGAAATGAAATATACTAATAATTTGAATTACAGACTTATCTGACTAATTTGTCTTCATAACAACATTTTTATTTAAGAACATTTTGCCGAGCGTTAAATCAAGTTAAATCCGATTTCACAAAAGTGATTGATGAACGTTGATGTTGTTGTTATTGATATAAAGTAGTCATTTATTATACACACTGAAAGGGAGTAAAAAAAAATACAATAACCAGGAAGAGGAATGATTAATGCAACTGTTTAAAGTCCGGGCGATTAGAATACAATGACGTATTAACTAATTCGCTGATTTATTGTGCTTTTCTTTATCCGTTCGACTCGATGCTGACATTATGAAATGAGCTTCGGCTTGGAAAGCCCTTGCTGAAGCGCCAATAAAATTAAATCTGATTATAAATGTTTTTATCCAAACATTTGTGTCTCCGCTTAATAGATAAACCGTTCATTATTAACCCCGCGAAAGTGACGACTATTTATAATAACCTGATATCAAGACAGGGGTCACGGCTTTCTATTGTTCTTTAAGGAGTAAATGACAGTGTTCTATTTATCATTTACTGTTGCGGTGATATAAACTTTGCAAGTCTCGTTTGCGGCAATACGGGTTTGATAGATGTAAAGGAAAGTCCCAAAGTGTGAACGGTATCATTTTGTGTGAGTGTATTTATATAAATATAAAACAAAATTACACACACACACATGTATATATATATATATATATATATATATATATATATATGAAAGATATAGACTCTTTTTGATTATACTTAATTATTTGCACCCAAGCTGACCATTCAAGCGACAGGTGGTATGTTGGTGTTCACATACGATAGAATAGCAGTGATTTAAACCCATATTGCAAAATAAAGTATTTACCTTTTGATTTCATATCACGTTATATCTTAATGTATCAAACTTAACGTTTTTCTCCGGAGCCTCCGGTTTCCTCCATACCCACAGACTACCCAGGGACATCATCTGAGCCATGGAGAAGGCTACAATTATGTAAAATACGTATTTGTACAATCCATGTGAAATAATTAAGTTTATATTTGAGTTTATAATAATCGACAATAGCTCATCACGACTTTATCATTTATATATAACTATAATCTATCTTCAAGGGGGGATTATTTGCACGTGTAGGGCCGTAATTAATATATAGACATTGATCATAGATGCATATATATATATATATATATATATATATATATATATATATATATATATATATGAAAAAAAGATAATGGGCCCGAATCCGTAACCTGTGACACACAAGTCAGACGTTCTACCGCTTCGCCAGTAAAGCAAGCTTCACAAGCCAGGCCAGTAGGAACGCTTTTGTGTGGTCTGGTTACATTCACCCCCTCTCCGAGAACGTTCTGTCCCCAGAACGTGGGAATCTACCCGAGGGTCACACACGTGAACTGGGTGGGGCATCATGCCACGACACCAACTCCCCGGATCCCACCGCTGCCACCTTTTGTAACGGGTGAAAATATAAACCAGGCACAAATGTGGGTTCGAACCGGTAAAGCAAGCTTCAATAGCAAGGCCAGTAGGAACGCTTTTGTGTGTCCGGTTATATATATATATATATATATATATATATATATATATATATATATATATATATATATATATATATATTTCAGTGCATTGATACAAGAGCCTTTCTCCACAAGTCATGTTACGGCTGCCCCCACTGTTAGCGCCTGCCTATTCTTTACCGCTTCTCAAGTCAGTTCATTTTTTTCCGCTGATGGAAAAGTATGGTTACATCCGCTTGAGTCAGTTCCCACAATCCAAAGCGGTCGATCCGATAATATTCTATTAAACATTCTTTTCTGCCTATCAAGGGCCTGAGCCGAGGGCCTACACCAGCTAAATCTGCAGCCACTAATCACGTCACTTGCTCTCCGCCACCGGTCAATGACGTACCGGATGAGGGGAAAGTGGGTCACCCTAGGGAAGCTAGCTAAGGCCACGCCAACAAAAAAAAAGCATGGTGCGAGGGAATTTCAATGTACCGGTCGAAGAACAAAAAGTGGAATTTTTGCAAACATTTTCAGAAAATGAATAAAAAAAATCTCTTCAGTGTTGTTGGTAGTTGTAGTAGAAGTATTAGTCGCAGTAGTAGTAGACTAGTAGCAATAGTGGTAGAAGTAGTGGTAGTATTAGTTGTACACAGTGGTAGTAGTAGTAGTATAATTATTTTTATTATAAGTAGTAGTAGTAGTAGTAGTAGTAGTAGTAGTATAAGTAGTAGTAGTAGTAGTATAGCAGTAATAAAAAAATAGTAGTAGTTGTCCTCAAATTATCATTATTATTATTATTATTATTATTATTATTATTATTATTATTATTATTATTATTATTAAATATAAACATTATTTCATTAAAAATTAAGTGGATCACTCCGCAAAAGTCAACTAAGGCCACGCAAACAAAAAGTATGGTGCAAGCGATTTATTAAATTTAGTGATTTACCAAAGGAAGAAAAAATACGTTGAATTTTGCACGTTTTTCATCAGAATATAGAAAAATCTCTTCAGTTCTAGAAATCGTGCACATAAAGAACACAACATTTAGTCAGTTTTCCGTATTATAAATGATTCCTAATCGAGATAACTGCAAAATAAGCAACATTATATTGTTCTATGAAAACGGGAGCGGGGAATTCGTGGAACAACTACTTTTTAGGTTTGGCCTCAATAACAAGCCTTGTTCAATAATACTGGGCCTCCTATACGTTCTTTTTTCGCACCCCCGGCCCGTTGTTCCTGGTCTAATTGTATTAATGGTCCATGTATCCGATGTCCCCGGAACTATAGGTCTTTAATACTATCTGTCCAGTCACGCTTGTTTTGTATTATGAGACCAAGAACCGACCCAGTGTCTGTCTGCCGAATGCCAAGTGTTACATTATTCACAAGATAACAATGTGTCGTTTATAGCTCCCAACGACATTCAGAACATGGCTTCGTTTACTGCCATGGATGGATATTGTTTCATGGAGGGGGCAATCGGACATGGTGTCATCAATTTTTTTTAGTGAGGAACAAAGTATCTTATGCCCCTCTCACTTTTAAGGAATATAAAACACATTTTTTTTCAAATTTGCATATTATTCCATAAATAACAACTTGTATTCTTTATCGTTTCCTCATTTATGGTTTTTTTGCATCTCATATCGCGATAACTAAAGGATACGGCATGCGTCAATTGCCTTTTTGAATTGTTATAAACTTTAGGCCATCACATGTGGCTGAATTTTTTAAATAAAATGTTATTATGAATTATATTTGTTTAAAGTTTACCTATTTATTTTATATTTAATGAAAATAATAATTAATATGAGGTGAGATTGAAGAAAATTATGATTTCCTTGAAAAGGTCTATTGTCCTTCTTTCCTATTTGTCATAAAGAGCTGGGCCGGAGGGGGGGGGGGGGGGGGGGTGGGGGGTGGGGCGGAGTTGCCCGCTGGATATTTAGTTCGGGCGTTCTCATGTCGGGGAGAAGAGTCCTCTATCGGTACTGGTGAGGAATCTCTCCCTCACATTTTTTAGCACAGAATGCCCGGGTTTAATACTTTTGTATGTTAGGCTCTTGTTTCTTAAAGGCCTGTGCATGTACTCCTTTAACTGAACGGTCATTTATGCCTAGGTATTCGTACAAGTACAAAATATAAGTACAATTCGACTCTTTAAAGAAGCGAGACAATTTCAGTGACTTCTATTTTTTAACGATCCAACATACCGCATCCCCAGGCTAACATACCCTTCATTTATATCCTCAGAAATATCTTTAAACCACAAAAAACACGTTTCAGGTGCCGTGATGTGGTGATCACGTGATCTGTATTATCATCATCAGACAATAAACCGATGGGGTTCCCACGACCACATATCTACCCTCAGCCGCGGACACCAGCAATTTGCATGAAATTCTGTTCAGTTATACATGTAATTAATTTTGAAATAAAATTCATCATAGCGATGGAAATATAACACTAAACATAACGTGCCCATAGAAAACTAACTGCAATCCAAAACCAGTTTATGGATTTAAAAAAAAAATTTCTGCAATGCCACCTGACCCAAGAATCATGGTCATGTATATTAATGAATATTTGTTAGTCCTGAATATCTAATATGCTAGGGTTTTCTACTTATATACTTTTGTATCTTAATGGTAATTCTTCTTTATAACAGTTTTAACTTTTATATTACGGTAAAACAGAAATATCTATGTGAAATTATATGACTTCTCTCTTATATTATTTAAGTTCTTATAAAGGGGAGTTATGAAAGACCCTTATTTCAGGAGTATTCAATAATACCCGGGTCCAATAATAAACGCCAAAATAAATTAACTTGCTTGCCCTAACTGGGGAATAGGGACTCCATTTGGAAATGGCGCGCTGTTCCACGGAGGGCCGCACTTTGGAACAAGCGACCCTTCGACGTGACGTCATAATGTTGATGACGTCGACCTTAATTCATGCGGTTTCGCGGAACTTTCGGAATTTTTCGTCAGAAGCCTGGGCGTTTATATATATATATATATATATATATATATATATATATATATATATATATATATATATATATAAGCATAAACTGTTGTTAACTTTATATTCGCGAGGTTAAATATTCGCTTTATATACGTTGTACCGTCATATACGTATTAACACTTTTTTATATTTCCCATGCAACTTAAGACAAAATATCACAAATCCTGTGGGTGGATGTGTTGTCGTTCGAAATATAGCATTGGAATGTGTCTCCATGGTAACAAGTACTCGAATCCTTGTCAGGTTACAGCACTAGAGTCAAACATTTGCTACTCATTTCCGTCATAGTCAGCTGGGTCAAGTCAAATAATAAGTCGTATAACGTAAAGGCGTTGGTGACACTACCGCCCTTTTCTGAGGCTGCCTAACTCTCGGGGTCGTTAATATTGCAAACATCAAGCTATTGGTGGCGTGCTTCGCATGTTCGGCTTATGTTCCGTTTCAGCTGCCTGCTTGTGAACAAACACTTTGGAAATATTGTCAACATGGTAATAGTTTTTTCCCTATTTAACAAATATTACACTTTTTGAAGGAATGACCTATTCTATACCTTTTCCCAAATGTTATCCAGATATTCAGGATTCTTATACTTTTTTGCTGAAACTAATATTTTTCAGATGGTGATTCTAGATATTTTACAAATACAAATTTCTGAACCTATCGAGAGATTGATATGTTGTTTTCTATGAGAGTGGAATTTAGTGAGCAAACGTTTGTTGCTTTTTTCACGATGTTTGATAAAACAGCTATAAATATGAAATAACGAGGATTCCGTATATCTGCACTTTAAATACGCGAAGCTTAAAACAGCAGATACAGTGAAATAGTACGAAATCTGCACAAATTGGTATGGGTTTTTTTCACTGCATTCATACACTGTGTCTAGACCATGTCTGTAAAATTCTATATGTTTTATAAAAGTCCAGGGTGTGAGGACTTATTAATTTGTGGAGGCTTGGGAACTTACTATTATGAAAAATATATGCAGAAAATGCATGTTGCCGGAGAACGACATATTACAGCTGTGAATGGCTCGGTTATAGTCAACTGATTTTGAACGCAACTTATTTAAGAAGCCAAGTTATGAGTTTTTCAGACTCTTTGTTCTCCATTTTGTTAAATTGTATATGATGCATGTGATACTTGAATTTATTGGAATAAATTTATTTTGGTCCCCCGCCGTCGCCGAAGGCGCCCACGGCGGGGGACATAGAAGTGGTGAGCGTCCGTCCGCCTGTCCGTCTGTCTTTCCATCGTGCCGTCCATCCGTCTGTCCGGCCTTATCAAGGACTAGATCAAGATGGAACATGGATGACCATGACGCATTTTCCAAGGTCACAGCGGCGATAATTCTGAAATGATGTAAACGCAATAACTCGAAAAGAATTTAAGATACAGTCACCAAACTTGCAGCATGGACGTATCTCATGAAGGGCCATGTCAGGTTCGAAAAAGGATGACCTTTATGCAGTTATCAAGGTTGCAGAGGTAATCTTGCTGTGTGATATTGACCCATCTCAAATATCAAACATGTACAGTGGAACCCCTCCTTGCGACCATCCCCGAGATTGTGACCATCCCCACAATTACGACCACTTTTCATTGTCCCGTATATACGATCCAGGTAACGTAGAGCTTCACAAATAGACGACCCCCAAATTACGACCAATTTGGTCAGTCCCCAAGATGTTCGTAATTGTGGGATTCTACTGTATTCACAACTTTTTTTCTTAATATTCGCACATCAGGCTGGGATGTGTTCCACAGTTCAACTTTGCTCTTGTTTTATTTTAATATGTAAAAGAACAGACCATTAACATTTACATTCACCATTTTCTTCCGTCATCTTGATGTGTATCACTGGGCCTGCTATTTTTCTTTGGATACTTTAGATACGAATTCCTTCAGGAGGATTTTTTTCATGGAAAATGGGCGAATTTTGCAATAATAATAATAATACTAATATAAATAATAATAATAATTATGATTACAAGAAGATGAAGATAAAGACATGTAATAATACTATTAATAATAATAAGAACAATAATTATAAAAATAATTGTAGTATCTATACAACTTCTAGAAAAATAATAATAATAATAATAATAATAATAATAATAATAATAATAATAAAAATAATAATTATAATAAAAATAATAATAATAACAATCTAAGAAAACTTTTTTGTTGTTTATTTGTCCTGGTAACAGCTAACAAAGTTACCTTCCCAGGGGGGCCCTGTTTCTAGCAGATCAGGCCGAAGTTCTCAAGTATTTAGCCATCAACCCTGATACTGTGTGGACATCGGGAGGAATTATTTATACTGGTAGAGATAAGATTAAGTAGTTTTGGTCACAGTGTCACCGACAGCCGGCCTCCCGAGGACCGGCCACTCTGTCTGTAGAGCTGGAACCAAGTAGTATGCCTTTAGTTTGCGAGTCCCAAGTGATTCCATATCGCGTCTTAATTTCCATTAATACAATGTTAGGTCTTGTGAACCGAATCCGTAATGTACCACGGAGCCTCCCCTGGCGTTTCCCGCACTTGGTTTCCATTTTGGCCGAGAGACTTTTCTTATTAAAGACCCGACGATATGTTTCCGGGATGGAGTCCCCGCGACCGCTGCCTCTCAGAGATCGGCCGAGGTCACGTGACCTCCCACCTCGCGTCCGTATCATGTGATCCCGTGAGTATAATACTGGAACCCCGTGATATTAATTTCACAGGAAGATTAGATTGGAAGTCAACAAGTACGGCCTGATAAGAAGGATCTGATTTTGAGTCGGGCTTAGATTTTCAAGCTGAACGAGTTTTCGTTCATCCATAAAAAAATAACCACAAATCCCTCAGCCCGCTGGGTATGGCAGTACCATGGTTTGTAGCATAGTTGTCATAGGCTGGATGGTTCTCTACTGGTAACTGACACTTAAACAGAAGCCTAGGTTGATCTGTTTTAAATGGTTTGTATTCACTCTTGTTTCGCAGCTTTCTATCTCGAAGGTTCGAAGTTTATAACTGTTGGGAACGACGGAAATTGTATGTCTAAATACAGTTGTGGATTTAGGGATGTATTTTATTGAGAGGATGATTTCAATGATGCATTAATGATCCTTCTCTCAGATAACATCTCCAATTATTAAAGTAAAATCATTCAAGTTAATTGACAAATATTTTGTTTTGTATATAAGCACGACGTGAAGGGCTTGATCGTGATTTCTAGCGATTGACACGACGAACGTTGTTTAGCCATGCATCAGATGCGTTGGAGATATATGCATGGTAGTTTGAGTACAAAATGAAACAAAATACATAGTATTCGGATTGAATGCATTTATTTACCAGATCACGTCGATATGTAGCCTTTTGTATCATAGATAGTTTTTAAGCCCTGTCCTTCAGGCAAACCAAGGTATGGTTCTCAGGCACCGCCGCGTCAATTTTAACACCCCCCTCCCCCGCATCATTTTTTTTATTCCGATTTTCAATAGAAACTTACCAATTACGAACTGTAGCCGCTCGGACATTTCTTTCAAGGAGATAAAATAATAACTTTTTGATAAGTTTTCTTTCTTATGTAGAGCTTTTACCTGTTTAGCAAACCAATTCTATCATTATCATGCTTTTCCCTGATCATATGAGATTTTACTTATCGAAACATATAAAAAAAAGGTTACAAACAATTCGTCCTGATTTCTGAAAAAGTGCCTCAGAGCTCAACATAGTTTTTTTTTTTGCCTTAGCTTTCAAAGTTGATTTTGAAGTAAACATGATTCTCATTAACTTTTATACCTTTTATGTGATAAAGCTTATAAGCGGGGTCGTCGGGGGGTAATTATTTACCCTGGATGTTGCCAGACCAGGTGTCTCCTCGCAGGTCACGTGATTTAGTCGCCCCTTTTTGATTTAGGTGTCTGGGAGGTAATCAGGTGTGTAAGTGTCGGACGATGAACTACCGTAAAAGAACTAAATGTCTTTTCTACTGCTGAGGGTCTCAATACCTGCAAAGAAGGCAGACCTATAACCTAATAAAGCACGCAAGTAGGTGTATGCGACGCTATTAAATCTTACAGAGACACTTTCCGTAAAGGATGGCGCCGCCTTGACTGACATGGAAACTATGAAATTGGATTAATATATACCTAGAAAGTATTGACAGTTTCCGTTTTCCCATTAATGATACTTGTCTTCCTGTCTGAAAGCTTCGTGTCATACAAACGTGTATTCTAACTAATTTCATCATATTCCGTCCTTATGAAACTAAAGTAATATCCCTTTATCTCTTTCTTTTGAAGAAGAACTACTGTTCAGGTCTTCAGAGACGGTCAGTAGTTTCTTTTGGTAATCAAATAGAAAGCAATATCATGAGACTTAGTTTGTTTTTAATAAAAAAAAAGATCTTGTTTTATTGAGATGTAAGGGTTTCAATTTATGAGGCATCTGATAAACTCTGTTTTCAAGTTTAAATTCAAAATGGCTGAGCTTAATTTGGTGTGTATACGTTAAATGTTCTTCCGACTCTATACCTGAAGAATCGATGAAGTAGTAGAAACAAGAATTCTATTGCAAGCATGATTCTTTTGCACACATTAAACCTTATATATGATAAATATATAAGAAATAAAATAACAATGGGTATCTTATGATTTGATGCTTGTTTTAAGATTAGTCGTACATATCAAAATTTAAACACGTCCGACTTTCAATAAAAGAACAAAAGAGGATGTTCATGTATTTTTCGTGTTTTCTTCGATTCGCGATCATAATCCATAATTGACACTGAAATATCAGGCGATGGCAATGCTCATATAGTTTCTTTGTATCCAGTTTCATAATTCTGTTTTTTGCAAAGGCAAACGTACAATTTTGCATTCAGTGGATATTTAATGAGTCTTTTTTAAATTAATTTAGTGCGGAATATAGAAACACTGGGACAATGTGAAAATGTCCTAAAATACTACATGTCTAGTCATGGCAAAACAAACATGTAAACCCTTTACATGTAAACGGTACATTAATTTTACATTAAAACCTAATATTGCCCTCCAGACGATCATGTCGGTACCGAGCCACAGTGATAGTTCGAGGACTTTGTCAAACATTTATAACAATGATGATATATATCATATGAAACCATGATATTATAACCACCAACGGGACCTCCATTAGGTGGTCGCATTTCGAGGTGGTCGTCTAAGCGAGATCTGATATAAAAAGAGCAAAAAAGACATGGGAAAGTAAAAAAGTGGTCTTTATTTTGAGGCTGTCGCTAAACAGAGGTGGTCATTAAGCGTGGTTTTTAGCTCAGCTGACTGAAAGTCAGCTGAGTTATAGCGATCACCCTTTGTCCGTCGTCCTTCCAGCCGTCTGTTAACAGGGCACAAATCGTAACCGCTAGACCTGTAATCTTCTAACTTGACATCCAGGGAGGTCAATGAAAAATTTCCTTGGAAACCTGAAATAAGGTCTCTGTTACGCATATTCTCCAAGCTATGGGTCTCGTAAGTACCCCCCATTATAATTAACAATTTGATACAAAACCTTAAGTATCTGAATAACTAATGCATTGATCACCATGATTCTTTGTATGAATATTGATCATGGAGTGTTCCATCAGTTCCTGCAAATTGGTGTCGCAACCTGTATTTTTTTCTAATGTTTACGATTTTTTTTTCTTTTTTTTATACCTTTGAAGAAGCTTTCATATGTTAACAGGGCACAAATCGTAGCCGCTAGACCTAGAATCTTCTAACTTGACATCCAGGTAGGTCCATGAAAAGTCTCTGTGAAAACCTGATATTTGGTCTCTGTTACTCATATTCTCCAAGCTATGGGTCTCACAAGTACCCTCCAGAATAATAAAAAAATTGAGACAAAAGCTCAAGTATCTGAATAAATAATGCATTGATCACCATGATTCTTTGTATGAATATTGATCATGGAGTGTTCCATCAGTTCCTACAAACTGGTGGCGCCATCTGTATTTTTTTCAATTTTTACGATTATTTTCACTATTTCGATACCTTCAAAGAAGCTGTCATCTGTTAACAGAGCAAAAATTGTAACCGCTGGACCTGGAATCTTCTTACATGACATCAAAGGAGGTCCATGAAAAGACTCCGTGGAAGTCTGAAATTAGGTCTCTGTTACCCATATCCTCAAAGCTATGGGTCTCGTAAGTCAACCCCAGAATAATTAAAATGTGATACAAAAACTCTGCTTTAGTTTTCAGAGAACTCCTTTGAGACCCTTGGTCCGATCTTTCCGAAACCCAGCATAGTTGTTCCTTTACCTATGATGTTGTGCCTAACAAAGACAGGTGGCACCACCAGCAATTCTTTCTGTACAGTATGAATCTGGGTGTGTTTGAGATAACAGCCCATATCTCAGGAGTGGCTGAATGTATTGTGCTGAATGTCTGCATGTCCATAGACCTTGGATCTCTGTATATTATAATTGCGACTGGTGGCGCCACCTACAACACTTTATGCGCAGTGTCCATCTGTGCATTCGCCATCTGTTCCTCTCAGTAGTTCTTCAATGTATTGGGTTGATATGTGCATGTTCATGGATCCTCATGACCTACATCTCATAAACAAGACTGGTGGAGCAACCTGCAATCTTTTTCCTGTGGCGTCCATCCGTACATGGGCTTTTGGTGAAAATTGCTCATATATCAGGAATGGTTCAAGATATTGGTATGAAATAAGCCAGACAAGTGGCACCACCTTCTTTCCTGGCTTTGTAGAATAATAAAAGCACTTCTCTCACTAGTGATTTGCTGTATTGGTCTGAATTGGTGCATACCCATAGATCTTGGACTCCTCCATATTGTACTCAAGACTGGTGGTGCCATCTGCAATAGTTTTCTTGTGGCATCTATCCATACATGTTTTTTTGGGTGGAAATTGCTCATTTTTTAGGAGTGGTTCAAGGTATTGGTCTGAAATTTGGCTTGTCAATCCGTCATGTAGAGTTTTCTCGTAAACCAGACATTTCTAAGGACTCTTCACAAAATTTTATGATTTTTTTGGCACTCTGGCAATCATTTTGCTCATTGTTCAACATTCCTTAAATTCGGCTGAGTGTCATGGCCGTTGGGCCACTAGTTCTGTTTATTGACCAGCAATATGTTAATAAAAGGGTTAATGGTCCGGTGGGAAGTCCAGTGCAAGATGACTGAAGAAGATAGATAAATTTACAAAAGAAATACAGGATAACATATTCATACATATTCACGTCTCATTAATGAAATAAAACTACCGAAGTTGTTTAGAATATAAGACAGACACCTAGGGTTGACACATTGTGTTTATGAGGATTCTATACAGCTGGGCTGTTTGAACATTGGAGTGAAGAAGGTCGGACACAGCCTGGGGTGTGTACGTTCATTTGCATCTCCGGGATTGTCCCCAGTCATTAACTGTCAGCGAGATCGAAATGATAAAACTGTAATGGGCCTTTGATCGAAGCAGGATAGAGGAGGGTGGACCGCCGGTTTGTCGGACTCAGGTTTACCAGGGCAGGCCCCGGCCAATTACTGATTGATTCGCTCGTAACGACCACCAGTGGTTCACAGTACACTGCCTCTGGCCTTGTTCACAGCCACCGCGATCAGGAAATACATGATGCCCGTGCAAATTGCTCTTCAAGTCCCCGTGTTGAGGTGTAAATAATACCAGCTGGAAATCCTGCTTTATATGAACATTTCCTGAGGAATTTTTTGTTGTAAAATAAAGTCTTGTTGTAATAACATCTGATTCACGCTCTTCTTTGCATTATTTGTTTTATACTACGCTCAGTGCATGTGTATTGTGCTTACTTTAAATTCAAATATCCATAAAATTTACTTATTAAGATTTCTTCTAGTAATTGTTTGTCCAGGGTGGGCGGAATAAGATATACCGCCTAATTCAGTGAAACCTTTGCTCATTGTCATTCTATCTGGTTCAGGTAACACAAATTACAGATGTTTTACAAGTGTATTAATAATATTTGCTTTGACATATATTGTAATATAATATATTGTAATATACTATTCACATGCTATAATTTGATAAAATACTCTTAAGAATGTTAAATAGTTTATAAAGGTATAATTCATATAAATTTTTTGGGGTTGAATTGGTTTCCTTATCCACTCATATATATAGGGGACTTAATGCGAAACTTTTATTTCATGTTCTTTTAATAACTCTTATCATGTTACCATACTGTTATATGCCTAGTTTGTAGCATATGTTTGGATATGTATAAAACATGTCTTCCATTTTGGTCCAACAAGCACCTACAAGCGGGACGAAATCTGTTTCCAGGCCACCGCTTGAATTTCACTAAATGACGGATATTGCCTGGGAACCGTCTAACAGTGTTTAGGCCAAGCCAAATAAAGGTATAGTTCTCAGGTTTTTTTGTCAGAAATCAGTGCGGGCGACGATTTTTTTTGTTGGTACCTTTTTTGTATGTTTCAATAAAAATGTCATATGATCAGGAAAAGCATGATAAGGCCAAAAAAAATTAAAGGTATGGTTCTCGGGCACCGCCCGCATCAATTTTAAACCCCCGCATCAAAACTTTTTATTTTGATTTTCAATAAAAAATTTCCAATTTTGAGCTGCTGCCGCTCCGAATTTCTTTCAAGAAATACATACAATTTACTTTGTTTTGTAGTGCTTTTACTTATTTAGCAAAATAAAACTGTTATTTTCTTACTTTACCCTTATCATTTGACATTATTATCGAAACATACCAAAAAATTTAAAATAAAAAAAGCGCCCGCCCGCATTGTTTTCTGAAAAAAAGTGCCTGAGAACCATACCTTTTTTTTATTTTGGCCTAATAACATTTTTTTGCTTAACAGGTAAAAGCACTAAATAACGAAGGAAATCTTAGCAAATTTGTATCAAGTTGTCTTCTTGAAAGATGGAAAAAAAAAACATTTTTGATGCGGGTGGTTAAAATTGACGCGCGCGGTGACTGAGAACCATACCTTTATTTTTTTAGCGCTAGGTGAACAACGGTAGCCCGCGGTGTCTGTGTAGTAAGGATGCCCGGACGGCAGCGTTACACATAACACAGCAGGTTTCCTGACATCTCACGACGCGTCTTTAAGACTGCCGGCATATGTCAACGTAAATCTCTGTTGGCAGCATTCCTCCGCGACAAATAGTGCATTACTGACTTGACATGGAGAACCTCTGTTTTCATTCTAATCCACGACACAGTTAAAAAAACTGACACACAGTCTAAGATGGTTCTTATACCAGTCAGGATCTCTTTTTCTCCCGCATCCGCGATGATGATCGGTTGCTGAGACTAATGCATCTCCGCTAGTCTAAACGACAACCCATCGTACAATATTTTTCTTCTCACCTTAACGCAGCATTTTATTGGCCTCCCTTATACGGAGTTGAATTCCTGGGCGTACAGAGACCCCTTATTGCCCAGTATTTACTCTCCTATTAAAAATTCTTTGCTCTACAGAAAATACCAGGTGGGGCTTTTTTTGTGAGATTCTGTTAAAACACATTAATGCACGCACATAAATTAAACTATGTTTTTATAAATCCACCTCAAAATGATCGAGAAAAACACACATATATAGTGTTTATTACGAAAACTTTGCGCCCAGATTTATCAAGGCTCTTCGCGCTGAATGTCTGTTATCTTACATTGAATGATACCGAATAGTGCAAAATATCCGTAATGTATAAGATAGAAGGATACGTATAAAGTCTCTTATATATCTAAACCATACGAAATATGAATTCTACGCGGTGTGTGTGTGAAAGCCCAGCACATGAAACCCCCTTTCTGACAGACATTTTTAAAGGTGTCATGAATCTGTCTGGAAGAACAGTTTACCTGGTCATGTAAGTTTACTACAAAGGTAATATTTTTATAGGCAAATTGGTATATTATCATGATTGCAAGGTAAATGGGTTTATAAGCTTATCGAAAAGATTGATTCAAGTGTCGTCTAATTGCTTTATTTTCCGTATTTTTTGACGTACCAGGAGAAGTGATACAGTGCCAGTCCGAATGTAGACCGTGTAAGAAACGATTCATGGATATTTAAGGATAGCCGATCTCAGTGGGGTGGTAAATGGAACAGCCGAATATCACATCCTTTCATTTACACCCCTCACCTCTTGATACCATGGGATTAATTAATTGGCATACAGTCGAGAGATATCGTTGTATACTGCCGGTCTATATTGACGCCAGGGAACCTATAATTCACTACAACTTAATACACGTAGTAGCCAATCCGTGTCTGTTCACGACAGGTTGGTAATTGGACATGTACGGCGGATTGAGGACGGAGCAAAATTAATTACTGTGCTCGTGGCGGTTTTGTAGCACGTGTTTCCCTTGAGCGTCGCCCTATGGACGTATTTAAATGGATGCAGCGTCACCTTCGACCAAATCAACCAGATTACCTGTATATCCAGAAATAGCCGTGACTATACACGACACAGCAGGCAGTTATATGGGGCTGGTAAGCCTAACCTGAGTCGTGATACAAGCAATATCGAGGAATGCTATCGTGTTGCATTTATAACGTAGAATACAACACATGAGCTTTATATTTGGCCACTAATGATGAATTAACACAGGAGAATACATGTGAACTCACAATCTTAACTAAAACTCCGTCTCTATGATAAAGAGTCATATTCTGTATCGCGTACAAATTGACTGCGTCCAGTCATGTGAGTCGTTCCTGTATTCATGCGGTTACATATTCAACAAAAATGCGAAGGGATTTATATGCTGAGGTAAAACGGAATATTTCTCGCTCATCCTTGGTGTTGTTAGAAAGTATATAAAAAGCTACCGATTGGTCTGGTTTAGGTCAAGTGACAGTTAAGGTTGTACTCTAAGGCTATGAGGCGTTGTCAAAATAAAGGACGAAAATATTGCTTCCTCATAGAGCTTTAAAGAAAGTGCGTTCCTCGCTGAAGGATGTAACTACACTGATAGCCAGTACTCTGGTCGCAGACTCTCTAATGTAAGAGGGCCAAAATGGCGCTAGTCCAGAACTGACAGACAGTTCTCCGGTCATCTGTGCGAGTAGGTGTACAGCGGACGAACGTTAGCTTATTTTGTAACTTATTCGCTGTAAAATATCCATATTTATCCAATTTTTATAAACGGGTTTTCCGCTCAGGTACAATAAGAGGTCCGAGATGTTGGGTAATGTCAATTTAGGTTGTTTATTAGGTAATATTACAAGGGCTTAGAGGCACAAATAGTCCCCTGCCATATGTTCAACTAGGAAAGTGTGGGATCAGTGACGGAACGGGACGGAAGGAAGGACGAGAGGGCGGACGGACGAAAAGACAGACGCGGACCATTTTAGTATTTAGCGGGGGACTAATCAATGATTTACGGGTGTGGCTTTCATTTCACTACTGCGTTTTCTAGTATGTTATTGTTATAGAAGATTATGAATTCCAGTCAATATTTCTCAAGTGACGCTGCATTATTAAACGATAATATGAGGTAAAAATTATGTAAATTACAGTCAATATTCCAGTGTCGCTGCACGATTGAAGTGACTAGTATAGAACCATGTCTTATAGGACGGAACAGGCCTGTCCTGAAAAGCAGGGTAGTATATTTATGAAAACTTTTCCAGTTATTAATGGTAGCTAAACCGAATAGGATAACAGTGTTCGAATATGCTATGGATAAAAAATCCGAGATAACTGGAAGTAATACTGATAATTAACCCGCAGTAGGCATTTACCTCCAATCTAACGACATCTGTTGCCGATTTCGGACACTAATTGTTCAGGTTTGTGATTTCGACAAAGGGAAGTTGTATTTGTTTCATCTTCAGTGAATACATTAAAATAAATACCTATCTTAGCCGTAAATGCTAGGATCCTTTCGAAGTCGTTGCATGTGGTCAGACTCAGTTGTGGCTCCGTGGTGCATACTGTATATGCCACAGAGCAATACTAAACCTAGCATTTGCCTTATTTCGGAATACTGGCTCACTAATCCCGAACACAGCAGATATCCGATAGCCCAAAGTGCTTATGTCCATGGCAATAAAGCCATTTCGCATGCACAGGCATGCATGGCGTTCAAAACCAGCGTCGGAGCTATGATTGCTTTACAATTGTCCCCTAGCCGGAAAAATAACAGGAAAAAGAGACATCTGACTATAGTTTATATTGGTGTAAACAGTAGTTTATTGAATCATCAATAAGGATCGGAAAACAGGGCATAGCCCTATATTAATTCCCTATATTAATATAGTTTATATTCATTAATTAACTCTAATAAAATGTTAAAGTGTTAAATTACTATTTTGATTAATATTTAGGAGAAAGGATTTTTATTGGTGTGTAATCATACAATGTATAAGCGTTTACAGTTTATGTATAGATCTAGATGTTACTCACAGTTGGTCTGATGGTTAACAATTAAGGGTGCCCCGGTCGAATTCAAAATTACAGTTATCAAATCCGGTGGGTCTGGCAAATGCGTTTATTCACCGCTAGACGGTAAGATGAGAAAGACTCCAGTCACACCTGAGCCACGATCACCTGCGGCCGCGACTGGTTGCAGAAAACAGGTGGTCGTGGCGACTGTCTACAAATATAAATAAAATACAGTTGTGGTCACATTAGATTAAAAAAGACTATCGCACGAACACCGGGAACATTGTTGCGTCGTGACGTTCGATCAGCTTATACGTTACGATATTCGGATGCGATATGAGACGATGAATACGACCTGAAATTTTGGTTTCTTAGCTTCCTATGGCAACGTGTATGTTTAAATATGATACGAAGTCCTGCGATCTTGCGTCCTATCATATCGTATCTAAATTTCATGAAGTGTACGCTTGGCTTTTAGACTGATAATAAAAATCATGCGAATGTTCATACGTGGTCGTTCGATGGTCTTAAGACTTTCGCAAGATCACCTTTACGATCGTTCGTTGGTCGTATATATATATATATATATATATATATATATATATATATATATATCAGACATAACAATCAACATAACCATAGTTACACACAAACGGCGCCCGCACAAGATTCAGTGACAGGTGTAGGCCTTATGTGCCCTTTTCCATAATTTTCTTTATTCCTGTTTTCTTATCCTCGTGGATATGTACAAAGCGCGGCAGCCCAGACCGGTTCCTTTTTGTCACTAACGTTTAATATAAAATCGATATTTTCGCATGACAAGGAGTTTTTGTTTGGCCGCTAATTCTCAATTGCCCTCGTCTCAAGGTGGTCCCGAGGTAGACAGCTTTCGACACACGAAAGGTTAAAGCGTGACTGGCTGGGATGGTAATTTAAAACACTAGGCTGAATCACGAGATGTTCGACACAAGAGAAATTCAACAACAATTACGTGTCACCTAGCATTAATGGTTTCTTTGGCTTGCTCTTATCTCAAGCTAAGAACTCTGGCTGGAATGACATTACATGTCAGTGGCCAGGAAATTCATATGCATTAATGTAATACACTTAATCCCTTAGAACGTTACATTTTTGAAAGATAGCGTGAAGTGTTACATGAAATGAAAGAATTTATAAGAACGATCTCACCGCAACTGACATTAAATTACCTAGTCCTGCTACGACCTCTGCAATCATGTTTTCCCTCCCATAGAGTGAGACAAATATAGTGTTTGGTGTGTGGACGTCGTCGTCATTTCTTTTGAGCGCGATCATTTTTGAACCAATAAATATTTACCATAAAACTTTCAACAAGTTCCTAAACCGCTCACCTTGACCTTCATCTTTAGGGTCAAATTAGCCAAAAAAAAAACCGCGAAACCCAAAACATTTGAGGTATTACATATGCTCACATTTGTTACACAAATTTGTTTCAACCAAGTACTCGGAGGATTTTAATGACCCTGTCCTTCATCTTCAATGTCAACTCAGCCGAAATAGAAATGTTTTTGTGAATACTATAACTTTTAAAACACTCAATATATTCTCATGAAAATTGATACTTCAATTGTACCCAGATTAGTTTCAAAACGGTGACTTTGACTTACCAATCAGCCGAAATAGATTTTTTTTGTGAACACTGTAACTTCACGCACGAAATCAGAAATCTTTCTACCAAAACTGGTAATCTTGACCTTCATCTTCCACGTCAAATATTCATACATTTTGGGATTTTTGGGGGTTGGGGTCAAGGGGGGACTCCTTCTTGTTATATTTAGCACTAAAATATGTAAATAAAACGTTATTCGTTGCCTGTATTGGCATTACTATGTCCGGAACTTTTTTGGTGGCTCGTACACTGATCTGAAGCCGAAAACAAACAAAAAAAAAACAAAAAAAAATAGTTGTATAATTAACTGGCAGGAAGTCCTAGTTGCTGCAAATGTCAGAGTATCTGCAAGTCTTATTAGTTGTACCGACTGTTCCAGTAGGTTGGGCGTGAAAAAAAATGTAAGACATTTCTTGAAGCTTGCTAGATAGTTATCATCCGGTGTCACGTTCATTCAAATACTAAATAGGCAGAGGGTGTAATGACAAACTATATTTCAACATATAAAGTGTGTTATGATTTAAAATCAATTAGCCTGTACTCGTATGGGTTGGTGGCATGTATCAGGCCCGTTTTGTATAAAACGCTCACATGCGGTTGAAATGAGTATATCTTAAAAAAAACGCTGATATATATATTAGAAACGGTTATCGTCTTTGTTGCCTCTGACTCTTCTTTTCCATAACAGTTAAAGGACACGGGGAAACGAGCCGGCGGAAACTAGGGCAATGATAATATGACGAAACAAAAAGTAATTTGTAATCTGAGCGGTCTTTCTCTCCGGTGACTGCATTATGCATCGACTTGATCCGGGTCCCCGGCCGGTGTCGTCTTGTTTAAAGAACGCACTTGTAGGAGGAATCCAGTGCGAACAAGGACTTCCAGTAGAATGCATACCTTCCCAAGACAATTCCAGCAGCTTTTTCAGGATCCATATAAAATATTTATCGAAGTCTCCGCTGCCCCTACACAAAGGTCCGTGGATAAAGGTAGCGCCATTTCGGACCTCTGACAATAGATTCTCCGACCATGCAGCGTCAGAGTGCCTGTGCATCTTGTATTGTGGCTGCACTAGGAGAATGCAAATATTTTCTTCAATTTAAAAACGCCTCATGACCTATAAGAACGCTATCACTTAAAATAAACCGACCCAATAGTTAGATACGTTTGTGTACTTAATAACATCACCTAACACGTGAGAGATAATATCCGATCTAACTAAGCATATTCGTCAATCCGCCTCCACATTTGTTGAATTTTGACCGCATGGACTCAAGCTTGTTAAGCACGGGTTACGGGATGATAAAGCCAACTTGTACGCCACACAGCAATATACCTGTAACCATAGAGATGGATTTACACATTGGTCTGCATGTGAGATCACATGTTTCTTATTGAGACCGTAGTTTCACTGCTCTTGCCAAATTATAAGATTATCGAATGTATACCATGGAACTGATACAATAAGATGGATGGCCGTTAGCATACGTTCTCGCCTGTACCTTGTGTCACGACTCAAATACAGACTAACCAGCCTAGGTAGTGGTATATTCACGGCTAGGTAAAAGGTACTGTAGTCATCACGTAATCCTTCTCAAATTTAAGTGATGGCAACATACTGAGCTGCAGGCGGTACGTTGTAGCAAATATATGGTTACGGAAAGAAACATTACAACAAACTAGAAATCTGCTATCTAAGGAATACAAACCTCCGCCATATGTGGGGTCTCTATTGAGAGATGCTCCCGAACCCGTGATGGAATTCACTTATTCGGCCGCTATTCTCAGGTTATTCGTACAAACGTGACTGTACATTTGTGAATATTCTTTGATGACGCTCCTAAATCGGCATCATGTGGTGGATCCACGCCAAAGTCGATTCTTCTCCCGCCCATTCCCAAAATGCTCACGGAATTCCATGAGATTCAGTTCATGATTGTGAACAAACACACACAGACACACACACACACACATACACATGGACGTGGATGAACACATACCCTCCTGGCGGAGTCCAGTACAGTACCGACCATAGATTTCATATAAAGAGACATTCATTTATTCGGGACAGATTTCATGTAGATATGTTGAAACTGGAACAACATTTTTTTCTCAGAGGTTCAGAATTTTATTTAAAGTGGCATTGACAATGTTCGGGACAAATGATACCACAGTAATTCTGAAGTAAATCCTTATGGTAAAAGAAGGATAGGACGTGACTAATAGAAAAGGAGACAAGATACGTTTTGTGGTATGGCTAGTTCGGCCATGTCTGCTTCACTATACCTTAGGGATGTCTAGTTCCTGTTTGGACCAATGTTTTGGGAGTAGCCAGGACAGAGACAAATTTGGATGCTGGGAGTTTTTTGACATCGGAGCAAGCTGGATTTATGAAGTGTTAAAATATTTCAGAAAAATCATGGAAGGCCAACCTATCAAAGCGGGCTAATTTATTGTCCAATTACTGTGGAGGCGGAATCAATTTTTGCTAGGTTGTCAGAAAGGAGTATTACACAGGCCGTGCTTGTCTAAGTCGAGCGGCGTGTGAAAGCCAATTACAGGAGAGGTATCTGATACATGTGACGTCCCTTGTCACCCCGCGTGTATTGATCTGGAGGGCAACTACCATCCCAACCAATATCTAGAAGCTATCAGGGTGGCAGTTTCAGCTATTGACTTCATATCGTATTTAAAAGAGATATAAATGCCATGAATTAATCTGCATATCCCAGTAAATACTTTGGTAATGCATTTTCGTCATTATCATCAGCTTTATAGTAATAAACACACTCGCGCATCTATGGTATGTTAAATAAACTTCTGTTAAATGTCTGGAATATCTGTCCACTTTCCGTTCGACTATCGGCTGTCAGCTCGGAAACTGACCTTTTCTCAGAGATAAATGAAATGCTCCTTGGTAAAATTAATATATCAATATATAAAATAAACAACTAACTTAAAGATCAGGTCTAAAATATTATTGCCAAATATAATGTTAATTCATATTGCGACTTCACTGAGCCATTTTCAGCTCAAATTTTTCAGGAGGTGACGTGTGTATGTGCTACTTATATAATAAAATGGCATCGTTGAAATAAGGCTACAAAGAAGCCAATTACACAAAACCACAATTACAAAATCATACAAGCAGGGTGTTTAGACACTTGAAACATTTCATGTCAAGCTTAGGTCTTCCCCTGCTTCAATAAAGTCAGTTATTCAGTCAAATTCCTGGCTGCTTTGATAGGCAACTTTTAAAATTGAAAAACGTTGCAATACAGGATCGGTCCGTCCGTTTTCATTGCGTTCGGAAATGGCATATTAATATAGAGAAATGAAACAAATATAAATGTTGTAAATCTGGATTTGGCAAGATTCAGCTAAAATACTTAAGCAGGGCAGTGTTTTGATGGTCTGTCCACGCAAAGATAAAGATGACATTCTTCAAAGGAAACACCAACCATGACAGCAATTTAAATTATGAACATATCTCGGATTTAAGTAACATTATCAGAACTAATAATGCCGGTAATACCGAAGGTTCATCCCGATATCGATCAAGGTCTTCCCCTGCTTCAATAAAGTCAGCTATTCAGTCAAATTCCTGGCTGCTTTGATAGGCTACTTTTAAAATTGAAAAACGTTGCAATACAGGATCGGTCCATCCGTTTTCATTGCGTTCGGAAATGGCATATTAATATAGAGAAATGAAACAAATATAAATGTTGTAAATCTGGATTTGGCAAGATTTAGCTAAAATACTTGAGCAGGGCAGTGTTTTGATGGTCTGTCCACGCAAAGATAAAGATGACATTCTTCAAAGGAACCACCAACCATGACAGCAGTTTAAATTATGAACATATCTCGGCTTTAAGTAACATTATCAGAACTAAAAATGCCGGTAATACCGAAGGTTCATCCCGATATCGATCAAGATACAGTAGTTCTCTCTTTTCTGAAGCCTTCTGTGCTCAATCAGAGACGGCTTGATCTGAAGCCCGAGGAATGTCACACTTTGACATTACAAAATCTATAGGTGTCATGCCTAGGAGCTGAAAGGAACGCGGCTTCTATCGCACAAGTTGACATGTCGTCACTGACATAAAAGGTATCAGGTTCCGAGAACTATCATGTCCTACATATGTCTTTCACTTGTAAAAAGTCATGTATGGATACCTCCGGTGAATAGCTAACCTATAGCAAAGCATATACAAAATATATATGAATATTTTATGATTATTAAAAAATGTTGTATTGTTTCATTTAAATTTGTATATTTTGCCTTCGCAGCGCATGCACTATTTTGCTGAAACGAGTGTTTTTTATATCGCTTTGTGGAAGGACATTTTATAATTACTTGTTTTGTAATGTTAGCGCAGTTAAATATTTACAATATATATAATAATCGATAATAAATTTGTTAATTTAAAACATAAAGGTCAGTGGTAATTAGTTTTTAAACATCTGGAAGAATATCTGAATCCGTACAGTTATCAAATAGGGCTATTGTACGTGTGGTGTATCTTTAGTAAATGTATCATTTAATAAGGTACATACCTCATAATTTTCCGTATGCCCGAGGAAAACAACGATTTTTATACACTAACATCAAGCTATGTTGATGGAATAATTAATACAGTGCTATACAACCACGCTTCTGAAATGACCAAATTAAAAGAAAAATCCGAACGTCAATGGCAATTTGCATCGGGTTTTCACATTTTAAGTTGATCGAAAGTATTTTTCAGAGACAGTAGATTCGTTTACTATTGATGAAATAAAAAAATTTAGGTCACAAACATGTAAAACTAATGGGAATCTAGACAATTTAAGACATATAGAAAAAAATTCTTCCTTCATGTAAAGGGAAGCTTTACTCGTTAGGAAAGTTTTGAGTAAAGGAGAGAACTTTTAGATCATTGACATTTTAATCCAGTACTGCTAGCGTCTTAACCGAGCTGGTCGATTGAAAGAGGTTTGTTTTTCTCATACTGGAGTTAGAATAACAGCTAAAAACATCTGCGCTCGCAGCAATGAAAGATTTACCGATGTCTTCGGCGTCGCCTTTTTGTCTGCAAGCAAAAAGGGAAGAATTCCCTGCGTCTTCTGTTCAACTGGAGCGAGTTTCGCATTGTTGCTAAGTGGCTTGGGCTGAACACAAGATGGGGGTGTGTCCTTGGGAGGCTGGGAAAGCATCTCTTTGCCGCTCTGTCAAATTAGGTTACATCATGCCGGCAACCGATCCCAGCTCTCTGATGGCATCCCCATTAACAAGAGGTGGACCCTGTTCAAAACTGGACTGGGTCACGGAAAGTCGAGTTAAAGTTGCTTGGGCTCTCTTTGTGTTTCCTCTCTAGCTTTTAGACTCTTGCCGTCCTCCACAATTATCCGAGATTGGAAGTTAAAATAAGACGCAAAAAGATAGATGCAAAATGCAATATGTTGCTGAAATGCATTTGGCGTCGTCGTGGTCCGGTAATGAACAGAGGATCAAGAGATTTTTATTTGGTTTCATGAATCTTGATTATGTTAAACGTGGTTTCAGTTCACCCAAGTTTATTGTATTCGAAAAAAGGATAAATATAGATATAACTATGATGTAGGTGATGCTGGACTATGATGCACGGATCTGAGTCATCAATCCGAGTTTAGCAGAAAAAAAGGCTCAGTCGTGCACGGGATTTCTGATAAGTATCAGCTGTACTGAAGTATTGAAAATTATGGAGTATAAAAAAGGTAATACATTACTCTGTTTAATATGTCTAGGTGTAAGAAATTTAAATTTTATAATGTTGATTTGCCAGAATATGTTCCATAAATGAATATGATCCATAAATGATCAGTCACCCTGCATATGGATTTCTAAATGATTAAGACGTATTTATTTAATTAAAAAAACACACACACTTGGATTCGAACATGCACTTTACTTGCGAGGAGAGTGTAGACTGTGCTACAATGACATACACAAAACAATTCACGGTTTATCAACGGTATATAAACCGAAGTACTGTGGATGAATCCACCTCCCTATTTGTTTGGTTTTCTCATTTTTCTTTTCTTTTGTATTACCCAAAAAAACATTATTTGATATTCTTATATACCTAATTTCGTTCGGCGTTTTCTGAAGTGGTTGCCACACTGGTACCAATCTTATAACAATTGAAACCGGCATTTGAGGAGCTCCTCGCAGTCTTTTTAAGTAGGTACTTGTCCTGAACAGCGCTCTCAATGAACTGAGTAAAACTGGTTACACAGTCCACCATTATGTTCTGGATGGGTCCTACGTGCTTAGAAACAATGATTGGACACTACTGTGATTTTACGTCTTACTTTGTGAGTCCCAGGGAAAGTGCTGTAATTACGACTAAGTCCCATAGCTTATAACATGCAGTAGAACCTAACGTTTTCAGCACTTCTCCACTGCGAACATCTCGCGGCTAAGATCTAGCATATAGAAGACTCGGCAGCACAACGCGGAATGCAGTTTTCAGTCGCATGGGGCAAGTAACTAACCGGCCGTAAATCACTGCAGTATGGGACTGGTGATTCCAAAACCCCCTAGATCATGCTGCATTCGTAGGTCAAATACATGGCAACCGGGTCTCTGTGCCGCTGTATAGCATGCGGTATGCGGATCAAATTTTCCACTGAGGATTCCATTTAACGGCATGTCTCATAACGCATACTGTATACCGCGCGATTAGTAAATGATTCATGATAAAAATGCCTTAAGCGAATAATACAACTTTCGCATAAAGAATACGGCGTGCAAAGGAAGCATTGCTTAACAAACGTGTAAATGTTGAAAATGTTTCAAAGCAATGATAGAGGCTTGTGTGGCCTTAATAACCGACATGCGCATGATTACAGGTATAACAGTAATTTATCGATTCAAAGTTGTCCTTGACAGGGGCGTCAATAACGGGGTGATTGGGGCATATATCCCCCCCCCTTTACGCAAGAAAGGATGGTTAGTGTAATCACCCCTCCCCCTGATATTCCGAGATTATTTATATATTGGAAATGAAACATATAAATATATAATTAGAGTTATAGACTATGGTTCCATTTCTGAGTTACTATGAAATATGTATATCCAAACCCCTTTTAGAATTAACATCTATTGGAAACAAGATTACTTATTTTTTAAAGCCTTATATTTAATTGTAAAATATTCGGAATGTGTCAGACATGTATGTATATATATATATATTATATATATATATATATATATGTATATATATATATATATATACGTATATATACATATATATGTTTATATATATATATATATATATATATGCGTGCGTGTATGTGTATGTTTATAAGACAGGTTGTCCCAACTTTGATTACCCTCCCACACTTGCGAATCATCCCCCAGCCTTGAAGATAAATTGACCCGCTGGTCCTGGATGTCAGGTCTAAGGTCATTATCACGTTTAATTTACATTTTTTTATAATACCCTGTGTTACGGAACTTAATATAAACAGATCACGTTTGCGTGATGAACTCAAATTGTGTAATGGAGATAAAAACAAATCAGATCCTGTAACACTAGGCAGCGTGAAATGTCTAGGGGAATGAATAAAGAAGTCAGTGTTTTTGTTTTGTTAACAAATAACTATAATTTATTCTTAAAACAACCCTAACAATACAATACACTAAATCAATACAATTATACAGTAAACAGCGGTACAGCAACAAGTCAATACAATCACATTGAAAAAATAATGTGCACATGCAGTACCTGTATACCAATACCGTCACCACGTTAAGTTCTTTAAATGTATACTCAGAATGACAGTCCAGTGGAAAGTTCTTGCAACAACCCAGAAAGTAAACTGAAGTCCAAATGCATAAAATCCATGAGAAAGTCTTTGAAAATCTATAATTGCCGCATTAGTCGGATAAGGTCCTAGAATCTGAGACACGCTTCTGCTCTCTCTGTCTCGTTCTAAAACATAGCCCCTTTTTATACCTTCACACCTCAAGCCGAGAATTTTCCACTTCTCGAACAGTCTATAAGATCTTGCACAACACAGTAAAACGCGTTTCAGGAATTCTAGACATCGACGTGCCTCTACACACCATGGTGTACACGTGATCTCGCCCCAAGCCAGCATGACAACAAAAGTTCAACCAATACGGATTAAACATAGAATGTAATACGCGGCCAGACACGAGTGCCACAACAGGAGTTACGCCCGTGTCACATAATAAAAAGAGCACCTGTAACACCTGTTTCTTTAATATTCGTATATCGGCAGTAGACCTTTTTCGCCACAATATCAATACTATGTCGATGAAGACAAAACTGAGCTTTCGGGTCCGATATACCGTACCAGATATCACAAGAAAATTAAAATATAACTAAAATGGGGCAGGGCATTATTACTTACCACAAATAAGTTTCAGTATTAACAAATATGTTTTTGTCAAATGCATTATACTGTCTCGGATGTTGAATTATTTCATCCTTGAAAGAATTGACCACGAGTTGGAAAAATAATTTGTTGAGAATTATAATCTGTAAAAGAGCATACTTTTACTTTTTGACGTTGGTTTCGCCATAAGTATAAACGTTTAAAAAGAGGCGCCACTTGCGGGAAGATTTTCATTGTGTACTTACTCTAAATAAAGTTCTGTATAAGTTGATATAGAAGTTATGACGCAGATGCCAATCAATATGATGTATAATTACACGCCCATTGCCTGGCAGGCCACCGGCACGTGGGCTCATTTTTAACTCTTCCTTCACAATGCATATAAGATCACATCATCTATTAAGAAATAACCGATTTGCGGGAGATGGGAGTGGATTTCAAGTATCTTTAGTATTATGCTGGCTATTGAAAAGGACGAACACCTTGTCTTTAACAAGAACTATAATGTATACTGAACGGAATGCATTAAACGCGGACAAAGGAGGTTCGTTTAGGTTTAGTAAGCCGAGCCCTCGAGGCTATAAATTACATATTAAAGGATCCCTTTGAAATCGGATCTATTACAAAAATTACGGAACCTTAGGTTAAGACGTAGATGCGTATACCATTGGTAAACTAAGTTTGGTGTAAATTGTTAGATACTTGTCTTAGGATCAAAGAACTCCGCTTTTATTGGATATAACGTTCCAGTACAATTTAGTGCTTTGCATATATACATGAGCGTCAAAAGTAGCGTTAGACAAAGAATATCACGGCACTTTTTCTTTTTCTAGAGCATCACATAGGCATTAGGCAAGAAGAATCAACGTACTTGGTATCATCGATCAAAATCAGTTTGAGCGGACCTGTCACAAAAGGGACAGTTCTTTTAGGGCAGATAAGTACTGGGCGTCGAGGGGCCTCGAGGGACAAACAAAATGCTAAGCTCCATAGATCAGAAACGCTGTATGATTGTCCGCTAAACACCAATTAAAAGTCCGACTGGGTCCATCTCAGATCTTGTGGCGTCAACAACAAAGGCTGACATTTGGTCTCTGCATAAAACACTTTTTTTTGGTAGTCACTCTGTCGGGATGCAGACTTATGTCGCTGAGTCTTTTGACGAATTCAGAAGATTCTTTGAAGTGTCACCTCTCACAAAGCGTTCGCACGGGATCACAAATCGTGGGAGCGAGGTCTTCCATCAAGATGTTGTAGCAGAGTCAGGGATATGGGAAGGGCTGTTACAGAATTAAAATGAGTATTGTGCTCATTGCTTCTTAAAAAATAAACTTTTCTCCGTATTTTGTTACGTAAATCGGTTAATTATTAATTTTGTAATAGTTATTTTGAATGTTCTTGGTAAAGGGTAGTCTGCCTGATGGGGATCTTGGATAAATATAGATAAATATTGGGGGATGCTACAAAATCGTGTTTCCATTAACTTAAATTCCGAAATGCCCTAGATAGTTCATGAGATTCCTCATGATTGCGTGAGTTATCATGTGAGCCAACAGTCTAACAAACACACAGACACACACGAACAGAGATGATCGTATTACTGGGGGGACCAGGAGGTTTGCAACCATCGTGCGACTGAGCGATAATAGATTAAGCATATAACGTCCTCAACAATTAAATAAAAATTAAAATATTTGGTTCAAATCAGCCATCTGTAATATTTCCATGGTCAAAGGCCTATTTTGGAATGAACATCAGTCATTTTGGGGAACAAAAGCAAACAGAAGGAAAAATAAATACTTTTTTCGATAATTTTAAACTTTGGGGGACCTACTACCGCCCTGTATACAGAGCCCACAAATGTTGACATGGAAATAAACTCATAAACCCCGTCATTTTCCATGAATAACCTGTCATAATTGTTGTAATGTATAAATTCCTGAACAAGACAAAAAATACCCGGAAAGGGCGCGTTTTTTTAGTTTTATATAAACCCTTTCTTATTATAGTTACTGAACGCAATTTTTTGTTTGTCCCTGATATTTATTTGAAGTGAATCTGCTACTTAGCAACGAAATTGTTGCTGGATGCTTTCCATCTTTACTTAAATTAATTTTTACACAAAGTAACTGCTACAAAAATGATGCAAGGGGTTTCCGTTGGAGATTTCTTAGCATTTCTATTGATACTATTAAAACCGGTGTCCTCGTTCAAATGAAAACGGTCCAATCCGTTTTGAGCAGCTCAGCCTATAGGCTTTGATCTGTCACGGTACTTTGTAAGAACACTAACCCCCCGGTCTGTTCCCCAACCTTTATGCTGCATCAAAGGCTTTGTTAAGCGTCTGTCTTTTTTCTACCTATAGCCAATGGCGGCAGGGAGTGTGCTTCAAAAACGCTGCAGTAAATAGCATCTAGACCATGTGGACCGTGGTGAACTGTCTTTAGGTGGGTTCTATTACCGTATTACGCAATGGGATCTAATTCTAGCTCAGCGCATTTAACTTTCGTTTTGTCTTTTTAGGTGTAAGGCCAAAGTTGCCTGGGTTTCGTTGTAGTCGCTCTCCCGTCATTTAAATAAACCGACAAAGTTATTGTTCATAAAAGATTCGGATTTGAAAAGTCTTCTCGGTAACCTGAAATTAGGTCTCTGTTGCCCATATTCTCCAAGCTATGGGGTTTATAAACACCCTCGGAATAACTGAACATTTGATACCAAAGCAGGGCACAAATTATAACCATTGGACCTAGAATCTTCTTACTTGACATCCTTAGATTTCCTCAAAAGTTCTCTTTAGAAACCTGAAATTAGGTCTCTGTTACCTATATCCTCCGAACTAACGGGCTCGTTATGTTTGGCCTGACATTTGAACCAGTCACTGGGGCCGCTTGCATGGTCATTAAATATGATAAACATATGACTCTTGATTTAGGAAAGGAGGGGTCCATTCAAGGGGTAACGACAAAACCTTATAAAGGTCTCGTGGACTTGAAAAAGGGAGGGTGGGGGTCCAGGCCGCAAAATTGGTCTGTATCCCTTAAACAGTTTGAAGCGGCTGAAACGGGGGCTAGGTTGGGGTTTGGGATTTGGAACCCCTTTAGCAAAAATTTCTTATCTCATTTGATATCCCCCCCCCCCCAGCCCGATAAAAGCCCGCATACCAGGTATATCATCTAGTCTTTTATATTTTTGAAGAGTTTGTAGTGGGTTGATGACGTTAAACTGAATGATATCGACGATATCAAAACATTTTTCGCTCAACTTCGAAGATACTTTCTTATTTAAAATTGAAATATTTATCAAATTTAAATTTGAATCTCTATTGTTTAATTTAATCCAGTATAAGAAAAGTAGTATGATGGATAGCAAACGGTAAAGATATATCGACCTTCAGTCTAACTCGAGTGTACCAAATGGCTCGCTCTAACTGGATCAATGCACTTGAAGGACTGTTTAATCATTTTATTGTTATGAAATAGTTAACTTATACATACACTTCTCGAAAAAACATTTTGTCAGGTCAATACATTGTGAGGTTTAGTAAGAATTAAAAACGCATTTTGGATTGATTTAATAGAGTTAGTGCCGTTTGAATTCTACGTTAAAATGCACGTTATAATCCAGTCGCTAACTGTAGGCGGCCTGATTGCCGAAAGGCATGCAGAGCCTCAAAATATGACATGTAAGCCGATTTATCCTTTCGGCACGGCACTTGTGGTTTAGAAGTATAGGTATTATTAACAAACAAAGCAAAATCATCTCAGCTAGGGGCATTATATAATGAAACCTTTAAATCCCTTATTCAGACAAGGCTTAGCACCGCGGCGTGAACAAACTCGGGGCTTTTACTGGCCGAGTAAACCTTTCCTAAATCTGTTCAGTGTATAGAATAAGTTCGAGACAATTAAACTCGTCTTAATTTAATGCATGACCAACAGGATAGGAAACGTTATATGGATAACTTGCGAGAGGTAAAGTTGCAAAAATTATAAGTTAGAAATATACAAAAACATTGAGATATCTAAAGATGACAACAACTTGAACGGGCTGCGGCAATCAAAGACATTTACTATAGACAGGTTGCATATGAAAAAGATGTTTTCTGTAATTTGTCCTGACGTGACATCATCTAAATAGTGGGACCACCTGGGGAACGATTGGGTAACATGGTAAGGAAACGGGTAGTAAAACGCACTGGGAAATTTTGAAACAAATCCTGATTTTTTTATAGGGATTACATCGGGGTAAGATCAGGACACATCTAAAGGCACTGCGAGATTTCGGTAGTTTTCGTTCAATATCGGGAATATATAGGGTCATCAATGTGTCATGTTTCCGAATATTTCAATGTTTCGCCGATGCCTTTCGACATTTCCCGATGTCTGTGGATAAGGTCCGATGTCGCTCCGGTGTTGCTCTGATGTGTCCGTGAAGTTGTCGATCTGCCAAAGTCGAGCTGTCTTACAGTTCTTGGATTTTAGTTTATCAGGGTAACATCGAGTGATACCAGATAACCATCAACATAGCATCGAAGCAACATCGGGATGTAACATCGGAACACATCTGATAAACCTGGACTATGAGAGAACGTTTCCTTTCATTTTCCTGCTATAAAAATAAGTCAAAATTGTGAAGGTGTTCAAGGGAAGTAAGCTCATTCAAATCAAAATATATAATGACACACACTTAAAATACGATAAAAAGTCGAATTAATATATTTAATAAACGATGCACAAGGTAAAGTGAATTTATTTTAATATATTTACAAATGTAAAAACAGTGTATACTTCAAAGTAAACATAGAAAAATGAGGTAGACACACACGCACACATATATATACGTACCTAAGACTGGCCCTTCTGATTTATTACGCAAAAAGCACCGCTGAGCGGCTTCAACAAGAGAAATAGTCCAGACCGTTTTCTCATTTTGGACCCAGGTGTGTATCAGGGCAGTCTGCTTATCAAGTTACCCATATACCCGGTGTGTTTTCCTGTGGAAACTGAGTTACGCGAGGGATATATGTCTGATACCGCAGACATTTTTCAATGCACAATACGGAGTTTCCATTGGGCTGGTCACTTTGGATAAGATCTTCGCTTTCAATCGACGATGTCAGAATTTCTAGCAAAACCTGAAGCGGATTGATTACTCACTCATTACGCTGTATTGTGATGGCGGCTAGACGTATTTGTAGCAAGCAAATGTGACTTTATGTGGGCCTAAATGCACACAAAACGCTGAAACTGAGAGGATATTAAATTTAGGTTGAATTCATTCGTCATATTGAAAGCCTTAAGAGGCTCCTTTGTCTTTCCAGAAAACTTATTTTACGGACTCATATTACTTAAATAACCAGTGCCCTGCGTCTACCGGGCTGTTTACCGAACAAAGGCAGGTCTTTTTACGTAATAACATCGGTTTCACAGTGACATTTAGAATGACATAAGTCTAACAAGTGTTGTTATGCACTGCCATGGGCTAAGAAAATGGATATTAACGATAGTGCCGAGGTGCTTAAGCTTGTGTATTGAGACATTGCTAAGAAAGATGAGTGGGTTTAAGTCTCTGTTGCCCAATCACAGAGTTAGGAGGGACTGCAGCTTTATCAGCTATGTGTCAAGATTGGTTCCCTTCCGACCTATTGTCGTTCTCAGGCGATGAAAAAACTTTCCTTCCCAAAGCTGTGTTGATTGGTGTATTCTTTAAAACCACCTTTTAAAGTATTTTCTCTCCTCATATTCATATAATAGTTATCTTCTCCGAGAAGATTCATATGCAACTTTTCTGATTTGTGTGCTTCTGGGTGAAGTAGACTCTATGTAACAAAATACTTTTTTTATATTAACTTCTACCGGACGGTTGTAACATATGGCCTTATTCGTTTTGAATGCTCATTTTAGCTCAGCTAATCTTCAATTTGATACAGTTCTCCGCGCAATCGTTCAAGTAATTTTATTATGAAGTATCTAAATCTGTTATGAAGACTTTGCTGCAAAAATATTATTAAGAATAAACTCATACAAAAACTAACTTTTCTTGAGAAACGGGTTTCGGAAGTCCCGTCAATGCAGTAATTCAAAGGGAAACCTGGCGTAGAATGCGGCATCTCATAGGATAATTCGCCAATGTAAAATTTAAACAAAATTATATGAAACCCTCATTAAAGTGTCTGGATTTCACGGAGTACCGGAATATATGTACGCCAGGTTAAACTAGGCGTCTGAACATTACATAATGTGGTTCTATAGCGATACTATAATTACTATACATTCCGTTTATTGTACTTCATGGTGAGGAACTTGGTTGTGTTGACGGTCTTAAGGTCATGTTTCAGAATCATAAGTAAAAAAAACAGAATGTATTAATTTGATGGAAACATCGAATATTACCTTTGTACGGCCCTAACTGCAAACCCATGACTCATTTAATCAAAAGGATAGCTACTTCTTTTCATGTAAAATTTCTGTTGTGCCCTATTTACGCTCTGATAACTTGTATTTAAGAGCCCTTTGATCTTATCGAGCGGGGCACGACATACAGTATATATGAAGGACATAAGTTAAGGTAACAAAAAACAGTTATCAATGAGAGGAGACAGGAAAAAAGTGAATTTTGTCCGCAAATGGAGCCCTGCAGAACACAGATCATTTTTATCGCACCGGCAGGGCAACTGGGATCACATAATATTACATCATTCTCAGAAAATAGGCAATAAAGGAGATTATACAGAATTAGTATGAGGCAGATAAGCGCGGCCAATCGAACTCAATTTACAAGTTCATTTTAGTAATGAGAATCCATGGTATTGTAAAGAGGGGAATCCATCAAACACCATATTACATATGAACAATAATCTCACAGTGGCTATGTCAAAGACGGTTATCTTGCCAAGGGGTGATTTTTGTCCGTCTGTAAAGGAAAAGAATCGCTGTATTTAATCTTTTACCACATTTATAGATTAGCGCTCTGCTCTGCTTGCGACACAGCTAGCAACAGAGATGGAGAAAGGGGACATATTTTACGGAAAAAAGATCTATTACATCCTGCGTTTGGCGAACTATGCAACCAAAAACCTTTAAAACAGTTCGAGTGCTAATTATAATGATGTATGAATCATTTCGTTCAAATTATCTTTATTTTGCATATATTTTTTTTATATATTTGCACAAATTTTACCTTGATATGTACCACTTATTTCGGCACTCTAAAGAATTAAGTTCGTTCTTTTATATCCCGATAAATAGCAGACTTGGGATGTGTTAAGTAGAAAAAATACCCTTTTGTTCCCAACAAGCTGAAAAGATTCAATTTAGTCAGACCTTCGCTTACTGGTCACGCCAGAACCAGCTTGTCTGCATTCAGATATCCAGTGTCGACGAGAAGAGCTTGGGGAACCGCTTGCCATCTCTTTAAGCTTTATTTCAACATGACGACTTAAATGGACTCGGGGAAAATTGCTTTGGACTTCTTCTTCTGCCCTGTAGCAATTTATTTCGGTATTTAGCAAGAAGCCCTCAAACGGGAACTCGGGTGAATGCCATTCAACTTTCTGTCGTTGTGTTTGCTCTAGAGGGCCTGGCAGAGCATCGACTAAAATACTTTTAAGAGAGACAATGTTTGGGACTACTTTCACATGTCGGAGAGTTACGTATATAGCCTGAGAGTTAAATATGGCTGTCTCAACCTTAATGCGACACACAAGGGATCGCCAACAAAGTATAGAAAGTAATGATACTAGGTACAGGAAGGACATTTATATGTATTTTATTTATTTAATTACAAAAAAAATGAAAAAAAAACACTATATTGAAATGCAATACCTGTTAGACGATGTACACAGTAAGATACGTCAAAATACTTAATAATAAAGGATTAAAAATTAGATAAGACAACATCAAATGAATAAATATTGATTTGCAGCAGATTAACGATTTAGAATTCGACTATAAAGTAGACATGACAGTTGATTCCATCACTAGTAGTATGTCAGCTGGAACGGATTTGTGCATTGAGAGAATCGATATTCAGAATACCTGTGAAGGCCATAAATAAATACATTTTTTAATAATATATAATATGATATTCTGTCCATGCCTTCTTTCGTGTCACCTACGGGAGAGCGTTCAGTTCATGGTTTTATTTTCGCAACGGAGAAACTTTACTTGGCATAATATAAAATACAAAGTCGACAAGTTGAGGTCTAGAATATATATATTTGATTTTATTTCGGCGATTTTATATGCATTAGGTAAAAGTTACATTGTAACTCTTAGGACAATAGATGATCAAACAATAGAGGCTGGGCATACTTTATTTTAAACGTTTATATTCTGCCCAAACAGGTGGAATGATTCATTAACATTTGCATTCGAGTCATATTAACAGGTGGGGAGAGAACAGACATCCTGTAAAATATTAGTCAGAAGTTTAGTCAGCATGTCTATAGTAGTCGTAAATCTAACAAACGGAGAGAACATTTGCCAGACAGATCAAAATCAGGAGAATAAGGTAATATATTTTCCTCGGTTACCATGACAACCAAGGGTCCATATCTGGGCCGTATTATGGTAAACTATAGGGCCAATCATTTTGCTCTTCAATACTACGTTACCGTTGTCTAGGAAAGACTCCCTGAAACGCTGACTGCCTGGGCCGCAGTTTCCGTAACTCGTTACGATCAAATTGCTCAGATCCCTGGACGGTGAACGCCCTAATGTAAATACTGTGTGACATTCAGAAAGACCTTATTCGTTTTAGGTAGGACTGTACCTAAACAATGCTGGTCTCGTGTGCAAAAAGAACATTTGTATGAAATACATGGAAGCAATCTCAGCCCAGGTATACAGAAGCTATTTATGGTTCTGGCCAGCAATATTGTGCCATTGTTGTAGTGGGTATGTATTAAAAAGGAGTACGGATTTAAATAAGACATATTTCAGGAAGTTTTTTTTTCTTGTAGACATTTGGTAGAACAAAGTATAACTGGGTTATCGGGACGAATGTCCATATCATATAGCGCTCAGGTTGTGGGAACGATCATCGATCAACTTATGTTTGACTTGTTTGACTTGAGGTAGCAGCAATGGGAAAAACCCATAAATCTAAAATTAGTCCAAAAGTTGTGTTAAACACATATCAGACACATAAAGTATACATTATTTTAAACCTGTTACACTGGTTGTTAATTTTCATATGATACCTTAATATTTAGTATTTTTTAATTTTTAAATAGTACGGTATTCTAAGCACACGGTAGCACGGTATAATCGGGCTGATATTACACTACATGACACTATCAACATTTTTATTTGTTTTTCCTCCATCATGCCTGTACCCACCATAAAACCGAAACATTTTAATATCGACTAAATAAAAAAGTTTAAAGAATTTTTAATCAAGAAAAACACGCGATAAAGGAAAAAAACGGTGCTACATTTGTAAACTGTTTTTATTTGCGCAATTCGCAGGTGCGTATACCAGAAAGCCGAGATGTCACAGCCACTATATTATTATTTAAATCTATATTATATTATATTATATATTATATTTATTTTAAAGTTTTATCTCTGTCAATTATTATCTATGACCATATTAGCAATAACAATAAATATATATATATCATATTTATTTAGGATTTGTAAAGTGTCTTATCATGATACAACTCACCTAAAATTTATGAAAGTAGATCCTCACAATATCCTAATTGCAAGTTGTCATTTTATTTATTCTATAAAAAGAAAATAACCAATATACATACCCATAATATACATTATATTCACGATGAAGAACATAAACCAGGGTAATTTGTTCTAAAACAATATCCCCAGCCTTATACACAGAATTGAACCGTTTCATGACTTATATAGCAATAACCGGCTATATAATATAAAAAATTAACCTGAACAGAACTATTCAAAGCTGATGATAAATTAATAAAGCTGACACTTAAAGACAGGCATTTACTACATGTATTCTTATGAATATAATTATATGTGATCTCAATTGAACATAATATATACAAGTAAAGTATATTCTGGCACATTGGCATATCACTACCACAGATATGTACGCTTGCACTTAAACTTTGTACTACACTTTAGTTGCGGATGAAGCCGAAATCAGTTTTTGAAATCTGAACACAACTATCTATATTTACATTGGCAGAACCCAGTTTTTTATTTAAGACTATTTGGCATGACGATAGGACACTTAGGCTTCTTCTCTTTATATACGTATGTTTGAAAGGCCTTTGACTACCCAACTGCGGGTCCGTGGTATATAATCATCATGGGTCATCCCACCAAGAACCCCTGCAAAGGCGCCCACGTTTGTGGGTGAAACACGGGCATTTGGCATTGCCTTCCCATTTAGCCTTCACCCTGGGTGGTGACGGAATATAAAAAAATCTCATCGCCCCTCGGGAGAGATTCGAACTCCAAGATTCGCCATCTTTTTGTCATGTACTTTAACCCTAGACCTCAGTAGCCGTCTGTGTACCGTAACACGTTTGCGTGTGTGTGGTTTGCGTCTGTGGTTACAGAAATAGCGGTTTTTCCCGGGGGGATGTCGCCGGTACCGCTCCGATAAATCTTATTTCATTGATGCAGAGATTGAGTGCCTGATACATCATAAGCAGAAGTCCTCCAAAGATTCCATACGAAGTCTATGGGGAAGAGGTTAATAGCGCGTTTACATGAACAACATTATCATGCAATATACTGAATTGAATTATTTTTTTTTATTTCAGGACATAAAAAAACTGATAAAATACCACTAATGCAAAGATGCTATCTTTTTACGATTTTATTTAGGTCCTATGTGTTTTGTGCCAATTAATCGATAACAACCGTATTTGGTTATTTTCTTTCAAAAACGATTAAATTTTATTTAACATTTTATTTTGTACTTCTGTATGAACGATCAAATAAGAATGTGTATACTCATGCCAAGAGGTCCTATTTCTATCAAAACAAATAATAGTTTAATTCTGTCCAAAAATGAGGGAGGCATAACACAAAGTGGCGAACAAAATTAAAACTATGAGCCTCAGACATGCGTCAAAACCAAAGCCATGATCACTTCAAATTTTCTTGGTGACGATACAAATTCCCTTTGTAAACTCGGACACTTGACTGTAGTTGTTAGCATTAAAAAAAAAACTGGACACCTAAGGCCAAAAAACAAGGTATGGTTCTCAGGCACCTTTTTTCCAGAAATCAGTGCGGGCGGGGTTTTTTATTACCTTTTTCGTATGTTTCGATAAAAAAGTCACAAGAAAAAAACACGACATAACAAAGGGAAACTTATCAAAATAGTATTATTGTATCTTCTTGAAAGATGTAAAAATCAAAATAAAAATTGTTCAAGCGGGGGAATAAAATTTACGCGAGCGGTGCCTGAGGACCATACCTTTTATTTTGTCTGGCTTAACGATGTCTATAGAAAGTACATAGCATTAATTTTCGATGATGGGTCGCCTTTCTCTTGGAATCATCGAACCTGATTTAAATATATATATATATATATATATATATATATATATATATAATTTTATATTATAGGTTTAGTGTATATGAGGTAAGCAGGTCATGATGTTAGACTAAGTAAGAGCTCAAACTACTCTTTATACAAACCAGTTTGAGCAAGTGGAAGGTTTTGGCCGTAAAAAAAAGTTCGTATATTTTAAGCAGAAGGCGACATATGGCTACTTAGACCTAACAGTGGCGAGGTAACGTTGTAGAACAGCCGACAGAGGTAGCATGTGGCGCGAGGCATGCCTAGATTAATCTGGTGCATAATCCAGTTGAAACGTTTTCTCTTAATCTTTGTTACAGGGCTATGGAGTTTCTCTTATTGAGCTTTTCAATCTGCCTGAAATCATTTCTTTCGTGACAATAAAAGTTGCCACCATTGTGTTGTGAACATAAACTGTAATCACAGATGTAAAACGCTAACTATAAATCGATATCCGCATATGATGTTTAGAGAATAAAGTTATATTGTATTTCCGGTGGCATGACAATATAGAATTTAACATGTAATGTATTCACGGCGCGCGTTGTTGTGGATATATGTCAAATATCTGAGGTATATATGCAAAATGAGAAATGCATTGTTGACATGTTGTTTCTCATATATTTTGAAAGACATGCATTTGAATCAATTTGCATAAACGTAGGATAAGAAAAAAAAAGGCAGAAACCAGGTGGGGGGTTCCTGTTGTGTGCTCCTCACAAAACTTTATTTGCATTCAACTATTCGGCTTTTATTCCTTGGTCCATTCGTCCATAAGTGTTTGTACATTTGTGAATATTCCTTGATGGTGTTACTATATCCAGATAATGTGCCAGCACCACACCAAAATCTAAACTTTTTATATTGGCTCGTTATCGGGATGCCTAGGAGAATTTCATGGGTTTCCTTCCAGGATTGGGCATGTTTTGTTGTGAACAAACACACAATCACACAATTACACAATCACACACACGAACGGAGAACTACGCATGACGTTTTGGCGGAGGCAATAAGACAGAAAGGACAGCACCACACCAAAATCTAAACTTTTTATATTGGCTCGTTATCGGGATGCCTAGGAAAATTTCATGGGTTTCCTTCCAGGATTGGGCATGTTTTGTTGTGAACAAACACACAATCACACAATTACACAATCACACACACGAACGGAGAACTACGCATGACGTTTTGGCGGAGGCAATAAGACAGAAAGGACAAAAAAAATTCACGCACTGACATCGGTATCATACTGATTCAGAACAGCCTTTCAGATAAAAAAAATGTTCAAGAATTAGAACGACTGAGCTTAAAATTGCCGAAGGTTATAAGTTATTTAATAAATAATAAAGCTATAAATGAGAAAAAGATTTCAGAAAACCACAAAAAGATATGACTTACATATACAGTAGAACCTCCGAATTACGGACACAGACGGAGCCAGACATTTTGCCAGCAATAAAGAGGTGCCCTTAGTAGAGAGGTTATAGATTTCGGTATCTACTGTCGAGGGACTGAACGTTAGTGACCGTTAACAGTTGTCCTGAGTACAGAGGTGTCCATAAAGAGAGGTTTCACTGTACTTCCATGGCGAGGGTTTAGACAGAAAATATTCCAGTATTAGGACGACTGATTTTTAAATGGCCGCCGGCAATGTTTTATTTTGCCAAGCAACGAGGATCTTACCAAAACCTGACAGCTTAACAAGGGTCCATGCTGTTAGATGCTTTCTTGGTTTTAGTCCAGGAGGATACATTTTATGGTGGCGTGGTTGCCCTCAGAAAATAGCCAACTCATATCTCATTTGGGATGGTTATTTAACACCGCTTCGTGACGTCATTAGACGAACTGGAGCCGGCCAATAAACAGAAAGCCGTAGCCGAAAAAGCGAAGAAGACATCTCAGTCCCGGACGCGTCCATTACACCGAGAAATAGGACTGAGTGCCACCCCAGGTGACCTCAATTACCACACCTCTCCTAAAGCCGTGTACTTGACAGAGATCAGTCAGTTCGTTTTCCCGGTTATTTACGGCACACGGGATACCCGCGAAGCTCCATTTAGAGATGGCGGTCTCCTGGTGTTTTCATTGTTTTGGGATTAATTGGAGGTAGATAGGACAAATTGTTGCCTTAGTAACGGTACTAGCTTGCTGATTCCTGAATTTGCCTTGATCTATATTGATTTCGTGGATATATATATATATAAATATATATATATATATATATATATATATATGTTTTTTGTTAATCGAGTTTCAAATTTAATTTTATTAACACTTACCCACCTAGTACATAAAATAATATTACACAAAGCAGTATTGGGAATAAAGAGAAAAAGAACAAATTAAAAAAAAGCCAACTTAATCATAGACGATATGGAGGGGGGATGATGAATTAGCGTGGGAAAGAAACGTATGGACATATACGACCATTGTGTGATTGGATTATGACGTAGGAACAGACCAACAAGAAAATAAGCCTAATGTGAGATACAGATGTGTTTTAATCACGTGACATGTCAAACATAGTAAATAAGTAACTAAAAACTATTACTCCAACACGCAAGAGGCAAAGCAGATGTGCCTGGTCAAACTTAGCAATAATTTGTTGAAAACTTGACCTTTACGATGCATTACTCGTGAATAATAATCCAGATAAATGGCCATACTGGCTATACTATTTTCCGAACACGTAATTATTACATTACTTTTTAACACTGGACCTGGGCTTGTGGGTCTCATTATTTCAATGCTTCACATAAATAATGTTAAAGGCGAGAACAGTTTCCATAAGACATCTGGGCAAAGAAGCAGCTCTAGTTCTTTATGATCCGTGGCTCAATCATACTAAATACTAAATTCCAGGCTTATAATAAATACAATACGTGCCTAAACCGACAATTCACTTGGACTTCTACATACACTGATGGTGTAAGTATGAATAAAGGTAGTTCAAATACGTTGGGAAAGAAATGTTTAAGGCAAATGACATACATATGGGTGTTTTTGTGGTAAGGACTTAAATAATATTAAGTAATGTTGAGACTTAAGTTATATTTTTTTAAGCATCCGCATGTGAAATGTAAACAGGTGTTATCTTGAAATATAACACGTTTTGATTTTAAACTTTGACAGTTGAGTAGTCCCCGAGCATCCCACAGTGCCCAACAGGAAGAGGGTCGTTTAAGCACAAAATATGAAAGGACTGACGCTAGCTGTGGTGACACTTTTGTGAAGGATGTAATATGTGTCCCTTGCGTGCGTTTATATTGGGTGTCTTCCCACGGGAATTTTCAAACAGGTCATCACTGTTATAACACCATGTTTTATTTTACAAGAGTGGTTTCATCTGGTAATAAAATTGCAAGGTGGCGGACATTAGTGCGTTTAAAAGAGGCTTAAAAAATAACCACAGCGGTGTCAGTCAAAACCGTCAGAAAAGTCACTTTGATGAGTACCCCAAAGTTTGAAAGAACGTTGAAGAACTGGCTAAAAGACCATGTACATCCTGAAAGCCAATATGTGTTAATAATGATGTGGGGAGCGTTTTATTTCCTGTTTTAAACAGGCCTTGGCTGTCTGGTAAGAAGCCATGTGGAATGACTTAGCCCTTTGAGCGATGAGAGAGTAGAATATAAATACATCATTTCTTGTCCGAGGCGCTTTAAAGCGTGCTTAGGAACAATTCAGAAATACTTAACCGTCGCGAGCCGCCCATTCATACGTGACAACTTGCTCTACATCTCAATACCAGGGAAACCAACCATAAAGTCGGGGGACACAACTGCGTCCCGCTTGCGTCGTTAACAATAGCTCTGGGGAGTGGTTCCAGTGCCCAGCGGAATGGAGGGGTCAGCTTGGGCCGGATTCCGGGATAATTAACGACATCTGAACAGTCGCGCTGCCGTCTGCTTCCGGCTTTTACGACATGATAACGCCATTGATACGTTCTTTGCTCATAAATCGTCTAAGACTTCTCCCGGGCTTGTCTGAAATTAAAATTTAACATTTAACTTTGTTAGTTTTAATATTTCTAATATTTCAATTTGGTTCATGAAATAGTTCATAGCCTTTAACTTTGCAACTGAATAAGGCTTCTCATACGTTTGTTGGTCGTGACATGTTTGTTACTTCTGAAGTTATTTCAAGAGTCAACTTTTGCATTCTGCAAGTGTCACGTGTAAAATGTTAATAGGGTTTAAACTCCTATTTGTTTCAATGCTTTACTTAACAGAAAGTTTACAACACCATGACCTAAATTCTACGTTTTTGGCAGTACTCGCTCCGGACGTTAGGGACTTTCTTGAGATTTTGCCTAGAATAACATTATAATCTACCAGGTTCAACTATTAATCACTCTTAATTGCTATATGGTAATAATAAATAGTAGTTCCAAATCTCTGAAAACAGGCTAACAATGCTGATCCAAAAAATCCCTTAATTCAGTCTCAACAAATTTAAGCTTATCCTGTTTTCAATAATCAGTATCAGTGTTCCTCTACTAAACTTTATGAATAGCCATCAGGTGATAGATATTCATTTTCATCGCCGGAAACGACAAATTTACTTCAACGATGGTTGGGGTTAAAATCCAGATGCTCTGGGAATTAACATCTCGAGTGATTTTAAACTTTATATGTACACAAAGCCTTATTGGATAGTTAGCTTTGATTATATAATGCAGTTGTCGCTGCCATTCGAGGTAGGAAAATGAAAGGATTGGATAGCAATGATATTCAGGATTAAGGCTTTGCTTTATCTGCGCTTCATCGGTATTATTCCATAAGTATAATCACTTAATTAAAGAGAGGGGCACAGTATCACATTGTTATCCATCCATTGGACTAATTTGAGAACTTTAATTACAGTTTAAACACAACTAAGCCCTGTGCCACCATAACACCACGGACCATGCCAAGACTTACCGATAACAGTAATCTCATAAACAAAAAAAAAACAGCCCCTCTAGTCCCTACGGATGTCCCCGACAGGTGACGCAGTAACAAACTAGTCCAGAAAACGGGCCTTGTAACCCAGAGAGCTCTTAAACATCCCAAGTCATACTTCAAAGTGTGCCGTAATGGATCTTGCCTTAGTTAATCTTTGAAGTAACGGACTGATGGAAGACATTGTGATCTCACAATCGGTAAGTTACTATTATGTTGCCCTGGTTTCCCCGTTCCGGCGCGTTATCGGGCTTTGGCGTGGGACAAAAAAGGTGATTCGACCTATATTTTTACACATAAACCAAGACTCTGCATTATATGGGCTCTTGCGAATGATGTAAATCTCAAAGGTGATTTGTGATGTTATTTAAGGTTACCTAATACGGATACAGTCTCACTGCGAAAAGTGCAAAACACGCACACTATTACTTATGTTTACCGCAACCACTCGAGTACTACGTATGTATTAATATAATACGGGGTTGTATTTGAATGAAGACCATGGATTTCTCTATATGTAGCCCTACTTGTTACACTTTTTCACTCGGGCTAATGTCTAATACATGATAAAATTTGGGGATTACATATATCATGAGATTTTAAAATAAACTTACAAGACATGACCTACATACATTTTAATTATTCATGTTGTAATGGACACATGTCCTTGTTTTTTTAATCCAAGATATCAACATACACCTTAGTTTAACTGAAGATACATCATCGGTAGCTACACCCCCACATGAATAACACATGATTGTTAGTTTGGAAACGTGTGAGATTTCCGCACATCAGCATAGCCAACAAACGCGTGACCCAAGTAGCCAAAAAAATTCTGGCTCTTTTTTTAATAAGTGTTTCTGTCACAAAATGTTACGACAAACAATGTTTCTCGACATTAGTTTATTTTTTATTTCAGTATGGTACTGATGACGTCATAGTTGTATTGCCCAATCATACATGATCCTTTCATCCATGCAGTGATTAATTACGTGCGGATCTGCTTTTTGCACCGAGGCACATGGCTGCGTCATCGGTGATAATCAGCCCCGGATCGAAGACTGACTTTAATTATTACTAAGGATTCAAGAACTCTGGTCGGAACACAAGACAGATTTATCCCTAGCAAGGCGCACGGTTGCCACTTTCGCCGACAGTGCTAGGGTTGCGCGAGACGGGTTGATCACTTTAATGGAATCTTACTCAAAAGCACTGCAAGCAAAAATTGCTAGTGTTGCTCCATCTCACACACGACCACTAGGTTCACTTACCGAATTTTTACTGGTCCCGAAACAGACTACACCTCTTATTGCCTAACAGTTTCAGAAACGTACACCTGTCAAGATTCTTTTGGATATAAGTATTATTCCACTCCCTTATTAAATTAATAAAATTAAAAATTGAATAGCAAACACTCTTGATTTTAAAGCTTGCTAAGACGTACTATTTTCAACATTGTTTTTCCTTTGTAGCAGATATAAAACTTTAATCAATCTAGTGCAGTGATTTTCATATATTTTATGTTTTGGGTCTTTTTCGTCCCATGAATTGCTTAAATGTGAGTTAATTTTTACTTTTACATATCTCTCTCTCTCTCTCTCTCTCTCTCTCTCTATATATATATATATATATATATATATATATACATATATATATATATATATATACATATATATATACACACACAGACAGATATAAGGTCTGTTTGCGAAACTATAATTAATAGATACAGAAATCCATGAATGGTCACGTGATTGCAATTCAAAAGTCACTAAATCTGTTTGCAAAACAAAAGTCTGCAGTAACGAGCCATTAGGACAGAAAAGCTGATGAAAACGCTAACCCCTGCTCGTTCTGTTCTCCTTGAAGTTACATGGCGATGGGTCGTCCAGGGCTTAAATAATGTACAGATCAGATGGATGGGTGCTGTTGCATGGCTCAATGTAGATTGGCGGCCGAGCCCCTCGGGTGGCGCAGCTGGCTTGTTAATTACGAGAGAACACCATGATGAGATCGTGTTTTGTCAGGCGAGGCTGGGATAGACTTGTACCCTGCTCAATCATGGCTCCGGGCAGGCAGAGACAAGCGCACCTCCAGACTTCTTAAGTAGTGATTTTTCAGGAGTGATTTGGCTATAACTATGGCAAGTTACCTGAAGTGAAAGGTACACTTATCTTTCGAACTGGACAAAAGTTTTCCATATTCTAGCAGAAACTGACTATTTCATGTATCCCCTCTTTGTTTCATACAGGTTCATTTGTGACGATAGTTTCTTAATTTAAATAACATTGAAGAACAGAATTCACAGATTCGTTAAACAAAAATTTCAAAAGGTTTACAAAATCAAAAATATTGGTTCGTGGTATCAATTTGTGTGGTGAATCCAGAAGAGTGAAGAATGGGGATTTCAAAATGTTGCTACCTTTGTCGGTACTATAAGGTAGAGGTAACATGGAAGCGAATAAACTAAGGTTTATTATTTAAAAAAAAAATATTTTGGAATGTCTCTTCACCTGAAGCCTTTATCAATAAGTCCAATGTTACCAGTGACACGATGACTGATGGCGCGATAACTTGACATCTTTCACAGGAACTAGGTGATGCTGGTATAAGGTTGGTATCGGACCCAGACCCTTAAAATCACCATTAAAACATCTCTAAATTACCCCGATGTAGCCTACTGCTACCCATAGTAATATTAAGACACAGGGTAAGGAACGACAGCGACGTCCTTGCAACGTGCATGAGCACCATCGTTGGATTGTTTATCATGAATATAAATGAGCCGACCAATGAGAGCGCCGCCGATCTGTCCGAAGCCGCTCGGGCCTTGTCGACGGTTATGACCGGGAAGACAGGTACACAATGCGCCGCCCTGCTTGATTAAACAGCCAATTAACACGGCTAGGGGCCGTAACACGAGTTAGTTCTGTGTAAGACGGACCATTTGGGTCAATTTTATGTGCATGCAGGAGAAGTTCGTGCCACTCCGTCGATATGTTGGAAATTGATAATTTATACTGCAGGTCGCTGAGGGTCGTCCGACAGTGGTTTCTTACCTTTTGTTTTAAAATTACTACGGGTTATATTAGACTTTATAGGGGCCATTTATACATGTTTTAATTGTGATTCCAAGGGCCTGTGTATCGGGGTAACACTTGAAAAAATAATACATTCGCATCCGTTTAAATACTGTGTTACATTTCTACAACATTACTGAATGAAAAAGGTTTACTCTGTTATTTTGTAAGGTAAGGTAAAGTCTGCTGGGCTTTTACACCCACCTTATCCCGGTTTCGGTAGCGTGAAGCGACTTAGGAGTTAAACTCTCCCTGGATGGGACGCTAGTCCATCGCAGGTTACCTCACCAGTATTTACTGGTACCCTTTTCTACTGCTGGGTGGACAGAGGCACACTTGCTGTTGGGACCTTGCCTAAGGATCTTGGCACGGTCGGGGTCCGAGCGGGATTCGAACTCATGACCTCTCGATCATGAGCCCGCCACCTTAACCATTACACCACCGCCCCCACTACTCTGTTATTTTATTATGACCAATTTACTGGGCCCGCGGAATGCGGTATGAAACACGCGGTAAACTGGAATTCCCAGGGGATAATTGGATCCGCACACCGCATCCGCATATCCAATGTGTTTCCACCGAACACAGGGTTTACCGGGATTGATCAAGGCGCTGATTCCCGACTTAACCTTGATGAATAGAATCAATCTCTACTTTCCCTGAAATTCCATTCTGGCGCGAGACAAAAGTTACTTTCTCCCTCACTTTGTGACTGTCCTTCTCGATAACAAATGGTATTGTTGATTCGAAAAGTATAATGCAATACTCGTCACAACAGAGACCCCTACAGCCTCTTGACCATTCGGAGCACAACTAACTGAGACAGTGTCGGATAGCGGGGCCAAACAAACAATGGATCACGGAGACGTGTCTGTCTCGGTTAACCAAACAATTTATCAACCAGATGAAGGTGCTAGACACCTGGTGCCCTCTGGGGACTAAAACTCATTACAGGAAAGATCAAGCTTGTCACAACAGGTCTACCTGGCCCGTCCCATTAGGTTCAGGAATTACGTGTCTATAATGCACAGCGAGCAATAGATGTTGTCCTCATACCAAAGGGGAGGCGTAAAGTGGCTATGGTCTGTCACTTTTACCGGAAGTTCTACTGGCATATGCATAGAACAGACTCCATAGCAAACGAGAACCCCTTATAAATGAAGCTGAAGAGAGTTACCCGAAAGGAATAGGCAGTTAAATGTGTTATAACGTGAAACTGGGTTTATAAGCTTAATTACACAGTTAATTATTTATAGATGTACGGATGTACTTATATTTGTAGCTATGTGTTTAAATTTTACCGAAGTCTGAAACTTGGTTTGATATATTTCCTCACTACCGTATATAGTGTAGATTCAATATTGTACTATAAATCTGTCGAGATGATAATAAAGTTTTAATAAAAGGAGACATTTCGATATCTGACGTCTTTTAACTGAATATATTCCTTTGAACCGTTTCTTTTTAAAAAAAAGACCCGAAAACGCCGATCCCACGGCAAACAGGCTGCAAAATTATCAAAACACAAACAACAAGGACATCTGGCGACAAATTGTATGAACAAGAGATTCGTAAAGGGATTTGTACAACTCGTGACCTTTCAACACATGTAAACAACCGCACATATACAGACAAAAATAAACCTTAAGTTGTATGTTTTTTCCGTTTGTCAACAGCTAAAGGCATTTCGATAGACAAGTTAAAACCTCAGTCACGGAGGTGTGATAAGAACTTTCCTTTAGTGGAATAACCTAGAATTAATAAGTACGGTTCACGGTTTTCTTCCCGGAGAAAATGCGATTTTCGGCCGAACCTGGAACTTGTCTGTCGGCCTGGTACACCTGTTCAATTAAATCGTCAATATATTTGGCCAATACAGAACAAATAAAATCACAGAACAAATATAGAGAATATAATTGCATTTATATATGTATATATATATATATATATATATATATATAATTGTTTTTATCAACAAAAGTTACATATCACCATATATAACAAAAAAAACTAATCGACAGACATAATGTTATTGTACAAATAAATACGAACAAACACATACAAGGGAAGGCAAGAAATATACTTCAGTAGTACCTAAATTCTAGTATATAGACTTCTAAATATATATAGGAATGCCTTCCCCTTAGTTTCTTTTAAAAGTTTTTAAAAATAGGTCTTCCTAATTTTATCAGAAACTCAGAAAAAAATTGCTTCTACAAACAGATCCTTATTATCTAAACACACACTGTATAGCATACCTAAAAAAGCTGTGGGTTGGAATTGAAAGAAGAAGAGAGAAAAAAAAAATAAACCATTAGCACACATATATATATATATTAACATATACAGAAGAGAGCCCTTTTTAGTTTTTTTTATTGAAATGTGTCAAATGAACATTTCCACCTGTCTAAAATTGAACCGATTTAGGTTTTGCGCTAGAAATGTTCATTCTTCCCAGGTGGTGTTAAAAGGAATTACTTTATTTCAATTAAGAACTCAGTATATATGGGAAGCTGACAAGGCCCATATTCAAAGCAAAAAAGTAATTCACTTAAAACGGGACGTTTTCTATAGCCCACAGCACAGTGACCTTCTTCGCGGAACATACTGCTTATTGCCAAATGAGGGACCCCCGTCTCGCGAGGCCAAATAACTTACTTTTTTAATATCCACTCTATGGACCGCATATGAGCAAAACCTGCTATAGTACCGCTAAGGATAGATTTGATATTTTGCTTGCCCTTTAAATGGAGACCAACTACTTGATTTAAAAAAAATGACCCGTCACAGGATAACCATCTCTGGTGTCGGCTCCGTTAACATTTCCCCGGCATAGGGCGGAACTTTTTTCTCCGTCACCGGATCTGTTATCATAGAAATGAAATCTGTTGGCGCCCCATCGCGTCAGGCTTGCTTTCTTATATATCTCCCCTCCAAATCGTATTACCCTTCCGCCAGTTCATGTTATGGAAATCTTTGTACCGGGAACGATATGTCGGTTCTGCTTAACATAAAGTCCCCTTGCTCTCCTTGAATCTTTGCGCCTACAGAGGTTTGACATATACTTGTACAACTCCTGGACTCTTTTATATTTTCCCCGCATTCCTGAATTATTTTCATCAATAAATGGGTTCATGTTGGATTTTTTCTATGTCTACAGAGATTTGTACACAAAATGGACAAATTCCTTTTATTATAATTATTGTTTAAGAATTTCTATTCTCGAAATCCAATTTTTAAATGTAATTTATGTTCACTTAAATGTGTCCATTCGCTCTCAAACTACTAGAAAAAACCTTGATAATTTATGGCCATACAAATGCTTGTAAAGGTAAATAATATAATGAAATCTACGATATATATATATATATATATATATATATATATATATATATATATATATATATATGGGTGTGTGTTTATTCTTAGCTTTCAGTGCCGCAAAAAGCTGAAATTACACAAAAATTGCAGCTCCTTCTAAGTTTTTGGGAAAATCAATAGCCCATTTGAGGCTGTGACCATATTTATCACTGACCATCATTAGTGATCCATTAGTCATGCAGCATGAGTGTTATTGGCCACAAGTTCTACAGACACCCTATCAACAGTGCTAAAGCTGCTTGGCCGTCTAAGTGGTAATGGTTCATCTTCAGCCACAGTTGCAGATTTATATTGCCACTCATATACCCAACGTCCGAAACGACCTCCACATCTTGGGTGTCAGAAACACATTGTACTTTACGTCGGACACCAGTACACTATTATATCTTTAACATACTGGTGATTCCGCATCATGTCAACTTCATGGGGGATGCTCCAACGGCAATGCCAATTGCTTTTATGCGGTTGCAGATAAAATGTATACAGTATTTTCGCACCATATATGAGCCAAGATGATTTTTTTACAATAGTACTTCTTTCAGGATTTAATTTTGTGGAACGTAACAACTAACGACAGGGGAGGTAGGGACAGCCGGTGCACAACTTGAGATTTAACAGGTACATACATAGGCAATACTACACGTACACATCAGTCAAGTGAAACAGTAGATTCATTAACAGTAAACATTTAACGTCCATTAAGCCAGGAGGCTTATAGGGATTGAATATTTTATTTTTTATATAATTATATACAGGTGAATATTGTTGTAGATGGAACTAATCACGTTCATCCGAGTGTAAACCCATCGATTTCATTTTTTCTTTACTTTTTCTTTCGTCCGGCGTGTTCGGTTTGCGTTATATCTCTAATATCGCCATTAAAAAAACCTGAAATCCGGGCACAGAATTATTCCTAGCTTACAGTTTTGCACCTGGTATTTATTTATTCCTTCAATCGATAGTGTATCCCTGATTATTGCTCAGTTAGAGGCTTCCAGCAATTCATCTAGTTTTCATTCTCTTTGAATCGATCTATCAGTTTCTGAGGCGTTTTTTTTTCAGTGTGGTATGTTGCTGAACATATGTGACCAAGATACCCCTTGTGACTTATCCAGTTTGTGCGATACCCAATCCGACTCAGTCCGTTTGCCAAACGAGTCGCTATATGGTCCGTCTAAAACTTTGTCGGATTAGACGTCTGACCGGTTGTGTAGAAGCATAATCCCTCCTTTGAGATATCTTGTTTGGTTTTATCAGCAACATGCACATAAATGTAATTGCAAATTATAACATGAACGATGCAATGAATGAGACAACCAAAGCATTAGCAAATTATTCGTCATATATTAATATATAATCCACATTTACAGGTTCGCCTGTCTAGCTGCATAATATTAACGAACTGGGAAAAATATGAAAGCAATAGTTATTTTTCCTTCAGCCCGAGATAAAATAGTAGGGCAACTTAGTTTGAATAGATAAGGCGTTCCATAGAGCTTGATCATATTTCTGGCGACAGCTGTGTGAAGTGTTTTTATCCAATCGAATTTTTGCTGATAAAGATGTCCCAGCAGACTCAAATACTATACTGTCATCCGTTTTGTTTCCTGTAGCGTGGAATACTTTTAAGAAAATATTCATTGATAAAAGTGTTTGATCATCCCGTTATTTTATCCGTTAATTGTATTCCTTTTGTTTACAATCTCCCGGGGATCATATACAGATACCATTATCACTTTACTTTTCCCCAAAGTAATATAAAATGTTTTGAGCATATTCTCTGCGTTATTTAAAGAAAACGTGTTTATCTCGTGTATTGTTATCAGATGTTTGATTGTTTTTTTAACTGTACGAATATGACATAGCCTTTTGACTTCTAGAACTCCTAAAGTCCAGTGAAAGTGTGGATATCAATTTATTATTATTATTATCATTATTATTATTATATGTATTTGTATATATTTATATGTCTATTAATACATTATTTCAGACTATGTTTTCCATATGCAATAACGGTTAATCAAGACGCAAATTCGGTACCGTAATACAGAAGCTTGGTGGTAACCATCAACTGTAAGCACTCCTGGTTAGGAAGTTATGTCTCTGTCCATGTTTTGTCTCTGTTTAACATGGAGATTTGCGGTCAATGTTATAGATCTTTCGGTGATTTCATTGATATGACGAAAAGAATTCTAATTATCATTTGGAACTCAATGCGAAGCGAATGCGGGGTTCCTCTTGCGGACACATACACCTACACACATTCTATCGTGTTCACCCACATACACACACACTTCATTCCCTCCCCGGAATAACTATCGAAATAGTTTAACGTCTATTACCGCCTAGCTGATCCACCCGACAATTCATATAGAATCAAATAGCGTTCTGATATATTTCTACATTATACGGACGGAGGTAACTTGATCTCTATTGAAAGATCCTCTACAATATTAGAAGAGAAACAGAACTGTGGCTGTCGGTGACATTCTCTGTAATATAATAAGCTGACTTCCAATGGAGTCGCACTAATAGTCGTACATTACCCGGAGATAATTTGCAAGATGCATTACTTCATTAGCAAACTGACAAAAGTGATAAAAGATGTAGATATTCTTGTTACATTATATATTTTTTAATGATAACTGGATAATTAGACCAAAGCTGTTGGTTTCTGTCGGAACTGTAGATCATTTTCATCACATCCCGTCCGATCCAGGTTAATCGCACGTTACATTGTTTTGGCCTTTTTTAATGATTGATGCCTCGCGTTTAATTGCTTATCACATTTCTGTGTCTATTTTTAATCTTGACTATTGTTGATGTCACTTGATTTGTCTTAATTAAGCTGATGGCGATCTCCATTACGTTTATGATAAAGATGATGTATCCAATGATCCTCGACATGATAATGAAGGACCAGGTGATGCTGTAACGAGGATGGCTGGTCCGGACAATGTGGATAACGGTTAATAGCCTCCTCCATCAAACAGGCTTTCAGGGGGACTATTTCTTGGGCATTTCCCCCGTCTTCAATGACGTGAATCGCTTGCATAGTTATAGCTCTAATGCTGTGATTGTGAAAACTAAATAGGGTTCCGAAAGAGGGAATACGCCGTTTCTGGCATACTCCATTCATTAGACTCTAAGCGACCCTGCAAGCTAAAACAAAGGAACCTCTTTATACACGGTGTATTTATAATTAATGTTTATGTTAATTAATTTTTAAAGAAACCTAGGAATATGCAATTTTAGGAATGCAGGCCTCCGCCGAAATGTGTGCCCTGTAAATTTTATGAGATTTCGTTTATGATTGCATGAGTTTTGTCGTGAACGAACACACAAATACATCTACACACACAAAAGAACGGGAATCAATGCATACCCTCCTATCAGAGACAATGGTAGAATATACATTGAAAGACATTATATAAAGAAGGTATAGAAAGACGATGAATGATGCATGTATAAGCCTAGATGTAACCATGTAGCATATAACATATTCCCAGGTGTCCTCCGCTGAGACATTGTATAGACTTATACTTCCAAAAATCGATAAACCGCACGGATTTCCGAATTGTCTCCAAGCAGTTTTTCAAAGCTTTCAGAAGAATTGTACACATTAACATGGTAAATAAGGGATATGTACATAACAGAGTCGCTTCACAAAGTTAAATCTAGCTTCAACTAAAGAATTAGTACAATCTAGCGTATCCTGATATATGGTTATGTGAGAGTGACATATTTTATGAAAACGTTTTGTTAGGCAGATTTGTATGCTGAGGATGCAACACTATCGGAGGTATGCGCTCTCTGTATGAACGGTGCTGTAATTTTTACGTATCTGGTAGTACCATAACCAGGAAACCGCGTTTGTACCACGCGGTATGAAAAACCGTGTGGTGATTGAATCAGAGCAAGTGCTCTGGATATTGCATGCTTACAATAAACTGATTTAATGACACGGTACTCGTGATAAAATGTAAAAAACGAACCCTTCTATGGTTATGTAAGAGCATCTAAACGTTGGACACGTCGCCTCTCGTCACTTAGTGCAAAGATGCCATCACTGTCACGTGATAAAGGAGCAGACCAGCCCGAGTGACAGGCGGATCTGAAGAAAACCATGCGGTGCGGAAAAGTGGAGGGCAAGAACGTGACAGAAGAACGTGATACCGATAATTAACGATGTCCCCGCCCGCGAGAGCTGGACCATTTCTGAATGAAATTGCACCGAAGGAGAAAAAAAAAACGCGTTTAGAAGTGGTAATTGTGAAGCCGATTGTGAGTAAAAAGAAAACTACGGCACTTTAATGCGCTATGAACCTGGCTCAGGCATCTTGCAGAATCAATGGATTATCTACGCGAGAAGATCTGTTCAGAATTTTATATCGTTTTTTACGAGAAGGTTTCCAATAGGGTTAGCAACCCATGTAACAACATGTTTAGTGATAGCTATTACGGTGTTTAAGAGAAGACAGGAAACATGGTTCCCTTTAGAAAAATACTAGATAGTACTCCATATTAAACACTTGTGAGTTTATTCAGAATCAAGCAACGTAATTCATGCAACTATCCCTTTTTTTAATCCCACATGGCATTACAGTCTCAAATGCTTTGGTTTCACGTTTTCTGTTGGTCTATTAGGGGTTTTCAAGTCGCGGTAGCTGCGATTACAGTTTTGTAATCACTGCGGAACGGCGGAGAATTCCAATCAAGCCGAAAACCTTTAACTGGGCAATCAGATTTTTTAGAGATGTGTATTGGTGGGGTGGGGGGGGGGGGGTCCCAGAAACAACCTTGTGACAAATCAGAGGTAAGAGCCGATGAAGACTGACGGGATCTCTACCATCAATATTTATCATTCTCATATGATTATGGTGAAGTTTTTGTCACTGCCCTGCTTTTGAAATGGCAGTATCAGCTTCTTCTGGAAGGAATGAACATAGACTTCATGAGCTTTAGGGGATGTCTAAACATAAACTGTGGCAAACATTAGATAATATATATATATATATATATATATATATATATATATATGTATTGGAATTATTAAAATATGTGAAAATTTTAGTTTCAGAAAACCAAACATCTTGAACAGTATTTTGGAGAACATTTCAGCCTTTACAATGTGGGCAAGGGCGCTGAGAACAGGCGTTTGTGAAATATTATTGGAAAATTGAAAAAAATGAAAGAAATGTCTTGTTTTCCAAATGGCGAAAATGCAAGACGAAACATAGGTAAACTATGTCTGTATATATGCGGCTGATATATACATCCGTATATTCATTGTAGCGTACCTCTCCAAGCGCATTTACTAAATTTCAGGGATTGGGGACCTTACGTGTAGGTCAAGGACAAGTTGGTTGATGCATGGTATTCTTCATTGTCTTGTCATTCAGTCAGAAAGTAACAGCCTTTGTTGAGGAATAAGACAAGGACAAATAGCAGTAACATAAAACGCCAGGCGTCCATATTAATACATTTCCAGCCTGTGGTCACAGACACAAGTCTTTTCTTTGGCAAACTAGCTTCATTGCTGCGGATGGTAGCGGCTAGGACTTCAAATGCCACCGTCTGATTGGTTTATCAACAAGAAGACGTCAAGTGTCTATCTTTCGGGAGTCCTCCTTTTGGCATTTCTGGCCATTTTATAGTTCTTTTCTTTCCTTTTGAGGTTCAATACAGATGATTTGTAAACCGTGGGCAGACACATAAAGAAACCGCCATCTTTATCACAGAGACACTGAAACTGACAGCCGATATCTTGGGATTTAATTCTTTGGCTATTTCAGCTTCTATTCTTGGTTTCTTTTTATAAACTTAATTGAAATAGAAAATATGTAACTGACAATAATGGTATGACCATACATTAAGATTATGATTTATGAATAGCATTAAATGTATATAATGATGTTATCACTTAAACAGGTGGGGTATTTAAATTTTCGTTAAAAATAAAACCTAATAAAACAGAGGTGTTTATCACAATCGAACCATGTGCATTCAGATTACGTGTGGGCTTCAGGAGGGGGTATTAATTGCCCTGCCATAGTATAAAAATTGTAAGAGGTTTGCAGTAAATGGAGAAAGATTTGACATATTGATTGATTTTTACTGGCTTAAAAACGTAAATATGCATTTTTATATATAATAAATATATACTTACATATGTAATACCCTTATATAAATTTTACTTGCATGGTTTTTATAATGCTTACACTGCCATACTTGATATACAATAGGTATAGTATTGAATTTTTTATCTGATTATCAGATAAAGTCCAGTAATCGAAACACACTGTAAGTCAACTGTTCCTTACACTTGGTGTAAAGTCCTAATGACATACTTTTGAAAGCAGCTAGGGGCCGACACCACAGACAGGTGTACATGTACTTGCACCTGAACTATCGGTAGCCATTGTATGTTTTAAGCAAATGCATTATGATAATATACGCCCCCACAGAAAGTTCATATTGCACGTTTTAGATGGATAAATATTTTTCATTCTCTTTTGAGGGTAGTCTCAGAATAAATTCATCTAAATTTTTTTATTGTTTTTTTTCAGACTCTCAAAGTTGCATGTGTTAGTGTATATAAATCCATGCATAGGATAGTGGGCATACGTTTCCAGTTTTAGATTGTTTTATAGAATATTTTGCATAATAGATAAATTTATGGATGGCCATAATGGCACATAGATTTTATACATTAAGAGATGTGCGAGTATTACAACGATTAACGACCAGGGCATGCATCAAGTCAAAGGAAAGTGTAAAATCCTACAAATATGGCGAACTTTATCCCAAGGCTGAACCCATAAAGAAATGTAGCACGTGATCTCATTATTACCAAATCCTGAGGATAATTCCCAGAATTACTCGACAGGAAGATGCAAACTTTTTACATACCAAGTAAGATCCAGCAAAAAAGAAAAGAAAAGGATAAAGTTACATACGCTGGCCTAGTATTACAGCCTTCAGTGGAGAGAATCCAAGTTTGATCTACAAGAGAGGTACTCTCCTTGGTTAATAAAACTCGTCGCCTTCAATTGGCCTTGACGCGGGGTGAACTAGCAAATCATTCGGGCCAATAAATAGAGCATGGCAACTTTGACTTTTGTCATGTCTCCCCATAAATGGGTTTCGTGCTTTTGGCTTGTCCTACTGTGTTGAGCCTTGTATCTCATTTTTGAAGACGGGACTGATTTATACCGATGTGTACATCACGTGACCTGTTCGGCCATGTTTCTGCTAGTAAAGGTTAGGAAACAAGATGTATTTATTTGTCCGTCGTTGATGACAGGGCAACCAGTTGTCACTTCAGCTATGACTGATGAAATCGGGTCACTTAGGCGCGACTTCACTGATCTTTAGGTGTTAAGTTATAAGGCATAATACCAATTAGACATCGCTTATTACGTTTCCACCGTGTACCATGTAACGGTGGCCGCGTCGGTGAAGAAAATTTAGTGCTCTTATCAGAATCAATATCTCTCTGACTTTGACTCACGTCATGTTTACTTTTAGATTATTTACTTCTTATGTCCTTTGCACAACCTATTTTCTTTTATAAAACTTTACATATGGCATTACGGTTTTATTATATTTCTTAAGGTTATGCTGAGTGTTTTGTTACAACAGATTGTCCAGCAGAATTCCATACTTTAGCAGGGTTATCCAGAGAATAGAAAACGATTTTATTTGTATTAAGATGAGCAAAGCATTATTTGAAAAAAAGGACCGTTTTTATTTAGTCTCCTTCATGTTGATGCATTAAGAAAAATATGTTTCTACCGTTTACCCGAATTGTTGTGTGTATAGAAGACTAGTTCTTTTGTGTTCCGATGTCATGTTGGCCTTTACTATCTCATTTCATTATCTTTCGAATATAATATTGCTTCTGTGTAGACAGACCTGAAAGGTCGCCTGGGGATAGGTGACCATAAATCGTGATAATGAATATATTAGAAAAGAAATTCTTTTAGAAGGTGAGGCCTGATACGAATCTGAAGGAGGAAGCCTCTCAATATTGGGGTTATTGGTGATAAGGCTTCAGAAAAGGCAGGAGCGTCTTCGCCCTCTTATGCTTATATAATCGCTCAAACTATCATTAATTTTGTCTGCTGGACGAGTGAACATGTGAATAAAGTGTATGTACATGAGAAATAAACAAAACATGAGAGAACTATTGTAAACATAAAATAGCAAATAAGTAGGTTAAAGAAAATGAATAAAACACTTTGTAAAAAGCGTTGAATATGTAATATAAAGTACAAACATATGAGACTTAATCAGGGACGATAGGAGTGAGGAGTCTCGACTATTCAGTCGCCATTTGAACACATAAATGGGGTAATAGCCAATCGCATGTCAAAGATAATATAATTTGGTGAACAACTGTGTTAGGTTCCTGTCTTTCTAAATCGAGAATTGTTGGGGTTAAAAATAAAATATCAACTTCGTGTCGTAATTGAAAATATAAATATCAATAGAAAGCAGGTGACATATTTTATTAAACATTTACTTAATGCCACATGTGAAGCCATTTTAATCAATCTTGTGAATCTAGGCGCTATTAGCTGGCAATAATGTGTGATTATCTGAATTTTCCAGCTGCGTCTTGTCAGCTCTAGTCAAAGAAATGAAGCATAAATCATCTACCTATTGTTTCAGTTAAGTGATAATCCGGTAAATTACGTGCACGAGTTGACTGTTGAAATAATAAAGTAAAGCACGTTGAATCCACGCGGCATATGCCTTGTCCGCCTGTCCCTCCGTTACCAGGGCAAGTCCTAAAAGTTCCTAAGGGAAAGACAAAGGAAGTTAATGTTTACTCTGCTATCCTATGGTCCGTTTCCTCAAGAAGGGCTTGAGGGATGTCATGAAATTTGGCGTGATTACTGATCTTGGAGACCCTACATACGGCATAAGACTGTCTATACCATCTGTATAATTTCTGAGATGTTTACTTAAAAACGACAGACTAGCTGGACAGAGATTGTAACCATTACTGCTGGGAAGTTAAACTTGAAAAGCAGACATATTTTCTTGGGGACTATTGATCCTGAGTGAATCTTGGCATATAGGCTACTTTTCTAAACGCAAGGGAAACATCTCGTTTATAATGAGTAAAATTACTAAAACAGAAGCGTGTAAAAACTGTTATAAAACCACAATGCATCCTACTTTGTTCTGTAAGACACACCCTGGAACATTAAATTAACGGTATAAACTTATTGTATTAATAGTATATTAAATTATTTAATTTACATGGCTTGTATAAACAATTATTATAACTAATCGCTCAGATGGTGCCTTCGGCAGTCTCTTGGAATGGAGGAAACCGGAGAACCCGGAGAAAAATACCGACCTTGGACGGGCAACTACAACCCACTCTCATAGCCAGGGGATCGAACCCGGGGTCGCCAGGGGAGAGAGCCGAGCGTTACAGTGCAGTAGTACACATATACTATCAAAAGAACTACGTTACCATACATTTTCTGGGCTAACATAAAGCAAAGTTTCATCTTGAATGCAGTTTTCACTGCAAAACAGAGTTTTGTTTTAATGAGCTTGGTTTAATCTACCAGCTCCGCCCACACTAAGTGTAAATGGATGTCCCAGTGCCGTGGAAAGAGAAGCCCATGGCCATTAAACTGCCAGTGAAACTCGAATGGAACGTTAGAAATGCTCTTAATAAACGCGAAGTTATAGGTTTTTCTTGAAGTATATCTTTTATAGACACACCCTTTCAATAGCATGGCTAGGTTTCAGTTAGCTCATACCAAGATGACCCTATATAAAGATACGTCTGGCACTGCCGTTTAGTTTCACGAATGGGTCATTTGGGAATAATCTGTAGATAGATGAGGAAGACACCAGGTGAAAACATCCATTTTACTGTGACGTAATGATGCAAGAAAACGTATAAAGGTTCAAGGATGAATTCATAAGAGATACCGAATTACGGTATCTTGGGAAAACAGGCAAACCAGTGTGGTATAAACATGTCGTTTTGGTGACGTAATACTTCCAGAACGCCAATATCAAGTGGAAAGTGTCCATAAACACAAAGACAAAATGTGCGCTGGATATTTTGGTTGCCTTTTAAATAAGAGTTTGGCTTCAGGGCGGTCGTTGTGTCTTAATGTGCCAAAGATCACGCGCGATCTGGGAATAAGCGATGGGTATTTCCAGCGATTAGTCGCTTTTCTTGGTACCACCAGGGCCATATCTCAGGGCTTCTTTGGTATTTTCCGGACCCTGATTTTTCACACGCCGTCTGGTGATCTCGTGTTATATGATGGATTGTTGGCTTCACTGTAGGGTTCCCCTGCGGTCACCAAGGATTCCGCTTGAAAAATGTGCCAATTCCTCACATGACTGGCCGTATCAACGTGCCGTCTAATAACCCATCTTTTGTCTCTAGGTTTCATCTCGCCGTAACAAGCGGCAATTAATCTGGGCGGAAACACCACCTAAGCTCATAACTCCTCAACCGACCTGCAAGACAGGACCGTTTGCTTTCACGTTCCCTTCCACTCTCACTAGACAATAGCGTACCAGGACGTAAATTAATATGATTTATGTCTGTTAGATGTATTTGGGTTGGATTTCTAGCTAAGATGAATGAAAATATTTCAATTATTGTAATAGCTTAAATTGTAAAAGCGCATTTACGCAACTGCAATGAAGGGCAATTATGCTACAGTCCGTTTGCACAAAGGAGTTTCTTCGACAAAATTTTTGCAAAAATCGACTTCGCCGTATTCAGGCATTAGAGGCAACGTGCGTTAAGGCATCGTGGAAATCCTGATTCACTGAATCATTTTCCGAAAACGAGGCATTGAGCTAAGCCCCGATCGGCAGCGGATAGAGCCGAACTTGTTACAACTCTACTGTCGAGGGACTGTGCAACAATGCTCCATAATTCAGACATATGGGCCATTTACAACTTTTAACTAATACAATAAAAAGTCCACAACTCCCGTAAGGGATTTAAGCCGTACAAATAGTGAGATCAAACGTTTCGAGAGGGTTATACATCTCGTAAATGGTGGTTTTACCTTCTATCGCCATTGCATTGACTTAACTTCCAAAGGCACAGTGACAACTTTATGCACAATAAAAACCTACTTACCCAGTAAGATGCAGCTAACATCCACATACAACGTTACCGTCAAAATGATTTTGTTTAATCTTGACATCCTAACTGGTACTATATGGGACCACGTGAGGATACATCACAGGAACTTGAAGCAAGCGATGAACGAAACGGGCTCTTAAGCTAACACTTTTGAATTGGCTGTGTAAAGGCAATATGGTCAAACCTCATGACGCTCTTCCGGATTTGCTCTTTTTGGCAGTGATGTCAATTAACTTTCAGGGTGGGGGGAAGGTATGTGTGTGGCTCTGCACACAGACAAATATACATATATCATTTTAGTGTCTGTATGACACATTTCAAATATTTATATACTAAATTTTATTTAAATATTTTACAATGACGTGTAATGTTTTAGAACATAAAGTATAATGTTTCAAAGGTAAGTTAATTCTAAACCAGGTTTAGATATAATATTTCACGGTAAACTTATAAAGTTTTTAAAGTCTATAATTATATATATATAATATAATATTGACACCCCTGTTACAGGGTACGGTTCCTTGACGAAGATTCTTATCCCCATGAATACAAAACCTGATATCCAGAATGCCAGACAAAAGATTATTAGTTTATTAGTTAAAAGAAATCCGCACCCCTAGGCACGAAACAAAGGAAAATTTAACCTTTGTTCCTACGCTTCGGGTGAAGAGAGAGTCGGAAACAAAATTCAGTTATTTACAGTGTACCATACAAGGAAGAAGCGTCTGCTTGGCTACAAATGGTTTGACATTGGTGAAAAAGGGGTCACCTGTGGCTGAAAGTGATGAGCTTGTTATTAGGCCGATTATTATTATCACTGCCGTTATTGCGTATGGTTTGTTAATGAATTTTACAAATATATAGGAATATAAATTATATAATATTTATATAATATAGTATATTTAAAAAAATATGAATAGGAATATGAATATAAATCGTATATTTTGATTTTACATAGTTATGATATATTCAATAAACGAACATTTATTGCGTGTCTAACTGTATCCATTCTCACTTTCATTTTTGCGAATACGTAACTCAATATATTTCAAAGAATAACTTCTTCCATTCCTGTCACTAAATGAATTGCAGATAATTCGTATTAGTTGGACACCGGGATAAATTTAATCTACATTAGTGTTTAATTACTCACTAATTAGACGTTTAATTCAATTAGATTTTAATTATGTGGACCGCAAATGCATTTCTTAAAGAACAACAAGATGAATGAAGCAGCAAATGCTTTAAGCTTTATTTCTTCCAGGGTAACCATGGTGAATTCCTCAACGCCGGCGGCTACGGCCGTGAACACGTTATCAACAAACAAATTAGACTGGATTTAGTGGTAAGATAATGTCTCTTGGGACATTTAATACGGCACTGGAACACAATTGACCATAACTGCCGTTGTTGCTGACCAGAAGTGACCACTGGTCTGATGGCTGCAGCAAGAGTATTTCTGGCGTGGCCTTGAGCTGAGTTACGTCCATTTTCGCACTAACTGTGGACCTCATAAATTTAGCACATGATGGTGTTGCCTCACATTGTGTGAATAATGCTATGCAGCACGGTTTATTTTTGCATCCGCATTTGCATTGCCGTTCGTGTGTGTGTTTGTAAACAACATAACCCTATCATGAACAGAATCTAATAAATATTTTTAGGACATTTCGAAAATGGGCCAATGAAGAATCGATCAGATTTCGGTTTGGATCATTCACCTGATCAGAATTATTTAATGTCAACGAGGAATATTCACAAATACGCAGTCACATATGTACAAATAAACCTGGGAATATGGGTCGAACAAGTGAATACAAACACAGTTTTGGGACCCCCCCCCCCCTCCACGACCCGCTTTGCGAGGCTTGCATTCTTTAGAATGCAGATTTCTAGTATTTCATAGCAGATCCCTTGTTATATAGCTAGGATTTCTTTTTTTACCAACATGATTTTATCAAGGTTTCATTTTAAGAAGTATTGTTTAAAAGTTAATTAACAATCTCGCTGTCTTTCTTCACGCAATGTCTTCCTGTAAGGTAAATAACCATCAACGTCCACCTTTCTATCTAAGATGTGGGATTTATCATGGATGACATATTAAGATTGGACGGACGCCTTTCTTAGAATGTGAAAAACACTTCACTTTGACATAAGGCAGGAAACCGAAAATGGTTTTCCATGTAGTCGGATTTATCAAACCCCACAAAAATGTGCCTATACCATAACTTTATGAAATAAACCGGTATGAATTAATCGAATCGAAAACAAATGGTTACGAAATGCTGCACCCAGAATCGTGAAATTAATTGTCAAGAGTGAATCTACAGCAAATTATGAAATATATTCAATTCGAGGCGTGTTGTTTCTTCATTTTACGTCCAACTGTAAAACGTGCAAACTGTTAAACAACGGGTCATGTTTGAAGTATTTCTGTGCAGAAATCGTGCCGAACAGTTACTTAACATTACATTGTGACAATAGTCAACAAACAGTGATGTACTGGGTAAGGCTGATTGAACATAATACTTTCGTTTGTTCGGGGGTGTCCCTCCTGACAGTTAGCATCACTAAAATTGAGTTTGGATGAGGCCGGCAGGTCCATTATATATTGGCCGGTCCATTATATATTGACTGCTAGTAACGTGATGCCACGGCGGTGTTTATTTAATCAGTCCGATATGTCTTTGAGCATTTGACAGTGCTCGTCACTTTGTTATTATCTATTGACTTTGGCAGTGCCAATATTTATCGTATTATTCTGATTTCCCATAAGGAAATACAAGTCCCGCGGTATGTAAAATCAGCCTATAAGAATAATAAGAACGGCGTCTTCAAGAGATCCAGCATTTAAATAAATATATTCACGCTTTATTGAATGTTTCTGGAAATAACACATGGGACGTTGAGAAAAGCGAAAGAAACCATGACGTCATCAGAGCTGTCATCCAAAGTTATCATTATCATTTTCAAAATCTTTACTACTTTATCGAAAGATTTATGTGATTCAACGTGTGTTCGCAATTTGCGTAACTGTTCGGACTGATGGACAAAACGGGGAAAATGATTTTAGTGGTAGTCACAAAGTTGGTTGAATGTCACTACACTAATATTAACTTATCGTCAGCAATGTTCGAACCGAAAGAGCCTGTATTAATTTGTCAAATTATTAAAATAAATGGCAATAGCTCAATCGTCGTTAAAGATATTGTTACTTTTATCAGGAGATTTATAACAATGATAATAAACGAGCCCGTATACTTGGTGTTTATCTTGAATTTTAGGTGGCGCTACTGAGCTAGAAAATAATAGATACATGCACCACAATGGATAAAATATTGTCGACATCAAAGAATTAAACAATAGAATGGAGTCTGACAAATAATTGAGTTTAGCTTATGACTGTTGTAATTTGTAACCTGAAAGCCAATAGGAACAAATCAATGGTTGTAAAATCCAATGTAAAATAACACACATGGTATCCTGTTAGACAAAATGGTGTCCCTTTATTTCCATACCTCCAATTTTCCATCAATAGGGAACCGGAGCTTCAGATCAACCACTTGGAAGCCAGATTCCTGGTTCGATTGGGCAGACAGAGAAAGATGCTTGTGACTTAAGACAGTGGTACCACTCTCCCTTCTTATAACGTGGGGAATCGATGAATAATATCTGCATGCGTAAACATTTAGATTTACATATAAGGTCTTTTTAATGCGTGGCATGTTCGTATAAATGTCTAACTTCGTCCATATTGATATGCCTATAGTTGGATAAGTAATTTAGCAGTAACTGGATCAGTCCATGTTAGAGTGTAAAGACGTTCATTGCATGGCTTATTCTCCTCATAATATCATGTTATAACGGTTCGCCGGCCATCCTGAAACGGTCAGTTTGACCCTACAATGTGAGAGTTTGTTTGTACCAGCTGTGAGCGGTCAATATTAAAGCGGACATCCCAGACACGCCCATCTACAGTGTGATTCTGTGGTCACAGGAGTAGATAAAGGGGCGCCATCCCCTACCCCCCCCCCCCCCCTTACTTGTCGACCAACAAAAAATGGGAAAAATAAGCGCTTTATACCGAAAAAAACACAGACGGATTTCGAATAAAGATTCTTTTAAAACAATTCATGATGCACCGTCACAACCTTAATTTTCTTAGTGTTACTTCATACTTGAACAAATAAAAAAACATTTCCACTTTAGTATAATAACATACAATGTTTCAGCTCTATGTGAATTATGTATGGAGGTGTTTATATGTCTGCAATAATTCATTTTATTAAATCCGCACCCTTATTCTATAACTTTACTTCCTTTGGTCTACATTGCTTTGGTCTACAAGGCGTTTTTTCATGGCGTGTGTTATATTACATCGCGAAGATTCACATGATCAAAAGCTTTAATTTTATTTAATGTTCACCCGAGATGAAAAAATGTACACCTGGAAATGTGTCTTCCTTTCTTTTTCCTTAATCTGAAATCGTGAATAAAAGGAAGGACATTTATGAGAGCAACGGAGAGACTCAGTTTTCCGCTACCTCTAGACACTACTGAATGCCATGGATAATGCTAAGAATAGTTACAATAACTATTTGTATAATGCATGTAAAATAAATGAGTTTACTTAAGGAGGCGCCCATGACCTTATGATGACCCGTTCTTCATGATGCTGTTAAAGGAATTATATGTTCTGTGATCTGTGTATCAGCATTACTCAGAAAAATGAACCAGTCAAACCAACCATTAATAAAGAAGATTGAATTTTCTATGATTGTCATTTATTTTGCAGTTTGTGTCCCGGAGAGCCTTGAATATCCGAATGGGCATTCTTTTATATTTGACTTTAAGGTCTGCTTTGGGTCGTGATTACAGTCATTCGAAGGACGGCATTACAGAGGGCACACCTGTTGCATCATTATCGCTGTACACAGTAGGTTATCTTATATTAGGCGTGAGTGAGAAATTAAAACAACAAATAAAGGAATGTAAAAATCATCGCCCATCTCTATGATAACCGCCGTCATTTCCTGTGCTCGCAGGACTGACAGGACATACTGTCAACATGAACTGCTTATATGCGGTCAGAAATTCAACACGCAAGCAGGGAGATATTTTATCTATTTGATGTGTAACAACCGACTATTTTTGCACATACTTTGGGTAAGAAAGTACATCATCACATATTACGGGTTTGCTTAGGGCTGGGTATCGGTCCGCCTATTTCGGTACAATACGTATTGCGATACATTTTATTCGATACCGATACGTATTGACGATACGTTTCACTTTTCTAATAAAAAGCTCTGTTTCTTGTTTTTATATAGTTTTTTTTTATCATACAACTTATTTAGTATGTTATACACTTAAGCAGCTTAAGCTTGATATTAAATGAATAAACCAACCAGTTGCTTTTAATTACTTCTTTGAGCCCTTAGCATCGCCTGCCCCCCGCACAAACGTGTTTTATTGCATTCGGTGGTGAAGATCATAGGCTGATTTTTATGTCATGTAATTACACAGTTTTGTATAATTCTGTGAATATGAATCCCATTAGTCACTCTCCTGTTTGTACAGGATTTGTCCCCAGGCTTTAACCATTTATTTGACATCTGATGATGAACGCGGGGATTCCGAGTAAACTAAGACCGTTAAAAAAATAGAGATTGAATGACATATATAAAGGTAGGGTATGTACATGAATGTACCCTGTTCCTTGTAGCAATATGTGATGTGAATATAAGTTTCATTAATAGAGAGAAACGTTATTATCATTCTCCTATTATCGCCCACATGCGCATGCTTGTCATGGAAGTACTGACTTGTATGCGTATATACATTTATTAACAAGTCTAAAAAGCCAAAGCAACAAATGTATAGGCTGCAGTGCATTCAGATTTATAATATTTCGTGGTTATATGTAAAGTTATAGTTAGAATGATATGCATTAGCAAGCAATCGATACGAACAATACAGCATGCAACGCATTCCGGTTATCGTATCGACTTCGTGTATCGATTCATATCGATATATCGATATACTGATGCAGCCCAAGGTTTGCTGGTTTTATTTTAAGTATAATCGACCCTTAAAAATATGATTTATCAAGATTGACTATTTGTTTCTCAATACCATAAGGCATGCCTCTCAGACTTATCAAAACAACATTTCTTGTGTAAGAAGGGAAAATGGACCTTCAGTCAAGGGGGCAAACACCTTAAACAATTAGAACACGTCTTATCCCAAAATGCTCTATTGCTTCTTGCCAATCATTTTCTTTTTTTGTAATAAGACACCTGGGAAGATGAGAAATTTTGGTCTGTAAAGATCCACCCGTCTCTGCTCACACGTATAACATTCGAGGCGCTTTCAAAATTAGACCGTGTTTCTGTCACCGTGTTATATCCAGCTCAGCGCCATTTTCCGTCAGACCTCTTTGGATTTGCATGTCAATATCCAACCCTCTGTCAACGTTCAACCAATAATGGGCGGCTGGGTGACGGCATCGTGTCAGGCAGACTTTATTTGAACGAAGCAAGAATGCTAAAGGAAGATACTTTGAAAGTTCGATATGGGAACTTTGAAAGAAAGAAGACTTGGAAGGTTAGAGACCTATAGTGATGTAAGACTCTTTTATTTGGTTTCTTCTCAAATGTCATCTTTGTCCGATACCTTGCCTTCTCTTGCTTGTATTGTTTACTCTCTGTTTTATTTTTAAATTAAAGCATCAAAACGCTACAAAACAATGTTGGATGAAGTTGAAAACATTTGGGCAAAGGCGATGATCACAACAAACCGTTCATCTGTCGTTGGTCTAATTTAATCAAACCTCCAACCAAAAAAAATCGCCTGGTATAAGGTGATATTCGTACACATAAAAGTATGTGCCTTACCATACCGCGACGTAGGAAAAGGTCAGACCTGGCTGATATATTTAACAAAAACATGAATACCAATCATTCCAAAACTTGTAAACAATAAGAAACATATCCGGAAAAACGCTCCATGACATTTTATTTGGCCTTTAAAATGTTTATAAGACAAGGAGGTGAACGGGTCAGGTTGAGCTGGTCCGCAATCTTTTACCCTTTACCAGAGATATCACGTGATATCGGGCTGCCACGTCGCATTCCGGAACCTGACAACATCTACGCTAAAAGCCAGAAAGATAAAACCCTCGCCGGAAATTTGTTGTCGTCCCCTGACTTGGACGTCCTTTGTAACATGAAAACAACAAAATACCATGTTGACATATATTGCTTTTTGCTAAGATTACAGACAGTATTAAAATCAGACTGAATCATATATCGCTGCTATGAAGAACTATCAGAAATGTAAGTTGCTTTCACAGATGGATATCTTAAACTCATATTTTTCACGTTCTGTACATGCCAGTGGGAAATTATTTACTTTTTTTTATGATTTTACTGGGTTATACGACTACTTTAATCCCATGAACAAAATAAGGAATTAAAATCGCGTACAGGACATTAAGTTTGCTAACGTACAATAGGGGGTGATACTTAGATTTACACTGTGTGCCAATCAACAAGTCTGCAAGAATGTTTATTTCCATATATGTAATTTTTGCATATAGCTTTTGTAAATGAGAGAATGTAAGAAGTTTTGTTGTGTTTTATGGAAATTTGATTAACTTTGAAAAAATTATGTTAACTTTTCAGCAATTGCACAAAGATTGTCAAAATGCATCGGGACCGATAGCAGGTCCGCTTGTCCCTATGTGCTTACCAATGAGATAAACCTTTTCATGTCATCTGCGTTTAAAGAAGTGGCTGAAGTATAGGACGATCATTTAAGGCTCAGTTAATGTCTAAATACACCCAATCAACTGACACTTTTTCTGTTCCATTTTTTTTCTCCGTTTTGGGTATGCAAATTTTAAATGTTTTTAAATGATTTTACGACACAATAATCAAGAAGAAAAGTGTATTGGAGCAAAGCGGAACGCTATATAGATACTGGAGGGGCAAGTTAATACATTAATTTATACATTTTACCAAATCTAACAACCCTTCATAACATTACTTACATTAATAAAAATATACACTGAAATCGTGTATGTTCGGATGACATCACAGAAATACATTATAATTTTCATTAAAGTAAGAAAACAGACTGAAAGCTTAGTTCAAGTAGTAACTGATGCAGAAGAAAACTTTCCAAAGCTAGCTAATGCTGGGTCTGATGGAAGCCCCTAGCGTGCCCTTGATATTGGAGATGCTACCTCGGTAGAACATAAATAGACTCTAGAAGGTTATAAAACGCTAGATGGAATGGAACCCGTTGCGAGGCCGGGTGATTAAAGACAAATTATTCAGGCATACATTTTCTCCGGGCGACCGCGGTTGCCTCTTTACGGCATAGAGTAAATTCCTTGTGGCGCGGTTAGCGACACGTTTAGCTGCGGGCTTCCTCCCGGCTAGAGGATATATCCATGTATAATCTCGGTTACTCAAGGCCTTCCCATTATCTGACAAAGAATAAACTAAGATAGGTATTCAGTTACTCCAGGGTGAAATTATTTACTCCGCGGGACCGTGTTAAATCGTTGAGCTTTTGACACAGGGGATAACAACGATTTCGGTAATTTTTTTCTCCCCAATACTTTCCTGTCTTAAAAAAAACGACCTCGCATCGAACTTGTCTCGTAAAATGTAAACGCCAACACACTACTGTGTTTTTCCATCTAACTCAATACAAGTCTCACGTACAGCGTGTGTATTACTTTGAGAATGTTTTGTTTCTTTTTATACCCTCCTTCCATCGATGTGTTAGTGATCTCCTATGATAAAGATAAAAAAAAACAGTTCCGGTCGTGGTGTTTGACTATTGGGTCGGAATTGGAGAACTAGGAGTGTGGCATTTGAAACTGGCATCGGCAGATATAAGCCTGTGTCGGACCTGTCCTACTTTTTTAAAGATAAGGTTGATCATAGGGGGCGTCAGACCGTCTTGTATCAGGTTCGTCTAAACTTAAATCTGAGGCTCCGGGCATCAGGGATTTGGGATTACAGGATATGTGATAAGCAGGTCACTCGAGAATATAAAAATTTCTAAAACACTTTTCATAACAAAAGCTGGGCTTTTGGTCTGACCTTTGACCCTTTTGAACAACTTTGAAACTAAAATCCGTTCTAAAAGGAGAGAATGTTGCATTTTCAAATAATTAAAAGACAATATGTTATTTACAATTATGGTCCAAATATACTGCTGCCCAAGTTACCTACAACAATTAGTCTCTCATAAACCAGTATTTGGACACCGTGTCTTCAATAGATTTTTTTAAATTTTAACCAACACGGCCAATTGTAACTCTCCATCAAATTTTGGATTGAAGGATACCAGATTACTTTAGAACATAATTTCATAATAGTACACGTTATTTTCGATTTCACTAATATATAAAAAAAAGTATGAATGCATGTACATTTATATTAAGCAATGGTGACTTGCTTGTGTCATGCAGTCACTTCATTGTTATATGTCGTCCCGACAAGCATGCGCACTTGGGACTTAAACAGGAGCGTCTTGGTTTTGGTGGGTCGGCTGTTCTCGCAACGCTTATAAACAGTAAGTGTGAATATACAGCCCACAAATCAGTAACTCTTATCATTATGAAAATGTAGGTTATGGGTTTTTATATTCGATGATACACATAAATATGAGCTTTCTGTGTCTGTGTATCTTACCCAAGAACTCAGTGCCACCCGTCGCAGACAGGTGTCGCTATTTAGGACGGAAACGTCTATTGACGTTGACCTGGTGCTTTGCCTTTAGCGGCTGTGTATACTAGTGAAGAGTCTTCACTCAACAAATTATCTCCGGATGGAATTTGTTCCGTGGTGTTCATAAATATCCGCACTGAATCCATTTAATGTCTTTGATTAGATTGGCAAAAACATGTACGGCTTGGGTTTCTCATAAAGATTTCAAATGACACCCTTGTTTGAGAAACAAATCTCATACATAAATTCATGATTAATGCAAATACGTGTATAAAAAGGGTGAGCGTATATCGCTTCCTAGGAAATAGTTGTCAGTTATTTCATATTATTTCTTTCATAATGGGCCAGAGAAACACAATTAGCCGCTATCGCTGTCATAGAAACATACAAATGTTGGCCCAAGCTTCATTATCAGCTCTGCGGGAGCAGGATTATTTTGAATTCAAGACGAATTAATTTTCTTTCTACGCCAATAAACTGTAAAATACGTGTCACGTGATGTGATAAATGGAACGTCATGTAGTGTTAATAAGAGAACACTGTAAATAATTCTCAGAGATAAAAGTCAGCATTTTTATATTTCTGACAACTGATCTTGCTAGTTAAGCCTGATAACCAGGGTTCTTTGGTTGTATCTGTGACTAATTGCCGGCTAATTAGGGGATTTAATTGGCTATGTTCTAATCGGGTTTATAGTTTTTTTAAACAAAAGTGACGGGAACTTGGGACCACACGGTCTCAGAAAGCTAGAGTCCACAATAATGAGACGCATGCGTTGTATGGGTGGGCCATGCATATTCATAATGTTTAATGTGACGCGTCCTGTGTTAATTGCATTTAACATCCAAACCGGACCAAACCTGTGGAATGTTAACTTTAAAATGATTCTTAACTAAATCGGACTGGCCCTTCTTTAATTATAATCAATTCATGTCCCGACTTCTGCTCATTATGAAACAACGTCATAACCTTATAAATATTAAAGAGGTCGATTTGTTTCCCGACGTCCCTGCGTCAGCACTGTAGGGTACGCAGTCAGTGATGGATCTTTCGTGTAGGAGGAAAGAAATCATAGCCAGATGTCGCATGAAATAGTCTATACTTTCTTCTTTGAAAACTTCTTTGGTAACTTGATTTTTAATATCCCGCCACATGCGTCAGGTCATATATGTCTTTATAGTAGGCCAGGAGTTGACATTACGCTAAAATAGGAAATATGAGTATTCACGTGCGTCATCGGGCTCGCAACTATCGTACATGACTTGTTACGAATTTGTATTAATCAGTACATTGCATCAGTCGATTCTGTGGCGAGTCTTGAGGAAAGACGGACAATGGAGGTCAGACTGATTTACTACGGTTTAATGTTTTTCGAGAAGTGTATAGAATTTGTTGTAGTCTGATAGCCGCAACTTAGAATTTGTTTTCTATTATTATATCGAGCAGTGCTGTTTATGAATAGACCTTGTCCACACATCAGTTTTATACCCACTTCTGATAGACAGCTTGTATTATGGTATGTTCACCTGGTCAACAGGACAATTACCCCCCGGACAATTACCCCCCGGACAATTTCCCCCTGGACAATTACCCCCCAGACAATTACCCCCCGGACAATTACCCCCTAGGACAATTACCCCCTTGGGTAACTACCCCCAGACAACTACCCCCCAGACAATTACCCCCTGGTACAATTACCTCGCGGACAACTACCCCCCGGACAACTACCCCCATGGTATAATAACACTTTTAAAGTACACATTGTACAAACTAAAAGTAAAATATTCCGATTGTAAGTAAAACAAATACCGGTGATGACATATTTCAAACCAAGCATAGGTACATCCATCATGTGTATTGTGAAAATTGAAAAAAAATCCATTATATCAAGTTTTCAGTAGCTGTTTACTAGTTCTGGGCAATGCCTCTCAGATGATTGTATTGTGTATTGTTTATTGTAAAAAAAAATTGTAAATATATGGGAAAAAAAATTATATAAAATACGCTTAACATTGGCAAGTTGTAAAACAAAAGATTTGTAAACATATGGTCCATATAACCAACCGCAAGCTTACAATATAATTCCATATAAATATGGAATACCATTCATTCTGATCTATTCTTACCAGTCTCTATAAGTAATATCATAATAAGTAATAGCATGATATTATTATCTAAAGAGATTTTCTTTTTATTTTTTGTTTGCAATTAATTTTATTATTTCTTTGGCATTCTGTGCTACTCATAAGCAACACAGAATATATTTAAATGTATACCGTGTACTTTAAATGTGTTATTTATACCACGGGGATAATTGTCCAGGGGGTAGTTGTCTGGGGGGTAGTTGTCTGGGGGGTAATTGTCCAGGGGGAAATTGTCCGGGGGGTAATTGTCTGGGGGGTAGTTGTCCTAGAGCCGTTCACCGGTCCGTTAGTATTTCGATGTCGCATTGTTAACTTAGCAGATTTTCATGAAAAACATATGAACAGTAAAACAATTCAAACGAGGCAAAATTCGCGCATATCTTATGATGTCGTAGGTCACCAGACTTTATTGTGTTATTGTGATATATTTTCAAGCATTAGGATTTTATTTTAATTTAATTATGAGTATTCACTTATAAAGTATTTAGCCTTAGTTCCAATCTCAGCACATTCTGCGCATACATATTTAGGTCAAAGGTCACAATACTTGCGACGGGCGTATAATACGATTTCAGGGTGCTCTTGCTCAAGGATGAGTTAATGCCTTACTATTAATATTTCATTTTATGTTTCAATGAAGTTAATTGTAGAACAAATAATGGGATTTATTCTTAATTTATCTTTCTTTAAAATTATCAAGTAAAAGTATCATGCATTGGGACAGTAGACATGTACCATCCCTTTAGAAAGTTCTGGATTGAACTTATAATTTGTTTATAAATTTTAAATGTTCTATATGAAAAGAACCCGTAGATGACCTTTTATGGGTCCGAGAAGAATCCTCCTATGCATGTGTCCTCCAAAAACCTTCAGCAGTCTAAAACAGAGCCTTGATGGCTCGATCTAATCCTCTTAATTAGGATCTCATTACTAGGGCACATATTGGTCGCATGCTTACAATGAAGAAGATGCTCAAAGAGAGCTGGTCTTCTCCTGCTCTGCCTTTACAATGTGAAGCCTAATAATTTAATGATAATCGTATCGCTAAGATGCAATGTGCGAAATGTGATGCAAAACTAAACTTTGTAATAACAATTCCAACCGGACATCACAGATTTGCGCAGCATATATTTCAGTTATCACTAAAATAGACAATTCAACAATGCAGGTAGAAAGAAGATTAAAGAAACGGAACCCATTATGTGTAGACGCCTGCAGCGTCTTGCACCGTTAACGGACGTCTGTTTCGTCGCCTCCCCATATATAAAGATAAGGGTGTTTGACCACGATACGATCGTATTTCCCGAAAAAGGCAGTCTTATTTTCAGTTTCACGGATGGGGTAACATTATAACTTCTTCGCCGTGGCAAAAGTATATTATTTTCGATACAATTGTAACATATTGGCAAGTGTAAATGTAATTTACTTTAGTTATTATGTATTTTGTCTAAGAAGACACGGGTCTTACTTCTCATAACCGCAAAGAATGTATATTAGTTAGATATAAACTTATAGATATAGTTGTATATGTAGCGGTGACAATGCTTTGTGTACTGGTCCCGGTTTTGAAGGGATATAGGCTTGATTAACAGGGAATATATGCAATTAGGTTATCAAAACAGAATTTGTCTTTACAAATGAGATACTCGAGTTACTGACGGGCTTTCTCCCTTTAATTTTCAGAGATCATACTGACTTAGAATCCCACCTAAGTGCATACATGCGGTGGTCACTATAAAATGTACTCTCAGATATTCTAACATTTTATGGTCATCCTTGACGGCTGGCTTTATGTGATGCGGAACCCTTCCGCCAGAGGCCAGTGGTGGCCGGGACCACTTGTTTGAACCCGCAAACTTTAAAATAAAATGTGTTACATTTCATGGAAACACCTTCTGTTTACATTTCACATGTGCATGCTTACAAAATATCACTTATTCTGTGAAGTCCTTACCACAAAACACTAGTTTAAGAAAAATGCCTTAAACAGTTCTTATCTACATGAACATGAACTACATTAACCTCATCACTACCTTAATACCCCTACGCTGCTGGTATTTATAGAACCCCCCCCCCCCCCCCCCCAGTCCACTATGGTGAGAGAATTTCCGTACCTACAATCCGTAACCAGCAGAGTCGTACCACTGTAGATCCGATTCTGCCCAGTGCATGTAATGCGGCCGTTATTATCAGTAAGAAGTGGGAGATAGGCCTAGATATAGGTTTGGTTGTACAGACAGTGGTAAGTATAGGCTATAGTCGGGCAGACTAGCGGGTCCAATATTTCATAATCATTGAGCGCAAATAGGCGGACTGACTAAGCCTATTACAGAGTGCGGTCTGCTGATGAAATAATAAGCCAGTCCAGCTGCGGAGAGATCGATGTCTCACGCCGATGGCAGGTTATAAGAATCTTCGCCAATAGCCTGTCACTTTGACGTCGGCTTATCAATCTGCGCCACGCTAAAACCCAGTGTGGCAGGACTTGGCCTGCCGGAGGTGCCCCGCGGATAATCCCCGTAAACATCCACAAACAAGCGTCCTCCTTGCACTCGTAATATATGCAGGGTATGCAGATTTACTGTCAGGTTAGTCCATAAGACTGGAATGTTAAACTTTCCCTGTGTGAGAGTTAGACCCAGTTGTGGCTCTGTTATAAACACAGACTGTGTTTACAACAGAGCTACAACTGGGTCTGTAAATATAGCGTGAGTGTGTGTGTGTGTGTGTATTCAGCTAGTGTCCTCATTGCACTGGTAATATACGCAGGGTATGCAGATAAATATTTGGGTGATTTTTTATGAAAGGGCGACTAGAATTTAACATTCCCGTGTGGGTGTTTGTGTAGGGGGGGGGGGTATTCAATGCTTGTGTTTACTTCATGTTGTTGGCTTCATATTCGCTGGATAAAATTTTCTTTTATTTATTGTTTCGCGAGGATTCCATTTTTCCCGTTCTAACCGAACAGGAACCTTTGCCTATAGAATATCATAGGAATTAAACCAGATGTATTAATCAGTGCACTTGGACGGGGATCCATAAAAAATCGAACATGTGGACATTATTGCTCATTTTTGTTTGAAAAAACATATCTGAAATACAAAAGCAGTTTTTAAATAACAGGTAAAATACAAGGTGCATTCATCTAATATCAGTCTTTAGTCTTTTGACTTGCCTTCAACCATGGGGCCTTTTTGTCACGAAGGTTTTATTTTCGCGATAATTTCCCATTTGCGAATATCGCGACTTTGAAACCCTCGCGAACATAAAGGCAACCACAGCATGTCCGAAGCGTCCCATATAAAACAAAGCATGATATGCGTAAAATTGAATGCCGACTTTTCCACAACAAGCGTACAGGTAATATGGAATGTTTGTTCCAAACGCGGATTTTTAGTCCTTACATGAAACAACTTTCGGGGGAGACAGACAGAAAGACAAAGAGATACACAAACAGATAGAGAGAGAGAGAGTAAAACAGAGAGAGAGAGAGAGAGAGAGAGAGAGAGAGAGAGAGAAACAGAGAGAGAGAGAGTGACAGACAGACAAACAGATAGACTGATTAACAGAGAGACCGACTGAAAGAGACAGAGAGAAAGAGAACGAGAGAGAGAGACAGAAACAAACAGACAGAGAGCTAGACGGAGACCGAGACAGACAAATAGAATGAGAGACAGAGAGAGACGGAGAGACAGACAGATAGACGGCGAGCTAAACAGAGAGCGAGACGGACAGATAGAGAGATAGAAAGAGAACGAGAGAGAGAGACAGAAACAGACAGAGAGCTGGACGGAGACAGAGACAGACAGATAGAATGAGAGACAGAGAGAGAGAGACAGACAGACAGACAGATAGACAGGGAGCTAAACAGAGAGCGAGAGAGAGAGAGAGAGAGAGAGAGAGAGAGAGAGAGATACAGAGAGAGACGGAGAGACAGTCAGACAGACAAAAAACTGACAGACAGAGAGACCAACTGAGAGAGAGAGAGAGATGCGGCCAGGGGGTAGCAAACAAAATGTATGGAGAGAGTTCGTCCCTACTACACCCAGTCAACCTTGTCAGAGGAAACTCGTCTCGTTGGTGGGCCCAGAGTGACGGGTACCTGCTGACCTTAGGGTAAAATTTATGTCATGTCGAGTGCTGTTGGCATTATTCTGCGAGGATGTCCGGGCGCAATTTGTTGAGCTGGTTTTATCTGACAACACTTCATACTCTGCCGGTCAGTATACATGAGCAAATTATGCAAGACACCAGAAATAGCCACCAAATTCCATATATTAAGCTTGTGTTGGGAGCATTGACCATATTTTGACAGATAATAGTAACCAATTTCGCTAAAGAATGGGCATACCTCGGTCCCGACTAAAAGAAGCGGCTTAGTCATGTGTGTTTCAGATAACGAACCAATCTTTACGCTTTTGTTCAGTAATATAAAAAAGTCAGTCTTGTATCTGCAGCATTCTTTATTGTGCAACCTTTAAAGTTGTATATATAAATATATATATATATATATATATATATATATATATATATATATATATAATTTTTATTGTTCACATAACTGAATTCAATACTTCGTAGTGATAGTTTTCTACCATATGGGAGCGTTTATAATTAATTAATATACGGTTAGTTTGACTTCATCAGTTTGTACGACAGATCTCTTTTGTGAGTGCAGCAGTCAAGCCGATTTTGACCTGTACATGTAAACACAGGGCCCCAGCACCTGCCGTGGAACACCAAGTAATCCTACAAATCCCCACCAAATAAACACATAGCTACCTGGACCACGAAATGAACCCAGTAACCAGGGGCGTAGCCAGGATTGAGGGAGGGGAGGGGGCCATCATCAGTGGCGGATCAAGAAATTCGAAAACCGGGGGGGGGGGGGGGGGTAGGGGCGCTTATATGCATGTATGTATATTGTTGTGTATATATCTTATTATTATTATTATTTCAGTGTGAGAAAAAAATATATTTTTTTATTTTCAATTATGAAACATGGTTTAATTAAGGTTAGTTACAGGTACATGGGGTGGGTATGGGAGGGGGTTTCCTCCTCACATATTGGGAAATTTTGAATATACAATGTCAAGAGGACATTTTGAGGCAATTTTCACCAAAAAAATGAGGGTATTCTGTTCCTGAAAAACTGTTCCCTAATGTCTTTGCGTTATGTAGTTATGATTCAATGGCGCAGAAGTGCAATCACGCTTGTAAATATCAAAATATTATCTTTTAAATGTAATGCTCGTGGAGAAATCACTGAATTAGTATGTTAAATTTGGATTTAACCGGGTTTCGTGGTCTCGATAGCACACAGGACTACTAAACGCTCAACACAGATCGCGAGTTTGAGTTCCCGTATCACCAAAGGAGCCATAAGATTGTTCACGGTCCACCCCAACCAGGGCTCAGTGCTCGATCGATCTGCAGTTGTTCTGCAGCTGATCATAAATATCCTTATACTCAACTAATAAATTTGAAGGTAATTGTAACTGCAGATAACTTAAATAAAATTCTTATAGCTTATTAATAATAAGAAATATGAAAAACGAATATTAATCCCGAAATTCGGAAATTAGATAAAATGAGAGATTTTGCAGCTCAACGGGAGGCTGCGCGCCGAAGGCGCCCCCTCTTGAATCGTCATTAAAAGCAAATATCCGCCACTGATTTAAGGCATATATATATATATATATATATATATATATATATATATATATATATATATATATATATATACGCGTTTATATATGTGGATATGTAAACCACGACTCAACCTGCAGGGGTAAAATTTGTTTATTCCATTCAGCCAGAATGCGATGCGTTACGATTTTTTAATTCAAATAAAATTTAAGCTTTCAATTTCAGTAAAATTCATCATCGTTTGGGGATGTTGTCAAGGGGCTTAAAATAACCTGGTTAAGGGGAAGTTGATCTATCTGGATGCACGGAATTAACGCATATTTAATCTTCTTTATTTGAAATTATGAACATAAACAATACTGAAATCGAAAAAAGATAAGAAAATAAGATAAGAGTGTTCCTTGCAATAAATATAATATATATATATATATATATATATATATATATTTATATATATACGTAATAATTACATCACAATCCAAATTAATTATTTGAATAGCTTGCTCTGATACCATGGAAAACCTTATTTATTTTAAAGCAATATTAACTTTATGATGTATATCATAAATTCAAAAGAATAGTTGGATGGATATTAATTGTGGAAGTTTATACGGGATGCCACATTAAAAGAAACAGTAACCAATGACAACGTTACGTTTATCCAAACGATATTACGATAGGTGCTTTATGGAGTATATCACTTATTCAAATGAATGGGTGGATGGGTTAAAACTATTGGAGTTTATCCAGGCACGCGGCCTTGACAAAACGTCACGTTTCCCCCAATGATATAACAATAGATGCCTCTCTTTCGTTACTTTATGCAGTATATCATTAATTCAAATTACTGGATGGATGCATTTAAATAATTGGAGTTTATCCAGGAAAGCTACCTAAACTACCCAGTAATTACTGTCTACGTAACGTACGTAACGTTTCTCTCCTGATAAAATGATAGGTGACTCTCCTCCGTTTCATAAACCGCAAGGTAAATTAAAATTCGGTGTACTCTTTTCTAGTTGGTTGACCTGACCATTGTAACAACATTACCTGCGGGGGATAAATAGCATTCAAAAGTAAAGGTCACAAAGTGCAACAGATTACCAGTAGTCTTGAGCGATATTTGATGGAAACAAATGGATTCAGTGATCAAGGGAGACTTGCAGTACAATAAGACTTTTCACATAATACCTAGGGCCATTACTTATCTCCGAAGGGGAGGACCACTTGATATGCAGAAGTTGTGTTTTGCCGGTGGTGTTTTTCGCCGTTTTTGAGTGTCCCATCCATCATGGCGTCGTATGATCGTTCAACAGAAGACTTGTAAGAACAAAGGGCACGCCTGTGATGGCTTAACGAGCTCCCTTTAAACAGGATCACGTTCAAAGTCGCTGCTGAAATAGTCATCTATCAGGTTCAGCCCTTAATAAACAATGTTTTCTAGACTTCCGGATACTGTTATGGCACTTCATGTTCCGTTTCCTGCGAACTTTTCAAAGTTTTTATACAACTCCGCGGCTTTTGATTAGTTATAGAGTGTTTACTAATTATGATGGATTATTACCGACGGAAACCTAACGATGAAGGACCCGTTTTGATGTTAAATCCTAGGGATTAAGACCCTTTAATACAAGGCTCCTATTAACCCCGTATAATACATAGCCTTTGATAAATTAGCCCGACACGGTGTTCGGTATTTAAATGTATCGAGACGACGGAAAATAATAATTGCCTAGGCTGAGGGAAAAATTGATTGAGAGTGAAAAGAAGCCTCTCCGTGACAAACTCTAGATCCTTCGTCATAGATATAGCATTTGCCTTTTTCCTAAACGTAGTCTCTTTAATGGGTCTACATAACTGAGACAAACATTCTCCAGGTTCTAGTGGTCATTATTCCTGTAGCATCCTGGTGGTTTCATTACGCAAAATTAATTTATTTTTGTCTTTTAAAGGGATGCTATTAATGTAAATCTTTTACAGGAATCTGCAAACACAAATGACCAATAAAAAGTGATTAAAGGCAGGGTTATGTGTAATAACGTAGCAAAATAATTTGTGTAAACTCCATTTATTAGCAGGCACTTTTTCCAAAGACCCAAATATTTGTATTATGATAAAAAGAAAATTACCTAACCATCGGTATTACTAGATAAGTTCTCTCTCTCTCTCTCTCTCTCTCTCTCTCTCTCTCTCTCTCTCTCTCTCTCTCTCTATATATATATATATATATATATATATATATATATATATATATATCCGATTTCCGATCTGGGATATGCGTTAGCTTGTTGGCAGAGCCCACGACCGGCAGTCGATTCGATTCCCATAAGGAGTAATTAGACTTTTCTGTCTTCTATCCTTATATATATATACAGACAGATTGATAGATAGATAGGCAGATAGATAGATAGATGCATAGATAGACAGATAGAAAGAAGGTAGATAGATAGATGCATAGATAGACAGATAGAAAGAAGGTAGAGTTACCATCCGGTGTAAAGTGCTCAATGGCCTTCAGACAAAGCCAAAGCTTCATTCTCACAACATTCACCTGAGGATTGGGTCGCATCCCGTGAAACAGTCTATATATATATATATATATATATATATATATATATATATATATATTTATATATATATATATATATATATATATTCTATATAAGTAATAAATTGATTTATGTGCCCACAATTTAAATGTCTGTACAGAGCTAATGCCTACAGGAAAGAAACTGCGAGGAAAGGCCGAAAGAAAAGGTTAGGAGGACGGATGGAAGGCGACGTAATAGCTCCATAAATCTCGCCGCCTGATTGTTTTGTTCCCCGCTGATGATAACACTAAACCCGCGCGGCAACCGCAAAGCCGACGACATATATCAAGTAATTCAAAGCGGCTATTAACGGCTCCAATTTTAATACTTTGCGCAAAGTAGCACCCATAACTCAACCAGAGAAACTGGAACATTTTAGGTTACAATATTCTGTACCGTTATCTGATTCAACGATTATAACTTGCCCCAGTGGGGTATCGTGCCCCGTCGTCATGGTTACGGTACGACACTACGGTATCCCATCTGTGTTCAGAATATCTTGCAATTTAAGTTTGTTTTATCTCCGTTTTGCCCATTATCTTGCAGTATTATTTTTTTCTTTTCTTTTGCCCATTATCATATTTTATCTCCTCATTATCGCTCTTCTGGAGCACATTGTATCATTTATGTTTGCAAAACAGAACCTACATATTATTTCTGGTATTATGCATGTCATTTATGCTAAATATGACGATGATGGCGCGGTTGGCGGCTTTCAGTTTCATTTTACCTTCCGCGAGGAAGGTATTACATTTTCCCTTTTGTTATTCCTCTTGTTCCTTGGTTGGTTTGTCTGTTTCCAGTATTTATTTTAAAAACTATGAAAACATTTTGCCACTTTTTGTATGTGTGTTTGGGGGGGGGGGGGGGGGGGGTTAGGGTCAAACCCAAGAAATAATTAGTTTAATTTTGGTGGTCATATGGATAACCATCACATATTTTAAATTCAACCCAATAAATATTTTTGTGATACAGGAAGATTCATTTGTCCAATGGAGGCCGCTCAATTATTAGTTAGTAGGACCAGCGTTTGTAATGCGATTGACCAGGTTAACCCGTGTTACTGTTTCAAATCCTGGAACACAGTAATGACCTAAAAAAAAAAGGTGCCAAGGTCAAGAAAAGGGGGGTAGGGGGAGGGGTCCAGGCCACAAACTATGGTCAGAAACCCTTACGAAAAGGTTCCAGCGGCTGAAAAAGGGGGGTCTGGAACCCCCTGATCCCTCCCACCCCCTTGGATCCGCTTCTGTTCAGAAAAATACATAACGAGTTATTATTCAATCCTGTTATTTACCATCTATAATACCGCGAAAATTTGCTTGATAGAATTAAACCTGAAATATTGACCAAGTAAATGCAGGAACTTGTACAATATGCTAAAAGCTTAAGGTAATGGCTTAGTTGTTGACACTTGTTCCCTGCAAAACGTTCAGTTTTAATGCTTTTTCGCTACTTTTTTATTCCATCTTTCCTATTTCTCTGACTGGATTAGAATACTTTTTTTCTAGTTTATGACTTCTTCGCATGTAAACATAATCGTTTGTGATCGAGTATGCAAAAATGGAACCAATTCAATTATCAAAGATTATCAGAGAAAACGATAAATTATCGATACAATTGTATAATTGTTACACAATTAGTAACCAGGTAGTCGCAATATTACATACGTTTCTAGTTTTACATCAGATAAGATTGTGATTTTCTTAAGTGTTTCATGTCATCATGTCGTCTTGTAATATGTCTTTTCTTCCCTTTGCTTGTTGACACCGTATGGATACCTTAATTTTCACGGACTTCAGTGCACAAGTTCCTGTGCACTTCTATAACATGTAAACTTATGTGTTATACGTTTAATAAAATATAAAAGAAAATTTCTTTGAGTAGTAACCTGCAAATGTGATACGTTGAAATCTATATATATATATATATATATATATATATATATATATATATATACATATGTTATGCAGAATGAACTAAACTAAGTTTTTAAGGCACTGAAATGGTTTTATATATATATGGATCTATATCTCTATATATCTATATCTAACAACATTCACTTGATTCACCTGATGATCGGGTCGCATCCCGTGAAACAGACTGTTGTGAATTTTTAGTGTTGTTTTTATTCAGAGTTATACCGCTCTGGCCTAGTCTGTAGGCCATAGAGCACTTTACATCGGAGGGTAACACTACCTTCTATCTATCTATCTATCTATCTATCTATCTATCTATCTATCTATATATATATATATATATATATATATATATATGTGTGTGTGTGTGTGTGTGTGTTAATCAGACTGAACAAAACTAAGTGTTTAAGGCATTTCATTACTTATTGGTTTAGTACTACATTTACAGGGCCTGTGGCACTCTTCAGCTGCCCTGTGCATGTGGTACGAAACTAATTAGCAAAGAAATGCCTTTTAAAAACTTAGTTTTTTACATAACATAGAAATGCTCTGGTCAGCCATCGAGCACTCTGCCATCATATTTTGCAAAAAAAAAGATGACTGTATACATTTTTATATACTAGTATACACACACACACATATATATATATATAAATATATATATATATATATATAACACACAAATATATATATATATATATATATATATATATATATATCATACTGCAATGACAAATGAAGTAACCCGGTCTCAATACAAATAAAATATATCACATATGAACATAAAAAGCCTTTAATGACAGTACTTTGAAAAGGCCCCCAATTTGTCAAAAAATATTATTTCAAACACAAACTAGACGGTGGCTTTTACAATGCCTAGACATATGTTTTGAAAAAAGTAATACTATCTGTTTAGGGACATCTTCTCCTATTAAGAAGCATTCCTTCTTTGACATTGTAATTAAAAAAAACGACCAGTAGGCCAAAATGGATCACGTCACATGGGGGACAGACCCCCATTAACAATGACAACGGTTATAAATGAGGACTTAAGGCCCAAGGTACTCTAATTCAATATCTTCTATGAAGACGTTCTTTTTAATGTAAGAACGACGGGGGTATTAAACTGTCTGGGTCTTACACCAAAAAAGATGTTATAAAATCTACAAATGACCTACTTATATCCTTTTTACGTGCTAATGGATTAAGGTTTTGAACCAGATTTCATAAGATAGCGTGCATCAAAGACACTTTTGAAACACTACATTAATCTCCAGGGAAATTTTTCTCGGAGGCAATAAGAGAGAATTTTGACACACCTTAGCTTGTTTGCTTGGTTGATATTTTTCTTTATCGCTAAAAGATACCGCGACTGATTCAATGACCAAATGGCAAGGTCTGATCCAGGCAAGTTTCGGCAATTCCATACAACTTATGGTCCACTCCGTCAGGCAATGAACGGAATATTAGGAGAGCTACAATTCAGGTTTCCAAAGATGCCATTGCTAAAAAGGTTGGCTCGTTGTGCTGATTACTAGGCGTGTGCGATATTATCATTATATCGGTATATCGCGATATGGTGACTCGCACATTGTGTATCCCTTATGGTTTCCTGATAGCGATATTTTCGATATTTTGTCAAATGTGACTAAAATTGATAATTTGTAGTAAGAATAAGATTTCTATAGCATATGCTGAAAAAAATAGCCTAAGGTAGTTAAATGAAAGGCTAAAAATGAAAATCGCCACCCAGTATATAGACACTTTCGATGCGATTAAGGCTATTTAGTGAATTTTTATATAGGCTTGATGGAACATATGACGAAATAGCCTTAGTTCCTTAACACAGTTCCGTCTCAGGGAATTTGAACTTCTACTCGATGACTTATTGGTAACAATAAAGAAAGAAGTGCCAAAGAATAAGGAAGAAGCGCTGAACACTGTCAAAATGAATATTTATTATTTAATATTATTCTTTTTGATAATTAATTATTTATTATTATTCTGTCTTTACATCCTGTCTATTTGCACGAAGAATAAGTGTTTATTTAACAATATTAAGGATCAAGAACGACAGTCTTGGTTTGTGGTACAAAACTGTGATTGTGCACACCATATTTCCCTTAAAATGTCCAGAACGTGCTTATTGCAAAGTTACTTGCATATGTAATGCATAAAGAAAACATTTTTAAAACTTATGTTTTATGGTTCTTCGAGTTCTGTTAACATTAAGTAAGTACGTTACTGAGCAATTCTGCTATATTCCCTGTGTCAAATAAACTGATTTACGTAAGATTTCATTGTGCCAGTATATTTGACATGATAACGGATTCCTAAAATATTTAATATGTTGTCAATACAGGAACAGGCACTTATTTCCTGTAAAATTAAAAAATGAAAAATATCGCGATTTGTATCACAATATGCTCCCACGCAATATATTACAACAGAAAAATTGTACGCTATACCCAGCCCTACTTTTTACAATCGGCTAGAAAAATAAACTACTGACCTATGTTTCAGATAAAAATTCAAACCTCAGACAAACATGCTACTTTTTCACCTGCGTCTATTGTTGTTTGTCGGTTAGTTTACTTGTTGGTTTGATTTTTGCGCAAGAAATACTGAATCTATTGTCCTGAAACATTTGAAGGAATAGTGCATGGGCCGGATCTGGATAAAGGGTGAGGTTTGCTTTGACGGGGCATGCACTTTGATGATTGCCGTTCTAATTCATCATTGTGGAGCTCCAAGCAACAATATGCAAGTCATATTTCCTTTACTGTTTGTCCTGCTGTCCTAATAGTTGTCTTTTATGCCACAAGTTTTGAATTTTTAAGTTTAATGGAACCGGGACGAAGAACATTTGGTTAACATTGATTAGAGCTAGTTGAGACCAGAGTTGCGTATTGTGTAGATTGTTCCTTGGTTTTTAAGTGCTTTCTTTAATGTTGCTGTTTTTGGTGGTGAATTGACTGCGGCGGTTATACAATTAGGACAGATGTGACAAAAGGGATGTCATACTTTATTTCTCCTTTACTGTCCCCCGCTTTCGTGGAAGGGGGGGGGGGCATTAATTTGGGTTTGTTTGTCTTTCGCACTGTCTGTACGTCCGTCAGGTTTTCGTTTTCGTGCTATTACTTTCCTAAATATTATCCGATTTCTAACAAATTTGGATCAGTGATTGCTCTTTTGCATACCCTGGTTTGGCTTTGTTTTGGGGTGTCTGTCTGAAATTTGATATCACCAGCTCTAAAACAAACAAAACATTTCCCTTTTGCTCCCGAATCATACAATAAATATGATAACACCTTCAGGGGACAATGAAAACTAAAACACAAGCACTATGACATGTGGAGACATCTTCAGGGGAAAATAAAAACTAAAACACAGTGAGAAGGCAAGCATCAAAGGATGTTAAAATAGGAAGAGGCGGATTTTCTTTTCTTCACTACAGACTGTCCCTAATTGGTTTTACCCGTAAGGAAATATTATAAAGCAAGTACTAACTGACGACAGACTCGTTAGGTGCTTTTGATGCATTTAGACGACTGAAGCCTGGCTTAAAAAGTCTAGCTCCTTATCCGCCAAACCATTATCAACCTTAATAAAAGAAGACACTGGTGGGTTCATGTACTGATCAAAGGTAGACTCGTCCTTTTTCATGTCAAATGAGTTTGTACATGACTGTAGTTTTAATCTTCTCTGTCTGAGAAGTGTTAAAAATTTGTTCTATCGACATTTGCTTGCACTCGGATCAAGTTCCAATTCTCTCCTCTATATTCTTTGAGAATGGTCTTAACGCAGAAAAATGTTCCAGGGGAAAGGGGACCAAACTAAAAAAGTATACCTGAACAGCGGTACATCAGAAGTTGATTGTTTAAAGAATATAAAAAATTGAGTTGATAACGTTCAGTGTTATTCCAGGGAAAGACATACTAGTTATTAGTCTAACAAAAAAAAAACAAAAAAAAAAACAGACCGATAAAAGAAACAAAGGCTGGATATAATGTAAATACAAATCAGTTCGGCATTTCCGTTCAAAGATGGCCTCTGGTGGTCTGACTCGGGAGAATGTTGTCCTACTATGTCTGAATAATGTGAGAGGAGTTCATTGCAGGAGGGAATTTCCCTTGATATAATAGACATATCCCGTCACGATGGAACTTATATGTGCCGATAGAGAGAAAATATCTTAATGGGTATCAGTGCCCCTGAGACAAAGAGTGTTTTACTTGAGAGAACTGGGTTAATTGAACAACTCGGCAAGATATGTCATTTGTATAGATCTTTACAGTTCTTTCAATAACCTTCGCCAGTTAACCGGAAATGGAGTTCAGTCTTCACTCCTGCCTGTCTGTTAGAAGGATGTCATGGAGGTCAATCAGGATTTTTATTAAAAGGTATCATGGGCTTTTCGGCTTAGAAGAACAGGGAGTCAACTGGAATTTTTATTCAAATTCGGATGTGGTATTTAAGTTTTTATATGTTTGTCTGGCTTGTTATTCAAATGTACATTATATATTGCTTTGCTTATAATTATCAGCATTTATCGTCCTAACCATACCTCTTATTGAAGTAAATAAATGTTAACACGTTTTACTTCCTTTGATAAAATGACATAGAATATGCAACCTGTATGAGCTATGGTCGCTTGGATCTCGAAAGTCAAAGATCTAATCAACTTCTTGAAAGGGCCACATTCTGCACTTGGTACGTTTATTGGTTACCATTTTCATATTAACGAAGTGGTCTCTGGTTTATTAAAGTAATTCCTTTATAGTAGGTAGAGGACAATGTAAGTTGATAGATACCTTCAGTTACACATTATTATCTAAGAAAAAACAAACACCCAAAGCTGAAATTATATTCTTCACACTCTCCAATAATTATGAACCCTAATAATCAGGCATGCATTGGGTATTGAATCATGATTTTTTTTAATTAATAATTGGAATATCCTTCATTCATATTTGTTAATCTCAGATTTCATTCTCTCTCTTTCGCAAAAACATACATAAATGATAATCATGCAATCATAGGTATGGAGTTGACGCCGTGGCACATTTGTATGATTGTATCGTGTATGTAACAAAAGTGAAAGTAGGTTTATAGCGTGCACGTAGGACATCCTGAGACTTGTCCACTTTCTGGTTGCGTCGGCGAGGTTTATCTAAACACGATGCTCCGGTGTTGTTTGTCACGCTGTCTCTCTCCAAGTGTCAGACCATGTATCGATTTGTTTTTTTTTTTTGTTTTTTTTTTTGGGGGGGGGGGGGGTCAAAGTAACATGAGCAGGTGTAATGATAGCTTCCATCGCTCTCTCTCTCTCTCTCTCTCTCTCTCTCTCTCTCTCTCTCTCTCTCTCTCTCCTTTTGTAAGCTCAATGTCCAAAGGCTAATGTGGGCCTATAAATCCTATCCCCTGACATAATTTCCTGCATCATCACAGTTATTTCCTTGACATGGTGTTCACATTATTGGTAGTAATTTGCTCTGTGCATATGATTCACATAATAAATCAAGTTTCCGTTTGGTACAGTCTGCCCTGAGGATTGTTAGAATTAATAATAAATACATACATTTAATAAATTCAATTAAATTTTTGCGATGCCTGTTGCATGAGTGTACAAGCAAATCTGGTCAAATAAAATCCTGCAATCTTTTCCAGTGATTCCCCTGAAATATCTTGGTGTTGATAATGTTGGTTGTCTTTTGCTCTTCGCACAAGATTAAGGTAACAACACTCAGCAACAGAAATATCCTTTTGGTACAGATAATCTTGAGAAATGTTATAATAAATAATATAATAAATAAATTTATCACACAAGTGCATCGGCTTAAACACATTAATATGCGTGATAGGTAAACCGTTACCTCTGTGTCACTAATACGAGTTTCTGGACATCTAGATAATACTATCGTCAGACTTGCATGATTCTGGTTGCGTTGATGGGGTTTATGTAAGACATGAGTCAACACGTTTGATACCTTTGGTCACGTTTCTATTGTCCAAGTGTTAGTTCTACCAGCTGTGTCCCAGATTTATGAGTGGAAGAGACCGAAAAATATGTGGGCGCAAATGTACTCTCTTGCTCATCTGTCTCTCTTAGACCAGGTTTGTATGTCACAGAACTATGGCGATTATGGAATTAATGTGACAACGTTGGAATTCAATATATGTTCTTTTTTAGTATATATTTTATTGCAAAACTCATTCATTACAACATTCAAACATTTTGGTAGAAATTATAAAAAGTGCATTCCTGAATATTATTTCATCCATAATTCAAAATTTCAAATCTTGTAGCTAATTCTTCGAAAGATAAATGAGGTCTAAGTAAAATACATCGATTTAATATAAGAAAATATATGATGAAAACAACTCTCTCACTCTCCCCCCCCCTCTTTCTTTCTCTCTCTCTCTCTCTGACGCAGATGAGCACATAATAACAATAAGATTGAATCTAGGTCTACGCCCTCTGTTTATATAGATACCGGGGTGCAAATGAAACGAGTGTAGTTTCTATTTCACAGTCGGGATCGACAAACGGTTCAGTATTACTTATTCCCTAAAGCACAATAATAAATACTGAAGTATTCAGTTATTCTTAATGAAAATATGATTATTTGTATTACAAGGTAATAAAACGTATTTATATTCTTTGCTTTGTAATGTATTTTCTTAAATAAAGGATTCACGCGCTGATGAAAAAGAAAAAACTCTTTCTTCCATGAGACAGGATTTTGAACCTGTTTTTATTATTAATATGAACAACAGAACAGTTTTTCTAACGATGCAGCTTGCTGGAGAGCAACCACGTTCGCTGACTGACCAGCCACGCCCCGCCGAATGCAATTATTATACTCCTTACGTGACGTAACATCCTGTCTGAGTGGCCAAAATTTCCAATCTCTCACAGAGAGTCGTCTGGAGAAAAAAATCTTGAAGTTCTTGGTCTGCATTCAGTTGTCATGTTCAGCACACATTCCCCTAAAGGAACTTTGACAATGTACCTCGGGCTATCGCCGAGGCGGAAAGCATAATCTGGTTTCAAATGTCGAAAAACCTACCCAAACATGGTTGTGTTAAAGTATCTACTTGCAGGTAGACTATTTTAGTGTCATATTACTGTATTGAATCAGACTGAGCCGAACTCTAAGTATATGTTACAAGTGGAAAGTGACAGTAAAACGTAGAAGCACACGATCTGAACTCGATTTATCTATATGCACTTCATTTTGCCTCCGCCCTTAGGGAGGTGTGTCTTTTACGGGTTGGTGCGTTTATTTTTATATTAATATGTGGGTCAAACATTTTTCTTGGTGGACTTTCTTAGGTCCCAAGAGTGCAAAAGCATCAAATACAATTTGCTTTTTTTTTAATGTTTTCCTTCTTCCATCCGTGTTTGCGCTGGTTCTTAAATATGGCTGCTTTTTAGGACAGCCCTTTGGGCACAATGTTAGTCATAGGTGTCAGAACTGTACCTGATATTTATCTGTGACCTTGACCTATTTTCCAAGATTTTACACTCCACAGACGACCCTGCATTATCTGGGAGGGGAGATCTCAGGTGATCGATAAAATAGGCATTACTATACCATGCCATTTATTAAACTTTCCTAGAATAAGCTGGCTAGTGTTGTCCGTCCAGCTGCATATCTGTTCAATGTTCTGTACACAACATGGCTCCCAAACATCTTTACAAATGATGACCTAGCCTTGCTTTCACTCTAAATACGATCCATCCATATCTTGCCATAAGCAATACTTATTTTTAAGTACATATTCGTTCTTCAAAACCACAGTGTTTCGTTAGACATAAACTTAGATATGAAAACCCCAACTGCTTAATACATAATCTATTATTAAATCCCAGTTATGTAAACCTGAAAATTATCACAAAAATATATGATAGGCTCCGTGTTTTTTTTTTTTGTTTTTTTTTGGCATTAAATATCTTTATATACCATGAGCGTTTCTCTTAAGAAAATCCCATTATTTTGTGAAATTTACAAATAAAATACAGTGGAAGTCAGAAAACTAGACGTCCAAACCTAAGAGTACTACATCTCAACCTTACTGATATTAACGAGTGCCATGGTACATACTGTTTAACACACATAGCATCCTGAAAAATAAGCTCATGTCTCCTCAAGGGACTCCGGTAGCTTCCGAAACACTCTGTCATGACGAGCTAAACATCAGAAGAAGTTATTTGAAAACAGGTCATGCGCAAATAAATATTTACTTTGGGAAGACGTCTTACTTCCCATACCACATGCCGCGCTGATTGAACATTTCAAACGTATCGTTTTGTCCTACATTCGCTATGTTTAGCACTCGATCCGTGAGGCTATATTTCAAAGTGCCTAATTTCCGCTGAAAAAATGTTATGTTCAACCTGAAAGATACTTTAAGTAATCTGCGTGTTTGAAATTTCAAAACCGCTTCTATACCGTCAAGGTTACTTAACCTCTGAGAGCGCAAGGTTTGAAAACAAAATTGAAAGTAAATGGAACTTTTAATCATGTGTGAAATAATTATCGATTTCATGAAATAGTCCATTAGTATAATGAACATGCATTTAAAATGTGTCTTGTGCTCTGTTTGTTTTATTAGTTATTTCTGGGTCGACTGTACGTGTTTTGATGGACAAATGTATACGAAATATGAACTCTTTATGCTTCCGTGACTGTAAAAATGTACCTGTACAAAACTGTCACAATAAAAAATTCCGAAATAAAAACAAAAATATAAAATGAATAATAAAAAAAAAAAACAGGTAAAACTCATTGAATGGTTTTGATAGATAAGTTTATTTTTTGGTTAGGAATATTTATGGCTGAATGTTTGTTTAATAATTTCTTTAAACATATAATATATTAATTATTATAAAATGTAATACATATCGATATATTACTCATTTCTGTATTTTCATTTATTAAAGATAAGAGTAGACCATAATACACATACATTACATAAAATATCTGGTTACGCCTTGCATACGTGTTTTGGTCCAACTATAGTATGGTGAAATAAAAGCCTTTCCTGGGGTTTTCAGACATGTGACGATGTTGTTGGGTTCAGGGGCTCTCACCTGATCCACCCCCTCTTTCCGGTTTCAATGTACCTGTCTCCGGGAAGAGTCTTCAACAGGATACCTCAGGGCAGGATTTCCAACCGATATTTACCCTATCTATGATATATAGTTACGCGTCTGGAAGGCAAACTTTTTCTAAAAGCAATGTGTGCTACCTGGATTTTATAACATGTTAATGATGCCCATTCATGTAAATGGTGAAAGGTAAATCAGAAATTCTGATCCATTTAAAAATGTAACACATGGTTTAAATGACCTAACTAATAAAGCAAAAGAAAACACATTATTTTAAATACATCCATTCCATGAAAATGTCGGATTGTAAACCAGAAATTCTGATTTATTTCAAAATTTAAGACATATTTTAAATGACCCAACTGATAAAGCAAAAGAAAAAGATATAATCTCAGTAACGTCCATTCTGTTAATGATGAAAGGTAACCTATGAATTTTGATCTTTATTTAATTTAAATACACGTGTTGTATGAATGAACTAATATGGTAAAAATACATTTTCCTTGAAATAAGTTAAATGTATATATTTAAAATAGTAGAATCTATCGAATAAAACGTCTGTCTTACCGAGTTAAATGTCACTAAATTAAAATTCAAAGAATGGAAGGAGAAATAAATAGACCGTAATAGAAATCTATTAAAATAGCACCTTTAATAGAGAAATATGGGTTTTCCATATATAAAATCAGGTACTATAAATTCAGATTTCACATGGCAGAAAAATAAAATCAATGCCCCAAAGTAACGGTCCGCAAAAAAAAAAAAAAATACCAGAGGTAGTTAATCTACCTAAGTCGTATATTTTTTTGTTACAAAACAACTGGCTATAGAAGAAAAGTTCAAGTCATTTTCAAGTTTGCCCCTAGAGGTCTTCAAACGATGTAATTGGCACCGCAGGCTTTTATGTCGTGTTCAGGCACATTGGGATTCCATAATTAGCGATGGAGCGAGCTAATTCCACGTCACATGTGCAGATTAAACTTTGTTTGGCAACAGTAATCACCATTCATTTCGCGGTTTTCTCTATCCGGGGTAAGTATAAAATCAGTGATTACTGAAGTCAAAATAATTCATCGAAAAAAAATCCACTGATTAACAGTTAAACTAATGAAGTTACCGTGGGAACAAATGATAAAACCTGCTGCACAAATGGATACTAATTACCCAATGTGTAAGTTTTCTGTTAAACCAAAAAATATGACTAATTACATTATGGAATGTCTTCTTTAAATTCAAAGACCATGTTAGCCGTAAAGCAAGGGTGGGCTTTTTTTCCCAAGTGTGAAAGAAAAGTGATTATTTATCAAAGTTTACAGATTGGAAGAAAGTCCTATTGCTTTCAGTGGATCTTTAATGTGTGCCGGAAATGTATTTTAAAATAATCAGCACTGTTTACACCAAACCAATAAACAAGGGTTACTGTGATTGCTAGGAAACTGATCTATAACTGGTTTATTATTAATTCATTAAACATTCGAAACCGTCAACAGAAACACATTTGTGATTTAAGGTGGGACACGTCTATCACCGGAGCAAATTCCTGTACGCAAGTTGAATTATATGAGAGTCAAAAACAAAGGTACAATCAATATGTGAGTTGATTCTGTGAGGTGGGTATAATACAATACAGGACAATACAATATACGATAGAATGACATGACACGTCGCATGGTATCAAAAAGGACGCTGACTGATTGAAATGACAATTTAACAAATCTTAATCTGAAAAAATAATCGGGGTTTGCTTTATTTCTAGGATGAACTGATCTTCGGTATGGCTTTTAAAACCATATCTTTTACATGTATTGTCTGATGCAACCAGGATGTTCACAGTAGACCTTACAGACATAAAATCAGTATTATGGACATATATAAGATGGTCAATACCCAACTGAAAAGATATTCACGCTCTTGACTGTAGTCTAGTTGAGGATCAGCACAAACGAGACGGGCTCAGATCACGGAGATTTGTATAGGAATGCGGAGCAATCGATCCTCAAACCACAGTTAGAAGGCCCTTATAGGTGGCTCAGAGCAGTGGGCATTTCCTTAAGATATATCCATTCAGAGCCCTCATCGTATGCTAAATTTGCGTAATCTTAACGTCACAGAGACTCACCGTTAACATCGCATCTCATATATGACGGTATTATTCTGTTTAACAACTCGCTACGCGACCCGAATTTTAAAAATGCGCTTTTATATGCACCCTGTAACACACCCACTCTTATAAGCGTTCTGCCACCAGAACAAGATTTATTAACCAAGAAGGTACACTTTTTGTGAATCATTGTGATTTACCAAAATACTTAAAACCACAATTAACCGTGCCCCAAAGTTGGGTTTTAATTTTGAACGAGTCCCCATTCGTAACGTTAACATATTGCTCAGGGAAAAATATTGGGACGATTCCGGATGCGGACCCATGTCGGTGGCTCGCATGTCAGACGTTTCAACCTCTTCACTAGGAAAGCAAGCTTCATTACATAGACAGTTTGGTCATCTTTAAGGTGTTCTTAAGGAAAAGGATGATTGTTACCCAGGAGCCATAAAGTACGCAATTTATTTTTATAAACTAATCCTCACCTACGAAACTCACATTCATCAGCTAGAGACTATATCCGATATATAAATCTGCGTAAGTCATTTTTGTAAGCCAGAGAATATCCATTCTGAGAAAATCCAATAGTTTCCTTAACTCTTTTTATCGTCATTAAAGAAATGTCTCATTTAACATCTAGGGTCTTCCTGACTTATCGACGAAGGTATAAAAGAATGGGAGAAATAATAGCCCTATTTTGCACCAACGGAAGTATCAGGTCACGTGATACGCTACGTCCCAGGGGCCCGTCCTTCAGTGGTGGCACTTCTCTCCGAGCCTAATGATATGGCTTATTGAAAATAAGGAAGTGGGCTTGTCAAACGGCTCTTGAAAAAGCACCGTGACCTTTTTTATCGTCCTATTTTATACTGCCATATTATCCCTTATTACTTGCTAAATTGCTGTTGAGTTGACATATTTAGGTAGGATTATTTTTCATTCGTATTGTTATAAAGGAATTTATGTTAACTCACACACACTTAACACAAACACACAGTCACACATATATGCATATCGCTTCCAATAAAGAGAACAATTGGAGAGTCCGAGACGCACAGATAAAATCTTTGGAGTGTCATATTTTTATATAAGAGCGTTTTAAAGGGAGGGGACCTGTGTCAAAGAGTGAAAGGCACCAGAGACAGTAATCATTGCCTCCGCCTGGAGGGTATGCATTCATCCCCGTTTGTGTGTTAGTGTTAGTGTTAGTGTGTTTCTTCACAATACAATTCAAGCAACCATGAACGGAATCTTATAAAATATCCTTGGCATTTCGGGAAAAGGCAATGAAGAATAGATCAGTTTAAGGTGTGGATCCGGCTCATTATCCGGATTCAGGAACTTTATCAAGGAAAGTAACACATCTACGGTCACTTGTGCACGATAAACCTTGGAATATGGGTCAAGTAAGTAATTTGCGAAGGCTTGCCTTCATATGAATGCTGATTTCTCGTATTTTACGCCATTACCGTTTTATATTTCCGTTAAATATAATGTCTTTATTCGTTTTTCTAATTATATTGAAATATTAGGGCCGGCAGTCGGTAAGAATAAAGAGCAGGCTTTGATCCTCTTGTTCGTACAGCCAGAAATTCGTGCATCTCGGTGGATTTCAAGCGTCACAAATTACACTTAACCAGCGTTCCTGAAAGCTCACCCTTTATATATATATATATATATATGTATATATATATGTATAGATATGTATATATATGTATGTATGTATATATATATATATATATATATATATATATATATATATATATAAACATGAATAAAAATATTGCTGACAACCATGAATTACGGACGCAAGGGATGGTTACGCGAGAACAGGATTTCGTATGCGTAACTTCTATATATATATATATATATATATATATATATATATATATATATATATATATATATATATATAAAGATATATATATATATATATATATATATATATATATATATGACAAGGGAAAGAGAGAGCTTTCTGTAATTTATGATATATATATATATATATATATATTTATATATATATATAATTTTAGATGATATTATTTTTTTCAAATACATATATAAATTACATGTCTACGTGACTGCTTGGAGTATGATCTCGCCGCGTACTGGCTGACGCTGCTTCGTCACTGAGTTAATTTCCTGACTTTCCTGCTATGTAAGGATATATTTGCTGGTATATAGGTTTTCCCTGTGTTCACAGTTGTCAGTAGGACATACTCAGGAAAGCGTCTGACAGGCAATACCACCGGGATTATAAAACATTCAACGCCAGACAGGTAATAACCAGGATTTCCTACCTGGTAATGGAATATTATGTGATAATGAATATTGGAGAAGCCCGGGGCAGGTGGCGCAAACACGTCGAGAATCAGACAAAACATGGTTGATTGTATGTAGCAGCATACCGTGTTATGTCAACGGATATCATCCTAAGTATGCCTGATCAGGAGGCAAAATGAAATTCTGATGCCGAAATTATCTGCCCAGAGATGAAATATTAAACACCTAATGGTATTGCGTTGTCTGGCGATAAGCGCATGGGACTTCCGGGCTGAAATTCCGTCTGAAAACACTTTCTGCGCAGGCGAAGAAAATTGAAATGATGTCCCAACTATTTAATATGCTTAAAAGGCATTTTTCTAGAGACGCTTATTGCACCTAGGCTGGTCATTTGGTCTGAGGTGTCTAGGTGGTCACACTCTGGCATGGCGATCTCTGCGACACTTGCTGCGTGTGTCGCTAGAATCCAAATATTCCTAAGGTCTACAATGTGATTACATATGTTTTGTATCAGATATTAAACTTTATGAAATCAACCATCTTCAGGTAATTTAGATTTCAATTTCCTTTTCAGGTTTATGGGCAAAATACATTAAATTTATTTTGTTTCAATTAGAAACCCAAGCCCCTCCCCATTTACCGCTCATTAACTTACATTTAAAAGATAATAACTTCTGTATGGTTCATGATTTTTACTTATCTCTCTGGACTTCGGAAATTAATGTTCATGAATGCTTGTGTTCCATGTATAACCGAAAGTCCAACGGAAGTCACGACATAATCAGGAGCAATATTATGCCTATTCTATGTCACTATCAGTTCAGTTTTGCTTTATACAAAAGTTTGCCAAAACCATCTCAGCGCACAGTCTCAGTACCTAGCATACGGATATTTAATACCTTGTTATGGCTCTGCGTGTTGGTAAACGTGTGTCTGTTTACCATAAGATGGCCGCGTGACCGGAAGTCTTATTGGGAGCCGCAACACGCGATGTCAGGGCATCTACTGATTGACACGTGTCGTGGCTCCATGATGCAAACGGCCCCAATCACTGTGTTTATGTTGAAACTTGTGTTCGCGCCCGGTCCGTTGTTCTTTTTACAATCGTTTACAATATTAAGCGTACGGTTTCAAGGCTATAAATTTGAAGGTACAGATTTCTTGTTAATTTATCATGCTTTGTAGGTGATTGGGCCCCTTCAGCAGTTTTGACAGGCCTCGCTTTAATCATATTCTCGACATATCTGTTCCCACATATCACTGGGCAGTGTCAAAATAGGATTTCACAATGAACATAACTAATTTCAACAGAAATCAAATCCAAAATATAGGCAATATTTAAGTAGTGAAACATGTGATTCATGCACACATTCAAGTCTGTCACATTTTGAAGCTGATTGTTTTATGCTCTGAAAGAACACAGGTGTTACCTTGAGTGGTAGGCATAAAACCAATTACCTGGGAAATGGCGGTGATTAACAGGTCTTTCTCGTTCGACTGAAACTAAATTGAATACGCCGCCATCCAGATGGGACCACTTAAACGCGTCTATTTTAAATACACATAGGACCAATGTTTATATGATAGATTAAAAATGTATGGGGGAAATATTATCCTATATATTAACTCTACCTCACACAGCAAGGCAAAACGAATCCTAATGGTCCTTTTTAGATTTTATTTATTTTTTTATTTAAAACAAGCGCGAATGATCTGGCAGCTGCCAAGGTCCGAAAGGCTTTAATAATCCGAGAGAAGGTCATTGGATTTGAAACGTGATCATTTTGTACATCAAAATAAAGAAATTTATAGATGTGTGCAGAATAAGATCATGTTTTGTTAACGATAATAAGGAATATTTACGATCTACGCTCTCATTTTATACAGAAACAAGAAATGATCTTCACAAATTGGCCACAATTTGATTTGTGTGGTTAGCACAGTATATTCCTTATACATGAATAAACGTTAAAAGTAACTTTGAAGTTTTCTGTAAAAATTTATATGATAATGCAAGCTCCTCATATTACTTGTATTGTTATCGACCCTTTAAAGACCTGAAAGTCTCGATGTTTTATAAATTTTCCGTAGACAGTCACAAGTTTTCATGAAATAGTGATCTCTTTTTGAGGTATACGGTGCTTGTCCGTGCATATATCTCCCACGCTACGGTAGTATGAGTTCAGGGTAGGGGACCGCTTTACCGGTCTCTCAAAGAAACGGTAAAGGTTGGATTGATTGTACATATTTGCACTTTGCCTTAGGGTCTGACCATTCTTAAAGCTTTTATCCGTTCAGATAGAAGCATACATCCTACAGAGGTCTACGTAGGGACAACGTAGGGTTTGCATTCTACATTTAGTTCGGAGCCCGTGCATGACCAATACCCATTTACTTCTTGGTGGAGAGGGCTCAGCCCTTGCGGCAAAGACCTTGGCCAGGAGTCTTGGAGGAAGTTGCGGTCACAATTCCAGAGCCCAAATCATTACGCCAACACTCTTCTCAAACTAAAGGCGTCTTACGCGGATATACAGCGAAAAGTTGACGTTAAAACTTAGGGAAGTCACGCATGAACATACGTGTAAATATATTGATTATATAATCTTAAGCCACGCGTTTTATTACAATAAAATGCCCTTGACCTTCGTTTGTGTAGTTTACGACAGCAGTAACCTGTGCCATCTTGTTTTTATAGGACCATTATTCGTGCTGCGAAAGGGGGCTAATGGCAGGAGACGCATTATTGGTAGTACACAAAAGACATGCCAGACAATTATCTGTTGAGATGGCGGCATTTTTTGGAATGTGCATGGTTCTTTTGGTGACGTTTTAAATATCCAGAATGGCCCTAAAGCACAATAAATGAAAGAATATTTTCCGAGTTGGCGTTACTTAGGTGTAATGTAATGTTTATGATCCGTCCATCCGGAAGAATGTTGTGATCAACCGCGCTAATACTTAATTAAAAACAAAGAAAGTCCATTTTTATCAGAAAATATCAAATTGATAAGCTTATAATAGGAAAGTAAACATGCCGACCCGTATTTTTATAATTTCTTCAATCACATTATTAATATTCCAGCATAAGAACATTAATGGTCATGCTGTTACCTTGGTCACACGGAGTCTAATATGGAAGCGGTGAGACATTAAGTGTCAAGTGGTTAATTCGCCCCGATTCAATGCCTCAGCGTGATACCAGCCATCTAGCGATATTTTTCTGCAGCCAAAATCCAAAGAAATGCAACCCAGCCCTTCTTACTACTACCACCTGTCACCCCGACAAGATGGCATGCGTTTATTCCCGTTCGTGTGTGGGTGTTCGTGTGTGTTTTTGTTCACCACATACCTCACGCATTCATGAACGGAAACTCATGAAAATTTCAGGGCATTTTGGGAATGGGACAAGGAAGAATCGATCAAGAATCTTATCAGGGAATATTCACAATTGTATGGTTGTTTATGCACACATGAACCTGGCAATATGGGCCGAATAAGTGAATACGATTTCTGGTTATCATATGTGGTGAGGGAAAAGACAACAGGCATACATGATATCTAGGGTAGATGTATGGGGTGTTGCAGTATCTCTTTGATAATTTCGAAAAACAAAACAGTATTCCTCAGATTGTGATTAAAATCCTTCCGGATCGCAGATGAAATACTGGGTGTGATATTTAACAAAAAATCAGCGCAAAATCAAGACAGTCTTAAATCATATCTTGGAGTCGGACGGAAATATACTGTTGCTCTCCTGGGACATGTTAACAGTGAGGAGATCTATAATTTGGGAGATTTCAGTACGTGTTCAAAACAATAATATTGTATTTGTAAGTAATTTCTAGCCGACATTAATAATTTATAACAACAATAACCTTATACATGAATATATAATAACTGACTATAAGTTATACGGCCACCTGGACCCAGGGGGCTGAGGTACAGACACCTGACCGTTATGGTCAGACGGTGTTTTCAACCACTAATTGCTATTCCTCACATTCATTAGCCTTCAGGAGTTCCCGAGTCTGTCCCCAGGCACGACATTAATTTGCTATTCAGGACATATGAGCCCACTTATACAAGTTTTATAATTAGAGTCATGACCTTCAACGCACAGGAAATGCCAAAGGCAACCTTCGAGCCAGGGATACTTAGCGGTTTAAATCGTTTCCTTGTAATGTTGTAAACCTAAAGCTGTGTTTCCATGTGCGCGTAAATGCCCATATGCTTGAAAATCGCGTATATGATTTTGTAACAATTGTTTTACCATGTGTTCGTCAACGTACATGCGTATGTGCGTATATGCGTGTAAATTGCCACAGGAGCGATTTTCTCGCAATGGGTCTGCGTGAACTCGGGGATCCGGGGTAAAATAACGTCACTTCACGATCTTTTTGTGGAAGACCTGCTCGATCTACTGTACAAGTATATTATATACATATACGCGAACCTGGCAACACGACACACCTTTACTCCCACTAATATGAACTGGCGTTTCCTCCTGGTTATCATAGTATGTCTAAAGTAAGATTTCACTGAATACAGCGCATACACAGGCCAATTATAGATCCTCTGAATAATCTTTCTGGACCCATCCCCGTTTTTGTTTACTTAATTTCCAAGTCCCATCTAATTAAACATCATCTAATCAACAAAATATGTCACAAATCCCCTTAAGCTGTAGAGTGTATATAGTGACATTTACAGTTCACATTACCAACGGTAACAGACTTGCTCTGTCTTATAATGTACCTGTGAAATAATTAATCTATCACCCACCCAGTTGGAAAATATACCGAATACTATTTTTCCCAGTCTTTACCGATAAGGACAATGAAATGCACATATACATGAAATGAAAATATACATAGAGAGAACCATGACTTATCACGAAATCACGCGGTCACGTGACTCGGTGATACCTAATGTTAAAGGGTCACATGACAAAGACGTGTAGACTGTATAGCCTCAAGACCGATGTTCATCAAAACCTGCCCATAAGCCGCTTCCATGGTAACCAGATAGGCGACTATGAGGACTGCCATATATAAATATATATATATATATATATATATATATATATATATATATATATATATATATATCCTTAGACGCCTAGCTCATAACAGCAAACTATTCATATACTATTTCCCCTCTTAAGAGAAAACGATGTTTATTGCACAAGGATTTGATTTGGTATTCATTTTAATATTTAGTAATGTTTACCTTACCCTTGATCTCTAACAATATATTCATGAAATAATTAAAAACATTGTATTGGGTTTCTCATTCAGAAGTGTACTATTTAAAAATACTCACTAACTCTTAGACTGAACAATCATCAAACTGCAATGATTGGCAGAACAATGCTAGGAATATACATCATTTGTGTTTTGCTCTAAGAATATCATGATGCGAATTATACCTTGTTAGTTTGATTGAAACCTAGCTATGGATTTAATAGGATAGGCTAGCCCTTCCTATATTTAGGACAATTATCAATGATTTAGGTTTTCTTAGCGGGTTTCATTTACGGTCTCGAAGGTCCTGGTTTCGTACTCGATAAAAAATGGTCCTCTTCTGGGTCGTGGTCTAAAAGATGCTTATTCATGTACCTTTTGAAAAAGAATTAATGTGATTTCAGGCTTCCTTTGTGTATATAAAATAATAAGGGTAATTCTGGCTATGAAAAATTCTTATAAGGTCCTTATGAAGGATATATGAACTTGCTTATCAAAAACATGTTTATAAACTCAGCAATGTTGACAAACGGAAAAAAACTGTAACCTTAGGTGGTAGGAGGTATGCGGAGTGAAAAAGGTCACTTGTTGCAAAACGTCATTTGCAAAGCTCTGGCTTGTCTGATTTGCTGCCAGATGCCCTTGTTGAATTTGTTTTGATTTGTCGGGCTCCCATATATTATAAACACGCTGATATAAACAAAACAAGCAGCCGGTGTGCGGTGAGATCCACGTTTTCTAGCCTATTTTTAAAAGCCCCAAGGGATTACCTTTATAGTTTATAAAGGCCAGATAGGTGATCGGGCCCCTTTTGCGTCAGGGGCATGCAAACATGCAGGGTTTATTGGAACATTGACTCTGTTATAATGAGTAGATGCTGGGTCCACGTATGGTCTCGTGGTGTCGTTCTCGGAAATTCTGAACTCGTTCTTGGTCTAGGATGCTGTTGTCTCGGAAACCATGATTTTGCTCTTGATCTCGGATTGGTCGGTCTCTACATCTTTCCTTATCATTGTTTACATCACGTGTATGTAAACTTGGATTGTGACAATACAGTGTCTCGCTATGCGAAAAAGATGTTGCGACCCTTAATTCAGGATACAACACAAGATGTTTTACATGTGTGTAAATTACTTTTTAGATAAAGTTTAAAAGTCTTTTTTTTTCATCTTTGTTAAAAAAATTCTAGCAAAACTTTCTGACACAATTTATTTCTAGGCCATTAGCCTGGTAATAAGATTCAACTCCTCTCTGAATACTGATTTTAATTGCATTCCATGGCTGAGAGAATGTGATTAAATGTATGCATTCGACGATAACGACACAATGTACCGCGATGTCTGGGTTCATTTTTATGCCGTCAGCAGCACTGGTAGGACCCTCTGACACGAGCTCAGGCAAGCAAGACATCGCACATTCTCCAAGCTCACCTCCTGTTTCAGCCTTATCAATCATTTTCTCACTTAATCAAAATGTCCTAAGATGTTACATTTGTTCGAATGGGCGACATTTGTATATATTGAATGTCAAGGTCGTCAGCCACGTGATCACCTCGGTCATAAATCACGCGAGATCACGTCCCCGAGTCAATTAAATTCACGACACGCGTCACCCATCACGGTTCCAATGTTGATAAACGAGCCCCTTGTTTGTTTTCTACTGGGAACAAATCACTGGCACTTCATCATAAGTTTACAGATAGCCTGTGTCGTTTGGTAGAAGCAAACCGTTGAGCCGCAAATGGATTAGCCCTCGGTGCAGACTTTTGTACCGTAGTGTGTATGGTGATACGGGGGCCGCAGAGAATGCTTGATAGATCACGGAGAAACATGGAAGGGGAGGAGAGCGCTACGCCTCAATACACGTCATGTCGTCTGCTCTGACATCCGCCGTCTGCTACAGAAGTCGTCTCCCCGCGCTGGACTTCCCGCCATTAGATTTGACTGATAACTGGACAGAGGAGGTGGTAGCGCATGCCAGATAAATAATTTTCTATAGACAAAATGTCCAAATCCAACCCCTGACTGTCTAGTGATCCTACATTGACATCATTATGAAAAGACTTTTGTTCATAACTTGTTTTATCCTGCGTACAAGACTTGAAACAAATTATTTACGGACAAGTCATTGACCAAAATTATCAGAAATATATAAGGTTATAAAAATCAAGGATCTAAGACCTCTACTCGTTTAAAACATTAACGGCATACTCATACTATTGTCATGCGACATATGACTTCCGGGTTTAAGTTTAAATACAACATGACAGCCCCCTGAAACTGGAAGAAATCGTGCGAAAATTACTCCGACATAGCGTCCAGGTGAGAATCTATCTGCGGTGATGTATTTTGGTGGTAAGCGGACTTTTATCGGCAAAATCATTGCGGAATAACGCCTTTTTCTCGACCACGCTCTAAATATCAAATTATTTTCATATGACCATATAATAAGGGTCAGATCATTGACTACCCATAGAGGAAGGCGGGTCCTGGATTAGAACAATAAGACAATTTTTTTATATCCGCTCCTGTGGTCTCGGTACAGAACACGGGACTCAAAGCCGGGTGATCCTCAAAATCAAATTTAAGCTGGGCGGTGAGATTGTCATGATCGGCCCTTAACCAGGATGAGTGCTGTACGAGCTTAATAGGAAGGACTGCATTTGTAAGTGACCGTACTGCGTCTTGATTTTCCCCATCTTCTTTGACACGTTAAATATAGAAAGTCAATTTATTAAATGATATTCTTTTAATGTTTCTGTACCCTGATTCTCACCAAAAAATAACACGTATTCTAGGAATGTGTGAGGAATGACTTCGAACTTAGCCGAACTTTTAGCAAGAGGAAGACGAAAGACATTGTTACTGATCTGATATACAATTATAGTTAATTTGAGCAAAGGACAAATCTAAAGACATGGTCAAAATTATAGCAATATGTCTGATTTGACCACTTTGGCTGGATTAGGGCAGAGCTTTCTACTGCCAATCTGCGGGAGTTGACATTTCCTGATTTTAATGTAAGGTAACGTATTCTATCGTCTGCTCAGAGAACTGTCGTCTGCCCAGAGAGCTGCCGTCTGCTCAGGGTTGAACTACACTGCCCTCGGCTGTGAGCGCGTGATTGGCACTCCAGACGATGGAAAGAAAACCATAGATGAAACGCTATAGCGGAAATGATGGGAGTACCCCGGGACAAAGTCACGCAGGCTGAGGGCGTTCCCACTGTCTGCAGAGCCCTGGGCCACTAACGGGCTTTAAAGAAGGCTAAGAAAGGAAAAGTAAAACTTCAGCACAGTGAAAATGTGTACTGATGGTTACCACCTAAAATATAAAGGAATACATTCGAATAATCTCACATGTATGTCATATTTGACGATGGTGGCATTCAATATTTGTCACGCATCTGTTCTGTGCTTTTACCTAAGAAATGCCTGTATTTATATAGAATTGGCTGGAACGATGTCACGTGTGACCTAAAGAATTAAGGGGTCGCTTTCCATATTTTCATTTAACTCATGAGAACTTTTACTTTTAAAAATAATTTTAATTTCCCCAAGTGGTTAAATTAGCAAAATCTATCAGAAATTACCCCAGTGTATCAATTGTTTAGCGCCATCTGTCGTATTTGGGGAACAGCCGGTCTATAAATGCAAAATAATGAACGGTTAGCACTCTAGTAATATAATACCAAAAAAAATCTCTGAGAAGGTTGAACTTAGGATATTCATACTTTTTTTTACCTACGTAGAAGACAAATACTCTTTCGATTCATTTAGGCCTGGGTCAAATATATAGTCGCATGATATGCTTCACGTGTGACATCGTCTTATAAAAACTATAAAATATTGATATTCTTGATATTTTGTGGTCACACTGGATGTTGTTGCTATATCGTCGGTTCTGTGCGTGTCGTGGGCCACTTTGAGTGTAAACATTACATTACGGACCATGCCTGAACTTATAATTCTAGTTTGGTGGCATGCATGTACCAAACCTTGCTCCCAACTAAGGAAACGAAATATATTGCCTCCAGTAACTTATAATTGCGAATATTTGGCAGCAGAATTACCTTATCATTTATATTGTGTAAAACACCTCATCAATATTCATTAGAGAATAATGCATAATTTAAAAAACCTGTTAAATTAGTTAATTATTCATAAGAAGTTGTTATCGTTTAAGGATCTGTGAAACCATGTCAGATTATTAGATAACTTCTAACCTACTTTTAGTGCCTCCGTTAATTAGAAGTTTAGTTAAATATGGTTTGCATGTTATTAAAGCAAGGGATTTTCTTTTAATTCATTTATAGAAGTTGTTGAATTTTTCAGATTGCTTCATATTATTAATTGCATGTACATGATATGACCAATGCAAAGGCACGGAAAATCTTCGTGATTAGTTGAAAGAGACTTTTGAAACAATGAGTTGATTTTAACGAAATGATCCCGGAAGTCAAATGATAATAAAAAAATAGGACGCAAGGTTCTTCTTTGATTAAAGAAAAATAACAGCAACTGGATTAGACAGTTGCTTGAGTAGGAATAATGACCTAGAGCCATAAACAGCAGTGGGATATTAATTGAGAAGGACTATCGGTAGCAGAATTTAATCCTACAATTGATGGAGAAAAGGCTGATTTTATGTTGTAATTATCCTAATTGCTGAAGCAGATGTTTCGTTGGGAAACGGTTATCTTAATTAACGAGCGTATCATTTATGTCAGATGAACCCTTTTTACCCCTTTTGAAAGTTAATAATGGCGGTGGCATCCCTCCTGTTATTAGTGGGCCTGATGTAAAAGCCTACACAAAAAAGTTGACACGCCCGCATTTCAATTTAGTTTACGATCACATAAAGCTACATTATGCTATAAATCCCTACGCGGTGGGTGATATGTACTGATTCAAACTCTAAACCAATATTTTATTAAAACCGTGTGGGAAGCTACAGCATTCTTTATCATTTACCAGTTATAACACTACCTATGGATATTAAACCAAAGCCACGCTTCCACTCCTGTGGCCACTTTTGTACCTCTGTAGGTCAAGCCATCCGCCAGAGGTCGTTTTTTACTACAAAAATAACCTCTTCCTGTTCGGCACTGTGAGAAGGAAGGGTTTGCTTTTCTCAACTGTCAATCTTTAAAATCCAATTTGCTGCATTTCGAAAAAACATCCCCTAATTACATTTAACATGATCAAGCTAACAAAATATTACTTATTCCGTAAAGCCCTTACCACAAAAACACCCATGTTTATGTTATTTGCCTTGAAACAATTCTTATCTAACAAACTTGTAATGAACTTAATACCTTCTTCACTACACTTATACCTACGCCATTGGTGTATTTAGAAGTCCGGTGCATTGTGGACTGCAGACTTTGAAGCCCACAAGCCCTTACCAGCAGAGTCGTACTCTTGTGAGTCCTATCCTGTGTTATTTGATGTTAGTCTATGCAAAAAAAATTAAAAAGGGATGGATTTTAGTGGGTCTGTGCAGATAATGGTCTACACCACAAAAATAATCATAAATTTATTCAAATTTTTCATTTTATTTTATTGGTCACAGGTTAATGATCATTAGTACATCTGATTCAAACAAAACAGTGCCATTTTTTTTTTCTTAATGAAATTTAGGAATATTATGATAGATGGTTCCTTGAAGAAAGAATGTATAAGAAGAAATTTTGATAAGTATCTCATCACACTATGACGACAGAAGTTAACGTGCTCTTAGCACTGTATATCAGTTTAAATTGGCAGTTGATGTTAAAGATTACTCTGCAGTTTCCCTGTTACAGACTTTATAAAGGCCTTCGACATAGTACAGGGGTAGGCTATTTATTATATCGCTATATGAATTGTTAATCTTGCGCCCTATATTCCCAAATCCTGTATCCGTACCTGATAAATTTCTGGAGAATATACATTATAAAGACAGAAACCAAATTGCATTAAGAAAACACTTGGTTTGATATTCCTGGATAAACATTCAATGTGCTTTTACTTCCTAGACTTTGATTATTTTATTCTGTATTTATCCTGTAAATTTGACAAGGTCGAGTGCATGTTGTCAATACATAACTTAAATGTTTATGGAATACCATACAGAGAGTTAATTTTTTGTATACCCTTTAATGTAACATGTTTGTGGGGTTGAAATTTAGATTACTGCCAATAATTTAATAGAACAAGGAGGTAAAATAGGACAGTTGACAAGCATAAATTTTAATACCCGAACATGAAATAATGAAATAATGAAGAAAACACCGCCGACTGGTTTTCATTGGTTGCTCAGGCTGCTACATCCTAATTGAATCTCATGAATTGTAATTGTTTATGACGTAGACCACGAATGTGAAAGGAAAGCTCAACGAAAACCGACTGTTGTAATGAAATCAACTCTCATTACAACAACACGAAGGTTGTCAGGTTTCATTAAAGGATTCTCGTAAGAGATAAGCGTTTAAAAGTCACAATAGGTTTTATAATATAAGGAGAGCCTTGAAGAACGTCATCGTTATCTTAAAACTCATTATATCCATATCCAGTTGTTACCCATTGTGCCGTATCTCCTTAGCTGTTTGGATCACGACGATTCAAAATTGATGTTATTCATGGTTTCTCTTAACTTATAATCGAAACTGGTTTTAAATAATTCATTTACTCTGCTTGACATTATTTGTTCCATTTTCCGTTGACGTTGATTGGTTTTAAAAACACTTCTGAATCATGAGGCTTGCTCTAGGCAAACACGTCTACAACCTATTTATTGTTCTGGCATTGCAATCCATATTATTAATAATGGTATTTAATGTATTGAATTACTTAACTTATTGTCAGCTTATTCACGGAAGCTTCTGGTTTCTTTCAGCAGTTAACAATTATTTTAGTCGTTACTTACGAAAATATATAAATTATGTTATCAATGTCATATTATGTTAGTTCTAAAAAAAACGGATATTTTATCTTATAACGCCTTGTGACAGTGTTAATTTCACGTTCTTTTACGGCTGGGTTTAATATCTGTCTTTGACTTACATTGTTACATGGAATGAACTACAGATGGCGTTTTCAAGCAATATCAAACATAACATGATAATTACACATTATAATCCTCCGCATTGAACTTTATGAGTATCAGGCAATTCATGTTAAGTAACAAGAATAGATTATTATTGTATATTTATAAAATGGATCAGTTTGGATAACAACATTAGACGATTGTTTCTCTTTCCATTTCTTACTCTTACTGTTTCTCATTGCTGTTTTATATTGTAAATCGTCGATAATGCACACACTGACGGTACGTATAATAAAACAAAAAACAATAAGTTTTTAACGTATTTCGAACACATTTAAGGAGAAGCCGCAATGGTTAAAACGCAGAATGCTTCCGCAAACATTGTTTTTACTGTGGTAATGGGACTGAGGATATTCGAATCATACATCTTGTGTCTATTTTAATCTGTGTTAAATTGGATAATACATGTGAGCTTGTCTCAATATCACTGCTTCAGCTGGTAGGTCGTTTATCTTGTAAAGTTTCAGATGATTTACGTTTCGTAAGCGCAAAGTGAGATAAAATCTCACACCTCTCTCCGGCTCGCCACGCACACACACACGCACACACACGCAGTAAAACCTCGAACTAGTGGCGCGAGCAGGACTCGGCTGTTTGCCCGTGAAACTGGGGTGGCCGTGTTAAAGAGGTTACGGTTCGTCACGTGTACCTTCACATTATTAGCCAGTGTCCATAATACACAGCTACACGAACTGTAACAAATCAAGAGTTTTCAAAGGGTTTCTGTTTAAGAAAAAGTTTCCATCAACTAACATAAACCATTTTGGCAAAAGAACTCTTACCACAGGGTTTCTGTTCAAAATGTTTTTGTGAAAACCTTTTTATGACTACATATGAAACGTGCATGTAAAGAGGTCTTGGTGTATATACACTGTGTATCTAGTCTTCGTCCCTTTACATCCGTATACATACGTTTTACTGCGTATTCAGTTTTCTCTGTATAGTTCATATACTAAACATTGTATATTTACTTCATATACTAAATCTCTAATACCAGGGGATATGATAAAAGCCTAGTACAAATCTGGGGATATCATTAAGCAGATATTTGTTATGTAATATTTACTGATGTTTACGAAGACGACTGTCCGGTCACACCGAGACCTCAAGTTGACCAAAGGCCTCCTTAATTGAAATCATCCCCGTGCGGAGGTGTTTACAAAGCGGCCCACTCCCTTGGGCAACAGTTTGACGGGACCGTTTTAATAATTTACAGCCGTAAGTGTACAGGCACTGAGGGGGCCGCTTCCATCATTCATGTGTCGTATCTGTGATGTATTGAAGGGGCCCCATAAATCATTAACGATTTCAGTTGGGATGCGGTGACGGACGTATCTTGTAATCTTATAAAGTTTAGGTTTACAGTGCCCCCACGAGATTAATCTGCATAGCTAGAATAGGGCGAACGACCGGTCTGAGCAGAAGTTTCAAGGCCACAGTTCCGGAACACCTCATTGTTTCAAACTTTGAATATATTGAAGTTTTCTAAAAGTGCCTTCGCTCGTAAGAGAATGAGGTTTTGACACACGCATACACAAACATATATATATATATATATATATATATATATATATATATATATATATATATATGCTAATACGCCAAGGTTAATTAAGAATGCTTAAAGTCAAAGATATATTTTGTAACACCCATTTGGGAAGCGGACTAATATCAATATATCATTATAACAGTATCATTAATCATTCTAGAAACGTGTCTTCAATGAAGCAAACCCCGGATATAGAGTTTCATGTACATCGGATGTGCAAAGTACATGTTTATGCATATGCATATATATACCAGCAAACATGTTTTTTGCGCGAGGGCATCCATGGATGTTAGTTATATGTGCATCTTGGGCAAGGAGCTAAAAATTATCCACATGTTTTCTTTGAATCTCAGACCCTAGACAGTATTTTCAGCCTTTAAACAAACGTGTTGATGGTTTGTCCTGACACCAAAAATATTTCTTTTCATCCCAGGAGCTATAAGCAACATTGGCGGAACGTCAGAATACCAGTGTAAAGATGGGAAGAAACCGGAAATGATGCCGGGAGTGGTTGCTGCGCCCTCTAGCGTCACGTCCATACAAGTCGCAAACCTGTTGAAGCTATTCAAGATACCCCAGGTAAAAATTGTTGTGTCAAGTTATATCAGTGGTGTCGATTGCGTAATCACTGGTCACCGCGCCTGATGTCAGTCATAAGACTTGTCTGGGATATAATGGTTGGCTAAGGAAATAAATGTTGTTTTGTATACACCCTATTATGTAATGGCAAGCCAATCAAAATGCTTCTTTTTTTTCTGGAATATGAATATTTTTAAATACCGTAATTAGCATTATAGATATTACCTAAACCATTAAAAATTAGAGTTATTTTACCAAAAATTGTTATAGCGTGTGTTTTACAGATAGATGTATAGGCCCGTCACCAGCGTGGTCATTGACATCAAAGTCAAACGCTACATATCAATCCAGTACAATGAATAATTTTTTTTGCTAAAATAGACAAAGAAATAGTCATTTAGCATGAAGCAAATAAAGTCATTACGCTACTTCTAAGATCTTATATTTAAACTCTGCCATATAAAAAAATCCGATTCTTTATAAATAAACAGTTAACATAATCGTAACAAAAGGAAAATCATTATAACAAACCGTTGAACAAGATGAATACAAACGACGAGATAAAAGGATGAGAATAGGTTAATGAGAAACGAAATTGTCAAACCAGTTCTTACTGTATCAAATAAAATTATATGTAGCTTTTTTATCTTTAGGAAATAAGTTTTGAAAGTTACCTGCGTGATAGGTCGTGGCCTGATTGGATTATTTAATGTATGTGTAAGGAAACATACAACTGAATTCGACAAAATGATAAATAATATTATTAATTTTACCGGTGCGTGACATGATTTGAAAAGAGACTGGATGAAAGAGGAAACGAAATTCTGAATTGTCAAACCACTTTTATTACCCTGTTTTTCATCGAGGCATTTTGTTCCATGCATATTCATTGCGACTTTTTTTATTTCTGTTCAGAATATATACACACATCCCTTATTCCAAAGGAGTATATTCACACAACAAAGTTATTATGTACCCGTTTGAGATCTATAATGTACAATGATTTTTCATAATACAAATCTAGTGTATTCAGTGGTGTTGTTTTCATCAGGCAACATTGCGTGCGTAAAACTCGAGTCGCAACGAGCGTGTAGGTAACGTGTTTTCATAATCATTGTATATATAAATATATATATATATATATATATATATATATATATATATATATAATTAATAAACAGGTGTATATCATACACATAATCGTCCTCTGGCTAAGCGCGTCTCGTCAGTGCCGTTATTCTCGCGTGACCACACATTGACAGCCTTCCGGATGCCTGGAGGTAATTCGGAGACAGGGCTTCAAATTGAGGAAATTTTAATGATACTTAATGGCCCCCATCGCGTGTACCGTGGTGTCACGTCCGAAAGGGAAGGCCAGATTTGCTCTTGGGTCATTATTTGAGCATTGATTTCAGTATTACGTCGCACAAAGCCTTGTCTAAGTAGCAGGAACTGGATTTATATTCTTATTTGTGTTCAGGTTTCGTGAATAAGGAATCCTTGTAATGGCCGGTTATTTCTGCTGGGACAGGAAGGGACTCATTTACCTGAAAATAAAAAGAATATTCCATGGCTGATTATAAGAATTAATATATGTCAGGATTGCTAATGTGTTATTATATCACAGACTTTGGTAGGGCTCAGAGATTGTAATGGGCAATCAATGGACAAAACTAAACAAATATAACATAGAGTTATTTCCCACAAACATAGAATACCCCCCCAAACACACACACACACACACACATATATATATATATATATACTGTGCGATAAATAAATGATACAACCCATATCGCTTTATATAGTTGAATTTCAGTCACATGATGAACCGATTATTCGAAACCGGCGTTAGTGACTCCGATCTGTCACATACATTAATTTATATATATATATATATATATATATATATATATATATATATATATATATATTCGTTTGTCCGTTTGCCTCTTTCCGGAATATTTTCACTGAACACGTTATTCGTGAAACAAATAAATATATTTGTAAATTTATTTATTTCCAACAAACAAATGGCTAATCTAGAGGAATATTGCAACTTCATACCTGTATTTCCTGCGGATTTCTTAAGTGACTGCCACATGCAGCACCAGAAATTAAGATTAACTACCATTACTCCCGGAGGAAAGTGTAATTATCACGAGATTCGTATAAATTCCGGTGAGGTAGGCCGTAATGGCGACGTGGTATTCATCGAGCGAAATCAGCTGCAAACTCGAACAATTGTGAATATTAAGAAGGTCGAGGAAATTCTAGCGGAGAACCCCCGTAGAGTACCATTTCTGACGAATTAGCTGTGATTGGTTTCACCTTGATCTTAATTATTATGCCGTTGAATATTATTGTCACCAAGGCCGTATTTGTAACTGACGAAGCGGACAGGGACGTGAACTATGGAAGATTTAAGATGTAGTTACGGCTTTGTATTGTCAGTGATGTTGCCAAATCCATTCGATGGAGAATGGTTGACTCAGTTTCGGTTTTAAATGTTTTTTGTTCACGTCTTAAGGGGCCGAGTCACCTATCTGACCTTAATAATAACTCAAGATAATCCCTTTGAGCTTTTATAAAAATAAGCCTTAAAACGTGGATCTCACGTACTGCACACAGGCTGCTTGTTTTGTTCATATCAACGTGTTTATAATATATGGGGGCCCGCGAAAATAACCAAAACAAATTCAACAAGGGCATCCGACAGCCAGTCAGATAAGCCCGAGCTTGCAAATCACGTTTTGGAACAAGTGACCTTTCTGCCTCGGCATAAATGCAACCTAACCTACTATCTTGGGTTATATTTTGTTTTCCGTTTGTCAGCATTGCTGCTTTTGCAAACACGTTGTTGATAAACAAGTTCATACATCCTTCATGGAGGCGTTATAAGAACTTTTCATAACCAGAATTACCCCTAGATCGTTAATATATACACAGAGAAAGCCAGGAATCCCATTCTTTTCCATAAGGCATATGAACGGGCACCGTTAAAGAAAGCAATGTCTGTTACTATAGAGGATTCCATAGCTCTCCACATTTTAAACTACCTGCATGAGAAAAAAAATAGCGATCGTTTGTTATAGGAATAGATAGACTGTATCATTCGGTCCATCAAAATATGTTAATCCAAGCTCGCATTTTTATAACGTTGAAACCTACCTCTCATATCACTGTGCCAATGTGTGCTTTGGCATAACCAATAATTTACCAAGTATTACTCATGAGGTTATAATTAAATACATCTAATTGCATAATAATTCTTACTCATCGTGGCATCATATATAATTATTATGTTATAAAGTGACAGAATGCCTGCTGTCTAATTCGTGGTGTTCAGCAGTTAGCACATACTTACGAAATTATTCTCGAGTAATTACGTTAAAACAAATATTGATAGATTTTGCAAAGGGACCTATATATTGCCGCGTATCAAGAGAGAAGAAATAATGGTCCAAAGCGTAAGCGAAATCACATTAGGGAATACAGAGAAACAGATACCAGGACAGTGTCCTAAAAACCTCAGCTCCTTATCTTTACAGAAATAGACCTGTCAGTTAGATATACGAGGTATTGTGTAAATTAGATCTAGTTAAATTCAGGAGTTTACGGTCCTTGGGGTAATGCTAAATTCAGCATGTCACTTGAGATAATTTCAGAACATGAAACTTTTGTTTTTTAGGAATGTGGATAATGAGAATTTTCTTTGATGAAGGACAATGCCACCACCAGGTCGCAATGCTGGCATTTATTGACATGTAACCATAAATTGATTAACCATTGTTTTCCTCGTCTCATTTATTAAGGATTCATAACAGTTTTTAAATGGCGGCCTGCAACAACGATAATTTAATTTGGCACATTGTTTGCTTAAAAATGCAGATTTTGAAAGTTCTTTACACGTATATATATTCATATATGTGTGTGTGTGTGTATGGAACATATACGTTTGTTTACGTCACTACGTTAATGTTGTGTTTTTGTGAGCAATGGTGATATCTCTTAAAAGTTTTTCTCTCTGTTTATTTGCTTGTTTCATATTGTCTCACGTGTTTGTGAGTAGTCTTTCTCTCACTGTCTGTATATATATATATATATATATATATATATATATATATATATATTCAGAAATATATATATATATATATATATATATATAAATAAGAGAAGAAAACATATGTACGTATATGTATATATATATATATATATAAATATACATATATATATATATATATATTCGTGTTTATTTGTTATTTCTCTATCCTATATCCCATTTGTTGTCCATTAATGTGAAAGTTCGCATTTTATATGTATATATTTGAGTTTGTATGTGTGTATGATGGTGTGTGTGCAGGGGGGGCATATACTTATTGTATTTATGGAAGAAAACTATATATGTATATAACCATATTTGCGCGTGTTCTCTATTCTCTTTCGTATATATTATGTTTTGTTCATAACAAAAATGTGAAAGTACACATCAGCCTGAACATGGCAGGGCTAAATATACTTCAGTTTTTATGCCCCCGTCACAAAGTGACCGAAGCATTTAGTTTTACCCATGTCCGTCACTCCGTCCTTCTGTCATTCCGAAATCAAACAGTTGTACGGACTTTTTTCGCAATGACTGCAGATTTTGCCCTGTTAGATCTCTGGTATGTTGACCCATAATGGCCACTAAACAGATCTGCCCCGGTTGACCTACTTTTGACCGTATGACAGCTCCTAAACATAGAAAATTTCATGAAAAATAAAAATTTATATGATACATGCACATGCGCGGACTCTTTTTGTCAATGCCTGTGGTATTTTCCTGATTTTTGGTGTATAGGGGCACAATGACCACTTACAGATCGAGTTCGCATTTTTTCCTGGTTGACCTACTTTTGACTGTGTAACAGCTCATGAACATAGAACATTTCTAAATATTGAATTTTTTATAACAAATGTACATGTAAAGACTTTTTTCGCAATGCTTGCATATATCGGCCTGAAGTTTGGTGTGTGGCCGGATCAAGTTCACGTTACGTCCCAATTGACCTTCTTTTGACCATATGAGGGCTCCTCTTATTTAGAAAATATCATGCAAATAGAAATTTTCACGATAAATGCACATGTATTGGCGCATAATGACCACTTACAGATCGATTTTGCGATTCGTCTTGGTGGATTGTATGGCGACTCCTGAACATACAAAATTTAATGAAAAATAGAAATTTTCATGATAAATGCACACGACGGACTTTTTTTTCCAACGCCTACAGATATTGACCTGATGTTTGGTGTGTTGCTGGATCATGACCAGTTACAGATCAAGTTCGCGTTTTGCCCCGATTGACCTACTTTTGCTCGAATGACATAGAACATAGAAAATTTCATGAAAATAGAAATTTTCATGATATATACACATGTGCGGAATTTTGTTCGCAAGCTTGCAGATATTGTCCTGATTTTTTACGTGTGGCTGAATCATGACCATACAGATAGAGTAAGTAACTTGTCATGGCTGACCTTCTTTTAATGATATGAGGGTTCTTTAACATAGAAAATTTCATGAAAAATGCACTTGTATGGACTTTTTATCGCAATGCATGCAGATATACGCCTGATTTTTGGTGTGTTGGTAGATCATGATTGTTAAAGATAAAGTTTGCATTTTGTCCCGGTAGGCCTACCTTTGACGGTATCATGGTTCCTGAATATTTCATGGAATTTCTTATCAACACCATCATTGGTCTTTATTAACTGTACATTGTTATATCATTAGGGGACAATGAAATTCTTGGTCTATCATTATTGGTACATATTTACACCACTACTTTAACAAATATTTCTAATTTGCTCCAGGCGTTGTCTTTTCTTGACTTGTTTGAGCAGTACATGGAACTGAGATTTATACTTTTGGAGATAAAATGATCCGTTACCTCCCCCACAGCTAAATGACAGATCGAAGCAAGCAATACGAAAACAACTGATCAAGTCTAAAACATAATAGAGTCAAACCTACTGACGGTTGAAGTGATCATACCCATACAGTTGTTGAAAGCTATTTTTGGTAGGATGCTAACAGTGCCACTTTTCCCTTTATCCGTTTCTTCCCCCTTATTGGGAACTCCAGTTTTAGAGACACATGGCTGAAAAAAAAATCCAGTTCCGACATGATTAAAGAGTTGTAGTGCTGTTCCAGGAATCACACGGGGTTATAAGAAGATCAGATGTTTTTGCCATCATTAATTTTGCCAGCACGTACCCGCTCCTGTTGATCAAAATAGTAAAATGTGAGTGGAACTGACGTCATCCGAAGCTGGGGGTAATCCACTGAGTCTTAACTTTACAAAGAAAACTGTTTGTTCATTAATATAAGATAGGGGATCATCCGACAATGCACAGATGATAAAAAGATGGAATCTTTGTCATCTACCCACGTATTAACTTTCTTAAAATTGCAGAAATAGGACTTGTAGTCCTGTTTCGCTCGGTAGCTGTAAAGTTAAACTTGGTAAAATTGCACTGCTGATAAGGCAGGTGTAACAACATAATCTGTCAATTAAATTAGTTTTCGAACTGAAATGTGATATCCCGGGAAAAACACCATATGTTATATCCATGACCCGCTAAGGACAGTGATGTATAGGTTACGAGGCTGGTCCCTAATCAAAATGGAAGATTGCCAAGATCAGGGCATTGCTTTCGTTCTCAGTAAGGCATTTTTTCAAACAATCACTGGCAAAGCTGCAATGTTATAACCCTATTTTCATCTAGTATTCCCATGTTCATCAGCACTTTTATTATTTATGAACGATATCCTTTTATATCGAGCAGGACAAGTAACAACGCATACTAGAAATAGTTAATGATATCTGAGGTAAAAGTTAATGATCTTGAGATTATTAAGGAATTCAGGAGAGATTATTTTCTATGGCCACCAACCTAAAAGAGGGAAGGATTACAAACAAAGATGGCAATTCCTATTCATTTATATACAGAGATATAGTTCTCCGGATTAAAAAATCGTTTGAAGTTTGATTACTAGATGGCGCGGACAGATAAATGAGCTATTATATACATAAAAAAGAACCGTTTCATAATTATCCGTTGCAGTCATTTGTATTTTATTATGAAGAGGCTACAGTAAAGTCACTAGGTTCCCGCCAAACTGGAGTCGTGAGGGTTTTCACAATTTGGTGTTTCGATGTTAGCTGTCCCAAGGGTCTATGGTCATGTGTTAGATCATGTGCTCATTGAAAAGTGGATTGTTTATAGTTTGGTACAGATCTGGATGTGGATTTATCCAGTGGCGGATGGATGCGCTCTCTGAGTGCTTTTTAGTTTCCTGACAATTTCCTTTTCTATTCTAACGCTCTCGTTGAGTTTCCATTACTCTTGTCGCTAGAGGTATGACAACCAAACTGGATTATGTACATATTTACAAAGCAATTTTGTAAGACCTGAAATGTTTTTTTTTTATAAAAGTTGATGTAAACCTAGCAGAAACGATAATAAGGGAGTGCTGTGTGCAAAATGTCCAATCTGGGTAATGGTAAAAAAATATTCATCTAACTGATTCCATTTTCAGGAAACGTCAAATATATTGACCAGACCATGAAAGATCTCACATTACTTTTCTTTGCGGGTTACACATTTTCAGTGTTCATTGCACCGCCATTTTCCCCTTTCCCCCTGATCAAAACAGATCTACTGCGTTCTTAAATAAATGTCACAAACCGATCTGTCAGCGAGCAATTATCATTATAAAAACATAAATTGAACAAGTCTTGAGTAGAAATCAAAACAGCAATTAATAAAGATCAGAATTAATTTCAATGATAAATAGCACAACTCTCTGTGAACATCAGAGGAAAATTATTTACCAAAAGGATGTTTTCCGTGTCTCATCCACAAAAGACCGTTGGCTTTGCGTGTTCTTTGGCGTCCCTTTGTTACACAGACCATTGCGTTAATTGAAATTTGACTTGGCAGTAGTCCTCAGGGAATTGCCTTACTCCTGTTTTCATGCTTTCCCTGATAACAGAAACCGATAACTCTGGTTCCAAAGTAGAAAATACCAGAAACTGGGATGCTGAGTGGATAGTGATGTTGAAGATAACAGATGATGGAGGATGGCAAGATTTGTTCGGACATTCCTTGATTTCAATGTCGCTAAAATGGCTAGGAGACCTGCCAGTTATAAGGAACTCAATCACAAGGATTTGTTATATCTAATCGTAGGGATTTTAAACGGAAGTGTCGGTAATAAACCAGCATTTACAGTTTTTAATAAAAAGTCAACATTCTTAAGCCCCCAGTGTCCTAGAAAATGCCAAAGCCGGTAACTTGTCAGCCATTTCCTCATACATAAATTTAATTTGACGCTTCGATGCTTGGTATGAATGTGCTCATGTATGGAATAAGGGCCAGCGATTTCTACTTATTCCTCGTACATGTTAATGAATGTCGGTAGTTTCTGTTACGATATGTTCTTATAATGCCTCTATGACGGATGGATGACGGTAAATATACACAAGATGTCAGTAAACACCGTACTGAAGGATGGTTGGCGGAATATGAAAAGTAACTAGGTGTAAAACGCCATTTGCAAATCTCCGGTTCGTCTTACTTGCCACCAGATGTCTTTGTTGAATGTCTTTGTATTATAAACGACTCGAACAGCCGGTGTACAACGGGATCGGCGTGTTCTGGCCTAAGGGATTATTTTAGCAAAGAGACTTCAGCTATCGGAATAGGCCCCTTTAAGTATGTGTATTGTTGATGAAATATATGCAAAAAAGAAAAGCTAAATGTAACGGATGAGTACCATTCAAACATACCATAACCTTGAGATATATATTCCTTGCCAAGCTGATAAAAAATATACTTTATTCGGTTGAATTATATTGTTTACTGTTCCACTTAAAATCACCCATGCGTCGCCAGTGTTTAATCTGGGACCGACCATGCTTTGCCAAAAAATATTTATTTTATGAATATATATATATATATATATATATATATATATATGTGTGTGTGTGTGTGTATATATATATATATATATGTGTGTGTGTGTGTGTGTTACATATGCTTCACTGTAATTACAGGTAATACGCCAAAAATGTTTAAAGTTAAACATAAAATTGTAACAGCCGTTTGACAGGCCAACTCATATCATTACATTAAAATGACAGTATCATTATATCAATTATATAATTCGTCTCGCACCAAACTGGATATTTATCAAATCAAGCAAATTCTGATATCTGTATGCTGTCCGGTTCCATTTTAAATACACATATATTTTAAGGTCCATTGTTCGAAAAGCCTCGTATTGATTTCGGTTTAGACATTATACTCGCATCTCGATTAGCTTCATAAATAAATATTTAACGTTTATTCTGCTTAATATCAAGCATAAACTTGTCTTAATAAACATGATACGTTTCATAACTATCAAATTCTACTTGTCCCTCATTTTTTCCTCTTCCGTGATTTTAATTTACATGATGCACCTGGTCCGAAGCCGAGATTAACATGGTAAAAATCCCACTGCCGATGATTGGGTCCGATTTCGTATCATATTATTGTTCATCCATAAGGGTATCTCCTGTATTGGCTTTTTATATAACCGGGACTCAATATTTTACGAAGCTAAACGGCCTGAAATGATATGTTGCCGTTACAAATAGGAAATATTTGAACCGGTGCATTAAATTACAGATTACGCCAAGAAATATGATTTGGTGTCGTATTTTCCAGGGAATTAATCCACATTTGAAATCAGAACGGGAATCAGTCATTTTAACGAGATGCTCCCTCCCTCGTGACTGATAACACACCATTTTTTGGCTTCTACTTTATAATATGCCCCGCGCCATTTGTTATATCGGAGATATTGATTTTTTTCACATAATATTTCTCAATACTTCTGGAAGGAATATAGTTAAATACTGCGTTTAGAACCTCTTAGTTTTAACAAGGTTATGTCGAGTTAATATTAAGATGATTTACCTTTTCATTATCTCGATAAATATTTATATGTAAATGTTGTTGACAACACCATACGTAAAATATCAAATATTGTGCAGATTGATTTTAAGACAACTGCTTATATATCATGAGCAATAGAAATGGAAAGAGTTCACGCCTGCACATTAACTATCACATGTCCTAACACTTCCATTAAAAAAATATAAACTTTACATCCAAATAAACTTCTCTCGTGAATTGCCGGAATAAATATAATACCTTTAGTATTTGTTTTTCTGATATGGAGCAAAATGGACACATGCAACTCTGCGATTCGAGATATTAAGAGCAAATAAGACCTTTAGGCATTTAAACTCCGAAATAGAACAAAACTATTTAATTACTAATTTTTCTCTAGCTCCTGCAAGTTTACAACTTGATACTACTAAAAGTCTCCAATTCGACTGAGAAATGCTTAATCTCTGCAGGGGGAGACACATTGAGTTCCCAACACGCTTATCATTAAGTAGATTAAAATGGATGGGGCAACGTTAATTAAAGCACAAGTTTTATAAATTATACGGGACCATAAATTCGGAGTTATTCTCCCCTTGTAGAAAGAAACCCTGCATTGGCCCTACAGGAAAAGAGCCATCAGGGTTTTGCATGGACGAAAATCAGAAGGAGTTCATTAGTTCTACAGTTAATTATTCACGAAAGTTAAAAAAGAAACGTCCTCCAAGATAAATGGTCTGACAGGGTAAGAGTGACTAGCCGCTGTGCCCACCGTGCGGTGGCGAAGCGAGAAGCCAGCGAGATTGAGCGTTTACCACGGCTACCCCAGCGCATCAACCGGAAATGAATCTAATTGACCTCTAACACACGAGAGTGGCTATGTTCTGTATACAATTTGTTGGCTGGCTCATAAATCATTTACAAAACCACGAGTAAATTGATCTTCAAGCTAAATCCCTTACGCATTCAAGCGCTTAAATTACAGGTCTTCCTGTTTGACATTTCAATTTTTTCTACGTTTGATGGAAGCCATTTTCACGTTTGATATTTTCCCCCTGTTTATGTGTAAGGTTACTCACATTCTTCAGTTTGAGGATGTCTCAGGAAAAATTTTAATAAGCTTAAAGACTATTTTGTAACTCGCTTGAAACTCAGAATCCAGTTTTTCCTGATCTTCTTATGAACGGATTTTAGTCTCAAAAGCCACAGAGAAGCTGTGCAGCTAACAATTAAGAATATAATTTGTTTACTTTTATATCACAAATATTTGGTGAATACAATTTATTGCTTTTTCTTACTAAAAGCCGGAGTATTTGTAGACAAAGTTTATATTTTCATATTCTGAGGCCCTAAATTATATTACAGTCCAAGATGCGATATTTCTTTAAAGCAATTAAATTTACAAATACCGTAAGGGGAATGCAGTGCTTCTGTACTAAAACGGTATTTTCTTAACAGACATATATTTTATATTTTTTGTTGCATACTGTTTCCAGGTGTTATACCTTTTTATATCCTTTGCTAAATATTAATCTTTAATAAGTTGATCTAGATCTGTTTACATATATATTTCTGAACACAGTGACATCCACACTTTGTCAATATATCAACGGTTTTTACGTTGATATTTTGTTAAATGAAGATCTGCTTTTATCACGTCAGTGTTAAATATAATGAATTGAAATATCAACTAATTGTCACCGGTGCTAGTATAATATCCGAATCTTGTTTACAAATATGACTCACAATACACTTTTCGGAAGTTAAACAATTATGCAACACTTTATACTTTGTCGAGACGATTTGATACAAATTTCATGTTTGGTTTTGTACTTTTTATAAAGTCATGAGCGGCAGCACTGAAAATGCATATATTCGACACTGATAAAATACGATAAATCGATAAAATATTAAAGTTTAAGGTATATTATTGTTACTGGAGGGTAGTATTTTAATGGTTTCTTTCTTTCGTTTACACCGTTCGTTTACATTACGCACAAGCGACAGCACACATGTCCCGAGAACTACTATATACGGCATCTGTTCCGTGGAGTAGAGATGAACTTTCAGGAATTATATCGCAGATGTAATATAACATTAAATAATATATATGTTTCCTAGGACACAACTCTTATGCATTAACAAATATAATATTTTTGTACTGTCTGTTAGTGTAGATGAGTTACCCTTTTCCAGTATAAAGGGATTGATTATTACGTCACGCATTGTTCAAATCATGATCTGTTGGAGACGCCTAATAACCTTTTGGGGTTTCAAACCAAATTTTGCGACCTGGACCCCCTCCTTTCCTTACTAGAGGTTTTTTTTTCTCAGGTCTTTTTTAGTCTTCCTGGGTTGGACCATCCCCTTTTACAAAATCCTGGATCCACCCCTGAAATCTCACAAGAATTTAGAACATTCGAAAGTATAAGTCTATGGTTAGTTATTTACAAGGCTCTTTTACGCAAATGCACCATTGTGAATAATTAAACAGAAACAGTTTGGCATGAGATCTGGGATGAGCTTCAAGAGCTGATAACACACTCGCGGATAGAATAAGCATTATTGGATACGATATCATTGAGTGAACTATACTGATAATTGAGTGAGCAGGCAAGATGATAAATATACAAAAAAATATGTTTTCTAGGGCGGATGGAGTCAAGATGATTACGTCAGCTTGAACTGATAGATGATACGTTTGGATTTTACAGCAGAAGCAATCATTTGGTATCGGTACAAAAAAAAAACGAAGGCTAGAACGATTCTGTAAAATGGTTGTTAGTGGGACGGATGTCAACTCTACTGTGTAAATAAACGTGACTTGTTGCAATAAGCCGCGGCGGTCTTGTGGAGTTATGATCGTGTACAGTGTTCCAGAATACAGCGGATCCTAGGAAAATGGGATAGTTCATCATATCTAGTGAATGATCGCTTTTCTGAATAATCCACATATTTTACCATTTCTTTCCCAGCCATTCATAAAACAGACATGTTTATTTCCCGTAGGTTACTGACATTGAGTAATACTGATCCGTTTATCGAAATATACCAATCATCTTGCACCCATCCAGGGATTGTTTAAAGCATTATATATATACAATTGCGAGAAAGGACATTTTGCTTGCCCCAGGGTAGTGGGTTTATATTACCCCAACTTCAGATTACCTGGGGGTAACTTGAAATTGACTTCAATATAACCCCAGGGGGTAACTTGAAAACTATTAAGCTTACCCCTTCAAAAAGGACTAAAAATGTATTATATTTATTTTGAAGGGATGATCTTAAATCGTTTTCAATATGTTCAATATGTTTCTTTATATTTATATTTATATTTATATTTATATTTATATTTATTTGGGGCCTGGACAGCTGAGTGGCAAAACGCTCGGCCTTCTCCGCTGGCGACCCGGGTACGATCCCAGGTGCAGCTATGAGAGTGGGTTGTAGAGGCCCGTCCAAGGTCGATAGTTCTCTCCGGGTTCTCCGGCTTCTCCACTGCTCTCACTACAATCTTCAACTCTGTCAGTAACTTATATTTCGCCTAAAATACCTAACTTTATACCGACTCAATCTGTCAAACTTTGTCTTTGCTGAGGGAGCCAGTGCTGTCCGGATTGTCCGGAGCTCTGTGACTGGCTCGAGCGCCGACATCACTTTCAGTTAGTCAGTTTATATTTATTTATTTAAAACTCGTACAATTCCTTTCTTCCTGATTTCCCAAGGCTTGAATCTTTATATATCTTTTGTTTACTTTAAATGTTTTATGCGCTTTTGGGAAGTTTATGGGTTATATCTCGTATCCTTCTTGTGATATATTGAGATAGTACACCACGAGTTAGAAGCAGAAGCATTCATCTTAGTCAAATCCGTTTGGTAGCAATCTGAACAGCGTTGGGTTACCTGAAATTAGGTTCAGCCTACCCTTCGAGGTAATCTGAAATCGATTTCAGATAAGGGGCAGGGGGCAACTGGTAACGGGGGTAACATGAAAACCGTACACCGGGCCAGGGCCAGACCACCATCATTTGCTAGCATTGTGGGAAACATTTAGAATATATTTCCGAGCGGATACAAAAACTTCTTTTACCGGCATGAACAGATTTAAGACACCTTAGATCTGACAGACAGAGCTAGCCATCACACGGATTTAGCTCGGCTTTAATACATTTCTGTTAAAACCTACCACAAATAAAAGTTTGATCAGATCATGGCAACACTCAGGAGTGGGTTAGAAAATGTTGGCGGAGGTATGCGGGTCCTGAGTGCTTTCAGTTACTAGTAACTGTGAGATGGGAAGTATTTATTTTATGATTAGAATCAGGTGATGTTGGCATATTACTGAACGAGTCTGGTTACGCAAAGGAAGTTATGTATACACCTGTGACTGTATATTAGTAATTGGCTGTTTTGCTTGTCTGTGCGAAAACGACTTAATCTGTCTCTGGCAACCTGTAATGACTGACCGGAATATGTTCCAGAGAAGCCTTGAATAAATTTGGAAACCGACCTGGGTAAAGGGTGGATTCTGTAGAATTTTTTCCTTACATTCGATATATGTGCAGACATTCGAAAAAATTTACGTGCACTTGGCCGCATTCAACGGTAATCTCTAGCAGTTTTGGTTTTCGTGAATCATTTTCACATACGTATTGAGATACTTCTTTCATGATACGAAACACAGTACGACGTAATTCAAATATCTTTTTGTTTTTATTCTAAATCTGAGCTCTTTTTGTATAATATCACCAAACTTTCATTATATCTCCTTGTTCCAAACACAAAAGCAAAATATTATTTCATATGAAAAGGTATACCTATGTTTTCATAAAAATCCCCATATTTCTCTTTTGGTTTTAAATGTCCGCAAAATCAACAACAACCGCTGCAAATTGTTTCAAGTGACGTCTTACACGAAATAACAATAGAATCTAAGGTCATAATCACAGCCACTACTTTTCATTAAGAGAGCACATATCATACTAGTCTGCATTGCTGAACAAGTGGAAAGATTAATAACATATTTGAAATTGATAGTCTTAACTATTCATGATTTACAGAAATAATGAAAAGCTAATACATTTCATATAAGGGCTTAAATACAACCAAGTCCTTTGTAGATCAAAATTTGTTATAGACAAAGGAAGAAATTCTATAGGGCATATCCCCCTCGGGGAGAACTTTAAAAGCGTTCTGGATATTTGGGGACTTCCTCCAAGGTCTTCTGTTGACTTGTTATTGCATTACATTGTGTTATTACATTAGTTAACGTTACAATAGTAGCGGATGAACCCCTGAGACAGGCTTGTGATCCTGTTCACTGCGCCAAGGACAGATGCAACAGTATTCTGGTGGGAATCTTGATAATTCGCAATGTCAGAATGATTTTGGACGAGTTTTAACTCATTTCCTGTACTTGATGTCCGTCATGGTTGGGAAAACATGAAACAAATCACTCTGCATGTGTTATAATTAAAGTTATGTGTAAGTTTAGGAATCTGTATAAATGCTCGAAATTCAGGGGTTTTTTTTCATTAAATAATTCAAACCATCTTTCATAAAATAGGTTGTGTATAGCATTCTATTTTGGATTCCATCATTGATAACCATACAGGTGTCTAATCAAAATTAAATCCTACTCCAAATTATATAAAAGAGTATCTTATATTCTCCAATGACAATGCAGAAAATGTAGTTTTTATATATTTGAAAAAGATGATGATCACAGTGAAATTTATGCTCAATATATTGAGTATCATTTGTCCTCAGTATGGCGAATAGAAGTTTACAATACGAAATAAAAGAGTTTTTCCTATATCTCGAAATGTATCCAGTATAAACATAAATACAAATCACATTAGCGTGAGACTGAGCAGACCGCCTGTGTAAAGAGATTATAGAAAAAACGAGTGTAGGCAGGCAAGAAGAATATATATATAAATATAAATAGGTAGGCCAAATATTTATACATTGTCTTCCGTAAAGCCCCAAGGGACGGTATACTAAGGGTGTTTTTCTAATCCCGAAATATATGACTAATGACGAAACTGAGGCTGCCGTGTAAAATAAAACACCGGCGAGTTGGTGGGCGCACTTGCGTGCCGTGGCATTTTATTAAATGATAAAAAGAAATTTCTTCTAGTCTCATCAACAGTTCTTCCTCTCTATTGAAACATAATCTTTGATCTTGCACTTGTTCATCAGCCCACGTTCAGTTTGTCCGGCTATTGGCTCAGTCTCTGCAGATTTTATTTCAGAACATCAACAAAACGGAAATGAGGCTTATAATTGATAACGCCACAAACTCTCTATATATATTTTCTTTTTTTTCTGTCCATTGATATTAGTTCTTAATTTCTTTTTTTATCCAATTATGCTTTATCTAAAAAAATTGTCCTTTTATGACGTCACTCATTCTCCTGTGAAAGCTGAAGGAAAATTTATCTAAGGCAGGAGAACATATACACTAATTTTAAGCAAGATTATACCGTTATGTTCCTCAGTACCTTTGGCGAAATGGTTACGATTAATCCCGTGTGGCAGGAAAATCTCGCATTTCACTAGAACAATTAAAGTAAAGTGATTTCTGATTGTGATATTTTGTTCAGAAAAATATGTTCAACATCAAATCGGTAACCTTTATGGAGATTACTCCCCCTCTTGGACAACGTCATGCGACTTGCGCAAAAAATCTTTACACTTCAGGTTTGTAATTCCTTTAACGATTAAAATGCTTTTGTTAGTTTAGTTTTTAAACTTTTGAAACAAAAAATGTTACTTGATTTCTCTATTGCCAGTCACAAAACTACTGGAGCAGGGGAGTTCAGAAACACGTTAGAAAACCGAAAGGTTGGCAAATGAGCACCAATAGAGTGATCCTTAATGTTAAAACGTTTCTCTGTATTTCTAAAAATACAATAAATATATATATATATATATATATATATATATATTTGTTTTGAATATGCGAACAATGAATGAATTTGCTGTGTACGGCATTATATTTGCAATAAGATTATAAATAGTCTGGACACTTAAACACTGCTGGCTGACCATAATTAAAGAATAAAATGGTAAAGATATACGTAATGTATACTGCAAATCATCGGTTCAATAGCCGGCAGAGTTATGGGACTTCCACATAGGCTCAGAAGCGGGGTTTTTTTTACGTGCAGTTGAACTCCTTTGTGTAGTTATAAGTGAAATATGCAGTTGTAATACTAGATTTGTGCAGTTCTGAAATTCAAAGTTTTCTTCCTGCCACAGACTGAAAGACCATTTATATTCCTATGGTCAAGTAATTATTGAATTTATCAAGGTTATATGTCTTATTATTCTGGCATGTGTTGCAATTATTCTGTTATTCCTGTAATGATTATATATATTTTGCCATATTTTCATTTACAGTATCATAATATATATAAAGACTTGATATTAAGTAGAAATGGTTCAACCTTATACGTAGAGGCCATTGTCTCTGATGACCCTAGCCTGTTATATATGTAAACAATAATAAATCTATAAACGGCGCATTTCATGTTTAACAGTATACCTCACAGCGACCTCGCTAAGTGATCCATAAGAGAGATAAAAAATGCTTCCTTGTCATTCGAAATTCTGATACATTTGTATTTAATCGGCGTAACAGCAAGATAGTAGATATTCCAGGTATACATATAACTCTATTTCAATCTGTGAATGCTGTTTATGACCTTCCCAGGGAATATTAAGAAACCCACGCCGTCGATCACTTTGCTCTGAATGGAAACGTAAAAGCTGAAGCGCCTCTCTTTGGAGCCTTAGTTGAGTAAATGGCATCGTCTCCGAGATGACCGGGGTCCCAACCACGTGGCCCCGGTCAGGGAAGCAAACCGTTTCCACGAGCATGTTTATAATGGAGGGCCCTTCTTCTGGCGAGTGTTTAGATTTATCACTGCACTCCGCAGCATACGTTCTTTGAGAGATTTATTACTAGTGCACGGGGTCTGAGGGCTTATCGTAGTCACAGCAGTCGTATTTTAGGCCCACTTTAGGCAAATTAATGCAAAACCGCCAACTAATTCAGAGGGTGATGCGTTTTCAGGTCCCGTGATGTGTTTCCTTTAAGAGGTTTGCTTTATTCCAAACCAAAAAGTGGTCCTTGAAGTAGCCCATTAGATCCTGGCTGCCGTTTTATCACAGGTTCTTTTAACTTTTATTTCACCCAGAGGACTTAAGCGTGGATGAACTAGTAATTTACGGCTAATGTCCATACAGACCAGAAACACAAACCTATTTAAAGACAGAGAGTATTCACCTTGAGTGTTTGTGTTGTTGAGGAAATAAAATAAAACTGTTTTGTTTTTCAGAATATGCATCATGATTGTTAAGGGCAGACAGCCAAACGAGAAAGTCAAAGAGTGAATGTATGATAGTAAGGGTACACATATACACACATAAACAGCATAAACATGTTTGAAAATGTAATAACTATTGTTACGGGTAGTCATAAAAGCGGACCGAACTGTCTCGCTAGTGAAGCGCTTTACTAGCGAAGCGGTTGGTACGCCGGACTTGTGCGCCACCGACATGGGTTCGAATCCGGGATCGGCACAATGTTTTTCGCTGAGCAATTTGTCTTTGTAACAAAATGGGGGCTTGTCTAACGTGACGATAAACTTTGTGGCCCAGGGAATAAGCTCACCAAAGTGTGACTCCTGGGATTATTAGTCTTGTTCTGATAGCAGAAAGCTCTTAAGAGGGGTTGTGTTACGGGGTGACATAAAAGCGGACTGAACTGTTTTGCTAGTGAAGCTTGCTTTGCTAGCGAATCGGTTGGTATGCCGGACCTGTGCGCCACCAGCTTGGGTTCGAAACCGGGATCGGCCCAATGTTTTCCCCTGAACAATTTGTCTTTGTAACAAAATAGGGGCTTGTCTATCGTGACGGTTAAACTTTGTGGCCCGGGAATAAGCTCACCAAAGTGTGACTCCTGGGATTGTTAGTCTTGTTCTGATAGCAGAACGCTCTTAAGGGGGATGTGTTACGGGGTGACATAAAAGCGGACCGAACTCTCTCGCTAGTGAAGCTTGCTTTACTAGCGAAGCGGTTGGTACGCTGGACCTGTGCGCTACCGACATGGGTTCGAATCCGGGATCGGCCCAATGTTTCCCCAATTGAGCAATTTGTCTTCGTAACACTATGTCAAATAATATCAGAGCTGGAGAGGCACTATTCCAGCTTTAATTATTTGACTAAGCCTCTTCAGGCTTTAGACAGTTCCAATCGTAGGAATATGTGAAGATGTGTGAAAGTTTACAATTTATAGTTGTCTATACTATATATATATATGACTTCAGCGATTGAACTTTTTAAGCCCCCGCCACAAAGTGGCCGGGGTATATAGTTTTACCCATGTCCGTCATTCCGTAATTCCGTCATCCCGAAATCAAACAGTTGTATGGATTTTTTTCGCAATGCCTGCAGATATTGGCCTGATTTTTGGTGTGTGAGCAGATTATGACCAGTTACAGATCGACTTCACGTTTCGTCCAGGTTGACTTAATTTTGACCGTTTGACTGCACCTGAACATTAAAAATTTCATGAAAAATAAGAATTTTCATAACAAATGCATGTGTACGGATTTTTTTTCGCAATGCCCGCAGATACCGCCCTGATTTTTTTTATGTGTGGGCAGGTAATGACCAGTTACAGATCGAGTTCGCGTTTCGTCCGGGTTGACCTATTTTTGACCGTTTGACAACTCCTGAACATAAAATAAAAATCATAAAAAAAAAATTTCAAATGTACATGTACAGCCTTTTTTTGCCCTCAGCTCATAGGCTGATGGCCGATTGTCTTCACCCGAGCTGTCCGTCTGTCCGTCCGTCCGTCCGTCTGTCCGTCCGGCGTCCGTCCGTCTGGCGTCCGTTAACTTTTACCTTGTGAGCTGGATATCTCTAAAAGGATTCACCGTTGGTATTTTATATCATCAGTGAAGAAGTGTATTGACAAAATCTCGGTCAAGTTGGGAGATGGGTGACCTTGACCTATTTTTCTTTGTTATAGAGCCGATTATACAAAAACACTCAGAAGCTTATATCTCAGGAACCATTGTGTGGATTTTTACAAAACTTACTACCATCATTGGGAATGATGGTCTGTACGTGCTGCACAATTTTGGTACCATCACCTACAATTTTTGATTTTTAATTAATTTTTATCGGATTTTTCAATGTTGGCCTTCTGTGCATGATATCTCTAAAGGTATTCAACACAGGAACTTCATTTCTTCAGTGCAATTGCATATTTACAAAATCTTGGTCAAGTTCAAAGATGGGTGACCTTAGCCTACTTTCAAGGTTACAGTGCTTAGAATAGAAAAAAAAAATTAGGAGCTTATTTCTCACGAAGCATTTGGTGGATTGTTATGAAACATGGTACATACCTCTCCAATTTAAATTTATAACTGATTATCAGCTTTTGCTAATATTCTAGTTTTGCAATGCAATGCATATAGATACTGGCCTAATGTATGGTCTGCTTACAGATACTGGCCTTATGTTGGGTCTGGGGGCGCATAATGACCACTTCTGATCGAGTTCGCGTTTCGTCCCAGTAGACCTATTTTTGACCATACGACAGATCCTGAACATAGAAAATTTAATGAAAAATATAAATTTTTATGAAATACGCAAATCCAAGGGGATTTTTTTCACAATGCCTGCAGATACTGGCCTGATTTTTGGTGTTGCTTGATAATGACCCGTTACAGATCGAGTTTGCATTTTGTCCTAGTTGACTTACTTTTAACCTGAACTTAAAAAAATTTACAAAATTTAACAAATATTTCCAATTTGCTTCAGGCGGGGGCTTTCGTGTCGTTCCGACACATCTAGTTTTAAATGTAATATTGTCCCAGAAGGTAAGTAGCAGGTACGAACATTTAATTGGAAACGAACAACTTCCTAAATATATTTTAACAACACTTGATATGTATCTAATACAATTTCAATACAGGATTCTTTATAATATTCTTGGTGTTTATGAAAAACTTTATTTGTTGGAAATATCTGATACACACAGATGTTCGTACTGTTTTATTGAAAAGAATCCGTCGTGCACTTATTTTGCAAATGTCATACTTCCATCACGTTTTATATTCAGATCAAAACATGGGTCGGATACAGGAACATCACTATGCCATTTCTTATCTCAACAGTAATTTAATTAATCTTATTGACACGCTGTTCTTGATATATAAACACGTGGTTTAAAAAAACCCGTGAGAGTCCAACTTCACTGAGCATTGAGAAGTACATTATGCATGTCGAAAATACAGAACAAATGGAAAGAAAGGTAGCAGAAAATAGAAACAAAAATGCTATTCATGAGCAAAAATGGAAACCAATTTTCGAGGTACTATGATTTATCTTTGACATGTAATCACATTACCATTGTAATTATAAATTTTATAATATGTTATATTATAAGAAATCAGAACATAAAACTGAACTTAATGTTTCTGTTAATAATCAATACCTGTGTTATGTTAGTTCTTAAGTTTGTTATTTGTTAATATCACATTTAAATTTGAACTTATTTGTCATTAACAGAGTGACAATGGAATTATTTATTCTGATTATCGCCTGTTTTGTATGTATATATATATATATATATATATATATATATATATATATATATATATATAAATACATTATTCTTTAACAATAAAATTAGTGTCTGTGATGAAATGAACCATATTTGAAATGATAAAAATTGATTTCATAATCTGAGACACCAGAAGGGAGAAAATCGAGAACAAAATATTATCCCAAAAGTCTACATAAAATGTACAAAATCCTTCCCAGGTAAGAAGAAAACATAATATTAATAAGAACCTGAGGTTCCTTAAGCTGACCTTAATACACAGACTGATTTGCCATCCTTAATGGGGGTATGTTTTTACAAAAAAAAATGAGCAGGACAGGAGCACTTTGTCAAATGAGTTTCGAGGGAAAAAAAGGCAAAGAAGGAAATGAAACTCTTGATTAGTGACAAGACATCTTGTAAAAGAAAAAATATGTTATTTCCCACGGGAGTCTGTTTATTTGCTTGAACTTGATTTTACTGTTGCATGGCTTCCGCTCCTCTTCCTCCATCTCCGTGCTGCAGCGTCTTCTTTATTGCCTCCAAGCCGCAGCAGCAGCTAATACTTGCTTGTGAGTCTATACTTTTAACCTGATTGTGTCATTCATGGTTAGCGTGATCCGCGTGGCGACTACATCATCAAAATTCCCTCAATAACACTGGGTTGTTGTAGCGTTGCCGGCACTCTGTTACACATTTTCCCGACAAAGCTACCTCGCTTTATTATTTACATGAGGTTAACAAGAAAATTCATTTCTTCCGCCGTGTGTCACTCCAGTCGCGTTACTTTAATAGAGCACATTCCAAACTGCAGACCGGTGTTGCTGACTTCCTTAACTACGGCGCTGGACCGCCATCTTTTCCTTTTGTAAACAAAAATATTTAAAACTCTTATTCTGTGGCCATCTAATCTGTCTATATTATTTATAGTGACACCCACGAGAAAGTTTGTGACCCGAATACCCTGTATGGTATTTGTAAAGTTCTTCCTGAGAGCATGTACCCTACAGATAAATGTGCCAGGAGCGAGAATTTGACGATGCTATTCCATATGGGACAAGTACACGGTCGGCCGTAAAATTGCTATGTGGTGTGACGTCCAGCCCGGCTTGGACGTGCTACGGTCCGATTCCTCCGCTAAATCAGTGCGCGCCTTGCATTAAACCCTGCCATAATTGACCTACTTATCTTGTCAGTGTTGAACACGTAGTTTTTTCTCACCTTTATCCTAAATGGCAAACACTGCTATGAATATGACCTTGTGGTGATTTACACGTTTAATTTCCTTTGTCACAGGAGCGAGCTAGTTCCCAGGGTGCACTGTCGTAACAATAAACCCTTCATTGAATAAAGACCCTAACTCAAGACCATGCTGTTTATAATTTTAATATAATTTGCGGATGAGGGCGCGGTCATCCATAGAACGTTCGTCCGACTTCTACTTTAATCTTTCTAAATTACTTGCGTATGAGAACGTGGTCATCCACCGGGCGTTTGTCCGGCTTCTACATGGAAGATAAGGGTATGTTGGCCACCACACACATACACTCTCTGCAGACAGATTTGCACCTTGAGCCCGCCCTCGGAGTGTTTTCCTCTGTATTTTCCTGTCCATATCAAGCTCTGACATCGCAAAATGTGGAAAACGCTTATGGTAGCTGCCATTTTGCATGCACAATAAAATACAGATGTTATTAGTCGCATGTCGGTATTATGGGTTTATTGCTAGTATATAGCATAACAAACATTTTAAAAAATCAGATAGGATTAGGAACAGAGGAGGCTCGAGAACCCACTTCCGATTAAAAGTGGCAAATAAAGGTAGCATCTCTGGCCAATACCATTAGCCAGGGATAAGTTCTTAAAAGAATATAGAATGAAAATCATTTCCAGTGCTGCTTTTTTATACTTTTTGGTAAATACTAATATATCAGTGTATGTGTATTGATCATCAATCCGAAAATTAATTGATATTAATATCAATTATAAATAGTTATGATTATAAAAATAAAATGATCATAATGCTGTATTATAATATGAGTTATTAGTCATAATATAGCAATTCATATGTATATACAATTACTAAATTAAAAGCCTGGGGACTTTTCTTTGAACTGTAATGTCTAATTAAAAATAAAACATAGTGGGATGAAAAAAAAAAATGACAAACACTAACCATTTTATTACAACTGGCAGCTCATTAGTGCGAGCTGTCAACAAGTAAGTAACAGAATACCGACAGGCATTGTCTTTCATGAAAACCATGGAACCATAGAGTATTAGTTCATATTTTGATAACATGTATCTCCTTACCAATTTCCAATTCCATGTATTGCCCATTCTCTGAACACAAAACACTCTTTCATTAAAAGCAGAAAATAAAGCAACACTGGCTATAGGATATTACATTTCTAATGAAAACAGCCTTTTTTGTCATCCCTATAGAATATTATACAATAGCTCGCTGGCTGCAGTAAAAAGAGAACACAATTATCAACCAGACGTTTTGTCGGTATTAAAAGATAGTAATATTTTACGGACAAACTGGACATCATCGCTAATGGATTGTTTTTATTGCGTTTACATAGCGAAATTCTTTGTACACGTTTATTGAACCATGGGTTAATTGTATATAAAAAGAAGTGTATATGTCCACTAATATAAACAGGTGTTCTTGGTGTTTTTATGTATATATTGGTTTTACCTTGTTCATTTTCCAACAATCAGCAGTAGATTTCTTGCTACAATAAAGTTTTAGACGTCAAGTCATGTTATTATTTTCCTGTGGTTGACAGCTTTTTTGTTTGACTAGAAAAGCTTTGATCTTCATTTTATATACTTTGTTGAATGATTGAAATAATGAATGAGTGATAAAAAGTCACAGAAGTTTAGAATATATGAATGGCGATTAAAATCATTTTAACAGAAATTACTATATTAATCATAATTTTATTTATTTTAATTTTAATATATATTTACTGTATTGTCATCCGTAATTAAGTCCAGGAACCCTTATTAACCAGGACCTGTAACAAGACCCCAACATGAGAGTATGCATTTCATAGAAAAGAGCCCTGCAAAGTTAAGTTAATGAACCCGGCTTTTCAATATTCTATACCAATTTGTTTGGAGACAATACATATCTCAGCGATCTTCTTAACAACAGTGACAGCACGGAACTATGCAATATCACGGTTTAAAATAATTCTTATTTTATCATACCGGCATTAAGGGACACGCAACTGACAGTATGCTCTGGACAATGATTGAATACATGGCATCCGCTTACGGGAACTGAACGATGCCTGCCATAGCCTGCCTGAAGCTGGGCAGGGAGAGAACTTCTGCTTAATCAAGCCACGGTATAATATATCAACATCCTGACGCAATTTTTTTTACCGTTGACGGATGGACATTGTCCTGAAACAGATGCTTGGCTTTCTGGGTCGATTTTTTTTATTCTTCCTTCTCCGCCTCCCTAATCTCTTTTGAGTAATCCGTGTTAAGCCAAAGATCCAAACGCGTAATCCACAATTATAAACTTAATTAACAGTTAGTATAAATCATATCTGAAGCTCCTGTATCTGAAGCTCTTGCTCGGCTGTTAATTTGTTATCTTCATTTGAATGATAGATATTTGTTCTTAACTGTTCTAATGTAATAAGCGCTTGGGTTTATAGGGATAACCTCACACTTATCGTAAACACGCTGGATATTTAGAGGCTTTAATTAATGGTTTGAAATAAAATTGTGCAATATTAGAAACGCTTCCGAGATACAATACGCTATTAATATGATGATTATCACGTACTGAGAATTTAACAAATGTTTGCAAGATATACCATGTGCGGAACTGAAGCCAGCGATACAACTTTTAAAGCGGTGTTTTATTCAAATGCTTCATTTCTTAAAATTTCGAATTATAAACAAGTTATATATACGTTTACAGGGTTTAAGTGTTGTCCAGTATATCTGCGACATATGCCTTAAGCTATGAGTGGTATATGTGGTGATGTAGATTGCGAGATGGCTTTTCTCTTTCTTCCTGGCAGAAAGAAATCCTTCTTCAATTCAGGACGAGGGGCATATTCACTCTAGAGCGTTTCCCGGTTGTCTCGACGGTTACGGTTCGAATTGCCGTCAGACTCTTCGGGGATAGATTGGCGCCTTTTTGACTGACTCCGGTTACCTTTTCTGTCGCATTTATGTGGCTTTATGAAACGCTGCCATATTTATTCCACAGAATCATTCCTAGTGTTAACTTGCCGCCACATGTTGTAAACTCTAAAGCTCAGATGTCGCAAGTTTCAAGCTGCAAGTACGTCGAGCACAAAGACCTTTTTCAACATGCACCTGATTTTTCCAAAATTAATTGATTCCTATTATGGTTTTCACAAAGTCATATTTACAACAGCACTGTAGCCCACATTGTATTAATATGTGAAATCCTACTAAAAGAAATATGAAATAAAGCAAATTGTTCTCATAAAGCTTTGAGAGTGTTCGTAGCTTTCATGGAAATCAAGGGAAACAAGTACCGTTTCTTCCTTTGAAAATTCGGGGAATGTGTGAAAATTGTCTCATATCTAAAATAAATGGTTGAATTTTATTTTTCTAAATGAGAAAGTGACCGAAATGTTATTTTTGGCCATTGGCTGTGTTAGCTATGTGAAGTATACATGCATTCATTACCTTTCCTTTCTAATGCACTATCTTGAACCACAGTTCATCGCAAAGAAGACAAGTTAAACTTGAAATAAGTAGAAATAATGATAACGCATTTTTAACATTCATCGGGGAGCGAACTTTGTTAAATTCAGTTCTCATAAAATGTTGGGAACCCTGTTTTGATCAACCCAAAGAACAAAATGACCCATTTAAAAGACTAAGCAATCTTTTTTTATCCCATAAGTTGAAGTGGAGAAAAAAAACCGTGATCATCTGTGGATTTCTTTTGACCAAAATAATCAGATAAACAGATTAGGTATTTCAGTCGTGGTCCCAAACTACAGAGCCCGCATGCAAGAACGACTCTCGGGGGGGAGTTGTATAAAAGGATCAGAGAGCACCCACACTTCGTGGCGTCATACAAAACAACATGGCGCCGGTTGATGGACATCATATCGACCGTTTACTGCGGGAGTGCGGATCTTTAAGGCTAAACCCCAGAAGAGCCCAAAGTGACAATACGGTCGACATTAGGTGTGAAGGACTTTAATTGATTCAAAGTGCCTTTGGATTGTCAAGAGGCTCTGAGGCTCTTCAGTCGTGCCTTTGCCATTTATAGTATGCTAATTATTGTGATGTGACCTACACGTACTAAGGATCATAAGGATCAAAGGCACCAGCTGGACGGCGTACTTTATGACACGAATATGAATGAATCTATGTTCCATCTTCCATCGAATTTCAATCAGTCATAAAAGGGAGCAGCTTTGCCCTATCACCTCCCTGCACCAGAAGCTATAGTCAGTTAGTAACTTGATTGGATTTTCACATTTATACACTTAAAGGATCGAACTTCTAGTTAAAGACGGATTCTTGCCGTTGATAAAGCAACCATGGGAAGGTAACCCATGATTCTCACTTATATGAAGAAAGCATCTTGATACTATCCAACTAAAATGAACGCTCCCTTCAATGTCATATTTCCGGCTTCTGTTGACTAGTGGTGGAACACAGGAAACACGACCTGGAAACCATGAGTTCGAAGCTCAGCTGAGGCGGTGCATGTGCCCCAATGGGAAAGCCCCTGCCTCACGACTGTTTCTCACCCACAAATAAGTGCGCCTTTTGGGGGTCCTCGATGGTTTGCCCCATCAATGGCGGTGGGTTTGAAACACCCATGGCCCGCAGGTTCAGTTTCTTCAGAGCCTGGGTAACACAAAGATTTAAAATTAGAGGAATCGCGTGCTACTAGTAGCTGTTCTGTCACGAAGTTCGAAACCGGAATGGCATTTTCTAGATGTAAATACTTAGTTTAACCCGCATTAACTAGGCGGATATCCCCTACCCCCCCCCCCCCCCCCTCCTCTGTCTAAATTAAAATACAACATAGGCGATATTACAAATATAAGGGTCGTAGGCTAGGGACTTCTAGGGTTATTCTGTCCTCTGATTTCTTTACAAATATACGTTCCCATGCATGACGGAATGGCTTTTCTAACTTACGCTAAAAAGTATTGGTTTCTAAAAGAAATTCAGCGATATGAACATGAAAAAAATGCGGTAAGAGCAGGTAAGTAATGACAGCCCTGGAGGAAAAATAAGTTCTCTGAGTCGACAGCAGAGTAATGGCCAGTATAACTACAGCTTTCCCACAGGAAAAATACGGTATATGATCTTTGTTTATGAAATAGCTCTGGGCATGAAATATGCATACGTAGGCTCCTCCCTGTATATTTCTTCCGGGAATAAAAAGCCCTACATTATTTTTATATGCAACATTCAATTTCCCCATGGGTCCTATAACACATGGGGTTGAAATCCCTTGAGCTACATACACAAGAGGGTTTGATATAGAAGAAACTATGAATAATTTAGTATTGTTAAGTAACATCGCGCTAGAATTGCATTTTAATCGGTTATATTTATCCATTTTATGGGGCATTAACGTTTAACGTACGGCTTATTTTTTAATCATGTTCTGCACAAGAATAGGGTGTTTTTAGTTAAAGTAGTGTGTTCGTCAATCTAAATGGTCCATATCTCCCTGTGTCTCTGAGGCAATTTAGCCATGTTATTTTATGAGACAGTGTATATATTTTGTGCATAATCTTCGGCAGCTTCAAGTTAAGGAGAAATTGATTTGATAACTCTGATGGATGGGAAACAAAGCCTCGTTTTGATTATGACCGGCTGATTTATTTATCGCGTGTACATCGATCCCCGTTGTTTATATGCTCCCCCTAGGCCGATAACTCAGGAAATATTAACATTTCCCAGGGCAAAAGGCCTTGTTTTAGTCCCCTCATGCTGCGTATCCATGCATCATCTCTGACATGTATGTGACATATATTTTCTAAACATCCTAAAGTTTTTAAAACGCATCCTGGGAGACTTGTATAATTTTTATCATTAATTGGCACATTAAATATATGGTCTAAACTAAAAAAAAATGAAAACGCTTTATCTGAAACCTTGTATCATTTATGTCCATACTTTGCACTTAGTCACTTTTGAAGATTTTAAAATGCTTCACCGAAACTTGTATAGTTTATGTTCATCATTTTTTATAAGTTTTTTAGAGCTTCCTCCGAAATTCTATAGGGTATTCCATTATTTGTTCTTATGCAGAAAGTGAGATATTTTGGCACGTCAGCAGTTAGGATTTTTTTGCCCGTTAGTGTAGAAAATAAAAGAAGGAAAAAAATTAATGAGTATATGGGTTACGATTGACTTTACATATGTAAGGTTGCAGTCGGCATTTGCTGGGTTATAAAGTATATCATATGATTTGCCCTATGGCCTATTTGAACGACATATTAATCATTAAAACTGGAGCCTCAGAAATAACGAGACATTTTGCGTATTGCGTCGGGTTCTTTCCTGGTTTTCTGTAAAATAGCTTGAAGATTCGCAATATCCAGCAAATGTAAAAGAAAGCGACCAGTGACTAAATGTTATCGGGCGTGGACTTGATCCGATCTTGGGCCGCAGTTATAGAGAGCAAGCACGCTGGCCATTAAACACTTTTACATCTCTGTACTAAATCAATGGTGACAAAAAAGGCCGAGTGACATGTGCCGTCCCTTAATACTGATAATTTTTAAATTTAGTTACTTTTCCTGCCAGAACCACCAAAGCAATTTCACCAAGATTTGTTTGATGTTTGAATTTCAAATGTCTGGCTGACAAAAGGGTGAACAAATTATTTTTGTCCTCTTTCGTGTTGCTAATGTTTCAAATTTCGCCACTGAACGATTACACGGAGCTATACATTGTGACATCTTTGGGGCAACACTGTCAAGGGCGGATGCTGGGTTTTAGGAAAGGGGTGACCAACACCCTAGCACAGGTTAATTTTTTACCAATGATTACAGCTCTGCAAATCACGTGACAGGCGTGAATATTAAAAATTGTGAATTCAGAAATTACATAAGTGATACAAAAATACTGATCTCTGTTTTTTATGTATAGAAATACTTGCTGAAAGCAGTTAGTGTTGCTCACCTAATCGCCAGTCTAAATTTAGCATGAAAGATTCATGTGTTTTTTTAATGTAATATAAAAATAAAAAACATATAATTATCTTAACCATCATTTCGTTAACTTAGTATGACCAAACAAATGGTATTGGATGTAAAACCTATGAACTATTTTATATTGAAACTACATTAAGGGTGACGTTCAGTCTGTATTGTGCCTTGTTCAAACTGTTAAAGATCTGCCACAATCTACTGAAAAAAGCGAATAATTATAGTTCAGTGCCATAGCTGAAATTGCTTCTTAATGTGAAATCCCATGTGTATGACTTTATATTTAATCATGTGGAGGCGTACATTTTGTAGCATATAAATGCCTCATTAATGAATACTGGTGCGGTAACCATACAAGTCGCCCATGAATATATTTGTGAGGAAGATTAGGTTTGCATTTGTTTATATAGAACCTATTCATTATTTTTTACGATATCCACATATGAAGTGTTGCTTATTGGAAATGTCCCCTAATCAACCTGCCTTACAAACATTTACTATAAACAAGTATTGAGGAATTCACAAATTAATTCAAGGGTCACTTGTGATAATATTTTCCAAGCCATTCCTTTATGTCACGGACTGCGGATTCGTAAATTACCAGATGCACCCTTGGCAAATCCATGGTGCTATAGGATAAATAGTTCTGTAATAAGCTGGTGGGGACTGACTTTCGCATATTTTAATCCCGGGCTTCCGGCAAGGATTTTCTTCCATGTGGTTCACTATATGATATAAAGATTATTTATGCTAGAATACTCCAGGAAACCCCTCCCCAAATAAAAATTAAGCGAGGAATAGCAAATTATGTTGTTAAAAAATAACACAAAGAAATACTATGTTTATGATAAATAACATGAGCATGACATCATCATTACTGGCGTGATGAGAGTATAAAATATATTTTACGATTGCAGAGAGTAGCCATCTACTCGGAAAATAACATGAAGAAATTATATGACTATAGTAATTTTAAGTGAAAGTGTAAGAAAGATACTTAGTATAAATTTAGCTCAAAGGACAACACGGAAAAATTTGTCAGTTGAGGGTAATCATAGGCATTATAACAGACACATGTATGTCGGTGAAGGCTCTCGCATGCGAAAATGCTACGTGTAGCTGCCAAAGTGAAAAGATGTCTAGATTCCAACAGGATTTGATATATTTGTCCGGATCTTTGCTGACTGACCTTGAATCAGCAGGTCTGGTTGAAAACCGATAACTCTCCAAGATAAAAGCAGGTAACAGCTTCCGGTGTAAAGAAATTGAGTGAAGACTTATTTTGTCTCAAAGAAATTAATTAAAGGTATGTTAATTAATTAAAGGTATGTACGTGTTTTAGCTGAATATTCGTAAAACCGTATGAAAGGTAGGAGGTAATTAGAATCACCATAATATTTTTTTTTCTAATACCATTATGACAAAGGACGATTAATTTGTCCCCAAGTAGAAGCCGCTCATTCGTATGCATTTGTTCTACCACTCGCCAGGTCGAAACCGGGTCACTGAAGCGTGACAGTGTTTATACATGAAAAGTGTGCATTTGAACACATGAATGAAAAAGAGATTTTGGTTGAGGTTCTTTGGTGTCGACTGCAGAATCTATTTTGTAAATAGAATCGCTGTCATTTAAAGGGGTAATTGTAATATTTTTCCATGTTTCAAGTCCCCGGAAGGTGCGGATCTTAAAAAAAATGTGTGCCTCCACGCAACCCCTACTCCATCAACTCTGTTTAATTTGAAGAACCCATAAATTTAATGAACTATTGAAACCATGATATTTAAGAATGTATAGAAATTAACATACCTGTAAACCTATATATTCAAAAGGCGCTCTTGTAACTTGTGGTAGTGTTAATCCAAATAAAGATCTCGCATTGAAAGCTGAGTCATGAGGTCTTTGTCTTCTAATTAAAAAGCTTTACTTAGTGTTGAGATCTTGGGATCAATGGGGATTAGAGTGGGCCTGTTATCGCGAATTGCACAAAACGTGACAGGCGTGGAGAGCCTAAAGCACAAAAGAAAGGGGAGCAACTATTAAGGGAATTTGAAATGATTACTAATGCAGATTAACAGGACACACTCCCGAAAAATAAAACGAACTTTTCATAGAAGAGCGCACCACTGAAACGTGTACCCAGTTTCGAAGGTCAGCTCAGACTTGAAGCAGGTAATCTTTGTCTAGAACAAGTGGCCTATTGGCCATGACGCTCAGTTGAATTTAAGAAACCTTGAACAATAGGTAAAATGACTCCCAGAGTGCTCAAAATCATGCATTTTGCCTATAGGTCTTAGATATAGGTAAGAGTGATCTTATTCTCCATCCAGTTGATACCATTTGTGCCCATCTGACTAACAGAGTGTTGAAATCATGTTCTGTCCTGCGGAATATAGGTCACAGTGACTTAACACAGGTTTACAAGAAAAGTTTACAGGAACATCCCTTGATCTTAAGTAAATTAGAAGTTTCTAGGTCCAACTGTAATCAGTTATGCAAATCTGTCTTAAAGGGTGCTCAAATCTTGTTCTATCATATATCTTGCAGAATATAGGACCTCCATGGAGGTACATTCAAAAGATTATAGGTCTAACGGTTACAGTTTATGCCGTAATAACAGCCAAACTGCTACATTTAAAGGTATCTAAAATAAAGAAAAAAACCATGCGTAAAAATTCGAAAATTACAGATGGCGCAACTAGTCTTCAGGAACAGATATACTACTCCATGATTAATATGCATGCAAAGAATCTTGGCAATCAATGCATCAGTTATTCAGATACTCGAGCTTTTGTATCAAATTTTTAATAATTTTTAGGGGTATTTAATAGCCCATTAGCTCACAGGATATGCGTAACAGAGACCTAATTTCAGTTGTCCAAGGAGTTTTTTTAAGGACGCTCAGTTAGAAGTTTCTATGTCCAGCGGTTACAATTTGTGCCTCTTATTCAAAACGCTATATATATATATATATAGAGTTTCTAATTTGCTGGCGAAAAGTATTGAAGGATCAGGAAAAGTCAGTCCGGTTCTGCCCTCTCTTAATGGCCTCTGCAGGACCGGAGCGGGAAAATGTGTCTGACTCTGTAGGATTATCAGTCCGGTCCGGTCAGGCCCTTTCCGCTATGCGATCTGGACGACTTGCTTAACTCTCGCATGCCAGAAGTTGATCCAGAGGGTGGTTCAGGGGTTCCGCCCATCCCACCCCCTTTTTTTAAGCCGCCGCAACCTATTATAAGTGTTCCAACCCTACACTGGCGGTCCTGACCCCATTTCCGGACCTAGGGACCTTTTTTCCATTAGTCCTCCAGGGTTAAATCCCTCCCTTTCCAAAGTCCTGCATCCCCACCTGCACGCAGAGTATAGGGAAGTCAGCGGCACCAGACGCCCCTCTGCGCCCCGCTCTATACTCACCCTTGCAGGACGAAGAAAGTGGTCTGGGATTATAGAAATATCTCAAAGCCGACATGTGTTCCTCTGGTATTTTCAAATGGACGGTATGAATAAAGTCTCCAGAAATAACTCTCAGACAGGTAATTAACAAAAATTGTATGTCTGACTGCCAGGTAAATCATTGTACCGGCAGGTAATGTAAGAGTGCCCTCCATCAAAATTACAGCTAATGAGGTCGACATCGCTCAGGGAAACCTTACCTAAGCTAATGACCTCTGATTAATTGCGATGGAATTTGGCTGTATTCGTAAGCCATAACAGATGACGCCCTGTCAACCTTTTCAAATTCCCATCAATCATTGTATGTCCACGCCCTTTGGACTGAATATAGTAATATAGCGTACTTTAGCGGCATTTCCCCCCTGAATTTAACATATAGCTGAAACGACAAGAACATGAAAATAGAGAATATGAATACCTTTGGTATTTATAGTTATTCTCTTAGCTGTTAGCGATTAGTTTGCTTGTCATTTTGGCGCTTTTTTTCTGAATTAAACTTATACCCAAAAGACAAAGTTTTTATATTAGAAATTGGAATTTTCTATTAATTTTGTAAAGACCAATTGCAGTCGTAAAGATAAATTGTGAAGACCAGTTGCAGCATTTTTTTTGTATACGTCGATGATTAATGTTATATTAATATCAAAGAATTCTACTTATAAAGAAGTAGTTGTGTAATTTAAACTTTACAAACGGGCATTACCAAGGGAAAGATGTTACAAAAAATACCACGTGTGCGCTCGTTTATTTAGTCTTAATGAGGATACAGTCTGACATACATTTAGTTGACCAGTGAGGACATCATCATTTCCGAGGTTGTTTTGTGGACACAATGGCAACTCGCCGGTTATTTGGGCTCGTGAACTCTTTGATGACTTTACAAAAACAATCAAACTTGCATGTCACCATTTTGATATAACCTCTGATAATATACAAAAATGCTTGATATCTTAGAGTGACCTTATAGATGACGACAGAGTTGCATAAGAAGTATTTACCTGCGGATAACATCACAACTACTGTGTAGAACCCCAGCCTCTCCCACACACCCCAGTATATATAAAATCTAAAAAATTAATCATGAACAATTTTCTTTAAAATTGTCAGGTTGAACAATTTATTAAAAATAATCTAGCATTAAACAAGATGACGAAAGAGATGCAAAAGAAGCTTTTACATGCGATCAACATCACAAATATTGTGTAGAACCCAAACCCCTCCCCCAACCCGAATATATATAAAATATAAAAAGTAATCATGAAAATTTTTTCCTTGAAAATGTCAGGTTGAACAATTGATTAAAAATAATAGATATAGTTGTAGTTCCATAGAAATATTTACCAATTTCATCTCAGATTGCTGTGATTGTTATGTGGTACACAGTAATCATTGATGAGGTGTACAGCCAATTCATCATGAGGACAATCGGAAACATTGTAGGGTTTCGGAAATAAAATTGGCTTTACCTATATTGTGTTTACCGTCACAAAATTTAAGTTACCTAATTTAAATGTAAAAACAAATCTTGGTCAACAACAGCAGCATCTTAAGTGCTGTGCCTGCCCGGAGCTGGGGAAAAATTACGATATTCATGGAATTGTGTGGTTATTAAATCGATTAAAGTCGAGAAAATCAGTGTGCTAGTTTTCAAAAACGAACATATTGCTCACGTGGATTCATTTATCACAGAAAACGTACTGTGCTTTTTAGGTCCAGAGTAGTATTAAAATAGCATCATGACTGGTATTAAATACAATAAAAACCATTTCATTAAATAAAATCATCACATATTTTTTAGCCAATGTAACTTAATGAGTTTTATAAAGTGTAAAATTATAAAAATGGCATAGAGATTTTCGCTAGACATTTTGAGTGGTTATCTTTTTTTATAATTACATTTTGCGTATTAACATTTCTTATGAGGCTTTATTCAATTATTTTTTTTTTAATTAATTTTCTGTTGAATCGTGATTTCAAACTGTCATATCTTTTTTCATATATTTTTACTTTAATCTTTACTTCCCTCATAATACTGGAAAAATATTGTTTCTTTCCAGTTCTGGTTTTGTTAATCTATATGTTTTCTAATTTCGTTCCTTTTTTTATCTCTTTCGCAGGTGAGTTTCTTCTCCACGAGCCCGGCGCTTAGCAACGACGAACGCTTTCCGTTTTTCCTGAGAACGATTCCATCTGATAAGAACCAAGCTGAAGCAATGGTGGAGCTTGTCAAACTGTTTGAATGGAAATACGTCTCCATCGTTTACGAGGAATCCAGCTACGGACAAATGGCAAGTAACCATATCAGGGTGTATTTCATCATGTAGTTGACACCTGGCTCGTCAATACAAGGGGGGGGGGGGTGGTCGGTATTTATCCCCCCCCCACACACACTTTTTTTACAAGGGGGGTGGTCAATGTAATCACACTCTGCTATTCAGAGAATAAAAATTTAAACATGTATTTTGAAAATAATTTATATAAATTTTAATCATTGTAGACTTTGATTCCGTTTCTGAGTTAACTATGGAATAGTTTACGGTAAAACCTCACCCAACGGGCACCTCTGAGTCAGTTCAACTACTATCTCAAAATAACGACCACCTGTTCTCGGTCCCCATTCTTCTATTACTTTTTGTGCAAGCCCTCTTTATTGAGATTATTTAATTTCGAGGATTTACTGTTAATCCAAACCTGGTTAAGAATTAACCTATGATGGAAACATAATACGTTATTTTTTTAAAACTTTGTACTTAATTGTTATATATTTGAAATGTGTCGCACAGACATTTAAAGGCACTGGTTGACCCCCTATCGGTACAAATGAAAATTAAAATGTACAGTTGTTAATCTGCATAGATCTGCGCTATTCTAAATTATAACGTTTTATTCTATATTAAATCTCACTTTTATGAATCTATGAGAAAATGAATGTCTTTCATAGTCACTTACATGAATGTTTAATTGTTTATACAATGGTAACACTTTATTATAATTTTTTAATAATTATATATAATCTGTCATATGTTATCATTTATAATCCACTGATAATATTCATATTTAAATTATATTATTTATGAAAATCTGACAGAGTATCGACTTCAGTTTAGTTTTTTACTGAAAGATTATATTCTTATGTATACTCACTGTCATAAACTTTTACATAGTCATAGTCAAAAATATTTAACTATGAATTACACACAAGAATTAAAGTTAAATATGTTTACTTTCCAACAATTCTGCTTCATGCCCTGCATGCACATCGAATTTCTAATCGCAAATGAGCATGGTTTCTTCAGTTTAAGGGAATGACAGCGGGCTAAATGCCCGACGAGGACCAGGAAATGATGCCGGTCACCTTAGAGAAAGGTTTGAATTAAATACTCTCATGCATTCTGATGTTAGGATTGCCTGCCGTGTACAGCGACATAGGCGTGAGAGTATGGACGGCCGTTGGAGAACTGTTTTCGACATGACCAGTACATGAGTCACAGTAGGTCCTATCGATTTATTTAAAACTCACAAAGTCGTTTTTAGCGTGAAAACTTATTTTTGAATCTACTCTACAGGGATTCTCGGAGGTTGAATCTCTCCTGAAAAAGGAAGGCGTGTGTATTGCGTGGACCGAGAAACTAATAAAGGACTCCGGGGTTGCTGCTGCGCATGCGTACGATGCAATCGCACAGAATCTTTGGACCCAGTCACGTGGTGGAAAAGCACGAGGTATATCTGTTTTTACTATTACAGTCATAGACGGTTAGGTTTTCTTCCTAGTAGCCCCTCCCCCTCGCATACAGTTCTCCCCGTCAGCGGAATTTCACTAATTATGATTAAATTGTTTTAAACACAATCATAAAATTCCTGTCACTGGTAACCGCGGATTTGGGACTTAATTCAATATAAATCATTACACATGTAGGAATTTTTTTTTCGCTTGCAACATTTAGAACAATACCATACCTTTCCTTATTATTATATCTTCAGGTATCCTGGTCATTTGGACCTACAGTAAATACAGTTTATTCTTTATTGAATCAACTCAACAAATGTATTGATTGCAACGAAGTTTGTAAAATAGGTATGAAAACCATGTTCGAACTCTTTTATCACTGCGCATTGGTAATCTAGACATTTCTCGTGTGTTTTATCTGGATGACGCATTGCAGGGTCATAATAACATAACGCTCAAAGTGTCACTATATGGTTATTTACTTGATACCATTTCCTTAGTTATAAAAACGATTGAATATGATCAATTCATCACTGCCTAAGCCGGCTGGTAATCTGTTTATTTAACAGTATAATACATCATCTGCAGCTCAAGTTGACTCCAACATTGTCAAATACAATTAATGATTTTGTACTTTCTGATATCTGCGTTATGCAGTTTCACTTGATGTGTTATATTTGATGATTGCCAATTCTTTATTATACCTGGAGAACAGATATAACCGTAGTACCCTTTTATGATTATGAAGTAAAATAAAATGTCATGCTTGAGCAATGAAGATAAGATAATGTTGTATGCCTGACTTCACTTAATTAGAAGAACCACAATTACTTACTGGAAACGAGGAACGTTAGCATTCGGCTATATTTTAATTATTGTAATAGCTCTGCTGTTTATGACTGTTCATTAAAAGGACTTCACTATATTAAGGCGGGCTATTCACACTGGATAATTTCTTTTTTTTCCTTATAAAAGTTGAAGGTGGCTACGAAAAGCCTTTGAGGTGTCATAAAAAAATTTGAATCATCTAGTGCCTGCATATTAGCTTTTCCCAATTGTACTTTTTAACTCTTGCTGTAATATCTGGCCTGGTATTTAACTAAGACGTTAATCATGATGCTTTACGTGATCATTTTTAAATATGATTTCATCATAAGTGTTATCAACAAATGAAAAGTTAGTAGCTATCTCGGAAATTAGGAAGCAAAAGTCATGCTGGGTAAAGTATTTTCAGAATACAACGACAACTGAAAAAAATACGGTCTTCCATAATTCGAGGTAGGATGATTAGAACTTCTTATTGCTGGCAGCGAACTGATAAGCCACATGGTGGCATGTGTTTATGTACGATGCTCTTTAATAATAATAATAATAATAATAATAATTATTATTATTATTATTATTATTATTATTATTATTATTATTATTATTGTTGTTGTTGTTGTTATTATTATCATTATTATTATTATTATTATTATTATTATTATTAAGTATTTCTATAGCGCCATATTAATGACACAGCATGCTCTAGGGCACTTTCCAGTAAAAATATAAAATACAATAACACCAAAATATTAAACATAAATAATTATATAAGATAAAACAAGCAGTTAAAATTTGAAAAACAAAGTTTGATTAATCGATTAAAAGGTGGCTTAAATGTTTAACCGTGTTTTCCATGGACTGCTGGTTACAATATTAATATCTTGTTAACCTCAAACTGACTTGAAAATATCACTTCTCTTCAATCGTACATGCACATAAAAAGGTATTTCTGAAGAGCACGTTTAATACCCTCCACCATGTTCATGTTACTCAAGCAGTCCGGCAGTTCTTTCCAGATTTTAGCTGCAGCTTTCTTGAATGGCCGATCAGCATGTCTTGTGTTTGCAGGATACCATTTCCTAGGCCAAAACTGTCACCGAAAAAAAGGCCAGAACATATCAGCCATAATGCTAACCTTTACAACATTGCAGGTGTCATCGTCTTTGGGTCAGACCAAGAGGTCGGTGAATTGATGCACGCTGTTGCACGAAACAACTTGACCGGACATTTCACGTGGATTGGCTCTGACGGCTGGGGAGGAAGAACCCTGGCATTTAAAGGCAAAGAATTACAGGTACGGTGTGATCATAAAAGCAGTGGTGTAGGACTCAAGTCCAGACTCGATACCACTCTTTTAAGGGACTCGGACTTTTAGGGACTTGGCACATGGAGTCAGAATTGTCTCGGACTTGGAGGCAAGGACTCAGGAAATCAAACCGAGTACTTCTCGAGTCCATCAGAAAAAAAAAAACCCTGTCACATAAAGTCGTAAGTTGTACATGGGCGAACTACTTACAGAATATTACAAAATAATAACACTGTATATATTAACCTTTGTCCAAAATTGGGAGCTATAAATGTAATCAACCATTCTTTGTAAAAGCATGTGTGAACTACCATTAAATAGAACATGATAATATGAAATTTCCATTTGAATTGCTTTTTTAATGATATTTGTATTGGAATTTGACTCGGACTTAGACTCGGGTTGCAAATGACTCAATCCCGAAGAGCTTATGACTCGAACCTCAAGGACTCAGACCTGCACTCGGACACGAATGATGTGGACTATGTCACTGTTAAATAGTTTTGCTTTGTTGTATGGTTAGAGGAAGTTATGTTGCGGTGATATTTTTTTGGGTACCAGTATTTTTTTTTATATTCTTCTGCATCTCATTAATTATAATACTTAATAATTAATAATTTTCTCATTTTCAATTATCATATTTCGACACAACTCAGTTGTCTGTCTGAGCACAACAAATTACGGAAAGTCGATACTTTTGAGGGGGGGGGGCGGCACATGAAACGACGTCGGGTTATGTTATTACTATATATCATATCCATAATGAGATCGAAACGGAAGTATTCAGTCATTTTGTGTGTATCTCACTGGGTCTGATTGCACTGTTGGTAAAGAAACAACCCGACAAAAGATGTTAATATTCATGCATTCGAGATGATTTTTGTTCAGCAGCAACTTAAATTAGACCCAAAACATTTAACCGTGATGGTAACAATGCCGAAACAAAACGATAGTCAGTACTTTCTGTCTGGTTATAATATTAACCTGATTAAACCTTTACCTGATTAAAGACCCAATCAGAATAATTATATTACACAAATCAGTCCGTATTACCTGTCTACATGTTGACCACCAATGTTTCCAAGATGATTACTATGGCAAACCAATCAAAATAACTTAAGACACCAGCCATTAATTCGACAAAATCAACATATACCAGATTTAAAAATAGCAAACATTTTTATTGATTGTTTGAGTAACATGATACCAATAAGCGTTGTCCAAGCATGAAACGACATGTGTTGCCATTGTGATTTCCAATGTGTTCCACAAAATAAAAGCCTTCGAAAAACGAGCAGTCTGATGTGTATTAAGCGCTTGCAACATTGAAAAAGTTACAACTAATCACATGCCAAAAAAATGACGCAACCGTGTTGCTAAGTCAGAGAACGTATAGTCCACGATTTTAAAACCCGTTAAACTACCCTAGACAATTGAAGACACAATGGAGAACCATCAATATTCGTTTTAGTCCATAAGGAATAATAATTATCATTTTCACACCTTTAATATGCTCAATATTAAACAGAGAGTAACACTAACCATGATTAACCGTTTGCTCTAAAGACCACTTTAATGTATTATATTGATTATATATATATATATATATATATATATATATATGTATGTATGTATATATATTTATATATTTATATTTATATCTAACTATTGTCATGATTATGAAGCACACTAATTCTCCAGTGAATGTTGAAAATTATGTATAGATACGATGAATACTAAACAAGTTAATGCATGTAACGTAATCATTATTATTTGTCGGGAATTAAAAATTAACCGGAATAGAAATTTGGTTAAAGAAAATGCAGAAATTTGCATAATCAGAATGATAGATAGGATTCTTCTTTTCTCCTTCGCAGGTAGAGGGCGCTGTAACAATCCAGCCGTACGCAGAGCCGATACAGGGATTTGAAGAATATTTCCTGAACCTCCGGCCCGACACAAACAAGCGTAACCCGTGGTTTATAGAGTACTGGGAGATGTACTTCCGGTGTCGGTATGCTAACAGCAGTGAAACTCCCTATAACCAGAACTTCTCCCGGCAGTGTAACGGCAGTGAGAAACAGACTCCAGAGAATGGATACGAGCCCGAGGCACAGCTGCAGTTCGTTAGTGATGCTGTCATGGCATTTGCAATGGCATTAAAGGTGAATTTAAGACCCTAAGGACCCCACATTTCTCAAGTGTCGAACGCCACCTCCACTGCCACAAGTTAGGATACATGAGTAACAGGTTTAGAAGAAGCGCATTTGTCTTACTACTTCTTTCAATAACCTTTGACCAAAACAACTTATACATTATAAAAACTAGAAAAACAGGATTCCGATTATAATTTATCATATTTATGTATGGCATATTGTCTCAGAAAATGCAGTAAATTATATTCTTTCTACTTACATTCATGTAGGATATTCGGACTGTAAATGGTCACCAAAATTTAAATCAACAACATGATATTTATTAGGATTGAACACGTACTTACCAAGAAAAATTTTCACTGATTTAAAATGTACATGCCAAAGAGAATTTCTTATAATATTTATAATAAATGCAACAAGTTTTTGTATAGCTTAATTCAGGTTAAATGTCTAGTTATTCTCTCGTTTCTCTCTGAATTTCATGCTCATTTAATGGAGACGAACACATAATTACAATAAAGGCTTAATTATGGAAGTTTTCCAGTCCACTAGCAGGTTCAACAATATAACAAAAACGTAAGGTGTATGTTAATCTGATTCTTATTCTACTGATTTATATTGTAATTGTTATTATATCATTATTAATAGTATTATTATTATTACATCTTTTTAATTAAATTTTTTATTATACATGTTATTTTTCGTATTATACATATTATTCATATCCTTCATATTATGAGTTTTATTAATATTTATATATATTATTATTTATTTAAATACTTATAAATTATTATTATTATTATTATTTTATTATAATAATTATTATTATTATTTAATTTATTATTTTATTAATAATAATAATAATGATAATAATAATATTTTTATTAATATTATAATTATTATTATTATTATTATTATTATTATTATTATTATTATTTCTTTATTATTTTTCTAATTATTATAATAATTATTATTATTATTTTTATTATTATTATTTATTTAATAATTATTATTAAAATTATTATAATATTATTTTTATTATTATAATTATTGTTGGCATTTTTATTTTTATTATTATTATAATTATAATTTTATTATTATTATTATTATTATTTATTTTTATTGTTATTTTTATTATTATTATTATTATTATTATTTCAGAACATGCATGAAGACTACTGTGGTGGGGAGGAATACCCGGGAATATGTGAGGAGATGGATCCGTACGACGGAGAACTTCTCAGGAACTACCTTCTGCATGTGGAATTCACAGGTAAGGGAGCCTACACCTGAGTGACAGCCGTTCTCTCCAATACTATAACTAGCTGAACGTAAACGTTCATTAGTTTGCTTATTAATCACAGTTTAGTTTCATCCCGATTATGACAGGTGGTGCCAGTGACGTCAGTTTATCTTCAACTGTGGGGGATGACTCGCAACTCATTTTCAAATGCACACACACGCACACATATATAAATAAATTATATATAAATTTATATATATACATCAATATCAATATATATTTTCCTTTCAGTTTCTGTGTGACACATTTCAAATATATTACAATTAAGTATAAGGTTTTACAAAATAAGGTATTAGGTTTTTGGTATATGTTAATTCTAAATCATGTTTAGATACACGTATATACTATTTTAGTTCAGAAATGGAACTTAAGTCTATTATTCTGATTATTAATAAATTTCATTTCATATATATAAATAATATTTTCTGAATATCAGGGGGGATGATTACATTGACCATACCCCTTGCCAAAAAGTGGGGGTTATATATATATACACCCATATCTCCCACCTGTACATACGCCTGTACGAAAGACTCTCACAAAAAATAAAGAGATAGCACCAAAAAAAAAAACCGTTATTTGCAGGGCGATATTAGGAGGCGTTTCATTCATTGAAAGTACATTTAACTTAGAAAGTGAGAAAAACGCCTCGACACAATATCGTAGTTGCCTGTCCAGGTGGCGCAGACATATCCCTTTCGAAAAATAAGTTTAAATATCGAAGAATGTATGAACAAAATAAGGATAATGACCCCCCTCGATAATTTTGCCTCGCATCCGATAGTTTAAGACAAAAAGCGTGCATATCAGGGGCGTGGCCACTGAGGATAACGAGAGAAAAGTTCATTGCGGCACAGATAAAATAAAATATCAAGCAATTATGTTTTACTACAACAGAAAACGAGGGCCTATAAGGCAAAAAAAAAAAATAAAAGGTATGATTCTCAGGCACCGCCCGCATCAATTTTATACCCCCGCATGAAAAATTTTTATTTTGATTTTCATTAGAAACTTACCATTTTGAGCTGTAGCCGCTCGGACATTTCTTTCAAGGAGATAAAATCATACAATTTCCTTTGTTATGTAGTGCTTTTACTTGTTTAGCAAAATAAATCTGTTATTATCATGCTTTTCCCTTATCATTTGACATTTCTATCGAAACATACAAAAAAATTAAAAATAAAAAAACCGCCCGCCCGCATTGATTTCTGAAAAAAAGTGTCTGAGAACCATACTTTTTTTTTATTTTGGCCTAAGGGCCCTAGTGTTATGATTATGACCCTGTTCCTGAAATGTGATTCTGTTTCTCTGTATATCGGTCTCGGAAACTGTCCATTCGTGTCTCCTTCCCTCTCTCGTTCTCTCTTTTTCTCTCTTACACCGAGCACACTTTGTTCTAAGGTCGTCCATATAAAAGCAATTTAATTTGTCTTTCTCCCATTTATTTCTTTCATATATGCGACCTGACGTCAGAGAAGTACCTCAATAATACATATGTACATGGTACACATAAATCCCAAGAATAAGAAACAAAGTCCTAAAACGCACAAAGACACACGGCGAAAGAAAGTTTAAATTGTCATCTAGGCCTTATAATCTGAGATAGTCTGGAGTCTCTTGTATAATGTCACTGCTCTAAAAAACGAGCGAAAAACGATTAATTGGATCCCAAATGTACCTTGGGAAGACGATGACCAGCTTCACGGGTTTAACATGATCTCTATCCAACATAAAAACAGATAAATAAGAGAGCTTATGACAGTATTTATTGATAACTTCAGGTCAAAGTTCCTTCTTTTTGTTGCGTTCATCATTCGGAACATTCACATATGTAGCAAAATACCTTTTTTTTGCCCGATAGCGTTCGCTATTCCTTGATTTTTTAGAACAACCTATCACTCTGTGGAGATTTTAACGCCATTTGTACGTAACCAGAACACCGTTTATTTTTACACGGTTAAAAACAAAATTGACATTATGAACAAGCATGAACAAGAGAGAGAGAGAGTGAGAGAGAGAGAGAGAGAGAGAGAGAGAGAGCAATTAACCAGCAGGTTCTCTTATTCGTAATAAGAAAATTCAAAAATACAAAAGAAATATTAAATATTAACTCCCTCGCAGTGGTTTACTTCATTGTTTAGATACCAGATGACAATTAGGGGCACATTGGATATAAACTGATAAAAAATCAACACGTTTCAAAAGTATTCCGTAGTCTCGGCAAGCTATCATGGTCAGTCGTGAGAGACAGACTGGAAAACACAGGCCTAGACCTAAATGATTGGTACAAATATCTTTGTAAAAATCGAGATAAATTGCATGCATTGTTTACCCCGCTAGCTTCAGCCTTTAAATCCCGTTTTCCTGACAATTTATATCTGTGAAGCCCATTTCTTCTACCTTGTACGCTTTTGGTATCAATTTGCAAACAACGGTCCAGTGTTTAAGAGCCCGTGTTAGTTCTTTCGGAATCTTTATCCATCTTCAGGACAATCAAGCTATAACAGCAAAATGACAAACAGTACATTGATTTATGAGCAGGCCCAGGCTCTGTCGCAAACGTATCCGCACAAAATAAAATGCCCAGATTTGCTTGACAATTCTAATCAAATGATCTACTGGTTTTATGTCCGGTTTATCCCAGAAAAAAATACCATTTATTGTTTAAGGCTATGAACCTGGCTAGCGAGATTCCATAACGTGAAATGGCCATCTGCGTTATGTGGGTCTTCTGCTCTGTCGCAGAAAACATGTCTAAACTTTATGTTAGTTGAATCATAAAAAAGTTGAACAAAATTAAAACATATATATGGTATCTAACAATTTTTCTCTTTATGACAAATGTACTGGTTCATGTATTAAAACGAATGTGTTGCATCTTATTTAACTGCTTTCACCTCTTGTGAACATTAAGGAAACCCTGAATAAGAGAATATATCATAATAAAAATAATTAATTTTGACAAAGGTTCAAATGATGCTACTCGAAAATACCATTTTGCATTTATAACCTCTTACGGTGATCACTACATGTCAAGTAGTGCAAACGACTTGCAACCTTCTTTACCCATTAACATAACGAAAAGCCCAGTAACCAAATAACTAGGTTGTCATAGTAAACAAACAGTAACCAATTTATAATATTTGTTTCATGGTAAATTTGTTCAATATTATTTGACACTAAACTTTATTATTTTGAAAAAAATATACGATTAACTTCATTATTTGCTTCCTGGATGCCGTCACACCTTTCCGCCAGATGTCGTTTTCCTCAAATCTCCGGTGTGGGTACTGTGGGACGGCCGAGACTACTGGTCTCAACTGTCAAACTCCAAGAGCAAAATTTGTTACATTTCAAGAAAACACCTTTTGTTTTTATAGTTAACATGCACACGCTTACAAAATATTACTTTTTCTGCAAATCCCTTACCGTAAAAACAATTATGCTTATGTAATTTGCCTTCAAAAAATTCCTATCCTACACAATTGAGCGGAATATATTGTCCTTTTTACCAGAGTTATACCTACGCCGCTGGGGTATTTAGAACCCCGGTGCATTGTGGGTGTCAGAATTTGACTCCAACAACCTCTTAACAGCAAAGTCGTACTCAGCGGGGTACCAAAACTGTTCGCCGCCCGGGGCGGTCGTAGAAATTGCCGCCCCTCTAATAATAATTTACAAAACTGGACAATATATAGCAAACATATCACTTAAAATTTCCTCCTTTACACGCATTTAGTTGCCAACTAAATTATATCGAAGAATTCATTAATAAAAAATTTTCGCCAAATATGAAAGAGTAGTCACCTATTTGTTAATGTGAATCAAAATATAGTTTTGACTTTAAAATAGTGTATTTTTGCAATAACGTGCACAAAAAGTAAAGAATAAATTGTTACTAGAAATAAAAATACACTGCAGGATACTCTTATAATGTGGTATATTAAATTGTCATGTCCACACGAATTATGATTTGCTTTTATGCAACATGGTAAAACTTCATTTGGTGAGTATTATTCAGTTCTCAATACATATAAATACATTGTCACTTCTGTAACTCCACCTCTTTTTATAGCATATGACAACAGCTTTAACTAATAGCTGTACACCTAATAGAGCTCAGTGATACGCATGGTGCAGCAAGCACGGCACTTTTAAAAACTTTAGTCTATACCAGAAGTAGAAATGCAGGTGATTATTTCAGGGACTATAAATGTGTGCAGGACATGTTTAATGTTTTAAGATAAAAGACCAAATGTTTGGATAAACTGTTATATTATTGTTTAAAACAAAATGCTCAAAGTTAAAACATGCTGTTATTCAAGGCTTCAACCGTTTATTTTAAGAATTAGCTTTTATGTTTATGCATTTTCTGTCAAATTTTATTTTTTAACTATTGATCATTTGTTATTTCATAAGTATTTCATTAAAGGAGCCCAATCACCTATCTAACCTTTATAAATTCAAGTTTATCCCTTGGAACTTTTATAAAAATAGGCCAGAAAACGTGATTATCACCACACACAGGCTGCTTGTTTTGTTTATATCAACATGTTTATAATATGTGGGGCCTTTCAAAATAATCAAAACAAATTATATAAGGGCATCTGGCAGCAAGTCAGATAAGCCAGAGCTTCATAAATGGGGTTTTGCAACAAGTGACCTTTCTACCTCGGCGTATATGCAACTACCACATATTGTTACGTTTTTCCTGTTTGTCAACATTGCTGTGTTAACAAACATGTTGTTGATAAACAAGTTCACACATCCTTCACGAAGATGTTATAAGAACTTTTCACAACAAAAATTACCCTTAGATCATTAACAACACAGAAGTCAGAAACCAAATAAATTCTTTTTCAAAAGGTAGGTGAATGAGCACCTTTTAAATTTCTAGTACTTATATCACCGAAGTATATATTTTATAGTATATACATGTAATTCACTTGAAATAGTAATACGCGTGTCCGGAGATCCTTGCTCTCTGGTAAAGGAGGTTGAATTAGCCATGGGCTTTGACCAGTGTGGGTAAAAATAGCAACATGGCGGCAAGCATTTAAAACGTGGTACGCATCGGGGGAATTAATTTTCTTTATACCCTTTTTAAACATGAACATGAACATTTATATTTGGCCCGCGTTTTCTCGTGGTGCACGTTCATCTGTTATTTATTGCTACATCACAAAATATACAACTATACCCTGGCCTAGATATGTTACAAACGCGAGGGACATTTGCATTTTGTGGTGAAGATGCTAGCGAACATCAAGTCACCTGTGCCTACTGTTTAAAATGAAATATACATGTTTGAAATGTACATGTGCAGCATTCCATCTCCAGTGCTTTAAAGCACAGCGTATGAGATACCGCGGGTAGCCAGGCTGATGAAACGCGCTACAAGTGACTAAACAAAGTGCCTACCTTCATCTAAATTTTACTGTTTCAACCAAAAGAAACGCTGTTCATATTTGGGGTTGCAAATAATTTAAAATGATTAAATGCCAATAAGATTTACCCCGAAAATTTGGCCTCGCTAAACAACATGTCAATCCTCATAATAATTTGCATTGGACGGTCACACTATTAGGAGAAAAGCCCAACTTGTTTCGGCAACAGAACTGACATGAATACATATAGAATTAATGATAATTCATGGACAGCAGGTGGAACGAATTATATTTTTATCCTTCTGATGTGTTGTAATAGTCCCTATTACCAACCACGTTTGAAATGACTGTATGAATTCTAAATGTGCATATACCGATCTCATTTTGAATCAAGCAAGAAAAAATAAAATATACGTTCATCATGGCATATTAAAGCTGTGATTTACGGCTTGATTCCGGTAAAAAATTCCCTTAAAACACAGAGGCGAGTACTCCCACCCGCCATATTGCTTTTTTTGCCCCACACTGGCAAAACCGTAAATGACATTTTTCGCCTTCATTTTAAAAGATTTTACCGCAAGTAACAGAAAAAGGTCGATTACCGGACACGCGTAATTTACTTGAAATGATTTGACATAACATAGAGCAACTGTCTGTAGGTAATGTATCATGCAGTTAAACGATTAATAATAGTACATGCAGGCAAATTCATCTTTATATTAGCTTTGATCTCTATATCGGGGAACAATGATACTTTTTACATATACTGAACGTGTGGCATAGCGGCCACAGTGGCGTCAATTTTTAACTCATAAATGGAGCCTGTCTATATTCTATTCAAATCTACATTTCATTTAATATATATATATATATATATATATATATATATATATACATATATGTATATATATATATATAATTCTCTCAAAAGTGGGGGAATGATAACATTAACCATTTCCCCTTGCAAAAAAAATGCATGTGGGGCGGATATATACCCCCATCCCCCCTATATTTACGCCCCTGAGCGGCCAGAAGGGATTCAAACCTACCCCCCCCCCGAACATTTGTAATAGATTTATATGTGAAATGCAATAACATTTGCTATATTTAAAATAAAATAAATCTCTTACTTGGGTCTCGGTGAAAGATTGTTATTACATAAAAGATCAGGTCATATAACCATCACGTTCCATAACCAGTGGTAAATCAAAGGGCATAAAAGAAATTATGGGAGTACTCAAAAAGTTCAGAATAGTGTAACCGTTTATATTTTACAAGACTGTTGTAAGAAATCATGGATAAGGATATTTTAGGTTGTTTCAGGCTTTTTAATATCACGGTAATTTCGGGAATTTAAGCTAAGAAATTGCTTATACATTCCAAGAAAAGAGCAACAGAATTCGTCATTACATTTTCCGCACAACGAGTAAGAGAGGCACCCCTCCTCAGTCCGGGGCATATTGGTCTTTTTGCAGGGTTTCTTCTGGCTAATGTCACATTGGGATTTCTGTGAATGTAGACGACCCTGAAATGCATGCATGTCTATGCACGCCTTTTAAGATTCTCGATGGCGGTCGGCAATGCAAGACCACTGGCTAATAAAGACTAACAAAATATCTTACGTAACTTGCCTATGAAGCCGTTCACCTATCATTTGATTGGTTCCATTGCCCAGTTCATAATTCCTGAAATAACTTATATGGGGATTACAGCCGAAAATACCAAACTTTTAAATTTGCCACCAATTAAAAAAAGAAATTTGTACATATAAATTTGTACTTTTCGAGGACCTCTTATGCCACTAGATTATATGAATTCAGCGAAATGCCACCCCCAAAAAATGTGCCGCCCGGGGCGGACCGCCCCTGTCCCCCCCCCCCCCCCCTTAGGATCGCCACTGGTCGAACTCATGTGAGTCTGTGCAATTTGGATGCTGTCACTGACGCAAATACAGGTGAAGGTCGCCAAGAATGAGTGTGTGTGTGGGGGGGGGGGATTACAATTTGAATAAGTAAACATTTTTTAAAAGAATCAATAGTAACCTAAGACAACGTGAAATTAGGAGTTAATTCATTCGTGGGCGAGAACGAGGCTCTGAAGCAGACGACAGTAAAAAAAAAAAAAAAAATCGCGGCCGTAGACTAACATCCGGCGTCACATTCCTGTAATGTCAATCATGGTTCTACATAAATCACGGCGGACCGTGGCCTTGATGGAAAATATTGGCATTGCTACTGGATACGCTTGGTTTCTTAATAAAATTGTCAGGGGGAAAGAAAACGTGATACAAATACTTTTTACTACGGACCTAACAGGATTTCTTCGATTTTCCCCAATAATGGCTCTGTCCCTCAACTTGATCTGTCAAATAGGACAGCTTCACTAAGTCCCAGTTTCAGAACCAGATTATTTTATTTATTTATTTTTTTTTTTTGTTTACTTTAATGTTTATCTTTGCGCTTGTTCAGTCATATACATAATAATAAACATAACATACATACATATATATATATATACAAAATATATACATAATAGTTATTTTTAAAGCCCCTTCCCCCATCCCCTGTAGGAAGGGGAAGTTTAAGGGGGTTTGGTAAGTTTATTTTTGCATCAATATTAAGTTAATTTTTTATGGGTAAACTGTGTTTTGTGCGACCACCATAGCGCAAAACGTTCGATTACAAAAATTGCTTTCTTCTGAGCTCTGTCTGCGTTTACGTTAGATCACAAATATGTAGGGGTCGGTATATTGTTAAACCTGTCTAAACTGAATTCTGAAAAGATAAATCATGTTTCTTTTACAAGGTTAGACAATTAAACTGATCAATGACAGGCGTAAAGTGTAAAGCCGCTGTCTTTAGACGATAGTGCGAAATAAACAAGTAGGCCTGGTAAAGCACAGATATAGGGTCCTTCCCAGAAAATTTGCTTCGATGACTAATTTGTATACAAAAAAAGAAAAAGTGCTTAACACGGTCATAATAATAAATTATCATTGATATTCTTTCTTCAAATCTTATGATAACTGCATTAAGATCAAGTGTCAAGTTAACAGTGCTATTATGTAAAACAACAGCCTTGAGATGTGGAACACGGCTGCGATTAAACACAACACACATACCGCTCTTTGCTAAATCATTGTCAAAAAATGATCAATAATTTACACATGTCTTCTAAAGAAAACTTTAATTTTAAAGGTTTCTTCGGGTAATGTCAACAACAAGTCAGTACTTTACTAAATATATTAGTAAGTAATATTTTCATATTTTATATTTGAAATTAACATATCTCAATACACATTAATTGTTTTTTTTAATAATAAAGAATGTTTAGTAATAATAAAATTAATAGTTATATATATATATATATATATATATATATATATATATATATATATATATATATATATTCATAATATAGAAAACACACTAATTTCCTATAAATTTAAAACAATGAAACTATCGCAATACGTATGGCAATACCACAATAGATTGCAATACTTAATATACAGGCGATACCAATATGGCTGGTTTTCTAACACTGACCTTTTGACACACTTTCTACTCAAACGTGACAGATATACACACGATATTTGTTCCCCGCCGTCGCCTAAAGCTACGTTGGCGGGGGACGTAGAAATGGTCAGCGTCCGTCCCTCTTTCTGTCCTTCCGTCCGTCCGTCAGTCCGTCACAGATATAATGTTAACGCTATAACGTAAAAACAAATTAACAAGCAGTCATCCTACTTACACCTTTGAAGCAACACATGGATTGCTAGGTCAAAATTGATTATGGATGACTTTGCCCTTTTTCAAGGTCACAGAGGCTAAAATGATGTTAACACAACTTAAAAATAATTTGAGGCAAAGTCACCTATTCTGCAGTATTGACACACCTAATCAAGGACTATTTCCACAACAGGCGGTGAACATACCCGATCTGTCCCACAGACCAAAGTTTTGTCATTTTTCACCTTGACCTTATTCCAAGGTCGTTAACTCCATGGCCGATCCCCCACTAATGCCGGTTGTCCCTGTCTACAGTTGATTTCTTCGATACGACTTGTTTTCACAAAATTATCTTTGGTGGCAGATATATTCATAAATATTAGATTAGAATTTGATATAGATGGTCCTTAACCTAAATGTTAAGCTATAAAGCCTATTGGAACCATCACTTTCACTGTTCATCTACGAGTAATCGGGGAGGGGGCTTAGAGCTTGTAGTCCTCGAATGGGGGAGGGGGGGGGGGGTTGAATAGAGAGACTGAGTGGGCGGGGAAAGCTTTCCTGGTGCAGGGGATATATAACATATGGGAGTGCTTATAGTATAATTATTTTTCAAAATCGTGTAGAATGAAATATAATGAAGCCTTTTGTTACTTCCTTTAGACATGGATTGTCATAGATTTAGTCTATAAATTAGGCAAAGTTATCATACACACATCTGATGATCTTAGCTCCTTACATCATTTATAATTTACATGGACGTGCATACAGCAGGCACATTCCGTTTTCCTTTTTAGCAACAATATGCACAAATGCCTGTAGATGGCATAATATTTAACGATTAATGGACGACAGAACTCTTTTTGTAAATTTTATTTGTATTCAGTGATTGACTTTATGATTAATATTAGCAAGAATTTATTTTAAGTATTTTTATTACTTCTTACTAGGCAGCATCGAAAGTGCGACCACCTTAAATGATGTAAATTGTATAAACTGATTTTCGTATTTCTTTCTCGACTATCTTCAGTGGCAGCACTGATATCTTTTCCAGATCCGGAGTGAATTTTTTATCTTCTTTCTTCATGCAGGTCTTACCGGTCAACGGTTCCACTTCCTACGTAACGGGGACGGTGTGCCTCGATATCGCATTCTCAATTTCCGGCAAGCAAAGCCAGGAGAATTTGAATGGGTAACCGTCGGCACTTTCGAAAATCAGACACTGAAGGTATGGCAGTCATTGTCAGAGTTCATCCCCCATTTATTCTTTATCTTTGCAGTCCATACAGCTCACGCGAAGTCAAGATGTTTCGGCCAGAGATAAATATATAGCAGCATCATAGTATGTTGCGTTTCTTTAGTGATGGATTTCTTTAGATCATGCTTATGCTTCCGTTTCATTAAGAAATAGTTACATTAACGATATATATTGTTACCTGGTGTATATGGAATAACATTTTCTATGTTGTCATATTCTCCAAGGATTCGGAGAAAATGAGCACTACTTTCCTATATATGCTGATTGTTTGTCCAATGAATAGACATTAAAATAGACCTTAGTTTTTGCTCTTTTGTCTTAATGGAACAAACGTTAAAGCAACTGTTTAATCCACAGAGTAAAAATTAGAAAAAAAAGACAATTCACGTTCTTTTTCTCAATTAGAAAATCAAAAAAAGATAATTTAGGGTTAACCTAGAAAAAAATAACAATATCTATATGTCGGTTAACTGAATAACTGATGTTGGTTAATCGCAATATCATCGTTTAAATGAATCCACCGCGGATAAGAGGCCCCATCATCAGAGGCAAGTCGAGATTAATATTATAATTATAAAATAACTTGTATGTAACCAGTAAATCAAAAAAGTACTATTAAAAATTATATCATATCTTTCAAATTATCTGACAGTAATTATCATCAATTTCTACTAATTCGATTTTCCAATGACCCTGGTTACTATGATACGTGTTTGTGCATATATTATTTGAAATAATTTTATTTTTCATATATGATTTAATATTCATATAATAATGGATTGATATACTCTGCGTCGGTTATTTTAGGTTATGGCAAGATCGCGAAAAAAAGGAAACCACGCGAACCAAAGAAAACGCGAAAATCGCGAAATTTAACCTCGCGAATATGAAGCCAGGCAGAGTATAATACATTATTCCCAACAGGCAGAAAGCCGAAAAGGACAACCATCTTTATATAGCCCTGTCAAGGTTACTTCAATTTTCCCTCATCATTACAATGCCATTAGGGGCCTTGTGTGGGAGTAACAGCAGAGCTTTGTGCGTGATCATGTTAACTTCACTCTTGTCCATGGTCTTCTTTGAGTCAATGATGTTAATTTTCTTACCATTTTCCTATTACCTTGTTTTAAGATTACAGAAGAAAAAATATTTCATAGATAATAATAGTCGAAGGCAGCCAAATCCAGTTGAAAGGTTCACATGGCATTACGTAAAACATACACTACAGGTATGAGACTATGACCCTTACTATATCGAACAGGACAGAGAGGGATTGACCTTTTAAATGATATTTAGGAGTTTATTTGATTTATCTTTGAACGGACGAATAATTGGTTTAAGCTTCTTTCCTCTCAGTATATGATTTTGTTTATTTTCGTCAAATAATCTTTCGTTTAGTCTTTCTCCTTTTTTCATCCTACCGTTTAGTTGGAACCCAATTTTCTTCTTTCTTATTCCTTCCTATTTTATTTAAGTTTGTACCTTTTTGCTTCTCTCTTTTAGTATTTTTTCTTTTGTTTCTTTATTTTCTCTTCTTTTCGCTAGGTTTTATTCCTTCTTTTTGTTTTTGTTTCTGCTTTCTTCCTGAAATTTTGAATTTTTTGTGTTTTCTTTAGTCGCTTGGTTTCATTCTTTTTTTCTTTTCCTTTTAGCTCTTTCTGTCTTGTTTCAGTCCTGTCTTCCTTTCTTCTTCTCCAACGGCAGATTACAACTCTCCTGTCATCTATCGGACTATGGCTGTTCCTGGATAATTACAGTTAATAGTATTTTGATCAAGCTTTAATTATACACATATTTTTGACTCTACCAAAGATATCCACTGTATTATGAGAACGTTAACAAAATTAATACTTCTGGTGTCTTAATGATCTAACTGAAATACAGAGTAGGTCTGATATGCTCAAATCATTGATTTGATAAATATTTCCAAATTGTTATGGTAGGACCATAGGCCTTACGTATACCTTATCGTAAATTGTTTGTGTTTTGTATTTATTTAGGTAAACAAGACAGAGCTACGCTTCACGCTAGAGCACCCCACCCACCCGTCTTCGCTGTGTAGCGAGGAGTGCGCACCACACCAAGCTAAGGAGACAGGTGGCGACCTCTGCTGTTGGAACTGCAGAACCTGTACCACGTACCAATATTTGCCGACTAAGCATAAATGTGAAGAATGCCCGGATGGAACAATTCCAACACGTGACCTGAGCGCGTGCATCCCGCTTCCGGAAGAATACCTACGCTATGAAAATCCAATAGCAATGGGAGCTATGGTGTTTTCTGGCTTAGGGGTCTTTGTTACGTGCTATGTGATGTATGTATTTCTTAAATACAGAGAAACGCCAGTCGTCAAAGCTTCTGGTCGGGAATTAAGCTTTGTATTACTGGGAGGGATCCTTTGTTGTTACGGGATGACATTTGTCATTGTGTCAAAACCGAATCACATACTTTGCGCAGCACAGAAATTCGGCATTGGATTTTGCTTCAGTATATGTTACTCCGCGCTGTTAACGAAAACCAACCGGATCGCTCGGATCTTCCGCGCTGGAAAAAGGACCGTGAAAAGACCTAAATTCATCAGCCCTAAATCGCAGCTGGTCATATGTGGTGCTTTGGTTGGTGTGCAGGTACTAATAGGAGCCCTATGGCTCGTAATAAGCCCTCCTTCTCCGGGATATTTCTACCCGACGAGGGCGAGCAATCAGCTGGTGTGTAAATCGGCTGTGGGCTCCGGTTACATCATAGGTTTCAGTTTTCCAATTCTATTGATAATAATATGCACTATATACGCTATCCTCACCCGCAAAATCCCAGAGGCTTTTAACGAATCCAAATATATAGGATTCACTATGTATACCACTTGTATTTTGTGGCTGGCGTTTGTGCCTATTTACTTTACCACCGCAAAGAAAATAGAGATACGACTCGTGACGTTGTGCTTCGCTATCAGCCTGAGCGCTACCGTGTCGCTCGTGTGTCTATTTACTCCTAAGTTGTATATTATAATGCTCCGCCCGGAGAGGAACGTTCGTCAGTCTATGATGGGATCCAAATCTTCATCTAAACATAATTCCTACAATTCCTCACAACACCGGTTGGATTCTTGTTCACATTCGGACAACAAGTACGATTCAGAATGTAAGTAGCTCTTTGATCACGTGACTTCTTGGCGGCCGTTAGTAGTTATAGCCTGATATCTGTTGCAATGTAGTTATTATTTAGATTTTAGAAAACATGCATATTTCTAGCGTAGAGGCAAATTGGTTATATTTATGCGGACGGTCGCTGTAAGGGTAGTAAAAGGCGTGTTTAATTCAAACCTACTCTAGGAGTTCCAAGAAAATGTCCCGCAAAGTCTCCAGGATGTTAGATACAAAATGGCTGCCGTCACGGAGCTAAATACTTTTTGGCAGGTTTGGCAGATTTCTACCCTGTACGGTAATTACCTGGGTAATTACTGGGTTATTACCGATACGATAAAAATACTTTCTACCATGGGTAGAAATGACAGATAGGGTAGAAACTCTCATGAGAATTTGAAAAAATATAAAATCATTTGGCATAAAAGATAAATAAAAGTATCACATATATAAAGGTAACAAGTTAGTACCTTTATATAGTTAATTAAACCATCATCAGGGTTTGTAAAGCTTAGCTGGGTACAAGGAAACCTGAATTCAATCAAGTATCACACATATCACCCTGCCTGCTTCATGGTTTCTGAAACCGTAAAAGTGATATTTGTTTGATTTACCTAATTATTCACTTGAGCACAAATTTGTGATTAAATCAATTTAATTGACATGCATTACTGCAGATGGGAAACCCATTTTAGGCCAGCATAGGTTTCAGAAACCCTACTGGGGACATTTTTAAGGGAGTTATAGTTGATTAACTCATATACCTCCCTGTGCCGTTGCATAACATCATATTTCAGAATTTATATATATTTATATATCCATCACTAAAAGTAATAGGCGTATACTGAACCATCTGTTCTTACCCAGTGCTACACCTGACTCTTGAATTAAATCTGCGTAATACAGTGAAACCCAACCCTTCTTGGTGGTGATAGTCTTTCAGCCATACCCTGAAAACAGAACCAATCGGTTAAAAGAGGGACAATTGCTATCAACATTGTAGAAGTTACAATGACCTGAATATATACATGATAGCAATGGAAGAGGAATGGCTTTCTCTTAAATATGACCAAGTCTCAAAGACAACTGAGGTTTACTTTGGAAATGTATTTCCACGGAACAAAATTTTCATACATTCAAAATGGATTTTTATGCATTGTTGATATTTGTAAACCCTTCATATACCAGATTTAGAGTTAGCACCTTTCAATAATACCCTTACATACACGTAAACCATATATTTGTATGCATGGGCTACATCAGAAAGTATTTTGTAAAAAAAGTATAAAGTCCAAAAGCAGGCTTAAATGCAATGCTTACAGTGAGACATACCTTTTACCATAATATCCAGAAAAGTGCTCCTTATACGAGCCTTAAATACGTTTTAGTCAGTTTGGTCAAGCAAATCCCAGTGGTAGGATAGGGCTATAAAGGCTTGAATTCCTTCGATAGTAGCAAGTATTTGATATCAGAACGCAAACGGGCGTATTAGGGAGTCTGCCGAGCTTTTCATACAGGTTCCATCGGTCTATTTAGAATGGTTACGGTTTTTTTCACGGCTAACTCAGGTACCCTTTCCTCTGTAGTGACAAGTGTCCATAGAAATCATCCTTTATGCATACAACAGTGCACAGTGGTTTACCGGGATCATATATCTTTCATCAGGGGGTCTCTTATTCATCAAAGTAACATTAACATTGAATATTATTAAGATATATTGAAGGATAATCCCGCATTCCATGGAGGACTAATGGTTTTTTTTTTCAGGAATGCTCATTTATGAGAAATCCCGAAAACGGAGTCGGACTCTTAACAATATTTTTCCGTATTTGAAATTTCTTCTCCTTGTCCCAAAAACCTGTGGTAGTTCAGCATGACCAGTGTGCCGGGAAAATAAAATGATTCAGACTGTATTTGTGAGTCATAATAATTTCACACTATCCATCTTGAGTGAAACATAATTGAACATGTATGGTTGGGTGTTCGACATCTGAGGATAAATTGTTCAGAAGCTGACATGTTTTTATCTGTTTTCTCTGTGGATATACAAGCAAGCCAAGTCAGGAATTCAGTCAGAGAAAATGCGGTGATGCGTGGTCAAACGTAATTTTGTTTAATAGAAGTGCTTAACCTGTCTAGCCGGTCAACGGCCGACTCCTCAAAAATGGATCTGGTAAAAAGACAATCAGGTGCGATTTAAATAGACAAACCGGCTTCTGTGGCTCAGGGGTAGAGCGCAGGACTCAAAGCCGGGAGATCGTGTGTTCGAACCTCAGCCGAGGCGGTGATGTTTTTCACGGTCGGCCCCCACCCAGGGTGAGCGCTCTGCAGGCTTAATGGGAAGGTCGTGCCCAACGGCCGTGTCTCACTCACAAACGTGTGCGCCTTTCGGGGGTCGTCGGTGGTATGATTACCAACCCAGGGCCCGCAGGTGCAGAAGTCACCGGGCCTGGTTAATGCCTGGATATCAAATGAGAGGAAAGGTGTGATACTGCCCAGTCACGTAGTCCGAAACCGGAATGGAAATCTGCAGATGTACAAATAATTAGTTTAGCTAGCATTAAAAAAAATGGAGGCAGTTACCTCCAACAAAAAATATCAAAAAAAATATTTAAAAAAAATTAAAAAAAGAGGGGGTGAAATAGTGTGATAAAACATTTATAGAATGGCAATTTATGTAGATGATAACATTTTATTGGAAGGTTAGGACTTTGATTGGAGGATTAGGTCCTGACTCTTTTCCCATTGATGCAGGTCTGTCGTGGGCAGACTTTTACTGTAGAATGTGACGGGCCAGGTCATGTAATTTCATTAATACATATTTCTAAGCAAGAGATTGTTTTGTGTAATTAATAAAATAATTACTTACCTTTACTTTAGTTCAAGGCATAAGCCTTGCATACTTGAAAAACATGATGGGGTTTTATGGCAAATGAGACAGAAGACCTTTCCCATAATATCATAATCTGATTCCCTTCTGCCGCATATTAAGTAATATATATTTCTTTACACCAAATAACTTTTGCTCAACTTTCAACACTGTGTTCATAGACAACAAGTGATTATAATATTCAAGAACTTACGGTTGGCTAAAAATATAATGACGAGGCAATTGACACATGTCGTATGCTAACCTTTTCCGACTGACAGATTATTGAGGCAAATATTGCTAACTATAAATTGAATGACAGAAATTATTTCGAAACGTTAATATGTTGTTCTTTATCCCCTAAAATGTGAGGCGGATAAAATATACTGTCTCCACCCTTATAAAAGTGGTGATGCACATATATAACCTTTAAGACCACATAAAGCGTTAATGTAAGTTAAAAAAACCTGTACAGAGAGAGAGAGAGGGGGGGGGGGGGGCTTGAATTTATAACATATACGTCAATAATGAGTTCTACTCCAGTAACGGACAACTCTGCCGTAAATGTAGTGTGCGATTATCCCAAGTTCCATATATGCGCCGCCAACCTTAGTCCCTAATTGCGTCAAATACAATCCGTCTCTGATATATGTACATCAATAAATAGTTACACTGTACGTTGAACTTAACTCAGTATGTATAATATTTCTCCGTATTATTCAGTGAGTAAATTTTCAACCTTCCGCGTTTTAGCTGCCATATCAATGTGCTATTCATCTGGGACATATAAACTGACCCTTCGTCTCTTCTTACCCCAGTTTTTGCTATTATTCTCTACATGCGAGCTTGTCCCGGCCGTAAACCTGTCACGTATAACAAGTAGTAGTAGCAGCCGGCCTTTGGCAAGCTGTTCGTCCATCTTGTGAACATATTGAATATTTGTCATACACGACAAAGCAAAGTAACGTATGTATTTGCGGGCCGCTCAAAGCCAGCGTAAGATACCGCCCTTCACGGTCAAAGGTGTTAATGTGTTTAGTCGTGGGTTTAGTTTGTCTTTTTTCCTGTCAGTTTTTGTAGTTGATATGTCTTTTTATGACAAAAAAAGTGAGAGACGAGATATCTAGATGGATCAGTCAGAGACAGGAATACACGGGTCATAAGCCAGGAGAAACCCCACAATTCTTTCATTTCTTCTTATATATATAACTGCTCTCAGTTCTGGATCATTGATAGGCCTTGAAGCATTGAAAGAAATTCTTCATCATTTTACATGGAATAATACATATATTTGACTACCAGCCGACTATCGATTTTTACGATAAGCAAACCTGAAAATACAAAAAAGTGATATCGTTTGTACATGTACTTACTTATCAATGAAATATGTAATCGCAAGATTACGCGTCAATAAGCTTCAACAGTAAATAAGTAGGTACCAGCTCATACTTGACAAAAAATGTTAAGCCTTAATTAATGACTCTTGGCAGACCCTTATTATAATAGGAAGTGATCGAAGTTGCATGCCCTGTGCTTTATTAGATAAAGTGGGGACGACGGTAAATACATCACGTTTGCACTGTAGATCACAGATGGTTACCTACGCAAAACCTCTCTCCGATGGTGAAACAGTTATTTGATAATACAGACAGTGGTTTGACAGTTTACGTCCGAAACCGCTCTAAATACTCCGAAGTTCTGCAGCAGGGGAGTACTTCCTGTGAAACTCCTGAATCTTACAGAAGAGAAAGCATATGCTGTTAAACTGCTGGTGCTTACAGAATGTTGTTAGGATCGCATGCTTGTTTACGTCTCCTATTTCAAGCAAACTAGTTGGAACATATTCAGAGCAGAAATGCAACATCTGCTCCCAAAGCAGCATATGCTAGATATAGGTAAAAGTAATCGGGAAACATCCACAGGAATGTATTTATTAAATGCCAACTGCACAGAGAAAACGCATTACTCAGCAATCATCTACAAGGAACTGCCTAACATGGACTTTGAATAGAAAAAATGTACAAAATATACCTATTAACATGTAGATACAGGAGTAAGTCTGTGTTATAGTAAGAGTCTAAAGAAAAAAATTATACCTATGTAAGAAGTTTTCTTCAAAAGATCAGAAAATATGTTTGTAAATTATGAAATTGTAAAAAGCAGATCTACAGTAAGTGCTATGATCGTCTGAATTGCTTATCGTCCGATAGGTGGCACCACCGTGCTGTAGTTGCCATGTATATCCACTTGGCAACCTCCCGTGTACAAAACGAAAGGACAGCAACAGACAAAGGCCGTAGGTGTCAGCATATTTTAAATCAATGGCTTAACTGAGATATGACCTTTTTTCTAATATTAAATTGCAACTGAAATACAATGAAAGACTGAAAGACAAACCTTTAGAGGAACGCATAAATATCTGATTGTTAAAGTCAAATATTTTTTCTTATAAAAGTTGAAACTAATATTATTACTTTTAATACGTCACGTCTGAGAGACGCTGGTAAACAATTTAAAATATATAACATACATTGTTGCTTTATTTTTACCATTTAGTTCGTCACATACTTTACAAGTACACATTTAAACTTTTTTAGCCTATTGGTCAATTTATTCATTAGTCAACTCATCTTAAGAGGGGTGAGTTATTTCAGCCGGAATTTATATGTTTGACCGTTAGCAACAATACTTAAACAAATCTGAACGGATTGTAAAAGTATTTTCAGGAAAACACGGTAAATTATCCAAGGAGCAACTGGTCGAATTTTGGGGGTGATCCGGGTCACCATCTGGATCCAGGAATATATTAAAGAGGAAAAAGCTGCATTTCTGATGCTAGGGGTAATGGGGTAATAATCTGCAGCGGCGGAGGTCTGCGCTTCTCTGTGCCCTTCTAAAGTTTCGCAGTGGAAACACACCTCAAGCAACTTATAACATCTCGTTCATAGTAAAAGTGCGTTCGACTACCTTGCTAATACTATTTGCTAAAGCTATTCTCGACCATTGCCTGGCACACATGGGACTTTTGTGAGATGGTAGTATTAGCGGACAATTTACGTATCAATATGCGAATGTGTGAGACTTATTATACTCTGGTAATTAATTAATTAAATCGTTGTACTGACTATTCCATATGTACCTTTAGTGTTACTAACAGTGGACAAAACTGACATTGTTGTCATTTTATATCACATATAACACTAAAGCATCTGACTGGCGGCGTTTACACGGAAACGAGACTAATCAGGGAGGCTAAACGGGGGAGGCAACAATAACGTAAATCATGACGTATCTCAAGAGTAAATTTGTTCAATTAAAACAATAAAGTTGACATAAATCTCAATCAGTTTAATATTGCAGAATTTAATTAAGAATAGCTGTTTTTCGCGCACTAAGTACCTGCTGAATAACCTGTCTATTATTCCACCCAGTACACCATTAGTTAATACATTAATTGGCTATCCTTCAATTGAGTAATCCATTTTCTTTGATGGATGTTATTAGCAAAACTTTAATAAGAAAATAATGTCCTCTTGCAAATTATTTTAAAGTGAATTATGTAAAAGAAAAGACACAATTTTCTCAGAAAAGCTAGCACTTAACTCATCACATGTTCAATTAATTTTATCCTCACTTCCCAAGTAAGTTTTAAAATAAATATGTTTAAATGTGATTTGATGACAAAAAAGATACAAGATTTCAGTCAAGCTTTCAATAGTTATTCTCTCCTTGCATTTCTCTTAAAGTTTCTTACATTTTACTCTCTCGTTAGATTATACCCTACAAAATAAATGTAATAAAATACATAGTAGTTTTGTTAAGACTGATTTTACCCAATCTGTGTGTACCTTTATTGAGTTTAACAACAATTATTGGTCGAGGATGAAAACATTGGTTACCAAGGTAACTTATTTTCCCTGAAATGGGAATATTAGATGTAAACTTTAAAAAAATATTTTACTTAAATGTCATTTCAATGGCCTACCTGAAAATGAATATAGGCGTTTATATTGAAAGCAACCTATTTTGCTGCCCTCAGTAAGCATGTGGGATTCTTATTCACGTGAACCTTTGGCCGAAATGGCTGATGGTGATTTTATGGTTGTAAAATTCATTCTGTTGAATAAATATTCACATCAGCGTTTCAATATTGAAGTCCCATGAAAACCAAAATACATAAGTTTTTTTTTTCACTACCTCTATGTGTCAAACTCAAGGTTCATTTGTTCGTCTGTTACATTTTAAAACTTTATTCACTCAAATCTCTTCTAGTACCCTTCCGCCAGATTGTGTTTCTACCTAAAACGTATTTGTTCCTGTTATAGGCAGTGTGGGACGGCCGGGACTACTTGTCTTAACTCTAAAGTTACATTTTTTTTTACAATTCAAGGCAACACCATATGTTTACATTTCAACGGTGCTTGTCTGCATGTTATTACTTATTAAGTAAAAAAACATTTTATGTAAGTAACCTTTAAATAATACTTATCAAACGGGCTAAATTACCCTATCCACTAGATTTATACCTACGCAATATGTGTATTTATAAACCGCGGTGCATTGTGGGGGTCAGATTATGACGCCAACAAACCCTGCATTGCTCTCCTCGTTATCCTTAGCCATGTTACTACTTTTGCCTGAAGACATTAGCTTTCTGGCTTACAGGTACTGTGATACCCCAATTTCTTGTCAAACCCTGTCTTCCCCCCCCCTCTCTCTCAGTGGTAAAAAGGCATGTTGTTTTTTTTTATATAAATCAATGATGTGTGGATGCTTTTGTGATGATAATATTATGATGATATATTATGTGAATGTAATATAAATATATTCAAAAACAGATGCTGTTTGACCATAGAATATTGAATAAATTATCAAGAAAGTCTGTTATAATGTTATATTGAGTGGATTGACATGTTTTAGAAAGATACAAGCAGGGCCATAGATCACGTGACCGTCATTGATGTATGGAAGTGTTTTAGGCTTACACTCGCTCTATAGAAAAATACCAAATGTCATGAACCCGTCAATTAAATGTTATGTAGATATCTTTTTAATCCGACAACACACACGAATTATCGTTTGGCCTTCGTTAGATTTTCTATTCACTAGTTCCCGCAAAATTTATTGATTTTAAAACGGGTTACGTTGAAAAACCTGGTAGAAATTTAATGAAGACAAGTGACTTCCGTTCATGGGAGCTTCACCATTTCCTGTGACGCGTGATCAGAAAGGTCGACAGGTTAAAGAAAAAACCTTTAGCTTGAACGATGTCTACACGAATAATCTCAATTCACAAGATCAAGTAATCATACTTTGGAGCGAATTAGACAGTATTCTCTTTCGTTCAAAATCCGGAAAGTTGCTAGCATATTATGCACGAGGTAGGTATCCACTTTTTGGGTGTCATTTAGGATTTAAATAAAAAAAGGATGACAGGATTTGTATTAAAAAAATGCTATCATATGGCGATCGCGTTTTATCAAATTGAGCGAATACAGCTACATAAAAAAATAAAATGAGATGTCTCTACGAGCTTTGAATAATTTGCTCAATGGCGGAATTTACGTGATCTGCTTTAAGGCGTGTAGGATGTGTTCAAACGTTAAGTAAATGGATATATTCACATGAAAGGGCGATAATACATGGGCTGTGTGCATGGTTTGGTACCATAATCAAGTAGGGATAAGTTGGCCATTGGTGACTCGTTTAAGCTCAGCAGTTTTAACCAATTTAGGCGTCAACATTCGGCGCAGACATCTGCTTTAAGTCTTATTAGTTGAATGGTGTTCTGTCGTATACCTTTTATTAGATGTTGCTCAAAATGCACATTATTTTCTTTTCAGAGGGTGACAAGGGCCGTAACGAAATGGTTACTTTTCTATCTTGTATATCTTATTAACAGTTGTATCCATTGTATAGACAACATGTTTAAGGTCCCTTATATATATATATATATATATATATATATATATATATATATATATGCATTCCACTTAAACGTTTAAGGCCACACTTGTTTAAATTTGACCGTAAATACACTGTTTCAACAGGAGCTTAATCCATTGTACTTCAATACATCAAATAAAAGGAAAAAAAACAAAACATCTCGACGTGTTTTTGAGTTTAGCAAACGTAAAGCTTGGGATCTATTACTACATTGTGGTAAAGGTCAATATAATTAATAAAATCCATCATGCATTCATGAGATCATAAACAGAAGTGCACATATGTTAGGAGAAACAAAAGTCCTGTATATTAATTGCATGTCACGCAGCGCCACATGGTACCAACTTTACAATGGTCGTCATAAAAGAAGCGGCGTAGTGTAGGCAGCAAATATTATTGTTAAACCTTGAACGAGTATTTAATGTAACGTATCGAACTTCGGCTACAAAGAAGAAAGTGTAGAGCCAGTCAATATGGAAAAATATAATATATTTGATTATTTTTGTGGAAATATCTATAAAATGCTTCTCTTTAACTTAAAATTTAAATCAAGATTTCATAATAAGTTATAATAAGAGCATCATTGCTGTTACGAGGAACAAACAGAAACAAAGCAGGCTGTGTTGCTGCCTTTCGTATTTATTGTATCAGCGGCAAACCCATAATTACGTCGTGCGACCTGCGACATCTGGGATAAAGTGTGTACGGAGAATGACTGACCCCATGAGCGGTTTCGAGAAACTGGGAGAAACAAACTATCAGAGTTCTATATGGCCGTGGGATGCGACGCGAAAGTACTTCAGGCAGGCGAGAATTTATCGGCGGAGAGACGTATATTGGAAAAGTTTTGAAGGAACAACGCTTTTTTTTGGCCACGCCCAAATCCTCAAATTAGAGTAGGATGTAATCCTTCTCTGTTTAAGTGGCAGATTCAGTGACACGTTCATACTAGAAAAACAATAATTTTGTTTCCAATGAAAAAAGCTGAATTTATACCAGGCTAAGTTTTATTTCATGTATTCTAACTTTATCCTTTAAAAGTAAATATGATGTACTTAAATATCATTAGCCATACAGAATTTTTTCCACACGTGTGAAAAACTCAGTAAATTACAAAATGTAAACTATGAGTGCCTCTTAAAGAGCAATGGGTGTTATACGAACTGGTTTCAAGGGATGTTCCTATGGTTTGGGTTCACGCAATGTAAACATGTTTGGATGATTATTTCACTTACCTTATAATAAATATGAACATGAATCAATTTAGCACTGGATTCAGATGTGGAAGTAATTGGCCAGATCTCTGGACAATAAGAAATAAGCGAAAATGTAGAAATGATTTACTCAGGCATCTGACTTTATTAGATTGGTACAGAATTAACTGTAGGACAATGTTAGGTTGTATAACCCTGTGCATTAAGAATTGCGTGAGTTCATCCCCTTCTAGGGAGGTTTTAATTAGATCAGTTACTTCCTTCAATGATAGAAAATGAAGGGTAAAAGACGGATGTCTTTTGGTTCAAAGCGAATAAACCGGTGTAGAAACAACTCATAACTTTAGACAAAGCATACGGAAAAGTTCACTATCCTCAAAAGAGGCCGTAGCGTGCAGTGTCTTTGTAAATGGCCTCCCTCAAGCGTTGCACCAGTTATTACAAACTTGCACTTTGATGAATTGCGATTTTTTCTTCTTTGAATGATAACGGGGAACACCTCTCAGCGGGTTTATTACCGTGATGACATTGATCCTTCCGGGTTGCCAGTATTCATTGCATTAGGAAATTGTTCCTCAAGAGTCTCATTTGTTTCTTCAAATCATCAGCAGTTTCAGCGGACGGCGAGTCCAAAACATTCCTAGCATTTCTTGGCCTGTCATTCTTTAAATTGCTACGTAATGTATGGGATAGGTGAGGTGAGAGGTCATCCCTAATTCCAAGTATTTGGACTTCAGAAGATCACCGATAAACCAAGTCAGGCTTGTCAATCCATCTTTTTTTTAAGTAACTCTTTCTGAAGATTTAGGGAAAATAGCGCTAATGATTCTTTTCTTACTCGTTCATACATTATCAATGTATGATCTATATTATTAAACACTGATACAGCCTAAGAACAAGAATCTAACACTTCATAATTATTTTCTGTGTGCAAGTGCCCAGTCTCTATATCCACATGCTCAAATTACCCAAACACGCAAATGAAATGTTATATTAAGGTTTCTGAAATTTCCGATCTGTATGTCTTAGGTAGTGCACACAGTCAGTGTTGCGAAATATGCTAGGAAACTATTCACTCTCGTTAAAGCCAAAAACTATGTCAACCTGGACCACTTATTCTTCTTGTTGTTCTTTCACTTTTGTGAAACTTTATATATACATTTCAAAGATAGTTTGGTGGAGGAAACCGCCTCCATTTTGTAATGCTTGCTTAGTTGAGTACTATGTATGTCTGCAGAATTTTATTCATTCCAACTTGCTCCGTGTACTACTCCTGTGGTGCCTTAGTGAGAGTTATCTCCATTGCTGTGTCAGAACACCTTGGAACCCCCGAAAGGCGCACTCGTGTTTTAGAGAAACTCGATTGTTGGCACAGTCTTCACAATTCTTCACCTACCATCCAATACAGGTTTGGTTTTTTTTTTTTAGTTTCTCTTTAGCCGGGTATTATATTAGTAAATTCATGTGCCGTTGTCTTTTATTGATACTTGCCACCCAGGCCTCCCCTAATTTTTCATTTTAATTGGATATCGGATACTCTTCTATATTTGAAAAGCAATCCCCATAATTATAATTTTTTACAAGATTGCACACTTTTTTTTACAAATTTACATCAAGGCTTATTTTGCAGACCAACTTTGCTGATTAACCCGTCATTTATCCGAATGTTATTTATTCAAATCTTACACTTGCTAAGGTGGTTTATTAAAAGGTACCTAAATTTATATTCTAAGTTCATGTTGTTCTTGTGTAGCATTTATATTTCATTTCTAAATATTCACAATAAATCTCCTATAGCTTTCCTCTATAATAGTTCTTATATTTGCATCCTTGATATTAAATCTGGCAGTAAAATGATCCCAATGTTAATATTTATGTCCGTTATAATGCTGAATATGAAATCTTTATCGATATATATTAATGGACATTTTATATGTGTAAGGAATACTTCGATGCGAATATGGGATCATCTCGTCCAAGAACTACTTGTATATACATAAACGAAAGCATAAGCTTGGTTAAAATTCTGACTTCCAGCAATTTAAAGGTCTTCTTTATTCTGTAGAATGGTTATGAATCAATGAAATGAATCTTGTTTCCATCGAGATATTTATAGAAAACTTAGTTTTCTTTAATTTTTTTACGAATCCCATGCTGCTTGCTTTATTATTACCTTAGTTGAACTCAATTAGCAGCGTTTTTCAGAACAGGGGTTTTATTACACAACCCTTTTCAGTCTAACCCTGCGTTTGTCTGTTCACCAAACACTACCTAATTATACCTAAGCATATAATGTTGACCCTTTGTTTGGTATTTTGTAAATAAATGACAGTTTCTTCCCTTGAAAAGATATAACATATGTTTTTTTGTAATAAGATGCAGGATAACTTTCTAAAAAGGGTAGGACGTGGCCTAGTGGTTAAGATAAGCGTTGGACTTCGGAGCAGAAGGTGCCCTGTTTGAACCCCGCCGGTGCCTCAATAGCATAATAATGAAATCTTTTTGGACATCAGAGGTTTGTTCTAATATCGTAACGATTGGGTATGACTCTTGGATTATTCCTTACCCGTGCTAATTAATTATGAAAATAACTTATCATTCCTACTGTATTGCTTCTTTCATTCACTGAAATACACAGTGCCACCAAACAGACCATGGACCTTTCCTTTGAAAAATAGAAAATAATTAATTTGTTCATTATCAAATTATGATTTTAATAAATATGTGTATTCTTTATACTGAAGAACGGTAGGAGTTTTCCTTAAAGAGATCAAAGAAAATTAAACTGTCAAATGATTCTACTTATGGGATTTCCCGTGATGTATAGTCTGAGGAACATATATTAATCATCTTTCTTTTAGACTTACTTATTACAGAAATCGCATATCAAGACATTCAGCTGTTTGAATTACAGTGTCTAACGAATTATACTGTAATAATTCTATTTGTGATTACACAGTCGATACGTCTCTCTTTTTTGTCTCAACTGGCGTCATTGTATGTCTGAAGTATGTATATTTTACAGTATCGTTCGCTTCTATGTTCGTTAACTTCGTTTAATATCTCATTTAACTTGGCAAATAACTCTCCTTCGGTTGATTGTTTTAACGTAAATGGTATTTTAATGGTATCATTAACTGAAGTTAATGACTTCATCTCCCTACAGATTTCCATTAATGGGATGCCATGGGTACGAAAGTTGTAAAATAATCAATTTCTCCATTTAAAGATAAACATTCGGTTTTCCGCTTGATTTTAGTAATTTTAAATCAAGGTTTTCGTCTTACTTCATAGCAGCATCCAGATAATCCTCTGCAGAAAATGCACACTAAACCTTTTCGTCGCCTCTTGGCTTTAACCCTCTTCTACATTTTTCTTTAAGTAAGACAAATTTCAAGCAATGTGAAGTGAAACACAATGGAAAATAGTGAAGCTTTGAGTCTTTAAAAGGGATTACTTGAAATTTTAAATCTAAATTTAAATTCTAAAATTTTAATTTTTTAGGCTTCGGGAAGTATTTAGGGTACACAAGTAAGACATACGCCACTGGAGTCACCTGTTAAAGGTTTTTAATATATATCATGTTGTGGTTTATACATTTTGTATTATTTTCTCTCCGCAACAGAAGTCGCTTTATCCTAGTGTTGGTTCGATTGATATGTATCCATAAACTTCATTTCAAAATAAGATTCCAGGAGTCGACGTGTGATCTGAAATTCAATTAGTCCAATTTCGATTTACAAACCCGATAAAATATGAAAAGTCCAACACTTTCCAGTCGGATAACTCTACATACTTGAAGATGGTCTCAGGAGGTCAACAGGTGCATTTCCGGCGCCTTGGAGTTGCCGTTGAGGGAGATCGGGCGCTGAATCGGTGAAGCTCGCTCAGCTGGGTGATGGATCAGACTTGAGATGGGCATCTATCTTTCGGCGACATGTACACACGACTGTTTTCCCGTAGGGATCACGCCGGCTGCCTATGTTTCGCCCTTTCTCAGTTTAGCTACCTCCTTGAATGTTTTTATTCAATACTGAATAAATTAATTATACAGTGCTCGTAATTGTGATGGTCATTTACCTTTTATAAATCTATTATACAACTGAGAGTGGCAGCAAATCGTAGTCACGTGATACTTTGTAGGAACGCCTCGGATATACCCATTATTTGGCCTAGAAATGTCGCGGCCAAGTGAGTGGTGTGGTAAGAGGTAATATTCCATATTTCCAGAAATCCGGGGAAATTTGATATCATATGAGAAATTTGGCGAAGTGTCCATCGGAACGCTACTCGAAAGCTTAACCAGTGTAGACTTCGGGTGAACCTGGCCCATCGAGAACCCGTTAAGGACGAACCAGGCCGAAGTCGCCCAGATAGTGAATACAATAATCGAACATTTAGATTTGGGAAAACTTAAATGATGAGAAACTAAGGAACGTGCATTTAAGCCTTAAACGGTCGCAATTTGGCGCATCATTATGGTTTAATTATCATTTTACCTTCTCCAGAAGGTAAAATGAGTTAATTGATCTGCCTGTTATAAATTTTTATTCCGAATTGTCATGAACAAATTTCCTGACTTGTTTAGGGATATGGGGAACACCTAAGGAAGATTCTTAACTAATACGAGATAGGACGAGATTTTTTTGTTATTATTATTTTTAAGGCTGTAAAGCCCGAGAACAAGCTATTTTGAAGTTTTCTTTAGTCACCATTGTTTTCCTGGCTACAGCCATCAACCCCTGTTAGGGTCGCCTTCTTGTGGCGAGCAGAGCTCACTTGTGATGCAACATTCGGGTTGGTGAACATATATTTTCTCAGCACGTGTGATCAGGATCCTGGAGGAGGTTATGTTCGGTCTCTGGCTGTTTTTTTCTAGTTTCTTATTTACTAATACAGTGGTGACTTCACACTCCGACCTGTAATAATCCGAAAACCTTGCAGTTCAACTGTTAATGTAAAAAGAACGAACGGAACCCATAGAAATAAGCCTTGACAAACCGACAGCATGGGACTCCGACTCCGAAATGACATTCCATGACGCAAACAAGCATTCCGACGACTTTTCTGCCTTAACCATCGGACATGTTTACTTTTCATTGATGTTAATCGACGGGCCCGTGTGCATTGTACACGGATCAAGTAGGCATGAAATCAAGTGATGCATATCGTTCAAACCATACTGGATCCACTGATTGAGTGAGTTTGTCCCACTAATTAAGTCAGTTTGCATCATTTAGTTGGCAAAAACCTCTCCATGTGAGGACCTGGTAGGCATAGTTTTTTTGAGAAATCCAACAATGTGACATGTTTAGACATTGGAGGATTTCGATGCGAAAGACGGAGCTCAGCGCAATCATGTGAAAGATGCCATCTTCTTTATACGTGGGAAGCATGGAAGAATGTGAAACGATCAACCATAGCAAACTACAGGCAGTATACACGAATATTACCGACCAACCTGTCAATCTATCAATTTATAATAGCAATTTAAAATACGCACATAGCTTATAAAAACAGAAATAAATAATAAATACTACGAACATACCCTTCAAACATCAAACCAACCTTGAATCGTGAACCTTAGTTACCTTTAGCGACTTGACAATCCGACAACTTTGCTTTCCGACGTAAATGGGGATATTACATTTAGTTTTGAATTATCAAGTCACGACGTACTGTATTTGTTATTTATGATATTTGTTTCTCCCACAAGAGGCTTTATTTCACAAGTTTTGGACGGAACATTAAAGCATGAATTTTTGGAAAATATACATTTTTGCTACCTAATGGTGCGCCTTTATTCTGGTGGGCAGAATAGGTCTCTGATGCAAATATCAAGTTTATGAACCGTGACAAATCTTTCAGCTTGGATTAATATTTTTCGGGGATATAATCATATATTTTAATCAGAATGTGTGAGGGACCAATCAGATCCATATATACTACTGCTGATAAAGACAATGACGAAAAGCAGACACGAGTCTAACACTGTTCAAGGACGAAAGCAGAAGTCAAATCGTGAAAGTTGGGAGTCAAAACTGCACTGTAAAACAATTTACAGTATGTAGATTTTAGTGTTATATAACATGGGACAATGTCACGGTTTGAAGGCGCAAATTAATAGTTCTGAATTCACCCGGAGGTCGGAGACTTCTATCTTTTCTGACATTGTCATGACCGAGGTGCCGAAGTGCCGATTTATTCCATGAAATGTATAGTATACTCAATAAAGCGCAAATCGTACCGCTGAGAATGATTGTTCCTGCGCAAATGAAAATTAACTAAAATGGCTTGAATCAAGTGAATGTGTGAGTTTCGCACAACTTCCGCAGATTGTCGATTAATCGATTTTGCCATTTAAACTTTATTAAGCTGTGAATATATATTTAAATATTCAATATTTCTTGAATTTAAGGTTTTAATTTAATTCCAAAACTGTAATAGGAACACGGATCAGTCTCGATGGTAATGTTATTAATGTTTATTTATTTTGGGATAAAAAATGAAATTTTTTGGAAGTTTAAGTATCCTTTAAATAGCCATTTGAATAAATACAAATGACCGATGAAATATCCTGAGGGGTTTCACTCCCGTGGGATTATATGTTGTGGTATAAAATATAGTGATGGGCCATTTAAGGACTAACAACTAATTTGCTTAAGGATGCGATCAACAGGAAAACAAAATCTATTTCCCCTAACACAGTCCAAAGATTTTACAATAGAAAAATAACATTTCGTCGACCTTTTTATGTGAGAAATCCTGCTAACGAACGAAAACAAAGCTCCAAAAGATGACAAGAATTTCAACTTCATTTCATGAAATGAAATAACTTCACTTCAAGAAATATTTTATAATCACCCGATTTGGTATGAGGTCTTAAGATCAGGGTAAACATTTGATGCTTGGACCAGTTCAATCACCTCATTACAATGCTTCACTGATTGCCATTATGACGTAAGCATCGCTCTGCAAGCTTGGCATGAACCAAACGGGAGGTCAAATATAAAATTCAGGAACGCTGCACGGGAATCGTCTGACTCATAAAGACGGCCTTTGTGTCGCATCCATTGACAGACCGTTGATAGACCACTTTTTAACCTTAATCCTGGGAATTTCTTACTCCAAGAAGCCAGACGTCTGGTCGACATAGTTACATGGAAAAAAGTCAAGTGTTTCTGTGTTAGAGCCAAATACATCGTTTGCATCTATATTTATCTCAGTGGCCATTTCCATCCGTTTTGCTCAATACTCACGAATTGTCAGGAATGATTGGAAAATGCATATGATGCAAAGTAATATCAATAAATTAATACCACAGACATAGCATGATTATATTATTTTTTAATCTTTACACTTTTCAGTTAAGACATTGGCAGTTTTAACTATATATATGTTTACATGGAACTTACATGATTGTAGTAGTGAAACATGTGTAGTCTAAACATTTCAGTTTTATTATTAGATTTGTCCTCGTATATTTGATTGAAAGGGAATCGGCATATCTTTATACACCCACATACACACACACATCTATGAACGATAATTCTTGTATATATGTAGATGTAGATGGAATGTATATCTCAATAGCATCGATACCCTGTCAAATAATCTGCTGCACGCATGCTGCATTCGTCTGATTAATTATTTCACTCAACCACTGCTTTGAATAGCAGGGATTCCCAAGCGGGGGTTTTGATAAAGAAATGTATGCTCTTATCAGTAAGAGCTGGGTATTTGCAATGTAACAAAGTCTAAAAGATGTGATTTACGTAAAACTTAGAAATTATTTTATTTAGGCAGATTTTTTTTGGAATTTCTGCCCCTTGTTCTAGACTATGTTTCCAATTAGACCTCAAAAATAAGAGGCTATCAGTCCTATTTTATCCTAAATTTACATATATAAAGAATATATCCAGACGCAAACTGAATTATTAAACATGATACCCATACTAAGGCTTTCCATGTCTGGGATAAGTCCACTTAAATTCCGATTCGTAACACGATATATATATATATATATATATATATATATATATATATATATATATATATATATATATATGTCAGTAGACAATGTCTGTGCTACGGTTAATAAAGAACAGGAGAAGTTTTTAATATAATTCAGTAGGGTCTAGGAAAACTCCCACAATTCCATGCAAGCTTCGTGAACGTTGAGTCCAATTTAGATACATCTCATATTTTAGATATTTTGTTTTATCAGACTAGGCTATCTTTCTAAGGTATCGTTTTGTTTGTTTGTTTTTTTCTGACTTAATGAAACTGCAGACATTGGCGTATTCTACACATAAATCGTTGTCTTGTTTCGGTTGATATATACAGAGGAATGATGAATTCCCTGTGTCTTCCTCCTAAGTCTTAACGTTTTTGTCCTTATTTATTCAAATTGAATGGGCAGGACGGATGGTGTTTCTAACGGAAAGCCAAAACCAATTGATTTTGTATGAAAATTGATATTTCGAAACTGTTTTCAATTTTTTATTGAATCTTAAAATAATAAGAATACATGGAGAATTATACATAACGTAACATAAAACCATTAGAAGTGAACAGTTAGTTTGCTAGTTTCACGAAATTAATTTCACAAGGAGTGTCTATCCATGAGCAAACGTTATCTCGTACGTAATATGATGAGGGAAAAGCATGACAATTTGTCTGAGAAACAGTAAGGATTAAGCTAATGCAATGTGATGTATCACATGTTTTGTCATTCAGTATGGGATGGTATTTGTTAAGGGTTTCATGCTGACCCGTGGTTTTCAACTTTGTTCTTGTAATAGTTCCGGTCTGAAGACGTTTTTACAGCCCTTCCATACAATTTTGTTCCAGAAACCTATGGATGCCACACTGTCATTTATTTGATCTAATTTCGTATTTTCAGTCGATGAGATCTAATTACCTAGAGCCATTATGGCTACACGTTTCTGAAAGTCGTGCATCTTGTCAATTTAATAAATTGATTCTGGAGGGACGCATGAATCATCTAAAATATTATGTTCTTCATTTTTCTTTAAATTTTCGTTGCATGCAGGTTACGTGTAAAATGATCAGTACTTTAGTGCCTCTAGTTATCACGGTATCGTGGAGTCAGAATCGCTCTTCAAACTATCTGAATCAAAAACAAATATCAATATCCAATCCTAAAAAAAAAAAAAAAAAAAAAAAAACTTGTGACCAAATATCTGTGTTAAAATTTTTTTTTTAATTTGACAAATTGTTTCCTTCTGTCTCAAAGTAGTAGTCTCGTAACCAGGTTTGCGGGTCTAGGTCACGGGACCACTACTGTGAGACAGAAGGACAAAATTTGTCAAATTAAGATTCCGGGTCTCACTGATGGTCTCTGAAGTCTTGCTCTCGATCATGATGTCGTTCTCGAAGTAAAATGGTCTCTGTCGCTACTCTGGTGTCTCAATATATAATGTATATTTCACGCAATGCATTCGCGTGCTATTTAATTTCTTATTGTTATTTCCTCTTATAAATAAGCGGTTTTGCGGTTGCGCAACTTGTTACCTCGTGGTATTATATCAGTTAGATACCTGCTCATAAAGGTTTGCTGGTATTTTAGATAAACCATTGGCTCCGAAATAAAGAAGTATAAGACAATCGGGCTGACGTATGGTCTCAAGTTTCGATCTCGGATTCCATGATATTATTCTCGATCAAAGTCTTGACCATCCTGCTACTCAAAACGAGGCTCTTCCTGTTGAGCACCGTGAAACAGCGGGGAAAACCTTTCTCAGCTGTCAAATTGTAAAATCAAAATTTGTTCAAAATCGAAGAAATACCTGCTGCTTACAATTCACATGCACAGGCTTAATATTTTTATTCACTTCAGTGAAGCCCCTACCATAAAAATCACCATATGTTCATATAAATAACCTTGCAACAATTCTTATACAACAAAATTGAACGGACCACATTATCCGCTTCACTACATTTATTACCTATGCTATTTATGTACGTAGAAGCTCTGGTGCGTTGTGGGCTGAATATTTGGACACCCTCACCAGAAGATTCGTTCTCTTGTGAATCCGATTCTGAGCAGTGTGGGTCTAGACTACGTCACTGTTGTATGTCTGTGCAAATGTTATCTACTGATGTTTATAATGATAAATTTAGGTAAGACACAAGGAAAAGTGGTGGTGAGTTGTAAATTTGAATATATGTGACCAGGCAAGAAACTCTCACAAGTGCTGTGGTCAATTGGAGTTTTTTTACGTTATAAGACACTTGGTTCCCCGAAGAATATTGTATGAAGGTGCTTGTGTTTCTCAAGATTTAACATATGCATGTATAGTGCATTGCCATTTTATTAGGTCTGTCATTTCTTGAATGCTAAGGTTTTTTGAAAACATTACATATCTGGATACTTTGTGATTACTGAAACATTATTTTGCCTTAACAGCATGAACTGGCACGTGATAATCATAACTGAATGCGAAATCAGGTATCTTATATAAAAATGTTGAGGTCATTACGGCCGATTAAGGGACAAAGCAGCCTGTTGGGAAGCGGTCGTACTAATTGAAATTTGGCGGAAATGGCCCTCGGACCACTTACAATGATGGGTTTTCGGAACCTCGATTCCCGGTTTCCTGTGGGTTCTCGCCCTGAGAATAATGGAGGTACCAGTGATCATTATATAAATTGACGCATGGTTTCTATAAACCACAGACAGGGAAACTGCTCTCTCTGCAGGGGAGGTAAAGTGTATCTCGTCATGCTGAAATTTGTTGTTACGTGTCAAACTGCGCAGAATCGGACTCGCAATAAATACGAGTCTGCTGTTATGGGTCTGTGGGTGTCACAATCTGAACCTCACAGAGCAGCGCGGTTTCTAAATACCAAGATGGCGAAGGTATATTTGTAGTGATGGTGAAAATGTAGTCCGTTCAACTATGATGCATAAGATTTGCAAACTAAAAAAAAAAATAGGTGATTTTGTTTTAAGGCCTTCACGAAATAATAAATTTGCAAGCATGCGCATATAAAATGTAATCAAATTATGATTTTAAAGTTTGCTAGTCGAGATGAGTAGTCCCGGCCATCCCAAAGTGCCTGTCAGGAGGAGTTTCGTTTTGAGATGAACTGATCTGTGATGGAGGGTGGTTACGTGTCTGTCATGGCGTGATGGAGGTCCTTTTATCGAAGAATAGTACAAAGCTTTGTGGTGAAGACATATGACATGGTGAAGACCTTTGTCGAGGTCCGCCCAACGACAAAATTGTGAATTCTTTGGACACCAAAGATTCACTTTAAATCCGGCTGCACACTGGGGAAATTGTCACGTTATATGTTTTGGAACATGCTTGTCTCCCAACATGTCACATATGTGTGTGACAGTTCTAATTCGTGATGCCTGTGTCCTGCAGCATGTCGCGAGAAATATAACTAAATCATGTTCTAACCTTGGTACGGTGTCAGGTTATTTTCTTGTTTGAGCTATTTGAATTGCATGATTAAGGTTACGGCACTAGCTCGCAGTAAAATCTGTCTACAAGACATGGGGCCACTACACATGGTTTAATAAAAAAAAATAAGTTTTATCTGGCACATATTGAACATATGTTCAGGGGTCGTACTCCGAGAAACTTTTGAAGCAAAATGTTTTAAAAATGCGTGGCGCAATATGTTGCACAACTTTTGCACACGTATGTGGCCGTCTTAAAAGAGGCGATACACTAGGGAACAGGTTGCGGAACATGTTATTTTTTAAACTAGCTGTGCATAATCTCGGCATCTTCAGTGTTTTAATTTAAATTCAAGCATTCCATTGGCTTATAATCGAAAACGGAACGTTCATGGATGATCAAATCAATCATAAATTCAAAAAGCTCAGTTATCACCCCGGTGACTTGCCAATATTCTTATGGAATTTCATGAAAATCATTTTAAATAATAACCGTCACCTGAATTCTGTTTTCTGCATATTTTGCGATTATTTAATTAGGTCAGAGGTCACCAGATTTCTTTATGGTATGATGGTTACTAGGAGTTTAATGGGTAGTAATGACATTCAGCATGAATTAGGCCACCTTCAGCTCTAGAGCTTATTTCGGACGGAAGAATTTTAAGTTAAACTTACTGTATAAATGTTACGACATTGCACACCCCTTTGACACCGTGCACAATATTACATCTAAAAAGAATATGCTCGGTTTCCTTCAAACAGTGTGTTATACACCTACGTGCATGATTGCCCTCAGCTGCCCCCATTGTTTCTCACACGGTCTATGGTGTCAGTCTGGGTCAGGTGTCACCGCAGAAGCGTGAAATGTTAGGTGATTTTTATTTTCAGCAGTAATATCGGGACGCCACAGTCTGAACCTTGTCTACATTTTAAACTTGGCGTATAAGCTTACCAGTCTTAAACAGGAAATGTTATGCGTAGCGGCCATTGTTGATATACAATCCTTACACAAAAACTGCAAAATAGTCAGCAGGCTCAATGTACCGTGTACTGGGCGACCTGACGTGTATCCATGACGAACCAGGGCAAAAGAAATCTATGCAGCATGGTTACTAATAGAGTAGTTAATGGGTATTTCTCTCCCATGTCTCCGTATCCGGAGCAAAAACAGTAATTCCAGAATAATCCGTCCTTTTTAATATCACATTCCTTACAAATGCAAGGGTTAAAATGGAGTCAGCAAAGTGGCCCGCAATTTGTAAAAAGCCATTATGGTTTCAATGATATGAGCCTAAAACAGGTTTACTTGTTATGTTTTATATACCATTTTATCAGAATAAAAATTACTTTTACTCAAGGTATATGACGGCCTTGCTAATGGCGTGCACATCCGTAAAGTTAAAACCGTGCTCTCTATTAATGGAGGTAAAAATAACGGACCTTTTGACTTGAATATTGATCGTACCCGGAGCGTCTATCTTTTGATTCGGTCAGGATTTCACAGTGACCTTATCACCACGGACAGGTATAAAAGACGCCTCCGCTGGCTGCCACGATCCCCTATAAACCTTCAGAAACCGCCCGACACATCTAAACACGGTGAGAAGCCCACACAATGTATCCCGTCGTCCTCTACGCCCACGTGACTTCTCCAGGGCAAATGTAATCTAAAAGTGATGCGGCATAAAATAAGTACCGGCGAAAGGTCTTGTCTGGATCACCATAGGAAGACATGTTTGAGCTAATTCTCTACTTTGGAATGTTCATTCTTATAAACGTAGCCTTGTCAGATTTCTTGTCACACTTTAATATAGGTTATAGTATTTATCACACAGTTAATCATACTATACTATATATGATATACGAATAAAAGAAACACTACAAAGAGGGTCATGTTGGTATGCAAGGCGTTAACCTTACGGTCCACAGTCCTGGTTTGAGCCGACGGCCAAGAAAGATTCAAGCCGAGCCCAGTTCAATTATAGTGTTTTATTTCAATGGGCTAAAGTGGCTCAGTTAATATATATATATATATATATATATATTAGTATAGCTGTGCCAGACACGATTTCTAAAAATCAAGCAATATTAAACAGCTTAACACTACTTTACATATAGCAGCATATGTCATATTTTTAGTGGTCTGTTTGAACTCCTTTCTGTCCGCCGGGAACGTAATGTTTGTTAAAGACATCCATCCACTTTACCTGGGGACAGGGACGGGGTCATTGGAAAAGGTATCTGTCAGCGAGTGTAAGCCCGCTGGGATTGATGGGTTTGTTATTATAGACCTCGCGTATCCGGGGCAAATTCTGATCTACATCACGTTGCTTACAATCCATCATATCACTGACAAGGAGACCTATAAAAACGGAAGTCCGGCTGCCACTTCAAGCTCATCCAGTGTCACGGCCAGAAAAAAGTTTCCCGTAAAGTCCTACAGGGAATATTGTGAAAAAGTCCCTTGGTGCTTTCAAATCGCGTTTGGAGCCGACAGATTTTATTTTATTTTTTTTTTCTTCCTTTTTTTGACAGTCTTTGTCTGAAAAAAAATTCTCGCTCGTTGCAAAGATGTTTTGTTTGTGATGGTAATGATGAGAAAACCGACGCCGCATGTAGACATATTTGACGGGGCGTTTAAAACTGATGAAATCCTTACCGCTGTAAGAAAGAGGAGCTAGGAGAAAGTTATGAGATATGATCTATAAATGTCTTTGAACCTGAATTTCACGGCACCTTAACTGTGAAATCAGGTTTTTTACTCTTTTTTCACAATGGTGTCTGCGATTATGAATTCAGTTTTCATCAATTCAAATCTATTTCATTTCATTACAGACACGAATTTGATTCTGGAAAAAATGTTTCTACAAGACAGGTGATATGCAGAATAAATACTTCCATTGTCACTCCATTAATGAAAAAAAATGTTCAAATTTAAATGTGATATTTACAAATAAAAAAATCTTAAGGACTAACGTTACAGAAGTATTGTTATTAGGAGACGTATGAGGTAGTTCTATGTTCTGATTATCTTTAATTTAATGTACAAAAAATATTTAGAATTATAATGGTAATGTGAGGACAAGTCGAAATTAAATCATAGCACCTCGAAAAGTGCATGGTTTCCACTTTTACTCATGAAAAGCATTTTTGTTTCTGTTTTTGCTACTTTCTTTTCCATCTGTTATGTATTTTAACATGCATAATATACTTCTCAATGCATTGATAAGTCGGATATGTTTCAGGTTTCACTTAACAATGAATCCTCAAGAACGCGCAGTTATAATGGTATTATATTTAAACTTCCCTGTTAGATATTTTGAAAGTATAACATTGCGTTATATTATTTATATTATGTGTTTACATATCAGTTATATTTATATAGCTTATATTCAGCTTATACGTTTACCATTTTTTTTTCATTTTTGCGGGAAACAGTATGCCAGGGAGTTGCTTTCATATATGTATTAAAGATATAAGGTTACCAGCGTCTTCATTAGGTATTCTGCCCCGGCTACTGCTTTCTCTTTCTTTCGGACATAGCTGTTAGTCGCATACCAGTTGCGAAAAAGTTTGTATTTGGTCTAATATTTAAGCATGCAAGGTGATTTACCAGTATATTAAGTAAAACGGAGTAATTCGTTTTTTTTTTTTTTGGGTGTGTCTTTTCAGGAAGTGAATAAAATTATTAAACAGTTATTCTGGGCCATTCTAAATAAAACAGTATTTGTATACGGCGGGGATTTCTCAAAATGAAATTTGATTATCAATCGATATTTTAGAGCAGTTTTCGATATCACATAATGTACCACTCTTACAGCTCGGTGGAGTTTCTTTACTGTGAGAGTATCAAAGGCTCCATGTGTCCCACTCTATATGAAGTCCGTGTGACGGGTTTGGCTTGGGGCAAGTACGAACCAGGCCAGGTTTTCAGTTGGGCTTAGATCGATTCACTCGCTTAGTTTCTGATCCATTGCGCTACGCAAGACCCTTCCCGAAACAATAATTTATTAGGGAAAAAAGCGCCCCCTTTGGACATCCTTGGCATCGTTTCTGACAGTTTAAGACAAAAAACGTACATTTCCAAGACATTGCCACTTAGGAGTTTCGTGACAAAGGTTGTCTGCCACTACCCTCGTGACAGAGGTTGTCTGCCACTACCCTCAGTCATAATATAAAGGAGTAACCTTACTGTTATTATTCTTTCTCTTTCCAGCTGAGATCGAGCTCCATCAGCGCCTGCATCCTTCCGGGAGTCTGAGCAGCGGGTTGAGCAGGTGCACCAGTGGTACTCAGACATGTAGTAACGGCACCAGTATTAGTACTCAGACCCTGGACAGTGTGGACAGATGTCTTCAGTTTGATGACATGGACGTGCAGCTGTAAACGCGGATGGCTATTGGCCTCATCTTAAGATATGGAGCGTTAAAATACAGTGATCTTGCCAAACCTGAAAACAAGACTGTCAGTCTGAAATATATTCAAACTTCTTTTCACTGTATTGTGAACACATGTCAACTTAGGTCATTTGAAAGAAGATCCAGTGAAACCTACTTCGACCAAAGGGTCACAACGTAAAGACCCATGCTGCCAAGGTCAAGAAATCATGAAGCAAGTAACAACAGTTCCTGTACAAGAACCCGTGATCAAATCGGGACATAAAAAGTATAACGGGACATCGGAATTAGTATTAGAAAACCCCAAGAATGAAAACGAACCGGACGCTAAATGTTATTTTCAGCAATTATCTTGGAAAAAAATTAAAAAACTAGGCGTTAATTAAAAAAAAAGAAAAGTAGATAGTCCGGAGGAGAATTTTATATTCATGTGTTCTTCAGAGTTATCTCTGAAAAGAGCTAGACTGAATAAAGAAATGTCCAGATTAGAAAGTTTCCCGGGATAAAACACTGAAGATGAAGATGAAACTAGACCAGCAGGTGTTATTTTTTATACAGAATGTGTCCCATCAGGGAAGCATGCAATGATTAGGCAAGTGAAGGTTGAAATGGTTTCTTCCCATTTATAAAATTTACTGACATCAGCTATAGAAAAACTTTAAAGTCTACTGCTAGTTGACATTTAAATAGCAGAGCAAGTTCATTACCTTAATTTCGTGTTAAACCTTTGAATGCTGCTGTTTTTCATCAATATACCTGCGTTAACTCAGCTTTACAGGAGATAAAGGTAAAGAAAGGACAAACATATTTCTTGAGTGCCAGCCGTCATGACACACTACAAATAAGAGTGAACAAAAATGACTGAATAACAAAAAAAGGGCTGGATTTAATTAGATGAAAAACTGAAATATGTGCGAGAATTTCTTGCCTGGAAAAAAATCTTCTCAAAAAAGAGAAAAATATATAGGAAGAATCGTATGGCGGCACTTTAGGAGCCACCACAAAACTTATGTAAAAAGAAGTTCAGTGTCAAAATTCAAAGTTATTTTATTGTAAGATATTCACAGGACTGTCAAAAAAAATGTGCCATGAATGTTTACTATTTCTTTCATTTTACATTAAATTTTCTATGTAATGCTGCGTATAAAAGCTCTATGGTTTTCCGAAACTTGTGGATTTTAAAAATTACACGTAAAATTATTGATTTTAAATATTTAAAGTTTAAACTGAGATTCTCGCGCATCCAAGAATGTTAAAAACACTTCATTTTCATCATATCGTGTTATATAATATCTGCTCTAAATGTATCCAGTCCCGATTTGGCCTACATTATATGAAAGTATTTAGTTTAGGGCATTTTAAAATATTTATACATATATTTCTAGCAGGATGGCTTGCGGTTCTACCAGGCAGGTTGGAATGTTGTTTTGATAAATACAGTAAACTTCTAAATAATATTATATTTAAATTTTGATATAACCAGCCAATGTTCGAAAACCAAAATTTTATCATATTTAATAAAGAGCCATCGTTTATAAAATATATATTATTGATAAACTAAAACGAGGCTTCTATTAGCTTAGAAGATATCTAAAGTGCTTTGCCTGATGCATTCAGATTCTGTTGATTGTACTTTTTTATTATTATTTCATCTGTAGTAAAATGAATATTAACTTCGGTATGTGGATAACTTCAAGATAACAACAGGGACTTCTATTACATTGATGTTTGACATTAAAAAAATGATTACAGAGTAGCCTCGTCCATTGCCACCCATTCACTGAACAAACTTGTTTCCTGCCGAATAATGTCGAAACAACATTAATACCATTTGTCAGGCACAGTTAGCTATACTCGCTGCCAGCTTTCCTCCATTTGTGTCTTTGCTAACATCTGGCCGGCATGTCTGTGGCCACGATGTATATAGAATAAATCATTGTAATTAATGTACCAGACACCCCGGAAAGTTGTGTTTATAAGTTACCTCTACACCTGATAAACCGCGCTTGTTTCACCAGTGGTTCCTTTCCTGATGTTGGCGATGGAGCGAGGGCATACTGTATATGTAGGTCGATGAAAGGTGTAAGGGCCTAAGATTTTATTACCATATAATACCTAATCAACGAGATATAAGGAACCCTTCTCTGTTTTCCCCATTTCTAATTTACAAATTCATAATATTTCCAGCGTATGAGCATCAGGTCAACGGTTTAAATGTTGCTCACTGCTGCCTCTGCATTAAAAAATTGTATATTAAATGTAAAAATTGTATTCAAATAGATATCACATGAAAAGAATAATAAAGTTCCTTGTTTACCATTTCGGGAGTGACTGTACATGTTTGGTGTCCTTCTTATGAAAATATCAAGCTTTTTTATATACAATAATTTCGCCCGCTCGCTTAAGGTTTTCGTCCAAGAAATCATAGAACATTTCACTCTTTGGGTAGCCGTCACTTTCTGCATATCTAAATTTCATCAGGAATGGATAATAGTAATAATATGAAAATATTTTATTTTGTAAAGCGTAAAATACACGGATATGTGCTATAAAACGCTATTACAAGCATGCAATTGCATAAAAAATGAGCTAATATGAAAAAAATTATTCATAAAAATAAAGATGGAGACTTAAATTTAGATATTACTTAGGCTAGATACGAAATGCACATAATCAAGTTATATACATGTAATCTGATATGTCATTAAACCCATTAAATACATTAAACTCATAGAAGTAGTTAAAATCATGGCATAGACAAGAAAATCTGCTCAATCTCCTAAATCACAGGCCATCAAAATATTGCTCAAATAAGTATGTCTTGGGCAAGGTCTTAATTAAGCCTGTCTTAATTTCTAAGGTAATGAATTCCACAAAAAGGGACCTGCCACGCAAAGGCTCTTAGAGCAACCATGGAAGTCTTTGTACGTGGTAATTAAGAAATCTTGATACTATAACCGGCTGTAAATCACTGAAAAGGACAATTTTAAGGGTGCCATGGATCCTAGAATGTGTACCAAAGGAGAACAAAAACACAACATTTTCAACTAGGGATAGGATCGGAGGATGCTTAGTCACGAAGAAGATCTTCAGTTTAGACTGTTGTCTCTCTGTACGGACAGACAAGACGGACCGTGTGTCCTGATTTTATTATAAAGGAGTTAATTTGGAAAGTTTGCTGAGCTCTCACACCTTTTTTTTGGGAGATGAGACATTTCCAAGTGAAACTATTATTTCTTAATCAATCCCGTGGTTTTCCTTTATGAGTTCTTCCTTAGTTCTTCCTTTATGAACAGTGTATCATGCTTTTGACTGGGATAACAAATGAATCTCCGATTTTTTTTATTCTACTCTCGATAAAGAATTTGGAATTTAAAAAATAAACTTAGGCCACTTTGTTACATGGTTACAATGAATGGTAAACGTGGACTTGAAGTAGACTTAAATTGTATAATGCAACGGGAAAAATATGTCATTCCTGAAACCGGAGAAATATCCGGTGATAGTTTAAACACTTTCATAATATTACAACGTTCCGGTATTTAGGCTAATGTGTCGGGCAACCTGTGTGTTCATTTTTTTCAAATGGGGTCATGTATGTCTCTTTTATTGTACATTAAATAATAAATAATGATACAGTTTATTTGATGGTTGTTTTTTATTCACGTGTATATTACTCCCCCCCCCACCCAACACACACAGCCGCTGCAATCTTTGTTTAAGAATTACTGACCATTTTTTAGGCCTGGGCCCCCGTTTTCAGGATCTGGGTACTTTCTTTAGGTTTTGTCATTTTTATCTCCTTTTCCTAAATCCTGGATTCGCCTCTGACGTTCCCCAGTTAGCATGAAATGAGGCCAACAGGATTCGCCTATGTAGCAACTGAAGGATATATAAATATCATTATTTAATTATGAATGAAAACTCTTTCTGAAATATAACATAATGTTTGCAAAATTCTAAACCTCATTCACACATTCATACGGATAGAATTAAAAATAAAAAAAAAATTTCTTTTCAGCATAAAAGAGACTTTCAAAACAGAGTGAAACAAAACTGAAATTTAGAACGGCATAAAATTCAGAATTACAAGTGCACTCTTCCTTTTATTACTGCACAAGTAGTGATCAAACTCACGTTACAATATACACGAAGGTCTAGGCGCGCGACATGTTTGGACGTGGGATACAATCCAACACATTTTACCCGGTGGATTTCAAATGAAGGAACTTGTTCCCAGAGAACTTTGGCTAAGGGACTTGGCAGGGGAGTTTTATCCAACAAATATCAGTGCCCAGGATAATGGAGATAACTTTAATGGTACCTGAAGTTTTTGCCCGATAATTCGTGGGGGGGGGGGGATATGGCGGGGGTTATCCACAAATTCACGAAGATAATTACCACGTGATTTTGCGTCGGTGTGATTTCTCGTGATCATTTCCGGGGTTAAATCTTCGGGAGCTCTTGCCCTCGGATTAGTTTAACCTCGGATTTTGGCATATCCTTCATCAAATCGAGATTTTAAATTACAACATATGAAAATTGTCTTATCGTCCCAGTTTCAATTATCGTTATTCATTCACCCGTTTATATATTGCGTTTTTCGCCTTAAATAAATTGTTTAAGATATTGGATCAAACTTCTGAAATGGTTTAACATTTCTCTTTCTAGTCAAAAAGTTTGAAAACAAAGAAGTCCCAAATATATCAAAGACTGTCTCACCCCTATTTGTTACATCTTATACCTTGACAAGCTTGGTGTAACAAATCAGCGAGTTGTGCCAAGGTTGTCTCCTTACAGACTTCCGGTGTCGGGTATCGCATAAAATTTCCTTCCCTGTGAAATTATTCAAAACTTATCATCAGCGTACCGTGAGTTTATCCTTCCGCCGCAGCGGAGAAATTAATGGCATGTCAAGCTAGCCAATAGAACCCTGTCGGAACCCGCTGATGGAAACACGTATAAGGGTCATCCAGGAATCCCGCTGTATACTTCATCCTGACCGGGACTATAACCATGCATAGCGCTCCTGCCTCTCTATTGCTCGCGAAGGTCTTTCGTATAAGTCATTATCATTGGTAGCGGAAGTGATCTACGCCACCTGTCAAGGCATGGTCAGTGGCAATCAATGTAATGTTGGAGCCTGCATAAACCACACTCCACGGGATCAAGTGGGCGGGAAAGTTTTGTTCTCTTATTTCATAAACTTTTTATCCCAAGGGGTACAACTATATAGTGTTATAACGTCATTCTGACAAATGTTAATTTATCCGATTTATAATAGCATGATAATTATAATACATATCAGAAGAGAATCCAAAGGGCCCCACTTTTTATATCCGCCGCAACCTTTTTTTTAACGTTCCAAACCAATTTTTGCTGCCTGGACCCCACCCCTTACTGGATCTGGGGTCCTTATTTTTGGTTTTATCATGAGACCTTAAGACTAGGGTTTCGTTAATTTCTGTTTCGAAAGATTCTGTCGTTGCAATCACTTGATTGACCGAAGATATCGTGATTAATAAATTGTCTGACTAAACATTATATATTATGCTCAAATGCCCATTTCCTTAAGTGAAAGTATAAACGTTATTACTTTATTTCGAAAACTTGACATTTTAAATATGATGCAATAAGTCAGTTCAAAACTTTTACAAATATTATTGAATTAACACTAAAACCAAAAGTCGAATATAAAGAAACCAACATATCAACATTCCTGAGAAGAGAAAGATATTTTAATATTATATACAATCAGAATATAAAACTGGCAAATAAAAATGATTAGATTATATAAAATTGCATTGGTAAGGTAAGGAAACGAATTCAGGTTGACCAGTGAATACTAGTATTGTCGAGCTGATTTATTTCCTGAATTTCCACATCTCTTTTTACTACGCATATGTTACCTTTTAATGTCTAATTGTTCTTTCATACTTTGGAATGAACTACAATCGGAAAAGTTAAAAACAAAGAAAGCTCTAAAGAAAGAGTCTATACCTACAGAATGATCAGGAAGACTTTCTGGACCCCAAAACAGATTGCTATGGTTATTTATTTTTTTTGTCATTATACGCCCGTATACGACGGGGTGTATTATTCTACACCCATGGTCCGTCCGTTCGAAGGTTAACTTTTTGTCGCCGTGACGTACCGAGGCTTTGATGGATTTTGATATAATTGATTTAAACTACTTAACAGATTATCTCACCAGAAATTCATTATGTAGAAAGTCCACGCATGCATATTTAATAAGGTCAGAGGTTACTCTGCTATTCAGTGGTTTCGCCGCGATCACTAACTTGGAATATGATGGATTTTGATAAAAATAAAATGATATATTAATCAATATAATATTTCGACTAAGTTACATTTCCAGCAAAATCAATGGAAATTTAATTAGGTCAGAGGTCATCAGACTTAGGTGGCGCGTTGATGACTCACCAAAAATCTGGTGGATTTCATGAAAGACATTATGAATATTAACAAGTACAGTTTCTCAATACAGTTTCTATTAAGTTCACAGCAAAATGCTCGCATATATATATATATTGAATTCATAGGTCTCAAGATATGCGACAGGCGTATTATGAACCATTTGCGGTGCTCTGGTTCAACATTGCATCTGCGGCTCAAGGATAGCCGGAATATCGTATGTTCGAACCTCAGCCGAACGGTAAGACACACCCAGGGTGAGCGCTCTCCGGGCTTTATGGGAAAGCCGTGCCAAACGTCCGTGTTTTGCTTGCAAACACGAGTGCGCCTTTTGGGGTTTACTCGGTGGTATAACCCAGCAACGGGGACGATTACAAACTAAGGGCCAGCAGGTGGAGTGATCACCGGGCCCTTTTTATCACCAGGATATAAAAGGAGAGGAAGCATGTGACACTGACTTGTCTCATTCCAAAGCGGAATGGAATTCTGTAGATGTACATAGCACTTGGCTTAGCTAGCATAAATAAAATGGAGGCGGTTACCTAAAAAAACAAATATAAAAAAAAACATATGGCACTTCAAGAATGAAATAATGTCACGCAACTACCCCACAGCTATCTTAATTTCACGTAAGAATATATAATAAACACAACGGTGTCCGAACTGGGATAAGACTTAACCTACTCACGAGTTTTTGGAGTAGGCATCATGGTCTCTTTCTATCGGTTACAATTATAAAATTACATGTGAACGTAGCCATGAATGAAACACTCAGTGGGCATTTATTTTGAGCTGGTAAGTCTGGCTTATGTTGTGAGTCAAACCATACTGGGTAATGAACAGTGACGGTCATCCGTCTTACCAAACTGAAAATCCGTCTCTATGTTAACGGAGTCATTCGATGTATCGCGTACAAGTTGTCTGCTGTCCAAACCTGTGCGAGCCATGCTTGTATTCATGCGGTCTAAAATTCAACACACATGCAGAAGGATTTACCAATATGCTGAATTATCACAGGATTTTTTTTCGCACGTTTAATATGTAGTTAAAAAGTTTACATGTACTAAAAAAGGTAACGCTTTGTTCTGGTTTATGTCAAGTGACAGCGTACTAGTATTTCACGAGGCGTTGTCAAAAAATGACGAAAATATTTGCATACTATTAGAGCTTTACCATGCTTGAGGTAAAGGCATTCTGACGCTAGTATACAAAAACAAATATTTATTTATAAATGCAACTTACACATTGTCAGAGGTGCTGGCCGTAAGCTCTCTTATGACAGAGGACCGAAATGGCGATACTGTGGCAGTGACTCTAATCACCGACAGAAGAAAAGCTACCTTAATATCGTTATAATAATGGAAATTATCCGCATGCTTAGGGCCGTATCCCGTTTCATCTGATATGAAAGAAAATTTATTATTTTAATTCAATCAGTTGATACACCGAAGGAGAGGTAGTTAATGTAATGCCTATAGAAACGCCATCTATTATACTTAAATAACCATTACAATAATGCAAAGTAAATAATAAACGACATTAGTTTAATCAGATAACTTGATAGTTAAAATTTAATATAATTAATACGACGTGACTCGCACAGTCTATATATATATTCTTCGACGATTAAAGTCTTCCCATGCTATAGCCTTGACAAAATGACATTTAGATTTTTTGAAAGGAAACTAATTAAGGGCCTGCTTTTTGTTCATATTGTACGGCGCATTTTTTCCATCATTCCAGGGTATCGGTCTCTGAAATAAAAAAAAAAGTGGTTTTTGGTTTCATCTTTCTCTCCGCCTGGAGGGTGTACGTTCATCCTCGTTCGTGTTTGTTCTTGTGTGTGTGTGTGTGTGTTTGTTTGTTAACAACATAACTCGTGCATTCATGTACGGAATCTCGTGAAATTTGAGGGCATTTCGGGGATGAGACGATTAATATTTGATTAGAATTTGGTGTAGATCCAGTACATAATCCGGATTCAGATACGTGGTCAAGAAATATTCCCAAATATGAAGTCACTCATGCACGAATGAAGCCATGACTATTGGCTGTTTAAGTGAATGCAAACTAGTGGTGGGAGTCGGTTCCTTTTTCATAATCGATCACCGGTTTGAGCAAACCGATCGATTATCGATTATTAATTGGTTCAGACAAACATAAAGAAATATGCAATTATCTGTGAAACTGCACTTCATTTAACCAAGCCCGCATGTCTGAGTAATTCTACCTTAAGAATATGAGTTCTTGCCTTTTTAATTTTCCTTTTAATACTTAGTTATGCTATTCCAAGTATCATTTTAATTAATTATAATAATCAAGAATTAAACAACAATTTATTAAGTTCTCCGTTCTCGCATGTTCTGTGTCATGCTTAGTTACATACGGAAGTTATTTGGTAACACAGACTCGTTATATGAAATGCAATGTAAAAAAATGAATCATTCTTGCCTCTAGCATAAAAAAATTATAGAAAAAAACAAGTCATGATGATTATGATGTAATCGATAGTTGCCTTTGGTAATCGAGCGCTTGAAAGTGGCAGCAAACCGACTGACTTTCGATAAAATTCGATGATCGGCCCACCACTAATGCAAACAGGGGAGCATCCCGAAAAAGGGACCGCCAAATTGGCTGATGTTACAGTCCTTAAAATGAAGATTTTTAGTTAACCTATTATATTTAGTGGAGTGCCAATAAATGGATATATCGATACTTGGGCGTTTTCTTTCATAATCGATTAAACGATCCTATGTTTGCATAATCGATTACAAACGAATATGTATGCACATTCAAAGAAGTCAAAGAATCAAAATAAATAATTCTAATTCTGTCAGAGATATAAGTAAGTCGGGGCAAAAAACAGCAAACATCATTAAAAAAACTTAACTCTGTGCAACAAATAAATGTCATAAAAAATAACTGCCATTATCTTGACCGTTCAGCGTGATGTACAATTATAGACGAGATTTACTCTGTCAATATTAAGTTATAATTCTAAACAGTAGATTTCGCGTCGTTTTTATCATCGAAAATTTCTTATTACCTGTTCCTACCACTAATAATTTGCTTTCTATCAACGCCGCTCAAGTTAAACGACCTTAAGACCACCTGCCCGAAAGCTGCCAGACATCCTTAATGCATCTTCTCGCGAACTATCAGTTATTCCCTGTTGACGGTCTGGTAGGTCAATGGCTGCTCTAAAAGTCAACTGTTGATAGTCACAGGAGCCGGTGCCCAAATTTAGCCGCCATAGCTCTGAACGTCTGTGTCTGTACTGAAGGCAACAAATTCCAAAGGTTATGATTTGAACACAGGTAAGCAACTGTCGTCCAGAGAAAAAAAATCCAAAACTATCACCTCCAGCTCTGGCAAACGTATCACACTACACGCAGCCGGCGTTAATCACAAGAGGTGCTCAAGGATGACCTTCCAACTGGTAAACCATGTTTCCACCAGAGGCCAGGTTTTAATGTATACTTATTCTTGAAGAGCTTTATAAATGTTGAAAATTTAGCCATACCATAATAGTTTGAACATTTGAACATATACCATCCTAAAAGGTAAAACCAAAACATCAGTTATTTAACGGTCATTAAATGGCCGATAAACATGAATCTAATAAAACTCACCAACAGGTATATATATATATATATATATATATATATATATATTGTTACGGAACCTAATATAAACAGATCACGTATGCGTCATGAACACAAATTTTGTAATGGAGATAAAAAAAATCAGATTCTGTAACACTAGGCAGCGGGAAATGTCTAGGGGAAGGAATAAAGAAGTCAGTGGTTATTTGTTAACAAATAACTATAATTTATTCCTAAAACAATCCTAACAATACAATACACTAAATCAATACAATTATACAGTGAAACAGCGGTATAGCAACAAGTCAATACGATCACACAGAAAGATAATGGTACAATACCTGAATACCAACAGTGTCACCAAAATAAGTCCTTTGAATGTAAGCACTCGGAGAATGACAGTCCAGTGGAAAGTTCTTGAAACAACACAGAATGTAAACTGAAGTCCAGTGTATAAAATCCAGGAAAGTTCTTGAAATATCTATAATTGCCGCATTCGTCGGATAAGATCTTTATTATAATTTGACACACGCTTCTGCGTCCGCTGATATCTGCTCTACTGTCTGCCCACTGGTTCTAAAAAAAACAGCCCTTTATATACCTTCACACCCTAAGCCGGGAACCTTCTACTTCTCGAACAGTCTACAAAGTACCCTACTCCACAGTAAACAGGCGTTTCAGGAACTGTTCAGAAAGACACGGCCGTGTGTATTTCCACACATACCAGGCTAATCACGTGACCCAGAGTTCAACAAGTACGGCATGTAACAACAACACGAGCCACGCCCGTGTCACACAATAGAGCATCTGTAACACTCCCCCTCCTGTAAGAAAAAAGAAAGCTTTCTTTTTGCGATCACAATCACTAAAATTTTTACAACATCTCAAAATCGTCTTATCTACAACATCACATAAACATCCTGTTTACAACATTTCATAAACATCTCGATAATCAATCAGCAAGTACATTATCTTTCCCTTTAATGTGTATGATATCAAGATTGTAATCCTGTAAGAACAAACTCCATCTCAATAATCTCTGATTTTTACACTTCAACTTGTTCATGAACGTGAGGGGATTGTGATCACTGAAGACAATGATAGGCATGACTGTTGAAGTAACATAAACTTCAAAATGTTGCAACGCCAAAATCAAAGCCAAACATTCTTTTTCAATAGTGGAGTAGTTTTTTTCTGGTTTGCATTAAACCTTTTTTTGAGAAATAACAAACTGGATGATCTATGCCATCATTGCTTTCTTGTAACAACACAGCACCAGCAGCAGTATCACTAGCATCTACAGCTAATTTAAAAGGTACAGAAAAGGCTTGAGCTGCTAAAACTGGTGAACTTTGCAGAATGGCTTTCAAATTCTGAAATGCATTTTGACACTGAACATTTCATACAAACTTTTGTTTCTTCTTTAACAAATTAGTCAAAGGTTCAGCTACAGCAGCAAAATTTGGACAAAACTTCCTCTGGTACCCAACCATACCAGGAAAACGCATTATTTGCTTTTTGTTCTCTGGTCTAGGAAATGCAGAAATAGCACTTATCTTAGCATCAACAGGTTTTACCTGACCCTGCCCTACAATATGACACAAAAATGTTACTTGTGCATGACAAAACTCAGATTTCACTAAGTTGACGGTCAGACGTGCTTCACTGAGTCTTTTGAAGAGGTCGCGAAGAATTTGCAGATGTTTCTCCCAGGTGTCGCTGTACACGATAAGGTCATCAATATATGCGTCGCAGCCCTGAATGTCCTTGACAACCATATGGATGAGGCGCTGGAACGTGGCTGGCGAGTTCATCATGCCAAACGGCATAACTTTATACTGGTACAGTCCTTGCGGCGTCACAAATGCGGACACTTCTTTCGCTCGTTCTGTCAGCGGAACTTGCCAGAATCCTCTTAGCAAGTCAAACTTGGAGACATATCTGAATCTACCGAATCTATCAATACAATCATCGATCCTCAGGACGTGTCAGTCTTGGTTACAGAGTTCAGTTTTCGATAATCTGTGCACATACGGTAACTTCCATCAGGTTTTGGCACAAGAATACATGGTGAACTCCATTTACTGTTACTAGGTTCAATGAAATCATTGTCCAGCAAATATTGAATCTCATCCTGTAGATACTTTTGCTTTTCTGGATTTAGTCTATATGGATGTTGCTTGACTGCGCTTGCCTCGCCAACATCGACGTCATGGCACCACATGTTAGTTCGCGTTGGAATGTCACCTAACAAATGTTCATAATTCCGCAGCAGGTTCTTGAGGTCTAGTTGTTCTTGTGCGGTAAGGTGTGAAAGTTTGGTATCAAGGTTTTTAAGCACGTCTGAGTTTGTTAATGGTACTGTACCACACTGGATGTCTACATCACACTTACAATCAGTATCTATTATAACTGGGTCAGGGTCAGTGTTTACACAATTTACAGCAGTAACATTTTGTACAACATCTGATGGGCTATTTCTATGATAATATGGTTTCAACATGTTGACATGGCACAGTTGTTTCTTCTTACGTCTATCTGGTGTCAACAGTATGTAATTTAAATCACTGACTTTCTTCTCAACAATGTAAGGACCAAAATACATAGCTTGCAGAGGTCTGCCAGGGATGGAAGTAAGGCAAGGACCTTTTCACCAGGCTCAAACGTCCTACTTACAGTGTGCTTGTCATACTCTGTTTTCATTTTTCTTTGTGCAGATTTAAGATTTGACTTTGCAATCTCACAAGCATTGTGTAGTTTAGTGCGAAAGTCTGAGACATACTGCAGTAAACTAAGAGAATCAGGATTTTCACACAAGAGTTTTTCTTTAAGCAGTTTCAATGGTCCTCGAACGGCGTGTCCAAAAACTAGTTAAAAGGGACTGAAACCCAAAGACTTTTGAAAGGATTCTCTGACAGCAAACAACCATAGGTGGATTCCTTCATCCCAGTCTTTCTGTGTGTCATAGCAATAAGTTCTGATCATGTTTTTTAATGTCTGGTGAAAACGCTCGAGGGCGCCTGACTTTCAGGATGGTATGGCGAAGAGCTGTACTGTTTTATACCTACCTCAAGCTTAACTTTTTGGAATAAGCCAGACATAAAATTAGACCCTTGGTCAGACATCAGGTGGTCGCCATTTACGCATAAACACTCCATTCTTGACAAAGAAACAAACTGGGTTCTGTGACAGCTCATCTTTAGAAACTGCCCTGAGAAACAAACATGAAATATCAGGGTCCTTGTGCTGTTCCGCGATAAGTTCTGACCTTGAGAATGCTGCATCCTGTACGGGCGAGTCATAAGACGAGTCACTAGTGACTCCCAGAGTGTTAATATCTGGACCATTATCCTCATGTGTGTTTTTTTTTGCCACAGATCTAGTTAATGCCCATGAAGGATACAAACCAGGAATTTCCTGACTTTCCGTATCAGTGTCCTGATCAAGTGACGGCTTTTCTGTCACTATTGGTACAGGCTGTACTTTATCGCCTGCAACATCATTACCTAGTAGCAACTGAATTCCCTTAAAGGGTAAAGTAGTTCTTATGCCCACAGAAATATTCCCAAAAATCAAATCTGACTTTAAAAGGATACTGTGAAGCGTAACTAAAGTGTGCCTGTCTGAAAACACATCATTAACAAGTGCATGTGCACCAGTAAAGGACCTATTAGAAAATGGCAAAGTGTTTGCTAACATGAGAGTCTGGCCTGAACCAGTGTCCCTCAAAATTCTAATAGCGGTAGAATCTGAAAATTTTACTCGAAAGTGATACAAAACCATCATGTATGAATGGCACAAATAACTCCATTTCAGAGTCAAGAGAGGAATCTAATACCTCAACCTCGTCAAACAAAGAACTGACATTGACGATGTCAGTCATAAACTCTGTTTTAGAGTCATCTAAGGAATCTACATCCTAACCAAACTCCTCATGGAAGTCAACAGAGGAATTTTCCTCAGCAGAAACAAACTGTTGTTTGTCATAAGAGGACCTGGCCTCATTTGAAATACTCTCGCAAGAGTCAAAAAAGGACTTAGCCTCATTTGGAGAACACTCCTCGCAGGAGTCTTGAAAGGACCTAGCCTTATTTGATTTCTCGCAGGAATCAACTGAGGTTTTACCCCGCAATCTACGGATTCTTCTTTGGATTTAGGCGGCACTTGGGCCTCCGTAGCATCAAACTCTTTATTTGAGTCAGCAAAGGAGTTGTATCCCTTATTCACATCAAAAGAGCCAGAAGGTTTGCTATTTGGTTTATTCGCGAGTTTCCAGCAGTCAGATATTAGATGACCTTCCTTCTTGCAGTAATTACAGATTTTCTTTGAAAAAGACTGGTCTTTGTTGGACTTAGTTAGACACAGTGGACGTGAACTGAGGTGTAGCTCTGGGCTTTGTTGAACTATCAGGACTACTGGTACTGGGTGACTGCGCTGTAAACTTCTTATGACCATACTGTTTTACATTCTTATTTGTGAATGACTGATTTGATTTGCTAGTAAAGGACATTTTGTGTGTCAATGAATAATCATCAGCTAACTGATCAGCAATGTCAAGTGTTTCAGGACTTTTCTCATCGAGAAATGTTTTAACATCCGCATTAATGCAGCGTTAAATTCTTCAAGCAAAATCAACTGGCGCAAATTGTCATAATCGTTCATTACATTTTTAGAACTACACCAGCGATCAAACAACTGCTCTTTTGTCCTAGCAAATTCTACGTAGGTCTGTTCTTTGCGCTTTTCCCAATTTTTGAATTTCTGGCGGTAAGCCTCTGGAACTAACTCATAACCTTTTAGGATTAACCGTTTTACCAGGTCATAGTCAGCAGCAGCTTCTACTGAAAGCTCTGTATAAATTTCTCTGGTCTTGCCAGTCAATTCACTTTGTAACAGCATAGTCCAATTTTCTTTAGGCCATTTAAATTTTCAGCTACCTTCTCAAAGTGTAAGAAATATTTATCAACCTCTTTTTCTTGAAAAGGTGGGACAAGTCTAATGTGTTTAGTAACATCAAAACTTTGAGTTGGGGCAGCACTTAGACTACGTTCTCGTGTAAGTCTTTCTAACTCCAGTCGTTTTAACTCAGTTTCTTTTCTTTTTCTGGTCTTTCTCTTTCTATTTCTTTTTCTAGTCTTTCTCTCTCTAACCGTTCTTCCCTCTCTTTTTCTAATTCTAACTGTTTTAATGCTAGCTCATGTTGCATTTCCAACTTTTTCAATTCTAATTGCATAGCAAGGCTGTCATTTTTTGATGTTTCAACTGTAGTCTCTTCAATTAAACCTTTGCTAATAAGATCTTGCATGATTTTAGCAATGATATCAGGCTTTCTCAAAGCTTTTTTAACATTTAGCCCTTAGTGTTGTCCAAAACGCAACAACTGTTCTTTTGACAACTGTTCAAGTTGATCAGGGTCCAGATCGTCAACATATGTCTCAGGTTTGAAATCTGCCATGTTAAGATGTTAACACAATAACAAAAAAACCACTGAGATAAATCCTGTAAACAATGTACCTAATATAAACAGATCACGTATGCGTCATGAACACAAATTTTGTAATGGAGATTAAAAAAAATCAGATTCTGTAAATGAATAAAGAAGTCAGTGGTTTTTTTTTGTTAACAAATAACTATAATTTATTCCTAAAACAATCCTAATAATACAATACACTAAATCAATACAATTATACAGAGAAACAGCGGTATAGCAACAAGTCAATACGATCACACAGAAAGATAATGGTACAATATTTGAATACCAACAGTGTCACCAAAATAAGTCTTTTGAATGTAAGCACTCGGAGAATGACATTCCAGTAGAAAGTTCTTGAAACAACACCGAATGTAAACTGAAGTCCAGTGTATAAAATCAAGGAAAGTTCTTGAAATATCTATAATTGCCGCATTCGTCGGATAAGATCTTTATAATTTGACACACGCTTCTGTGTCCGCTGATATCTGCTCTGCTGTCTGCCCCCTGGTTCTAAAAACACAGCCCTTTATATACCTTCACACCCTAAGCCGGGAACCTGCTACTTCTCGAATAGCCTACTCCACAGTAAACAGGCGTTTCAGGAACTCTCCAGAGAGACACAGCCGTATGTATCTCCACACATACAAGGCTAATCACGTGACCCACTACCAAGCGTGATAACTCAAGGCCCACATGATAACGAGAGTTCAACCAGTACGGAATGTAACAACAGCACGAGCCACGCCCGTGTCACACAACAGAGCACCTGTAACAATATATATATATATATATATATATATATATATATATATATATAACGACAACCCTTTGGGCATCAGTTAACGTGTCGCACTTTCGATGTTGAATACTATAATTATTCAAATACATATACTAATTCATTGCTAATATTTGTCATGCATAAACCGATAATCAATTATTTAATACAACATAAAGTTACAAAGAGTTTCGTTGTTTGTAATGTATACTACTATAAAGGAAAACAAGATGTGCCTTTAATAAACTTACCTCTGCCCGTGTAAATTACTATTGATATGAGGAGTAAGGATCATCATATGTATGTAAGATGCAGGTGAGTATGTTTGTGTGTCTGTCGAAAATCTAAAGCTTTGAATAAACAATTGTCCAACGGGTCACGACGCTCTGATGATGAAGAAAATTAAGTTTATCGCAGAAAGTTAGCAACAATGACCTATATAATTTCCAGTTTTCCAAGGAGGTTTCAAAAGGAAACAGTTAAAACTTTTCAGATCTAAAGGTTAAAATGTGTTCTCTGTCAGTTGACGGAAGACAGAAGAATGCCCATCACTAAAAACTGATGTATTAAAAAAGGTGAGTAAACATTCATCGGAATATATTCAAGGAAAATCAGATACCTGCAAAGAGAGAACAATGACCAGATTTACGGGATGACTGGGCTGTATAATTATAATCTAAGAACTTCTCTCGCAGAGCGCAGACCTCCGCCAATTCAGCTGATTACGTCCATGTTGCATTGTCAGAAATGTATTATAAACACAGCAGAACAATCACTGAACGTTATGACATACTGGCATACGATATGGCGCCATCTAACTTAACAAGGCAGCTCATTACCCAAGAATGGCATTGTCAAAAATGCAGCATTTTTCCCTTAAAGCGTTCCTTATCCAGACGGTGATCAATATCCGTGAGTAACCTTGTGTGTAATGTTGCTAACAAACTAACAGACAAACAAACCAACGCCGGCAAAAACATAAACTTCTTGGCGGAGGAAATGATATATATTAAAACATATATAATTCAGGAATGACTTGGTGGAAGTGTTTGAAGCTCTTTATTTCACTCTGTACGATCAGTCTGTTATATATAACGTTGAGCATGTTCAACAACCACTTTACAGCCAGACCTGTGTACAAGACATTCAGGGTCAATATTTTAAATCAATGTTTAAATTTCCGCAATATTCCCCTTTCATTCAAGTAAATAAGGAGAAGACCAAAGATTCCATGATCAGATGGCATTCAATTTGTACCTCCAGTGGCCACAAATCTTAGTTCACACCCTCCAGTTGCTTTAACACGGCACTGCCGGTATCCAAGACAGTTACTTATTGTAACTAAAAAATCTGCATTTTAAGGAATGCAAGCCTCCGCCATGTTTGAGGACCCTATTTTGCGATTCTCCCCAACCCGTGTTTGCATTCGATTATTTTCCAAGGTTTATTCATGAATTTACTTTTTCGAATATTCCGTTGTGACTCTCATGAAACCGGATCATGCGCTGGATCTATACCTAAATCTATTCATTTCTTTATTGGTCTATTTCCGATATGCGCTTAAAAAGCACAAACACACACCCGAAAGAGGATCAATACATAACCAGGTATTGCCAGTAAGTCAAGACAGGCTTGCAGGAGAGATCAATAACTATTTTAAAGTGATATTTGAAGCATGTATAGGAGCCGCTGGCCTGCCAACAAAAGTCTCTGTTTTAGACAGTCCGTTTCTCATATATAAGCGTATCAGTTTAAATAAGTTTCTAAAAGTGGCATAAGCCAAAAATACGCATAAGAATAAGTCAAAATACGTTTCCAATATAAGCAATAAACATCGCTCAAACGTCCTTTCTTTCGTGAGAAATTATCTGTGGTGCGAAGATTTTTCCCGAAAAGGGGCATCCAGTCCAATGGTCTGTCGTGCAAATCATAAAATAAATACTACAAATAATCGAACAGTATATATTTTATGGGAGACTGGATTTTTGGAGATGGGGTTATAATCAATCAACATGTCCAAAATCAAGGCAACAATAACCTGTCAAACAATATATCACAAAATTCAGTTTGAGTTTAAAGAGCAACAGAGAAAAACATACTTCAGTACTCTATGATTTTGATATCAATGTTTTTTTTTCGATCAAGAGTTACTAATACTGCTAATTATGTTTAATTTCAAGATGCAGATCTAGAGAGGGAGTTCCAGGAGGTTCGGAACCTCCCCCCCCCCCCCCCCCCCCCAGCGCCAGATCGCCCCTCTGACATTATGGCCAGATTACTGGCTTGCCAGAGTGCCTGGATATCGAACTCTGAGGATCGCATTATAAGGTCCCATGAGGATGCAAATATTTTCGTCATTTTTGACAACGCCTCATTCCTTACAAGTATTGTGTCACTTCAAATAAACCCACTAGACCTTTTAATAAGTTTCTTATCTCTCCAACGACACCTACCATGTGTGTGAAATATTCCGTTATAACCCAATATATTCGTATATTGTTCTGCATGTATGGGAGATTTATGCCTGCGGTCTGCCTGCTGACTGTATGCGTAGATACGGTTATAAAGCGTGGCGTGGACTTGCAGGGCGGTTCTCAATTTGGCTTGTGTCACGACTCAGAAGGGGTTCCTAAATGAGTCGTGTTTGTCACGGCTACCCCCCCCCCCCCCCCTTTCTGGACATTAGGACCATTTTTAGGTTTTTCTTTAGTCCTCCTGGGTTGGAGCCCGCTTTTTCCATATCCTGGATCCGCACCTGTGCTATATAATCTCCCAGTAGGTACACAAAATTTTACGATAAACAGACGGATTGCCTCCGGTGGAGTGTATGCATTCATCCCCTCCGTGCGTGTGTTAGTGTGTTTGTTCACAAAATAATTGATGCAATCCAGAACGGAATCTGATAAAATTTCCAGGGCATTTCGGGAATGGGCAACTGAAGAAAAGAATAGATTTTGGTGTGGATCCGGCACATGCTCCTGATTCAGGAACGTCTTCAAGGACTATTCACAAATGTACTTATGTACTTATGTACTTATGTACTTATGTACTTATGTACTTATGCACGAATGATCCGGGGAACATGAGCCGAATAAGTGCATGTAAATATGACGGAGGCTTGCAGTCCGTGGAATGCAGACTAGAACGCATAAAAGGAGCTCCTCCTAGCTGAAATCAAGTTTCCGTGCAGGAGTCCTATTTGGTGATTAAGGGGGACTTAACTACAAACAGCGTTAGGTTCAATACCCCGACCTCAAGTCGACCCACACACAGCTCCCGTTTAAAATTGAAGCCCTCAAGCCAGCATTATCGATCTAAGCAGGACGATACAGGCACCAATCTATTGCTGCCGTCTTAATGCAGTTGTCTACGAACACAAGAAGTCAAATTGGCTTCAAACTTTGCGGCCCGTGTGGGAATTTCCGGCCCGATGGTCTGACCTTCGCTTTGTAATCAAGAACAGGGAAGAACGTGGACAGTTCGGCGTGTGTAATAGAAAACGTTAAGTGGTTTTGTGGAGAGTGAGAGGCAATATGAAGAATTTTAGTTAAGAAAAGCTATCGCTGTGTAATGATAGACGGCAGCCTGGTATCTTAAAGCTTTGAGATATGGGTTATGTTCAAAGGGGCTGTGACCCCCTCAAACGATTCGGGCATGCGCTCTAATTTTATAAGCAGAAGAAAAAGTAACAATTTAAGGACGGCTCAAAAAGGTGATGATCCTTATTTTTGTTTGAATCAATTCTGCTACATCTTCAAGTTTGATCAACAACAAACCTTTACAGGTTGTTAGCAGATTTCTAAAAATGGGGATTTACCCTCCACCCACCCCTCTGGATTATCAAGAAAGTGATGCTATATTTTTATGGTAGAAACAGGACGCTTTTTATCAGTTATCAACTCCTCCCCTCCACTAGGTTTCGTTTCTTCTCAAAATTTGTTACATTCCATGGAAACACCTTCTGTTTATTTTTCATATGCGTATGCTTACAAAATTTTATTTTTAATCACATTACACCCATGGTTATGTTATTTGCCTTGAGACAATTCTTATCCAACATATTTACCTGTTACTACTACGCTCTTTGCTAATTTTTTTCCTACGCCGCTGGTGTATTTAGAAGTCCCGGTACATTGTGGGTGGCAGATTTTGAAACCCATAATCCCTAAAGTCTACGTCACAAACAACCTACGATTTCGAATGTCGTACGATTTCAGCAGGGCTACGAAGGATGGAACAGTCGTAAGATTGGATGAAGTTTTTTCGGATAATTTCGTGAAAGCGTTCACATATAAGATATATGTTTACGACGGTAGTGGGAAAATTGGTTAAGGCTGTCTAGGTCTAATCGTACGCTCTTCCTACGACAGTCGCATGAGGTCCCTACGATGGTCGTAATACCAAATAAAAATGTCCCCAATTTTCTGGTGTAGACCTGTCGCATGTGTTTTGTGCGATGTATGTGACTGAGGCTTAAGACAAACACACGGCGTCGTAGGTATGACCTACAACCTTAGAACATTCGTAGGACCGTCATAGGTAGAATGTGCGGCAATCGTTGGGCTGTCAGAGGAAAGTCCTGCGATTCGTAGGGCCTCATATAACCAACAAACCTTACGAAAGTCGTAGGTTTATCGTAACACAGTTGTAGGCATCATAGAAAAGACCTATGAAAAAGAATAAAGAATAACCTTAGAAGCTGAAAACGTTTTGAACCTATTCAAAATTCTACGACAAGGGTCTAAGACAGTTTTTTCGTCGCAAAACACCTGAATTTCGTACGATACACCCACGGCTTTCCTAGGAATTTTCAATATTTTCTCCCGTAGACCTGTGTTATGCGATGTATTTGATTTGTGCTTAAGCAGCAGAGTAGCACTTGTTTGATTCTGCACAGTGCAAACACTCATATCATATTATTGACAGTGTGGAGGGCAAAAAGTGAAAGGATGCAAGTTTTATACCGCTGCGGAGAACAAACGCAATCGTTATTGAACTAAATATTTGCCTGCCGTCCACGAAACGCCCCTTAACAGGTTGTATGCTGGCTTGAAACATATACAAGTCCCGCCGACCGGCGAGTGCCCGCACACTTAGTGATTTTCCGAGCAGATCAACATATTTTTCCGGTCATTTTGGTCCCTTTCATCTCCAGGCTTGTTATTGGCGTCAGGAATGATAAATAGTAGGAATGGAAGGTTGTAAATCAGCCGATTTTCTCGGTTCCATCATTACATCTACCATCAAGGTATTACTGGTAAAAATTGGTCGGAAAATCGGTAGGTGGGAGGCCGCTTAACACCTCAGTGGTAGAGAAGGTTCTCCCTTGAGGGAAAGACTTAATCCATAAGTCTTAGCCCGGATGCGATCGGAACGTAAGCACAAATCCAGAATCCTGGCCATTTCACCACCACGCTCCAAAAAAGTAATCATAATAATTCAAGCAAATGTTCAGGTATGTTCAATAAAGCTTAAAACTGTTAAATGTTCTTCGTTAAATGTTCAAACCTGCATTGTTGATTCGAAATGTATTCATCAGTTATTATTGTAATTATAATTAATTATAAGTAATTATAAGGCACAACATTAGTTGAATGGAACCCGTAAGATTACTATTCGGGTTAGTTTTATTTTGTTGAGATCTGATACCCAAGAATTTGAAATACCGTTTATTATTAAAGCATGTTCGCCGCGCATCTTTTATTCCAAAGATGTTGTAACCCAATCCCAGCCTATAATTAATAAAATCAATTATTTATAGTTCTATATCATGAAAATACCTTTTCATTTCATATGGAAAAAAAGGATTCTTCAGGTCATTAAAACTGTTAATTGTATCATAAATTTAGACTGGATTCAGAGAAATGTTCAATAAATGGAAAGTTAACGATACAGGCAATATTTTCCACAAATTAGAGGGACCTATTCACACACCATTTATATTGTATACATGGAATAGTGTATTCTCCTTTACATATATAAGTATCTGCCAATTTTGCTTTCTCCTGTACACAAGTGGAAAAATAACGCTTCCACCGGATACAAACAGTGATGCGAAACATTATCATAGCGCGAACTCGACCTTGCGGCTCCATAAATCAAAATTTTCCAAGCCTCCAACCCGTGTTTCTACCGTTTTCTTTTTTTTTTCTTCTTGTTTCGGAATTGTCGCGCGTGCGCAAGATCGGACCTCTTTTCACGCAGTTTTGTTGCGGTAAACAGACGCACGTTGTACTGTGTTTTCTCAGTCACAGAACCATAACAACGGATTAACAGGTGAACTTGTGAATAAGCGCGCGGGCGTTTTTTTTTTATTCTTCATAAAGAGATAATAATATAAGATAATACACCTATTATGATTACATACCTTTAATTACTCTACCTTTAATGGTGGAGCGTGGTGGCATATTGGTTAGTGACCGTTTGTGGCTGCAAGGTTGCGGGTTCGCGTCTCGACTTGACCGCCGTCTGCGCTAAGACTCCCAGCCAAAGTCTTCACCATTAGACTGCGCTCTCTCGTTCAGGAGTGAATGGGTACTGGTCATGGCCGGCAGGCAAATGTAGAACGATAACCTCCTGGTGCCTAATATGGCTGCTTGGTTTGTTGTTCCCCAGGGGGTCGAGAAAAGCTACAAATATGAACAGGCCCGAAAGACCAGGAAGGCTGAAAAGTGTGAAGCACGAGCCTGACACATCGTCGGTGATATCTGACGATAAACCCCTACATCTTTTAATCAATAGAATATAATTGTACCGTGCAACAGCCCTGTTAAATATTTTCATTTTCCATTGCACTGGTCGTCATGGAGAAACTCGCCTTATATACCTTGGATGGGAAAGAGTTTTTAAAACTTATTTTAAGAAATACGACTACTTTATCGGAAACATTTACGCTAGTGTTCCGATTTTTAAACGCTAGTGTTCCGATTTTTTTAACGCTAGTGTTCCGAATTTTTAAAGAATCTTCTTCTTGAATTATACAAATTTAACAAATTACCAATTTGTTAAACACCTATTCATCCATAAATGATATCTTCTGCCTAAACTAATTAATTTATACTTGCATAACATTTTCTAGCGCAATTTTGTCGTTCTGACAATAGCTATTTTTTTTTATCAGCGTCAGCGTCTTGTATGGATAGGGATGCAAATATTTTAATCATTTTCGTTAACGCATTCTAAACGCTGTCAATTTGGGGAAAAAAACCGTTAGACATATTTGTGTACTTTCTAAAACTACCTGGTATTTGCGAGAAAATTGCCGTTTTCAACCAAAATATTGGTCAATCTCTTTGTATTTTTGTTGAATTTTTGACCTCATGAACACAAGCATGTTCCGCACGGGTTACTTTATGAAAGTCAACCTGTCCACCACACCAAACCTGACCTGTTGCTATAGAGATGGATTTAACATTGGTTTGTGAGCTCACATGTATCCTTTTGTGTTAACTCATCACACGGAGCTTAACGTTATGATTACCGCCGTTTTACCACGTTCGGCTGTTGCATAGCTTTCTCCCCCGTGACTTGTGTCACGGCTCAAGAACAGACGTACAGGCCTATTGAGGCGTGTATTCACGGCTAACCTATCTTTATGCGATAGAATTTCCATAGACCTGTGCTGATAATATATGATGTGTGCATCTAGGAGGGAAATTGGTATGTAATATGAAATCCGGTTTGGCGGAGGTAGGTATAAGCTCAGTGAGTGGCGTCAAGTCAAATGCGAGAATATAAATTTTTGATAATACATATTTTTTTACGTTTGCTTCTCTGCTACATTGACACCGACGAAATTTATTCTGTCTGAATATTTCGCTCAATGTTTTATAAAAAATGTTGAATATTTATAGGACAGAAAAAAATATTTCATATAATTTAAGTGTTGAATGAATCCCGAAAAAACAAATAAAAATAATATATGATAATCATTTGGATCGCAATGACATACAATACATATTCCTACCCAAAAAGCAGATATATACAGTGAAGCCTCAGTATTACGACCACCAACGACGGGACTTTGATAAAGTGGTCAGATTTTCGAGGTGGTCGTCTAAGTCAGAACTGAGATAAAGAGCAAAAAAAGTTGTGACCGTGAAACGTGGTCGTAATTACGCAGTGCTCTCTAAACTAAGGTGGTAGTTATGCGAAGTTTTAATTAATATGTATATATATATATATATATATATATATATATATATATAAGAAAACAGTTGGTACAAAAATGGACAAAAACAGGTGGCATAGCAATAGGATAAACTTATTATTGACGTTCTTGTTCTTTTATACAACTATTTCCCCCATCCCCATCTGGATTAATAACAAGACTGCAGATGCGTCAGTGGTGTTTTGACGTCAAGTATGTACAGCTTGGAAGAATGGTATCATTATATAGGGAGAAAGATGATATATAAACCTCCCGGGGATTATATGTTCCAGATTCTAGATCAGGACCAATACCTCAGGGTGTGATCACATTTCCCTCCAGAGACACTGACGCTGAAGTATGGTGTTACTTGTCTATAATTTTTAGGGACATATGATACTAAATGTACATATTTTACAATGGCAACCGCAAGAAATTTATTCCCTTGTTATCAGCACTGAGCCAGAGATACTTTTCAAATGATTCCTGGGTGCGCAGGTGATTGTTATTTCAAGCCTCTTTTTATTCTTCGCAATATTCTCCTGCAATATAGCATATCTCTACTCAACAGGCACCATTCCTTGTTCGTAACCCAATATTAAGGCTAAGGTAGATAGGAAACGTTCACACAGAATAATTAACCACAATCCGACTCGTCTTAAAGCCCCTTTTTCACCTACGTTTTCTTTAGAATATATGTGATTTCTGGTTTACTTATGACGCCTCTGTGACGGATATATGAGCTTGTTTATCTACAAGTTGTTTGTAAACATGGTACATGCTCCGGTGTTGATAATCAGCAAAACCACGTAACCTGCGTTGGTTTGTTAATATGTGAAGAAATTCAAAGGTCACTAGTTGCAAAACCCCTTTTTTCATTGGAACCCTCTGGTTCGTATAAATGGCAGCCAGATGTTCTTGTTAAATGTGTATGGATTATTTTGGGCGGGCCAAAACAAAAAAAAAAAACAGCCGCTGTGCGGTTGGATCGGCCTTTTCTGACCTATTTTTATAAAAGATTCAAGGTATTATCTTGAGTCAATAGAGGTCAGAAGAGGACCCTTTAATATGTAATTGTTTCCGTTCACTTCCCGGTTTTTCTTATTATGTGTCTGTATTGTATGACTGTTGACAAGCCCACCCAGTAAGATTTTCAGTAAAATAAAAAAGACATGAAACAGCATTTCAACTATACGAGTATGACCGGGCAACAAATATATATAGTCACCTGACCATCCTAGCTATAATGGATTTTACCCCGTCAGCAGTCATATAGCTTTCCTGTTTGGTCATTAAATGTTGTAGGCAATGTGGTATAATTGTGAATTAAAGTAAACTATTCAGCTGCCTTATTTTGTACAATATGCGTGGTATCTGACTTACTCTGCTTAAAGTTTAACCAACTCAAGGTAATTTACAGCTACATTTAGACGTAGGTGCAGTTTGTTTTAGTTTGATTAAATCCAAATAAGACATTTTTAAAACACCAGAACATTTTTTTTACCATAAAAAAGTGTCTCCTGGACCATCAAAGAAAGGATTTTCCAATTAAGTTTTTTTCATGCGCCTTTAATATTTCGTAGTCCTAAGCGTTATAATCACGGGCGGGGAATCTAATTTGCCATACTCAAAACCACCAATGGGCTCATATGGAAAAGATGCCGCTGTCCAAGTAGTGTAGTATTGTATAGAATATTCCTGTAAACGCTACGCTGTAAACAAGGGTATACAGCGAAAGATTGAACGAGCGTGTATATACAGTATCTATCTTTCCTTTCGCGAAGGTTTCAAGTTTGCGATATCCGCGAGAGGGAATTATCGCGAAAATAAAATGAATTCATGAATAAGAGTTATCATCAAGGAAGTCAAGTTGAATGGTAAAAGACTGTTTTGAATAATAAAAGTTCTTTTATTTTCAAAGATTATACATATTTTATATATGATATTATGTCTATATTCTGTGTGTCATTTTATGATGAGATCGCGTAAAAGGAACCTTTGCGAAACGCTGAAATAAGTTAAAATAGTGCAATGTTATCCCCACGAATATTAAGCCAACATCATTTGATTATAACATATTTATATCTGATATATCTGATGTACGTCAGATTTCCATTTTTTTTATTTTATCACAAACACGACCACACTAAAACAAAGAACTTAGACTTAACTGTTTTAAGATTTATACCCCTATAGTTTACAGCTAGTCCACGAGAATCTATATCACACAGGGTCCCTTCCGCTTCGGCAGGCTAACTGTGATTGGCTGGCCAGGCGGAAAATTGCACGGAACCAACAAAGCCTGTGCAGATACGAAAAATAAAGAACATCGGCGTTGGTGTGAGTGGCTTATCCTGGTATAATGCAGCATGATGTCGAATAGATTACTGACAGGACAATAACGTCTGATGGACCAGACACTTTAATCTCTGGCTTAGACGACTATGACGTTATCTGGTGTAAAGTTTGAAATTATTACATCTTACACAGTAAGGTATAAATGTGTGTGCTTCCCTTAAATGTCCCTAAAACAGGACAAAACAAATTTACCCTTTTTTTAATCACAGTATCATGGTATCTGCTGTTTTAAAATTATATAGTATCATGAACGTTATTTTAAGGGATAAAGGGGGACATGTTCCCCTCATTTTTAGATTTTTGGGTGATACTATACCTTCTGTCTTACTTTACGTTTTACAGCATTAAACACATATATTAAAAAAATATCAGCTTATCCCATCCATAAAGTTATAGATTTTTTACGTATTTCGATCAATGATCTTTTAATTATGCATCTCATTTTGAGAATATTTAGGATATTAACTGTGAAAATTACTTCACTGAATTGTCATAAATGTAAGCTCAATTTTTTAATGTTAAATCCCATGTAGATTAATGAATAAAACGTACTGCAAAGTAAGCAGATATTGTTTTCATGTTATGAAAATAAATATTTCATAGTATGTAATGGGAGGTTGATAGGGATTTTGTCCTGTTTATCATAAAGGGAAGGGGCGATGTTGGGGAATTCGAGCAGGTTTCCTTTTTTCCGTGGGCGGGTAGGGGCTTCGGTCAGTATGCCTTTGCGGGGGCGGATCAAGGATTTAGGTAAAGAAGGGACGCAACCCAGGAAGACTAATGACAAAACCTTTAAACAGGTCCCAAGGTCCAAGGGGGGGGGGGGGTCAAGGCCGCAATAATTGGTTTTAAACACTTAGAAAATGTTGCTGACCCTAGGACTAATCCCCTGGATACGCTTCTGATTTGGATTGTCCCCCTCACATTTCCCCAAAGCCCATGAAAAGTATAATGTGATATATTACGCATTCCTGTTCAAAATGGGAATATGTCAATGTAATTCCGATTGGTCTTGGACTTGCCGAAAGAATTAAGGTGCAGTATTAGAAGAAAGTATAATGTCGACTACGGGAAGAATACAAAGGAGCTTAAAGGATTTGTAAAACTCTTTTAAATAAACTCTTGCAGCAACACAGCCGGGAATAAGCAAAAACAGGAAAAGAAGCGGTATGATTAATTAATATATATTAACCGCTCTTAATTTTCATTGATGTAATTATTATTACAGGCAATTCAGTCTTGGTTACAATCTTGGTTGCAATATTTTGTTTCTGATTTAGAGTAAACATGTCCAAGGCAATTGCTCGGTTTGCTGTATCCTTTTTTAGCTTTTATTACCTCCGCAAAGGGGCGAGGGGCTATGTTTTCTATTCGGCGTTGGTTCGTTTGTCTGTTAGCATCTTTACTCAAAAAATTATTAACGGATATTCATGAAATTTTCAGGATAGGAACAATTGATTAAATATTTGGGGTGATCCGGCTGCATTTCTGACACTGCATTATGGGAGTAATGAGCTGCCATGATAGAGGTCTGCGCTCTTAAAGTGCAAATTTCTAGTTTGTAATGGAAAATCTTATCTGAGACATGTATCAATTGTCTCCGTTCTTTTAGAGGCCCACTTGTGCCTGAGACATCGGGACCCTGTTGGACAGAGGTGACGCCGTTTATCGTATATTAAGTTCTTATATATAATATATTACATTATATAACGTTCTACAAAACGTTCGGACCTGCAATCGGGCTCGGATAGTTGAGACTCGACAACATCACTGGGGTGTGTGTGTATGTGTGTGTCATGGTAAAAATCATGAATACCAGATATATATAAAATTATTCCGTACGGCCTGTTAGACCAGGGCATAATAAATTGTATGCGCCATAACAAATTGTCTGTCGGGCCCAATAAAGGCAGCTAATACCCAAACAGCATGCATTACGAGGCCCGTCGTGCGGAATGTGCAACCAAAGCAGTATATATAGCGTCCTGGCGCACGCTGATGCATACCGCAGACGGCTAAAGGGATTATCCGGGGCACGGACTGGTATTTCTGTAGACAAACAGATAAGTTAAATCTGCTGGCTAGACCGGTCATTTATAGAATTAATCTGCCATAGCATTTGCTTATACTGAGAGTGACGGAAGCGTCATATATTTTTCATCAAGCAATCGCATTTATTTGTCTCATTTATTGAAATAAACTGTGTATAGTTCGGGGGACCAACGGGTGGCCATAGAGTTACGGAGATAATGCTCCCCAACATTTATGCCACAATTAGACATTGTTTGCATATAAAGCAATGGTCTGGCCTTCTATAGAAAGCCAAGAGCCTGAACTACGACATTGCGTTCTTGTGGGAATGAGTGAAAGTCATTCACTGACCACCATTGGTTAAAACTGATACTTAAAAGTGTACAATCGGCTGCTATCATGTGGTTTAAAATATGTGATCAAAGACATTAATATTCAAAAGCAACGTGCCATGATTAAAAATCTGAGATGTTAAACGTTCTGGTTTCCTTAGTTACCAAGGCATCATTGAAGTGAAGACCGACCAATTAAAACCAAAACCTGACCGACACCAAATGATCCGAGTATAAGATCGAAATACCATAATTACCCAAATGTCATGTTCCTCATAATACCAGCGCAAATATTCTCACAAAATATAAGTAAAATCTGGTAGGGTCTGGACAGTGTGAGTGGTAAAATGCTCACCTCTCTTCGGTCGCGATACGGGCTTGGTTTCCGGCTTGGCTGTGAGGTTGTTTTGTAGTGGCTGCCTCCAGGTCGGTCATTTTCTCCGGATCCTCCGGTTTCCTCGTCAACGTCCGAGCCATTGAGAGTTCCTAGTATTAACTAATATGGCTGGTTGTACAACCCATATAAAATTAGTAAAGTTTTATGAAAAGTTAAAAAGGAAGCAAATAACACATATAAACATTATATTATGCATACTTGCAAAAGCATTCTTGCTTCGCGACCAAGAGCAAAACCGAGACGTGCAAAAAAGTACAATCCTGCAGTCGTCGTTCCAGATCTTCTTTGGTATAACCGTTGCTTTCTTAAGCAGGTTTTCGGGGTCTCAACACGAGGGCTGGCACAGGGCAAAAAATCTGACCAACGAGAGCGGGGTGTCACGTATTTCAAACTTGCATTTTGATGCCCAGTGCGATACAGCGCTCCCATGCATCTGAGCTTCCTTTCTGCCAGCCCTGGTGGTGTAACCCACAAAATCATGCTTCACAAAGCAGCGGTCAGATGGAAGGAGATCTGGAGCGACAGCTGTGTAAAACGGCTGCGTGCGGAGAGTGCCAAAATGGATGAATATATCTCTGAGCATTTATTGTTTATTTTTACAATCAGCTAACAGTTGAAAAAATAGCCATAATTTATCTTGCATTTTGTAAAATGGTGCTGAATTAAATATATGACAAAATCCGATCAAGTATAAAGTTGCCTTGGATAACTCATTTGGATCTTTTTTTTATTAAATGTCAAACTGATGATTCAGCAAGAAATTGAAAAGGAAAAGATTTGAACAATATATTAATAATTGGCTTTACAATTACAGTTAAACAGTTAATTTAAATACAGAAAAGTAACAATACAAAACTTATGATGCATGGCTTGTCAATAAAAAATAGAAATAATAAGTTTAGAAAGGAAGTTGCTCTGACTTGCAGCACAAGTAAAGCACATGGTTAAATATTAAATATAAGTGATACAATCTTCTAGTGTCATGTTATAACACTGCAGGACGTCGCCGTCTCTACAAAACGTTTCACATTCCTTCTCGAGTCACTGAAAGTAAAAGTGGAGTTCTCGGGCATTTTCCTGTCTTACCATATTAATCCGCGTGGTGTATGACCTCAACAAGCCGACAGAAAATAAATCAATCTGAACATTGACATATCAGTGCTTCGTCAAATTAGCCGTGAAGGAACTGGACTCGGGGGTGGGGTTCTCGAATGACCTGGGCACCGGGAGCTGCTACGCAATAACTGAGACCACGTGATAAGGCTGACCTCTGACCCGATGACCATAAATCTCAGGAAATTAAAGCGAACCCCCGAACGCGATCTGAAGCGAGACCCACAAAGGTGTCCAACCCCAAAAGTTTAACAAAAGGGAATTATTTTATTTGCTTGAATTTTATTATAAAACCTTAACTCAAATTTAAGTTTTCAAGTAAAGTTCAGACGTGCTTCAACATTTGACTTGTTATTTGCCCTGAAAGAATGTACGAGATTTGGTGTCACCGACTTTAAGGTAACTCGTTAGACTCTCTCAACCAACTTTCTTGCATTATTTTGCAGCATGGCTTTATATGGCAGATCATATTTTCAGTCATATTTTAGTTGTATATATGGTATTTGATGTATTTTACATTTAAAAATTTGGTTAATTCCAAAGGACGACAATTTTACAAGTTTTGATTTTATTAAAGTTTTTAAATTTCTAATGCAAAAAGATTTTTTTCCCTCGGTGATATATTTTCCCTCAGTGATGTTATTCTATCCGACATCAACATGGACAGGATAATACCCCGAAGCCCTTCCTTCCCCATAAAATTTGAAAATAAAAATTAAATGTGTCACTTTGTTAGATGAAAATTTATTATCATTATTATTTTTAAATCTTATCTTTATTTCACGCCATGTCAACTGAGGGTACATAAACAAAATTTGTTTAATTCTTGAATATTAAAACCCCTTAATGTGATCCGTAAAATATGTAAAGTGTCTTACATTGTCTAGGAGGAATATACGTACATTACTTTAAAAATAAATGTATTTTTTATATTTTCAATTAAAATCCGGGGATTGAATTTTGCACCATCGTAATTTAGAATATCATAATTAACCATTTTATTATAAAATGATCCGAATTTTAACATTTTTTTTTATGTAATTGCGTAATGATAATTTTCATTGTCCGATAAATGTTGTCTAATGCTGGTTTTTATCTAATAAAGAAACTTTTAAGTTGTTTCTTGGTGAAGGTAATCGCCTCCATTTCTTATGCTCTCTTATCTAATTCTAAGTATGTACATCTGCAGAGTTCCATTTCGGGTTGGGACCACGAGACATATTATTTTTGTATCCTGGTGTCACCCAGGCCCGGTGTCTACCTCACCTGCAGGTCATGGGCGTGTAGTCAACCCCATTGCTGGGTCATAACACCGAGGAACCTCCCAAAGACGCACTGGTTTGTGAGCGATACACATACTTTTAAGTTGTTTCTTGGTGAAGGTAATCGCCTCCATTTCTTATGCTCTCTTATCTAATTCTAAGTATGTACATCTGCAGAGTTCCATTTCGGGTTGGGACCACGAGACATATTATTTTTGTATCCTGGTGTCACCCAGGCCCGGTGTCTACCTCACCTGCAGGTCATGGGCGTGTAGTCAACCCCATTGCTGGGTCATAACACCGAGGAACCTCCCAAAGACGCACTGGTTTGTGAGCGATACACGGCTGTGGGGTACAGCCTTCCCACTAGCCCCTTTCACACATTCACAGAAAGCAACACGGATAACCCCGGGGTGATTTCAGACATTCACTGATAGCAAGACGAATAATCTCGGAGCATCGTTCCGGGATCGTCCGTGTTATCTACGGCATCGCCGTGTAAACAGCGAGCATCAGCGTGTTACCACCGTGTTGCATCCGTACTGATCCTTGGTGCACCGGCATGATCGGAGAAAAAACATAAACCTGCCCCCAAAAAATGCCGGTCTCAATACTGAACTCCTGGTGGCTACACGGAGACTCCCGGACGTATATGGTGGCTACACGGAGGTGCACGGTGCCTACAAAGAGTGATACGGATAATATTTCATCCGTGTACTCCGGACAACACCTTGAATCGTCCGTGAATATCCGTTGTATTTCCGGTGACTTTTTGAGGCTTTCAATGGCCTCACGGTTTTCCACGGTCCTTTTACGGTGCTGTCACGGAGTCTTCACGGCGTCCAAGGTACAGCTACGACTAACCACGGTCTAACCACGGTTTTTCACGGTATTTGAAAGTTTTCTCACCGTGAAGGGACGGTTCTTCACGGAAATTGACGGTGGTGTCACGTTCGAGCCACGTTTTGGCTACGGATATCAAGGTGCCGCTACGCAAGACTACAGCGCCACAAGGGTGAGAAAGTACTAGCCCTTTGGTATCACGGTTTTCCACGGTCTTGCATATAAATAGGGGTGATTTTTCAATGCCTTAATTCTTGCTTTCTGCAGAGATGTCGCAACAACTTGACCAGAAGAAAAGATTGCAAATGATGCAATGGCAACTGCAACTGAACGAATACCAATTGAACCAGATGATATTGCAAGCACGTTTGCTTACGGCTGTGGTGAACAGTAAAAGGGCAAGAAGACATGTACAAAAACAAGGAGGAAAGGCTCATAGATGGAAGAGGAGATCTGTAACCGTCTTGGTTGGCTAAGCTTTTCTCTTTCACATTTCTTGGCACAATAAAAGCCTCCTAATGGCTGTCAAAAATGAATAAATAATAACTGTCAATAAACACTAAGTGGACACGGATGAGCGGCTTATTTTTCTTGTGTTTTTTAAACTGTGCTGGAATGCTTGTGCTACCGCTCTTTAAAAGCCCACAGTGTGTCTACCGTAATAAACCGTAGTAACACCGTCGGAAGACCTTAGTGGTACAGTGACCACCGCATGTCCTCCGTAACTCCCCGGTGGCAGCACCGTAAGTACCGTAGCAACACCGTATAGAACCGTGGGTCAAACAGCTAAACCGTGGGTCATACCGTGGATGAATCGTAATGACACCGCGGGCACCGTAGTGTCACCTTATTGACACCCTAGGGCAACCGGGACAAACCGTGAGTATACCGTGCAATACCGTACCGGGGAAGATGATGACCGTTGACGATCGTCGAGACCTCTACGGTGGATTTTACGAATTTTCTTCCCGGGGTACATAAAACACCGTAGTGACACCTATGGTCGGCGGGACTTGGCCCTTAAGCCTGCAGAGCGCTCACCCCGGGTTGGGGCCGACCTTGAAAATCTCACCGCCTCGGCCGAGAGTTGAACTCATGACCTTCCGGCTTTGAGTCCTGTGCTCTACCCCTGAGCCACAGAAGAAAATTTATCTTAAGGTTATCTTAAGAATTTTTTTTCTGATAAAGGCTACCGTGAAAGATTTTGTAATAAATGAATAATAGCGCAAACGCTTCCCGGTAACACGACTCAATTTCACGAATTCATATTTTCAAGCTTTAGGCCGGTTGTTCTTCTATCTTACTTCTTTCATGCTTTTTTCCTCCTTTTTGGGGGGAACTGAGCAAGGTGGGACCCCGGCCACTCTGATATAAAACAGCTTCGAGTAAGCAAGTCCGTGTACGGTGATGGTTTTCCAGGAAAATTCAGCTAAAGGCATCTCGAGATGACACACATATTATTGCAAATATGTATCTACCTTTAAAAATAAAAAAATATCCCGTACAGAAGCTGGATTCTCGCTCACAAGATCAAGAATAAATTGCAAAGTTAAGGGTAAATGTTTGGATGAAATGGAGAACTATAATCTTGGAGATTTAAAGTATCGACACAGCGGAATCTGCATGTCGGCGTGTAGAATTAATTCACAGAAGTTTCAGTAATGGCATCCCCGAAACGACTTAAAATAATATGACGAACACCAATGATTGTGGGATGTCAGGGATCGCAATACTTTGAATATTTCACCTGTTCATGGGAAAGACATTTCTACAGGTTGGCCTTTCCGCAGAAAGAAAATTGCCTTTCCCCTAAGATGCATCTTATCAACTTTTCAGTCACACTTCCCTAGGTGTAAACCTGATTGTGCCATCTTAAATGCCATCCTACTTGCATCCTCGCAAATAAAAATATTTTTTTTTGAATAGTAACACTGTTACTCCAGTAACACGACTTTGCAGTGAAAAAAACCCAGGAAACATACGAAATGAGGTCTAAAAAAGTGGAAGAAGTTAATAAGAAAATATAGGAAATATAAGGAGTCACTTGAAGACCACCTGTAAAATATTTCGTTTTTGTGTCATGTTTGTTACTACTTATCAGCTTCTAATGTCGAACACATCTGGATGTTAACCTTTCCAAAAGGTAACAAATAAAAATGCTTTTCCGTACACGTGTTTGCCTGTATCAGACAGGCGGAAAGGCGTTTTTACGACCCCTAGAGGTATTATCTTCGCTTACATAAAATTATGAACTTGAAATGTTTGAATTTGTTTCCAGAATTCAGTTGTCTCTTGTAAATCTTTGTAATGGTTTGTGACTAAAGTCCAGAAAGAAAGCTGAAATACAAAATTTAAAAAAAGCGCATTTTAACTGTTTATAGTCCATTTTCATCCACCACGCACGTTTACAGCTTATGGATTTTAATAAAATATATTTTCTTGTGGAAAATGCATAACTGTAAAAGTCAGTTATTTAGTTATTTGGTCAAAGACGTTGACAACACGTGTAATATTGCTAATTAGTTTAATATTCACAAAATCCAACGAATGCATCCGGTCTATATACACAAAATACTTCGATTCGGCTCTACCTTACTCAACATACCGATTGTCTCTTGCTGCAGCCCGCTCGTCAAAAGACATCGGGAAATTCTTTTCCTTGACGCGAGATGTCGCTACAGGACAGTGGTTGTAGAATTCCCAGTTCAATGTCCATTCATAACTGCCGTTTTGCTTTTCTGTAAAATTTTGAAGGTTAAGGTTTCTGGATAAAAATGAAAATTGATTGATAAGAATGTTCTGTCTTATATCTGACAGATCTGACTAAGAAGACCTGAAATGGCTTCAACATCGATCCGAAAATAGGCAGATACACGCTGTACCACCAGAATTTGTTTCCTGTATTCTTAGTAGTGAAGAAGAACTATAAGTTAACTAAGGCAGACTTATTTTTTTTAATATTTTTTCAATATATCTAAGGGTTGTGAATCAAAGTTAAAAAAATAGGACACCTTTATATTACTTAGATTTCGCAGATAATAATTTTAAATAATCAAAAACGTAGATTAGACGAACAGTTACTACACGCGACGTATTTTCATCAATTTTAGACAATTTACATCAATTTTATAGAATTATCGAAGCAAAAATTATTCTTATACTCATGGGCTCCTTGATTTAATACTGAACCAAAATCTCCAAAAACAAGTGTCTAATGCAACATCCTTCATTCAGCCTCGGGTTCCATCAAATATATGTATCATTTTCACATCATAAAACATTTCATTTAATTTCTTCCGAATTTGTGCCATTCGTTTTTATTAGAACGTGTTTATAGACTCTCCCCGAAAGATTACGTACTTGAAATAAGAAGGAACAGTAGAGACTAACTAACGCGGTTAGATTTTGGGATTGCATGAGCGGTAGAGGGTTAACGTGCTCTGATATAGCCGGTAGTTCTGATGCATTTCTGCTCTCATTATGATATATGTTATCTATTCAGAACACGGATTTTTGTTTACATTAAATTCAATTACTTGTCTCGTCTCTAAAGGACACAGTTATCCCAGTCCTTGTTACTGTAAACACAATTTGACCAACATATGTAATGTTCACATCGATACCGTGTCACTCTGTTATACTTATTTTTATCATTTGAGGAGGGTGATTGTAGCGGCAGGAAAGAAAAAACGACTCACTTATTAAGTAACGCAAACTTAGAGTACAGTAGGATTTAAAACTGGAAGAAACTGAATAATACTACTGATAACATATCAACAACGCTCACAATTTTTTTTAAAAGTACATTTTTCATTTTTATAATATTATTAATTATCACCTGAAGAAAGTAAAAGTACAATAGTTAAATTAATATTGTCTGCTAAATTTGGTTATAACAAAAATATCTTAAATTAAGCAGACAAGGCTATGGGAACGGAGTATAATTTATCAAGGATGATGGTTAATTAATTGTTGATAAAAATAATTCCCTCCGGTATCCATATTTCTGTTATTACTTTTGTTTTACTTTTTCAATGTGGTTTTCTAATTAATAATCCCATGGATGTTTCAAATATAAAAAAGAGAGCGCGTTAAAGTTGGACCGGGATACCTTTCGGTACGTGAACATTGTTTTGAATTACATTGGTTGAGATTTATGGACCCCGAAGGGAACCGGTTTTGGCAAGATACAGCTATATAATGGCTCGTAAGATAAAACTGTTCCATGGTTGGTCGAGTTGTATTGCATCTTAAGAATTTTATTTTCCTCAACAGCCATTTTACAGGTAAGGAGAACATATAATGTACACCAAGATGACTATAACAATGATCAAAGTCGTGTGACCCCATCAAATTCTACGTAGCCAATAATATATATATACTCTATTGACAGCTCAGCTGGTTTTTTAAACGTTGGCATATAATACGAGTGTTTATTTCAACAACATCACTCTAAAAATAATAGGATACAACTATAGACAGTACAACTAGTCTGTATTATAAAGACGAGTCACCACGTTTTCAGTGGGCTGTATATTTTTTAAGGATAAAATGAAGTGGTTAACAAAAGTAATGCTAACGTGGTGAATTACACGTGACTATTTATATTGACCTGATATTATAAATTTATTAAGAGAATAAATATTAATTCTAACAATAACGCGTAATGTTTCATTCGTTTATTTCGAATTATCCAGGGACATAATAATTACGATTCCATGCAGAATAATTAACAATTTTAGCTTTTGAGCACACTCTATAATATAATCTTGATTATAATTACCGTTCTTTTCAAATTATACTAAAATGTGTGTTCTAGAGGAAAAAATGTGTTAATACACTTGAAAATAAAACAAACGTAAGGTATAATTGTTAACCATGGTCAGATATCAGCACGCGTGACAATGTTACTCAAATTATTACAGTATAGTACAAAAAGTAAATAGAAGGTTGATGTTTACAATAGGTAATCATATATGTGATAGAACACCTACTGAAATGTGACGCATGTAATTTTATCTTTTTTTCTGAAAATTGTATCAGGAATGACTATAGTAGCTGATAGAAGTAGCTTAGAATAGTATAAAAATAGAAATTTGCATTTTATTTATAAAGGATACATCCTAAATGAAATACAGAACTTACTCGACATACCGAGTTTTTCTCGCGCTGCAGCAGGCTGGTCAAATTACTTATCGGAAATACTTTAACTTGGCGCTAGAAGTCGCTACAGGACAGTAGTTGTAGAACTCCAGCTTATAATCCATTTATAACTGCCGCTGCGCTTCTGTGAAACTGTAAATGTCATTGTTTCCGGATGAAAAGGAAAGTTTATTGACAAGAATGTTCCGTCTAAGATATGACAGATCTGACTAAGAACACCTGATATAGTTTCAAAATCGATTCGAAAACAGGCAGATATAGGTAGTACAATCAATTTTTTTCTTGTTTGCTATAAACATACATCGTAAAGATAAGCTTGGTCTAGGTAAATGCATTCAAATGACATATTCCCACGTTCCTACTTTCATAGTAGTGACGAAGCACTATAATTGAACTTAGGCAGACTAATTTAATTTTTTTTAGTTTCAATAAGGGTCGTGAATCAAAGTTACAAAGAAAAAGACACCCTTCTGGTACTGAGACTTCGCATATAATAATTTTTAAGATAATTTAAAACGTAGATCAGATGAATAGTTACTACACGTGACGTATGTTTCATCCGTTTAAGACAATTTACATCGATTTCAGAGAATTGTCTAATCATAAATTATTCTCATAATTATGGTCTCCGTAATATAATAATGAAACCAATATCTCCATTCTGAAGTGTCTAAAGTAACACCATTCTTTCAACCTCCGTTTTCATCAAATATATGTATAATTTTTACACCATAAAACATTTCTTTTAATTTCTTCCTTAACTGTGCTATTCTTTTTTATTAGAACGTGTTTATAGTTCTTTCCCCGAATGAGTACCTACGTGAAATATCGTCATAGTAAGGGTTGGTGTTATTTAGTCTACCCCCCTGAATTTATGGTCCTCCATGTAAAACCATAGAAAATATTTTTTTCAATTTTTTCTTTCAAGTGTAACCCCCTGTACACCTCTGAACTTTGCGTAAAGCATCGAAAATGCCATTTTTTTTCAGTTTTTTCATCGTTTCATCAGCTCTATTTTACCAGAGATTTAAATATATTTTAGTTGCTATAAAACATATTGACATAATCATACTAACTAGAATTGATATGCAATGGGCATGTTTCGCTGATGTAATAAGTGTATGACCCTAGATAAAACGTTAAAATGTGGAAATTAAAGGGACATAATCAGGAGCAATATTATATTTTTTCTTTCACACTTATAGCTCTGTTTTGCTTCATACATAAGTTTCTCACCAGAACAATCCTAGCACACAGTCCCATTTTCTGTCATACAGCTGTTTAACACATTGTTATGGCACTGCGTGTTGGTAAACCCAATCCAAATATGTTTGTTTACCATAACAGGACCGCGTGACCGGAGGTCCGATTAAGAGGGGCAATACGCGCTGTTTTAGCCAGCGGGAACATGTATTATATTTTTTGGCGAAGTCAGTCAAGACATCTCCTGATTGCCCGTGTTGCCCACAGCCCCAAACACTGTGTTTATGTTGACACCTTGCGATCGCGCCCGGTCCACTGTTTTTAACACTCGTTTACAGGGGTAAGCAAACGGTTTCAAGGCAATAATTTGGCAGGTACAGATTTATTTTAAAGGCAAGATTCAATTTCGTGTTAACTCAACATGCTTTATAGGTGAATTGGCCCCTTTAAGCATGTAATCATAATGCCATATTAATCTTATCAAAGCATGTACCTTTATACTGCCATGCATTATTATACTGATCTTTTAGTCTTGGATAATATATCCAACACAGTGCTATTAAATATTTGTTATGCTCCCACATCCCCCGGGGGGGGCATTAAGTGTTTGCTTTTCCGTCAGTCCGTGCATACGTCATGTCCGTATGTCCGTCCATCACGAAATGTTAAAGTTAATGTTAGTTTTTGCTCAGGCCTTATGCGTTGAGAATGCTTACAGGTATGCGGAAGCATATGTTTTATAAACATTCTCATCTAGTTTTTACTTTGTGTTACGATGGATGTACTGTCAGAAAGTAGCATGTGCTTTGCAAACCTTATATTTCTCTAACAAACGATTATTACTGCTTGCCTATTGTTTATGCATATATGGTTTGGTGAGTTCATGGTTTTGTTCTATAGACTACCATCTAAAATATTATTGTATAAATGTATTCAAAACAGTGCAGGAACAAAAATCAGACCCCAAATAATTTTATACACAGAATGTAGTTTACTTATAATATTTGCTGCAGGTGCTACAAAGGAAAAAACACCAGATTCAGAGCACTCTACTGGAAAAAACGGATCTTCCTGTTTTGAGCTGTCACTCCCTCAACTCCTTTTTTTCAGATGGGATTACCTTTTCAGGATGCAATTGTACACTTTACTGATTACTGTTTCTCCCTCCCCAAATCCTGTACTGTATATATCTTCTTCATATCTGCTGGTATATATCGATTTTATCAATATCTGCATGAAAACTTAGTACTCTTTTCTTTCAGCTGACCGGATAAAAAATGGCAACTCGTGAAACTAGGTCAAAGTGTAAGAAGTTTCTTGAGGGAGAAAGTTATACTGAAGTTGCAGAATTTCCTTCGGGAAAGCTCCCCACCAAAAAAGATGTCATACAAAGCATGTTGTATTTATTGAGACCAAAAGAGCAAGTCAGCCACAACGGTCGCAAGAAGATGCAGTTTCACTTCTAGCTGAACTGATCCAGGAGCATTGGCTCTTCTAAAATTTGTAGTGTCCACAAAAAATATCAAGAAGCATATCTTGAATCTGTATTCCGAGTTCATATAACTAGTGCAGACCAGAAAATGCGAAAAAATGATGCATACTTTCAAAAAGTTGCGAGCTTCAAAATGCTTAAATATTTGATGTATTTTGCATGAACATCAAACAAAGAACAAAACTTGAATCTTGTCATGGACTTAAAATGACTGATATGGAATGGAAATATCTGAAGGACCAGCAAGCCAAAAGGTAAATGATTTTTGAAGATTTTGTAGACAAGGCGGAGTAAAACTATGGATAGAAGAAGAAAAGATATGCAGTATTTGGAAAAAAATGCGTGAAGAAAGTGAGGAGTATATGTCCACAGTACCAGCATATCATGCAGCAGTGAAGAGTCAACTGATGAGCAAATGAATGTAGATGACACTTACAAGTTTCCCAGTGAAGATGTTAGCTCTATGATACTAGCAAAAAGAGGAAGCTGTTTGTATCAACAACAGTTGATACAACAACATGACATTATGCCCAGTGAATACCAACACATTCGCACAGGTGTACGTAAAGTAAGACCTGAATACCATAAGACTGTTGAAAAGCTGAGAAGCTGTTACCACATGAGCCAGACCCAAGCTGAAGCTGCTGTTGTAGAAGTGGGAAACAAAGTGTTTGGTAGAAACTGGAAGTTTCATCTTGGTTCTCAGGTTATTGATGCAGACACTCTTCCCAAATCAAGAAATGCAAGATTTGCTGGTAAAAGTATAGAAGCCCTTGCAATCACAGAAATTGTAAAAGAAATAATGAATGCTGATGAAAAAGCAACAGTTACGTATACAGACGATGGCTCTAAAAACCAAGGGACAGGTGCCTTTATCGTCCAAGGGATCACCATAAATGGGAGATACAGGGCACTTACTATTCTAAGTGTGGCATCTAAGAGAAAAGCTAACTTGGCAGATCTGAAGAAGACAACACTTCAAGTCCTTGAGGCAGTAAGCGGAGTGGACAGTTAAGACCTTGATTTTGTGATGACAGTTCAAACTGCCCATTATTTTGGAATAGAGGAAATGATTGCACAAGACCTTGGAGCAGAAAAGATCCCACAGCATTTGTTCTCCAATGTTCATCCATCTTTGATGTTCAACCGTATAATCATCAAACATTGGTCAACTAAAGAAAACATGATTGGCCATGACAAGATTTACTCTAACTTTTAAGTCAATGCCACAACCAGTGCTTCTAGTGTGACAGAACAAGCCTTGGATTGTCTGACAAGGTTAATCAACCATGATTTCGACCACAAACCCTGGAACAAATCCCACGAGTTTGACATCCATATATTTCCAAAGCATAACAAGTCTGTTAGTTTAAAGGATGAACGATTCAACAGGCTCACTCTAACATGTGCTGTGGCCTTATACCATTATGATGATTTTGCTTCATTTTTGCAGAAATATGAATATGTTACCAACCAACTTGCCTGCATCGTCAGAAGCTTTCAGGATTTGGATTTCCTGAAAGTTATGTTTTGTATAGGAGCCCACATTGGTTTACATTTGGTTGAACCATTCCTTTCTTTGACAACCTCAAGTGAAACAACATACTCAAGGTTAATCCCTGCCTTCAAAAAGCTGCACGAAAACTTGGTTGACACTGAACCAGCTGACCTGCTACAAGTCAACAGGCCAGCCTTTGACTTTGTCTCTGCAGAAAGGTTTATAAGCTGCAAATATGAAAAAGGTGTCTGCAATGAAATCATGCAGGAACTGAACCATCGTTAGGAACTGAAGGAAAGGTTCAAAATTCTTCTTCCAGCACTTGCTGAAGGTTTCAAGCACCAGAAGGGGCAGATATTTGGTTTTGGAGAATCTGACAGTAAAGCATTCTCTTTAAGAAATAGACCAAGAAAAACTTGAGTTTGCACCAGTTCACAACTTAGATGCAGAAAGAAGTGTCGGGGCTGTTAATTACGGACTTTCAAGGAGAGGTGCAAAGGAGCTTGAAAGTGAGTCTGCTGCTCAGTTGAAAGCAAGAGCACAGGACCTGATTGAACAATGCCCCTCTGGATCTTTTCGCCATTACGGAAAATTAGTTCAGAAAGGTGGAAAAATCCCAGATATTCTGTTGCAGTTGAATGCAAACAACATGAACTAAAAGAAAATGGCCTTCAGGAAAAGGAGATTGCCCACCTCGGTGTAGACAAGAGGAAGAACAAAGATTGGTTCACATTTAAATCCTAGGGAGGACCCTTTACTTCCTCGAAGGAACTTGACGACTACCTGCATGGCAGTATCCCGGAAGCAGACAAGGTATCTCGACTCTACCTCGAGGTTCGATACGCAAGGGATACCTCTTTATCACTACCAAAGAACAGTGATCTGTTCCATCACATTATGGACCATTAGAAAATTTATATATTAAATGTAATGCGCATTGCAAACCATGACATTTTTAGCCTATAAAGGCTATATCTTTATAACACCATGAACATGGGTCATCACATATATCTTTAGTGCATAATATCAAGGAACAGAGCTTTTATAAATGTGTGATTCATGTATGGACCATTAGAAAATTTATATATTAAATGTAATGCGCATTGCAAACCATGACATTTTTAGCCTTTAAAGGCTATATCTTTATAACACCATGAACATGTGTCATCACATATATCTATAGTGCTTAATATCAAGGAACAGAGCTTTTATTAATGTGTGATTCATGTAATAATACCAGCTTGTAGGTGGTTTGTAGAGTCGTTATGCTTTTCGTTTTAATTTTTAATACTTTTATGACTAACATATAGGTTTATATGTTTTTACTGCTGCTAGAGGATTATGAATATATCTTCCTTTTATTCATTTTGTTCATAAGGTTATTTTGGCCAATTTCCATATATGACAATTTTTAAGGGGTAGGCCTATGTACGGAGGCCTTAGACTTGATTAAAAATTGTGAAAAAAAAAATATTTTGAGTCATTTTTCATGCAGCCTCACAAATTTGAGGAGGTAGCACAAAAAGTTTGGATTAACACCAACCCCTAGTCATAGGCAGGAACAGTAGAGAAATTAACGCATTTGAGTTTTGGCGTTTCTTTGAGAATAGATGGCTAGTATGCTTTCATATAGCCAATAGCAGGGAGAGATGGTAGAAATAGTAGCCTGACTCGGTTTCCTGTGTAAGTATGCCTAACCACAACTACCAATGCATTACTACTCTCGCGGATTTGCTATTATGATATATGTGAAATTAGAACATGAATATTTATTTGCATTTAATTGAATTACTTGTCTCGCCTCTAAGGAATACGGTTCTCCCAGTCCTTCTTACTGCAAAAGAATTTGATGCATATATGTAACACCGATAGCCGTGTCACCATAAATTCTCTATTAAACTTATTTGTATCATTTGAGGGAGGTGATTAAAGCGGTAGAAAAAAACCCCGACTCACTTATTAAGTAACGCAAACTTAAAGAACAGTAGGATTTAATACTGAATGAAATTGAATGGTACTATTAATAATATATCTACAACGCTCCTGGCATTTTGACATGAAAAGAACATGATTACAGTTGCAACAAAATGGAATGAAGAGCATCTCACCTGCAAAACACCACTTCCATTGTATGCAAACTAAATAATTTCCTTGGATTTAACTTACACTAGGTTGCTGTGAAAAAAATATGTCAATATTAGTTCTAATACTTGTCAACCCATGCCAAAATATATAGTAATGGTTCAATGAAATGTAAAATGAATGCGGAGTTCTTGCATGATTTCTAAAAATAGAATCGAAGATAACAATTCCTTATAAGGACTAAATGAAATATTAATTAGGTTTTACATTCTCGGTACAGCATGTTGTAAGGAACATTGTCTTCACATATCGGGTCACAGATCATTTTACATGCATACTGTAAGGAAAATATTTTATTATTTTTTATTATATTATTTATCACCTGAAGCAAAGAAAGTACAAAATTTTAATGTTGTGCTTGCTGAATTTGTTTGTAAACGAAATATCCCAAACTAAACGGACGGACCATACAATACGAGTGTTTATTTCAACAACATCATTAAAAAAATAATAGGATTCAACTATACTATAGAAAGTACAACTAGTCTGTATTATAAAGAGTCACCACGTTTTCCGTGTGCTGTACTTTTATTTAGGATAAAATGAAGTGCTTAACAAGAGTAATGTGCTTAACGTGGATAATCACAAATGAGTATTTTTGCTGACATTTTATTATAAATGCATTAAGATAATAAATTATTAATTCGAACAATATCGAGTAATACTTCATTCGTTTATTTATGAGTATACCAAAACATAAAAATTGCGATTCCATACAGAATACTTTGCCAATTTTAGCTTTAGAGCACACTCTTTGATATAACTTTAATTATATTTATCTTTCTGTTCATATAAGCCTAAAATGAGTGTCCTGGGGAAAAATATTAAGTAAAACTTGAAACTGAATCAAACGTACGTTATAATTGTTTACAACGGTCAAGAATTTTCACGCGTGACAATGTTCCTCAATTTATAGCAGTTTAGCACACAAAGTAAATCGGAGGTTAATGTTTATTAATGTTAACCATTTATGCTGGAAGAAAACCGACTGACTTCGATAAATTACAAACTGTGATTTTAAAACATTCATTGTTGTAGTCTGAAGGCAACAGCACTGAGTAACAGCTGCAAATGATCATGTGCGAACAAGTATAGAGTGAATATCACTGATTAAAACAAAAGCAAGATTTCCGTAAATCTGCACATTCAGTAAATATATACATTTTCTGTATAACTCTCTATATATAATAAAGCATGGATAAATATAATACCAAATGCAAAGGTCATATATGGGGTTCATGCATGTCGGAATAAGCGTTATATCAGTAAAAAGAAATATCCTTAATAAAACCTGGGTCATATGACTACCAATGGCCAAATTGGTCTTAATTCATTCGTGGTCTTGTCAGACAGGACAGTTATAACTACTATGAGCGCTTTCGGTTCACTCAAGGTGGTATTAAAATGCAGCTTTCAGACAGGCCCAAAAGCATGTGAAAAATAATTTGAAAAAAAAAAAAAACAATAACAGTTGATACTAACTGCTTAGACTCTCCAAAGGTACTGACCTGTCAAGTACAGAAATAACGAATGAATATCATATTACAAAGCTAATACCCTGAAAACGATATTTTTAGTCAAGTAAAACAAATAACATCAAAATGTTATCTCAAATATTTAAATATTATTGTTAATGACACAGTCATAGCTCTGAGGTTTATACTGACAAATCAATGGAAGAACATATTGTTATATTATCTTGATCAGAGGGCCCTGTGCGAAGCACCCTGTCCTGTTAGGTTTGGGATATTCGTACTTAACATTACAAGACATAATTATTTACATCGACTACCACAGGGATAATGCAAGACAAATATTTACATGTGACGGCTAATCACTATATAGATAAACTTACAAATTTAACCACAGCCTATGATAAATGTAATACTAGCCTCCGGCAAACAGCCTAATTTGTCAATAAATGTTATGATACATAAATGTAACAAAGCATGAATAAATAATGGACAAAATATAATAGGAACATTCTGTACACATACACATTAGGAGCATCTTGATGCCATTATGTACAACAAACCCATAATGTGAGAAAAAAACTAATAGTTTAAGTATAGAGAAGGGTGGATGCTCCGAACCGATTGAACAGACCAGTAAGTTAAAATTAAATATATTAACTGCATAAATACCATAGCTAATACACAATCGCCTCTTCGGTAATCTGATAGAGCAAAGAAAACATCGATCACCATTTTAGATTACCAGATAGACATACCTCCCAAGCATAATGCCTTTTTATGTTTGAAATTATTATATATATATTGCTAAATAAAACTAACGGATAACACTAACATGACACCTGTCAGTATCTTCAATGTCCATGAGAAATGTTCCCCTCGAACTTGTTCAAATATAGCCAACATGAATTAGTAAAATACTTCACAATTTACATTTTGAAAGTAACAAGATATGACATCTATACTTGCAGGCCTCACACAAATCTGCATTTAATTTATATAGACAGATGAATAGATAAATACTTTACCAATTACAATATTTACGTATTTGGTACAGGTTTGTCAGGATGATCTTGATATAAGTACAAGAAACAAGATGTGGACAGACACTAATACATGTAGTTTTATATTTTCTTTGACAACTAAAAGAGAAATGACTAGAAGCTTATTGACTTAGCTAAGAGTAATATATAACAGAAAGGTTTGCCTATTTTTTTATAACGCATACGTCCTAATTGAACTGCAGACTTGCACATTTCATCATTTTAAGATAAAACTTTTTTTTATTTCATACTGTATACAAGTTTATCTTCGGTAAACACATTATAAGTGGTTTGTGCTTATGATCAATGAAAAACAGATAATGTAGTTATGTTGTTTGGCCATGGTACTTTGACGGCCTGTCCGGGGCTATGACCATATCGATTCCGTGTCAGTCTAGCACCTGTCAGTCTAACACATAAACTGAAAACAATAACAGTGTTAATGTTTACAATAGGTACTCATTTCGGAATGGGAGGGAGGCAAAGTACCAGTACAAAATATCGTTGAAACGCTTTGATCAAAATGTAAATAAATTGCTTAGATTTTCAAACGGAGGGATCTGTGAGGTAAAGCAAATCACATGAACCCAGTATCTAAAGTATTTTAAATATCATTTATAATTATTTAGTAACAGTTATGAGGTTTATATTGACAAAACAAAGGAGGCATCGTTTATGATATGACCTTGATCAGAAGAACATTTCTTTATGCGATGAACTCTGTTCTGTTTGATTTGGAACATTCATATTAAATATGCATAATAATTATTTACATCAACCAACACAGTACTCAATCAAGATAAATCTTTTCCTCAAGCATATAAATATATAAGATTTGATATATAGCAATTTCATAAACTTACATATCATACTATAATCTATTGATATCTAAAATACTAGCATAATAAGTCAAACTATGTTATAATATAAAATTTGTTACCAAGCTTGGATGAATTGTATACACACTATAAAAGCTACATTGTGGGTAACTGCACACCAGTATCATCATGCTGCAACAATGTTCAACAAACCAATACTGTAAAACAAAAACTAATCGTGTCTTGTTAGAGAAAGTAGGGTATTAGTACAACAAACACGATGTAAAATAAGTGATACAGAGGTGGTCAGCACATAATTAAGCAAGCTGGTTATGAACATATGTATTGTTTCTAAACAGATATATATTTAGATTTGCATCTGACGCAAGGCTTCACCTAATTTTATCTATATATTTTTTTTTATTTCCATATACACAGTTCTCATAATATTAAAAAGATTATAGCAGTATGCATGAGGCATTGCTTTACCTTATTTTTTTTTTTTTTTTAATTTTCACAATAGCAGGATTTTTTTCTCTTGGTCCCGTTCTTTTGACTTCCGAGTTCAGGTCCATATTGCAAATATAGTGCAGATGTTTTAGGTCCATCTATGGTAGGTATGTCACGTAATGTTTTAAGGTCAGTGTGCACATTACAAAAGACAGTTATTGTCCATTTAGTGATGTAAGGGTACCACAATTAAATTGACCTAACATATTGCCCTTGCTAATTATACCATTCACAACTGCTATGAGAAAATAATCATATATGATAATACCAGGTAATAATTTTGTAGGATCAGGTGAGTTAGCAGATCCATTTCAGAAAACACCCCAATACAACATGTAAAAAATCTGCATATCCAGAAACACAATTGTAAAGAAATCCCTATTAAAGCAAATATTAGGTGAAAACATTCAATACAAGATTTGCCTAAACAACAATTCCAAACTTTTTTATGGTGTCCATCGAACGAAGGTCTGACATCCGAAAATGGAGTACCTTAAGAAACAAAGATTTTTTATCAGTCGTTAAGTAGTATACAAAACAACCTGCTTTCAAGGGTTATCCTACTTGAGTCATCTATTTTTGGATCGTATGTCTGTAAGGTTATCAAATGTACGCCCGAGGACGATTCTTCCAGCACGGTAGTAAAGCTTGTCATCTTCTCGAGTACTGTTCAACATAGTGACTGCCTCTTCAAGAGTCCTCATATCGAAATCTCGGTGAAGTGTACACGCGGACATGATACAAGCGGCCGTGTCGTCGCGACAGTTGTAATCTCTCAGACTGTAGTCCCCCTTCCAATCCATCCAAGTACTAACAATGGACCGAGCGATATCTTTACCTGCTTGTGTGCGGATATCAATCGTTTGTACCGGCTTGCTAAGGTAATCACAGTTCTTATTGTCAAACTTCTCTAATGACCTGGCAGCTGCCGCGCAGGTCAGGCACTCGGCAAGACCGGGAAGGCTGGAATCTAAAGGCCGAATGTTAAGGCTAAAACACTTGTTATCAGGAAACATCAAGACGATCCCTACGTGGCGAGCTGGTTTCTTTTTCAACTTGAATATCATCCAGGAAAACCTATTGTTCTTCCTTATCTGTGCAAATACGTCATTTATGGTATATGTGAAGTACTTGCTACTTGATTTCTTCTGGATCTGGAAAATGTAAAATACAATATTACACTTGATAAAAATATACCTTTATATATATATATATATATATATATATATATATATATATATATATAAAGCAACAGTAAGCTCTATAGAAAGGGGGAGGGCTTGTATTTATTTGATCGGTTCATGGTGGAAGTTTCCTTCTGGAATAATTTTTGTTGTACAAGATTATACAGAAAATCGGAGCAAACAATACCGATGATTTAATAAGATTGATTATCATGTTACATTATTACTTTCATTCACCATAATGCTTTATAAATTGCAATCCAGTGTTGAGGTTCAGAAAGTATAGAGCTCTTTATAAATTCAGAGTAGATTTATCTTATCGGCCTTCGTCCATTGTGAAACTTTGTAGCTTAACACCTGGACAAGAGTTCCATGGATCAAGATTAAGATAACAGAATTAGACTTACATGTTCTTGTGCCTTGGCAAGTTACATTTGACTTGATATGCGTTCTTATATATTAACTAAATTTCTAACTAACGCAATATGTATTAAAGTCAATTAAAACATAAGGAAACATTTCAGATTTTGCATTATATCCCCGAAATAAGTCTAGTATATTATCGATTATATCATATATATATTATATATATATATATTATATATCTCACTACATAATGATACTTGTTAGACATTTTAATGCGAATTACTTTTAGCTCTCTCGCGATCGATGTGATATCTAATAAGTTCATTCTTGAACGATATACCTGCTTTCGGTCTTCTGTCTTGGGTTTTCTAATATTTGATGAGGTTTGTTTGACGCCTCTTTTTGTTGCATTTATATCTCTCCGCATTTGCTCACGGGTAACCTATAAAGTTGAAAAAAACTGTTTATCATGCATGTCTTATTCTTAATTGAAAAACGGTAAAACTCCACTTAAAAAGCTAGCACAATAAGTATCAATTCCTTCATAACATGTTCATCATCCTTCCATTTTATAGCTGATTTTATTATTTATGTCTATGAATATCATAGCATTTAATTTTTTGTGGGGTGCAATATTTCCAAAGAAGGCATATTTAATTACTGGACATGATCGAGAACAGGTATAATATAATTAACAAACATGCAAGTTCTAGAAGGGTAATGCTAATGCGATCAACATGTTTCTTACCCTGAGATCTTGGATTATATCGTAACTTCCGCCGTTCAAGGTGACACACAATAGCAGTTCATATATCTCTTCAAACCCACGCCATAAACTTAGGGCAATATCATGTATTTTGTCACCCGTTGACGATGTACTGTTATCAGCGAGTCTTTTTACGCTAGCTCCCAGGTCATACAGTGTAAATGGCAATGTTATAGCAGATATAATGCGTCCACCAATTTTTCCGGCTGCTCTTCCTCCGATGCTTAATACATTTTTGCCGACTCTTCCAACTGTTGTGTTTATCAAATTACCAAAATCATCCAAGATCCTGTCGGCTTTCGAATTTAAATTCAAATTTAAGTACGTGTACAGCAGTTTTTCTGCGACACAAGCAGGAACTGAATGTCTGTGGAAATCTAAAATATCTACTATCATGATATTTATCTTTGTTAGGTCTTGAAAATCCTCCTCCAATATGGTTTTCACTTGTGTAGCCTTCTTCGCCTCGATACCTGCTTTTGTTATGTCTGACCCTCCTGTAACAACGCCACCAACCGCATTAACAATAAAACCTACTATCATTGCTGGAAGGAAAGGGATGCGAGAAACGACTGAACCTACTGTGGACACGGCAGCTCCGGTGGTTTTGGCAATATTCACGTTTTTTCTATGTTTGTCTGTGTCCTCTGCTATCTCAATTAATTGTCTGATTCGTTTTTCTCTCTTGATGAGGAAACTCCTTATATGTGTCTGTAATGTATCCAGGCGGGCCATCATGTAAACTGAGGTTTAATCCCTGGGTGACCAATAATTCTGAAGCAAAAACAAAACAGATTTTCATTCTCACAACATGATTAGCAAATGCATAATCGTGCACATTTGGCATACACTTAAGGGGCTTATTAGGATATCAGACGTGTATCGTCTACAAATATTCCCTAGAACGCCTGCATACTATATATCCACGTAATTCTGTCCCACATGCGGCGTATTTTCCTTTGTTCTAACTGTACGTTCAAATGTGCTTGCATCACTGGGACATGACAAGTGACCATGCAAGTGAAGTTGCATGGAGACTTTCCAAATATGGCATAGAACTGGTGCGTAGCCAAAAAAATGACACGCCTTAACGGCTCGCCCGCCATGTGACACAAGCCTCGCAAACCTCACGGCTTGCATTGCATTTCATTGGGCTATAACCAATACATAACACTAGAGGCCGCCAAAAATATCAAAACATTTAAAAAGGACATCTGCTGGAAAGTTGTATATATATATATATATATATATATATATATATATATATATATATATATATATATATATGGACACATGGACACATAGGAGATAAGTACTAAAAGGTCCTTGCATTACAACGTTGTGATTACAAATCCGTTTAGCAACGTTGATTTCTTAGGCTAATATACGATTACATGAAGTGTGCCAATCCTTTAATCACTCAGAAAACTGAACGATAAAACTATGATTTATCTATAGGCATATCAGTATGTCCTTATCTCTGTTAACATATACCATTGTGAGACCGAGTACTCGGAGAGCAACCGTATATAAATATAGGCTCACAAACATGATCAAAATGGGAGTAATAGGAGGGACGAAAAAAAACGACACCGATGTGCCGTATGGACATATACGATTTTCAGAAATGTGAGAGAAAATTGGAAAGATTTATATAAATCTAAGACAAACTGTGCACCATGATAAATATTCCCCTCATGCAAAGATTTCCGTTCAATGTCTAAGTAAAAGGGCATGTTCGATTATATTTGTATCAATTACAGAACTGAAATAATAATAATAATAATAATAATAATAATAATAACGGTCATAATAGCAGCACATGTAGTAGTATAAATGGAAATAATTATACGATTATTAAAAAAACAATGTCTTTAATAAACGATGCAGTAATATAAATGATAAAATAACATTTTATCTGTAGCTGTAGGAAATCTAAGTTCTAATCAGGAACGGTGGTATCCATTAATTCCTTATCACAACCTAAATTATTAGGAGTTTCAAACAGTACTTACCTTTATCCTTTAAGGAAACTGCAAAGAAACACAATGTTGTCAAACATATGCCACGCAAATCTTACCACTGGCCATTGGTTAGCTCTTTTGTGAGTAGTATGTAGAAGGCCTGAATTTTCTCTCTGACAAGGTGCTAATAAAGATCTCGTGACATTGGTCGACAACATACGCCATTAAGCTCAACGTATCAAGTAGAAGGGTACATGCGCAGCAGAATAACTTCCGGTCTGATGAACTTTGCTCGGATCGTGATTACAGATCGATTATGATATGATATACAAACCTTCATGCGCCAGGAAGTAAAAGTCATTGTTTTATTGTGTATACGGCTATGGAATCGTAGGATATGTATCCTATGTTAACAAATAAGATTTACCGACGAGGCCCAAACTAGTGAACGGCTGGTTTATTTTAAAGTTAGTGTGCTTTGGCCGGCCGAGCCTGAAGGTGTACAGCCTGCAGATTCCCTAAATCTGAGCCATGGAGAGTGACACCATTAGTTATAGTTACTATTTGTACAATCCATATAAAATAAATAAGTTTTTGTGTATTTCTTACTTTTAAATATACGACGGCCCCAAATAGAAACCTGTTTTGTTCAGACGCCGGGATAAAGGAAGGTCTGAAAAAATAAATGCCAGAGCGTATTATCAAGGAAATACGGTATATACAAAAAACGGTATAACACGATGGTATCACGGTAATATCAATATGTTTAACTCGTTTTGGCTGAACAGATTATATATAACAGAACATGGCATGAACTAACTCCGTGCAGTCTTTTAAAAAAGCCCTGAGAATCGGTTATTCAGTATGTGGACATATCTGTGTCGTGAAAGTGGTTGTAAACATAACATTTCTTGAATCTACATAACGCCTGTCACCTGGAGATTTGTTACCCCGTGCTGCGCCTGACTGTTGCTGTAAAAAGTCATTTGCCTATCGTATTGTAAACAAACTTCCTTTTGCTATGTGAGAAACAGCTAACTGTGAGTGGAATGTATTTTTAGCTCATAGCATACATATAAGCAGGAAGACACTTATGGTATGTGTAATCATAGTGTTGTTGGAAGGCCGAGCGATCGCCAGGCATGATACATGATTAACAAAGAAACCATATTCGCCTTTAGCTTTCAAAAGAAATGCAATTATCCAAACAATCCACGCACATAACATTATTGTGTATCTTTCTAAGGTCACCCCTACCTTATTTTGTAAAAGTTACATGAATGAGCCCAGTGTCCCATTGGTGGACACAATGCATAGTAAAGTAGCGTATGGTATTGTTTACTTTATATGGTTCCTTATTCATTCATTGAACAACAAGGCTATCTCATAAATGTAGGTCTATATTCTGCCAGGTCTATATTCTGCGATTGTAATACCAAATCCATTTTAGTTCTGGAATCTTACTTTTTCCATTATCCAGAAAGAGTAACCGCCATTTTGATTGTTACGTTTGTATTTTGATTGTAAATACCTCGATATAAGAAAGGCACTACCCTTCCCGTGACAGCCAGTCTGTAGTTTGAGGGCTAAGACCGCTGGTTTTGCAGAAACTATCTGGTATTATTCAAACGCCTGGCACAATAAAGTTATAACCACTATCTGAGTGAGCACATATCATCAAGGGTGATACTGATCAGTTACTGATAAAAAACAAGGGACCCATGGGTCACGGCGCTCAGCTGTTATATATGATAAAAAATATGATTTGGGAAAGAGGTACATGCTTGTTTTGTGTGGTAATGAATATAAGCTTTATTATGAGTTGTTGGTGTTTAGCTTATGTATGATTTTGATAGTATCTTTGGAGATAGGGAAGACGATTGATTTCATTTATTTTTTTAACAAATGGAGTGTTACTGTCACACGGATTTTGACTTGGCCATATAACTTATAAGCAGCACATATAATAAAAGAGTAACTATTTATTAAAATTTAATAACAAATATTGTGCCAATATAATTTTTATTTAAAAAAAAGAAGAAAAACATATGATTTTTTAAAAATAAAATATAACTGAAATGATTATTGAAATAATATTATAGAATATATTCATGAATGCATTCATGAATACATTTTGAAAGTATCTGCACTGGTATTCAAATACTTTCATTTTTACCTGAATTCTCATTCTTATGCAATAATTTTTATTAATGCAGTACTTATTAATATTCGTATTCAAATACATTTGCAAAGCATTCGCACCACGTCTAGTATTTTTTTCAGTTTTAGCCAAACAATGATGTTGAGAACCCAGAATATAAAAAAATCACAAATTTAAATATTGATCATAAGTACCTGGTTTTATGGCTTTTATTTATGTTAAAAAAAAATAAATGTTATATGTTCACTTTTGACTACTTTCACATCAATCTACACACTAGTCACAGTAGGAATCTAGATTAATATTATCAGCTGCATCTTTGTCTATCATTAATTTCCTTCATATGATCCCTAATGATTAGTAATGAATAATATGATTTATTTTTTTATCATTAAAATTTTACTGAAAAACACCATAGGTGACTACATGGTGTTATTTGGAATAACATTGACATTGACAATCTATCCATCCATACAAGATTCTTACATCATCAGTAACTGCAAGTTAATTTCCTGTTACTCATCAACTAACAAATTCCTTTTCTATAAATTTTTCTTTAATTTGTTATAAAAAAAAAATACAAAATTATTAATTTATTGTTTGTTGTTATGTTGTTTTTCAAAACAACTTCTAGATAAGTTGGGTTGGACACCTGGATCAACTGTGGCTGGGCATTAGCTGCCTGGCTGCCCCAGTGTATGCTTCGCTCAAGCATGCATAATCTGATGAGAGGTCAACAAGGTCAACATACAGGTGACTGAAGAGGGGCTGGATTAAGCCTGGGTCTGACAAGGTCTCATATAACATTAATAAAGCTACAATATTTGGCCAATTTCTTTCAGCTTTCTAAACTACAAAGATGAAATCTTTATGTGTGCATAATATGAAAATTAAATCAACAGTGCTCTCAGGAAACAAACGTGCCATGGTCAAAGTTGGGCAAAATTTAAGGTACTAATTTTATATTTATACTAATAACTTATAAAATTAAAAAAATTCAGAACTAATTTTTGGTATTCAATTCAATCTTGATTAAATAATGTTACATCCCAGACAAAGAATCTCTAGCTTCAGCAATCCTCTTGTTAAGGGAGTAAATATATTTCTTGATTTTTTAAAAAGTGCATTATGTTTGGGCCCATAACTTAAAACAATTACGCAATACTGACATCATTTCTGGCATGTGCATAGCAAATGTATAGAAAAATATGTATATTATATATGATCAAAGTCAGATCAGTAGTTTTGATATTAGGCAGTCTTACAGTGAAACAATGGGTTTCATTAATATTTCGAAGGAATTAAGTCCTAGTGATCAAATTCTTGGCATGGTAGGGGATTTTAGAGACATCTAACTGTATGCTAAATTCAAGGAACTTAGAGCTGAAGCTGGGGAGCTGAGCTCTAGCAAACTGCATAACACTAGCTTGATGTAAACTTGATGTGACATTGTGCTTGAAAACTTGAATAAAATCTACAGTTTTTGATCAAATGGTTTCAAATTTTTGGCTTTAACAGACAAAATGCTAACAAACACATGCTGTGAAATTAAATCCACATTACTTACAGGAAAAAACGTGCCATGGTCAAACTTTAGCAAAATTTAAGGTACCAATTTTATATTTTTGCCAATATTTAAAAGTATTTAACAGATTTTGATCTAATTTTTGGTATACAATTAAATTTTGATCAATTAAAGTTGTATTACTGAAAAAAAGTCTCTACCTTTAACACTTTTGGTCTTAAGTGACCAAATATCTTTCCTGATGTTTTTACAAAGTCCATTATGTTTGGGCCCATAACTTTTTTAAATTAAATAATACTGACTTAATTTCTGGCATGTACATAGGAACTATATAGAGGAATATTTTTGGCAAATATGAAGAAAACCATATGAATATGAGTTTATTTATTATAGTGTCATGTACAATAATACATGAAAAATATAATAAATGTCTGCTTATAGTACCCAACCCTCGCAGGGGTTTATATGACACTCAATTCTCTAGTCGATAATGGTGGTACAGGCGTACAAACAGTTCTTTCTTATCTCCCATGCTTTGGCTACAAAGTCACTGATTTCTTTAACACAGTTTTGAAGCAGGTATATAAATTGACTTTTAGGAGATAATCCTAACAACTCAGTTTCACTGTTATGAATAGATTTGTAAAGTTTCTCTCTTATTTCCTCATATTTTGGACATGAGCATATGAAATGGATTTCATCTTCAATTGAATTGTCCTCACACATGGTGCATATTCTTTCCTCGGGTTTTAATTTTCTAAATTTACCTGTGATTGCGTCTCGAATATTTTTAAACCTCCCAACTTCAATTTCTAACGGTAAGATTCCACATCTAAGCTGTGCCATTAAGGATCTCTTTTCTCGCGTTAAATAACGAGTGACATAAGGTTCAGTAGAGAATGAAGGTTTTAGTAATGCGTATGTTCTTAGTTTTGGCTTTAATTTTATTTCTTCTAGCCACTTAGATTCGTAGAATTCTCGTAATTTTTTGCCAACATTTTCAATAGGACATACTAACCCCTGAGCAACAATATGCGATACATTCGCAATATCTAGAATTTCTTCTACTTTAGCTGACCAGTTGTTATATCTTAACTCCCGGTCCCAGTTGAAAATTTGTTTTACAAGCCTTCCTTCGTCCATTAATATGAGCTTATTCCAAAATTTAAGTATTTTCATCTGGCGCCTTTCTAAACTGGGGATCCACCCCATATCCCCAGTTAAACCTAGGATGGGACATAATTTATGAACTCCTAGAAAATACCTTATAGCCTTGTTCTGAACTTTATCAACGGTCGGGGATTTACAGTGACCCCATACCTCACAAGCATAATCAAGCACTGGTACTACGGCACTGTGATAAAGTTTAGTATAAGAATGATAAGAAACATTTTTGAAGTATTTAAATTTTGAAATTATATTCCCAAGTGCTCTTGAACCAGCGTCTGATAAAACATCACTTCCGGTTTTATACTCCATATGCTCCGAAAGATAAAATCCTAAATATTTATACTCCTTGACAATTTTTAAATTAAACTCGTTTAAATTAAATTTGGACGGAGTAAGCGATTTTTTACGATCACGGAAATGGATAACATTACTTTTAATCGGATTCGGATGTAGCTGCCATAACTTACACCACGAGTCTAAGTACGAGAGCATACATTGTAGGGCACTAGCAGTCGGTGCCACTAGAGCGATGTCATCAGCGTACAGTAATATACTAATTTTAGTAAAGCCACAAGTAATCCCCATGTTGAGCGAATTGATAACTCGTACCAACTCATTCAGATAAATATTAAATATTGTAGGTGATAGGGGATCACCCTGGCGTACACCAGAACAGACCGTAAATTCATCAGTGAGCAGATCCGGATTAATTCTTACCTGTGCTTTGTTATTCTCATACATAGACTTCAATGCATAATATAGTTTACCATCAATATTTAACTCTAGCAACCGGTAAAGGAGAAGGTCTCTATTTATTTTGTCAAAGGCCTTTTCCATGTCGATTAGGGCTACAAATACCTCTTTGCCCATATTAATGTAATTGGTCACAATACTTGTAAGATTAAAAATATGTTCAACACATGACCGACCCCTTCGAAACCCATTTTGCTCTTCAGCTATTAATCCCAAAGAATCACAATACGAGGATATTCGCCTTTCAATTAATGCGCTGTAAACTTTCCCTACACAAGATAACAATGAAATACCTCTGTAACTCAGAGGCTCATGAGGATCCTTCCCTTTTTTCAAGATAGGGGCAATAAGTGATTTATTCCAGCAGGTAGGCACCGTACCTTTGTTAAAGCAAAGAGTAAATAGTCTATACATCATTAACATGACAGTGTGACTTCTTAGAACCTCGTTTGGTATAAAATCAATTCCAACACTTTTCCTATTTTTTAGGTGCTTAACGATGGATTCTATTTCATGAAAAGAAATCTCACAGTTTAGCATAATATTACTTTCATAGTGAGGGAGCTTCATTTTATTTTCTTCGCTTAAAATAATATATTTTATGTTTTCATGAAACCGTTTATCCAAATCCGATACCTCTGTCTGTTGGTATAATTTTAAGAATTCTTTTCCCCAATAGTTCCTTACAGTCGTCAAATCATACAATAAAACACCATTATTTCTGACCGACAGTGGTATCCTTGACCTTTTTTGGGAACCCAAACGATTGACCAATCGCCAAAATTGTTTTTGATTTGTTTTTGCCACATTCTCAATATCAGCCAACTTTTTTCTGCGGTAAATTCTTTCTTTACACCTTAACATTTTATCGAAACAACGCCTGGCCCGAGTAAATTCTTGTCTTAGTACAATATTATGTAACCCTTTCCTTACATGATTCTTCAAATTATGTTCTTTGTTCCGCATATTAATCCAGGCCTCTTCCAGTTTATCGTCCCAATACGACTTTATACTTATTTTTCGTTTACTGGGCCTGCACATGTTCCGTGCCCTATTCTGTTTGGAGGGCAATCGGTCGTGTATTTCTTCATATATGATGCTACAAAATTGTCTGTAACACAGGTCTATTTCAACATTTTCATAAGGGCCACGATTATTTTCAAAGAAAGCCTGAGCTTTGTTGACAAAAAGTTCATTATATAAAATACTTTTTGGGATGTCGTTGAAATTGATACATTTTTTTAAAGTAGGAAGAGGGCAGTTCGGTGCCTCAGGCTGCATTAAACGATACATTTTCGTGCTAGTGTCAGAAGAAACAATAAAATCAGTGTTGTGTGTTAATCTGACTGAAACAATGAGAATCGCATGATCTGGTACTTTACAATGTCCCTCGATCATACTTTGCAGTTTAAACTCATCAATGACGTCAATACCATGACGTATCCTGAAACCAGTACATTTTTCGAGGGTATCATGACCAGTTATTATAAAATCAACGACTGATTTTCCCCTACCGGTGACTGAGGTGAAATCATTCATGTGTCTGTCTATTCTACCATTAAGTACACAAAGCATATTTTCTTTAAGGAATTCAATCAGGCTTTCACCATGAAGATTACGAGTTTCATCTAAAATTTCTCTGGGTTCTAAATTTTCTATCTCAGGAATAGTGTCTTGTAGTTTACCTAAACGAGCATTAAAATCACCAAGTATAAAGACATGGTCAACATCAGAACAAGAGTAAACTGCCTGTGTCAAATGAGCGAAAAAAGAATCACTATCCCTGCCCCACGGTGACTGTTCAGGTGGAAGATAACAAACATAAACAACAATATGACAGTCTGTGAATCTATGTACTAACTGTATCCCTAATATACCGTCTTTGGTCCTGTCAACAATCTGAATATTAAATGTTACATGTAGATCTCGTCGAACAAATATACCAACCCCACCTGACCCTTTTTTCGCGTTTACATGGAGCATATTTCGATTGTGGCCATACCAAACATAATTATCAAGCTCAATAGTATCGTTATTTTTTAAATGAGTTTCACAAATACATATAATGTCAATGCTTAATTTCAGCAGAATTTTGCTCCTTAATTTTGCATTGTTCGTAGTCCATCCGTTCACATTCCAAACACACAAAGCGAGCAAATCGGCCTGGTCACACGAGAGTTGGGTATTCCCCTAATGGGTGTGTACAGGGATCGTGGCACAGCTGGGCACAAACACCTGAGGGGTAGTTGCCGCTTGGAGGTTTGTCGGTGCGGGGGTGGTCAGGTGGGATCCACTGACCAGCGGAGGGCCCTGGGCTATTGTAAGTCCGGTAGTTACTAAGGTATGCGGTGGCGGTAACGAAGGGATATTGACTCCGGCAGGGTGAGTGTGCATCACGGCACTCTGATCCGAGGGCGCGAATGCTTTCATACTGGGCATCCCTTGAGAGCCAGCTGTAGACATCTGGCCTTGCGACCGTACTGGGGCTCTTTGTAATATTTGCTTGTCTATTGTTGTGTGATAATCATCTGTTCCCCGATAGTGTGAACTACTAGTGTGAACCAGCTTACCGTTGCCGGTTATTCTGTACTGGCCACCATTTGGAAGTTCGCTCAGAATAGTTCTAAAGTTGAGCTGGATTAGCCGTTCGGCATGCGTCTGGGAGGACTTCAGGAACACACGTTTATAAAGACCAGAGTTTTCGAGATTCTGTTTATTGCGCAGTACTTTTATTTTGTCACCTTCACTTGCTAGCTCAATTTTGAGTAAACCCGGTCTTCCATTTCTAGCGCCGAGTCTAAGTGCCCTAACCACAGGTATATCATCTAGACCAACACCTTCCTGAATAATTCTTTCTGCAAGCTTTTTAGGGTCTTCATTATCATTTTGCACCACTCTAATAGCTACCACAGTGACATCAGGATCAAACGGCTTGTTTCCCATCTTGTGCGCGGATTTTTCTATCACGGACATTCTGTTATCTAAGTCATCGATTCTCCTTGTCAGGATACCGATTTCGATGTCTATACGATTGTTCAACTCGGCGAATTTTGAATCAATTATTTGCGTAATATCTAGGCGTATTCTTTCAACTGACTCACTAAGACAAACTTTGAAATCTTCCTTCAGTGATTTTATCTCACCTTTTAGATTTCTTATCTCAGAAAGCAAAGTGTTACCAGTCACTTCACTGATTTCCTCCATGTTTATCTTGCCCTGTTTAGGATTCGGGTGGATAGTACCGTCAGAGTCTGAAGAACTTGTTCTAGTCCTTTTAGTGCTTGATTCCAGGTTCATTTCATAACATCATGTAGGAACCAGCGAATATAAAAAGGAACCTAAATTTGTTCAATTGTGAAACAAGCTGGTGTAAAAGTTAATAACAACAACCGGCCGGCATAGTGTGCCACTCTTGAGAAACACGTCTGCACGCCTCGACGACCCATTAACAGTATGAGTGGTTTTGATATTAGGCAGTCCTGAAGTGTGAAAATAGATTTCTAATAAAAAATTCAGGTTTTTCCTTAATATCTCAATGGAACGAAGTCCTATTGACCCAAGTTTCGGCATGGTAGGAGATTTTGGGGACATCTAACTGTATGGCGAATTTCAGATTCGTAGGTCCAATGGTGTCGAAACGTGCCAGTCTTAAGGACGGACATCCGCACAGACGGACGGACGGACGGACGGACGACGGACAATGGGCCACGACTATAGCTCAGATGACTTATAGTCAGCTAAGCTAAAAACACTGAACATTTAATCTTTCTTAATTTGCCTGTAATCTTTTTTTATTAAAATAAAAAGGTCAATTAGTCAGGTTACAACACAAGATACCACATGCAGTAAAGGTCAGAATATTCCACATAAAATTGCAAAGTAGATACTCCAACTGCGTATATAATTTTAACTTTATGCGGAGTTCATCTGACCTTGCAAATCTGCACTACCGATATTGTATGAAGAATACATTGCTGGTGCAAACCATTATTACATATGGTTTAATAAGGTTATACCTGTGAGGCGTTTTATCGTCCATTCGGCTAAAAGAAACAACTGGTCTGATAGTATCGTACACAAATGAAGAAAATTGAAGAAAAAATGTTAAGGTTGTTAAAGTAAACCCATTTTACATTTCTTCTTCCTTTGAAACGCTTAATTTTCAACATTATTGAAAATTATTTCAATTTATTTATAAATTTATGTCGGAAAATGTATGGGCCAAAACGATGGTCAGGCCCAAGAAGACCTATCTATAGTATTTGAATTCCACTTGGTTCATTTTGCTTGTAGCTGCTTATAAAACTATTAGGTTTACATTTGGTTTGTCTAGCTATGTGTTTTAACCTGCTTTACTAGCACCATACCCGTCGGCATCGTCATGATTTTCAAAAATAAGGAAGACCTAAACTTTTAATGTATCCACTAATAAGGAAAAGGTAAAAAACATGGCAACTTACTCTCACAATTATGCATTGATTTGATTATAAAAACAGTCCCAATTAATCAATAATGTTTCCATTAAATTAATACGTTAAATGATCACAAACTTAAAAAATAAAACTAAAATAAATGTCATTTCTGTAGTTTTATACATAGGAGAATATAAATATTGATTAAAAGTCACATTGTCACTGTTCTTTCATCATTTATATAGTCCAATGATTCAATGGTGTAACACAAAGCAGTATTTCTTGTGTATGTACGCCACACGTAAAATGCATTTTTTCTTTAATTTTGACATTCTTGTAAGCTCCACTTTAAGAGTTCAAGTCCAAAAGAACACGAAAAAATCTGAGGCATAACTGAGTCGGACATGCCCTGTGCACCATATATTTTCCTTAACCTATATCAGTGATGTTATCAATTAGACGGCCGAGGAAAATTCTACCCATACGGTAGTAATGTCTGTCATCTTCACGCGTATTATTTACAATGTTAATGGCCGTTTGTAGGGCTGCCATGTTGAAGTGTCTGTGAATTCTACACGCCGACATGATGCAATCTGCTGTGTCATCACGGCAGTTGTAATCTCTCAGACTATAGTTTCCCGCCCAATCCATCCAGATATTTATAATGGACCGGGCTACATATTCGCCATCTGGTGTGCTAATATCTATCGTCTGAATCGGCTCGCTTTGGAGTCCCTGATTCTCCACCAATTTTACGTCCTCTAATGACCTGGCCGCTGCTGCACAGGTCAGACACTTTGCTAGTCCGACATTGCTGTAATCAATTGGCCGAATATTAAGACTGAAACTCTCTTGTCCATCGAACATCAAAACAATACCCACGTGCCGGAAGGGGGCCTTGTCCAACTTGAATATCGCCCAGGAAAAAGTAGAACTGCTCCCAATCTTGGCATACACGTCCGCCTTCTTATATTTGAAGTATTCATGAGTGGGTTGTTTCTGAAATTCGGAAAACATGTGTCAGGCTTCATCCGAATAAGTGGATTTTTTTATATCAAATTTCAGATCAATTTGACAGAAGCGATCCTGATATAACGGGACTGTTATTGAAGACCCTGACAGACCACATATTGTCTACTTATGCTTGGAGCTAAGGAAACTAATAAGAGCATTCGGAGTACAATTGTTTTTAATTATATTTGAGTTCACTTACGAAATTGCTTCCTGCAGGATTTCCCAATTTCAAGTATGCTTAAGTAAAGCTTCACATACCGGTAACGTTATGTCCGTTACCAAACCTGAATATTTATCTTTGTGACCGATGTGTAGATTTATCCATTATGCGTTACTCCGCCATATTGCGTCACTGGGAACCGGGTGGACCTAATTGACAGGACCGGGCTAAAGGGCAGGACCGGGTCACTGGGTGCATCTCGCGTGAAATAAAAATGGCTAGTAAGGGAACTGTAGTTGAGGGAGTAGCATAAATAGTAAGCTTTTTTTATAGAAAAGGTCTGGTTGTTATTGAAAACTTAAGTAGAGAGCCAGAGGTCGGCCGACAGTGAGACAGATTTTCGTGGCCACAGCACCGGCCGGTGGCACCATGCACCTGGTGGTGTCAACGTGGACTGCATAATAACTCGAAATCGAGGTACAGATGGTAGCATTTTCTTGCTAATAATAAATAGAGCGGGAGACTAGCGATCAGGAACTGAAACAGGAATGACAGGAATATTGGTCTGTATATGAGCAGTATGTGGATATATTAAATATAACAAAAAGGGAAAATTAATGTGTCGGTGTAACCTATATAGATCAACCTATGTAAAGATTCACTGACATGCTATCTAAGGTCAAAATGATGATTTAATCGTTACTCCTATCTATGAAAGACCCTTGTGTCTGATATTGAGAATGGTTTACCGTAGACGCGAATTTGATCGAAAGAAGTCACAAAACATAATTACTAAACCCAGATAATTAAAATAGTTTTAAAAAAAATCTCTACCGAAATCTAAAATTAGGTCGCTGACCTTTATTTTATGAGCCAAATCAGCTGAGCAGAGCTACTTGTTCATTGCTGGTTACAAGCTTCAAACTGTTGCTTTACAGAAGTAAACTTTTTTCCAGTTTATTACGCTTATTAAATAATTGACTTTTGAACTTAAAATAATCTTCCTTCGACTTTTGACTGTCGTCGGTTTAAACAATTAACAGTTCCAGTTCCGTTTCTCATATTTTCAAAGCGACACGCAATATACGGGTTATAAACGGAAACAAAGAACTCAAACTTGCATTACCTTAATTTGCCTTTTCATCTTACATTGTTTTATATATGAAGGGCTTTTCCAACCCCTTTTCGCTCTTGCAGCTTCCATCAGCATCTTAAGATGGCCACGCAACTAAAAGGAGAAATATATGTAGTGTAAGCTGGTTAATAGTCAATTTTACATCACAAATACTAGTTTAAATGGTAAAAATTTTGAAATAGTATTCCATTAGAACAAAATGATACTTTAAAGCTAATTATAGTCTGTGTACTTACCGTAGCATCATCATTAGCTCTGCCGTTAATGTTGATGATACTGAGCAGTTCATGTATTTCTTCGAACCCATCCCAGTAATTTACTGCTATACTATAAATTCTGTCTCCAGCTGAGGAGGTGCTGTTATCTCCAAGTCTTTTCGCGCTGGCTCCTAAATCATATAATGTCAACGGTAAAGTTATCCCAGAGATCACGCGTCCTGCCACTTTTCCTGCAGCCTTACCACCGAGTATCAATCCGCTGTCTGCCAGTGATCCTACGTTTTTGAAAGTGTTTCTACCGATTTTTCCTATCGAAGTGTTGATTAAATTCCCAAAATCATCCAAACTTCTGTCTGCTTTAGAATTCAAATTCAGGACCAAATATGTATAAATCAGCTTCTTTGCAAAATCATCTAAAATTGGTGAAGACGTATTGTTGGCCAAAATGAAAAGTTCTGATAACTTTGTATTCAGTTTATGGCTCTGTAAAATGTCCTTCTCCAACATGTGTTTCACACGTTTACTCTTCGTCGTTTCAATGCCTACTTTTGTCAAGTCTGCCCCGCTTATGACGATGCCACCAACAACATCAAGAACAATACCTGCGATCGTAACCGGAGGAAAGGGAATGCATGTCAAGACGAATCCAACTGTGGAAACGGTCGCTCCGGTGGTCTTTGCAATATTAACGTTTTTTCTATGCATATCTGTGTCTTCTGCCATCTCCAACAGTTGTCTTATTAAATTATCTCTCTCCGGGAGCCATTAGACTCTCAAGGTTTCTAAGGTTCCTTTGGCAAACGCGTGACCTATCGATGCTCAATCGCAAGTCCTGAAGTATAAAAAATAAAGTCCCATTTAGAAAACAAAAGTAGAAAATCCTCATTATCTATTAGTCAAATTCTTTTTTTTCGATATTATTATTTCTCTCTAGTGTCTACTTTATTCACAATTCTTTTTACATTATCTTAATATTTTGCTGCACCCAAAACTCGGAATATTTGAAATGGAAACGGAATAATAAACATTTTGAATATAAACTGTTCATGTAATAGAATATACACAATTAATTGAAGAAAATGAAAATATATTTTTCTATCGCAGATTGATTTAAAAAAAAAATTGTTACGGCCGGTAAGTCTCCAGAATATACCTACTGATGCGACAAAGAAACATTTATAAACATTATTTTCAGCAGAAACAGAACCTTATTAATGCTTCTTCCGTAATCATCTGCGATACAAAGCAGGAGGTCAACGTCATTGACCAATCCCCAGATTCCACGAAGGAGACACCAGCATGGAAAAACAAAGAAGGAGACACGGAGAGCAGTCAAGGGGGCGCTCCCCATCTGCCCCACACATATGACTGCTAGGTACAGGTGAAATAATTCTATCAGGACCTCCAGATTATTGTATCGGATCCGCTCATCCTGAAGAATTTCAGTTGATAAAAAAAAACATTTAATTACAATTGACTAAAACATTAGGATATTATACTACTTAAAATAATATAGGAATAATAAAATGATCATTCAGACATTATATTATCATTTCCATAATAATAATAATAATAATAATAATAATAATAATAATGAAAAATATATTTATTAATGAGCGACGTTCTTGTATCAAATAGAAGGGGGGGGGGTATTTTAGAAAAATGTTTTAACAGATAAAATTGAGCATCCAGGCGTTTTATGATCCGATCGGCGGATCAAAGATCCAATATATTTTACGAGCAAATAATGCACGATGAACATAAAGCAATATATTTAGAAACGTTGATGTTTATCTGGTGTATGGTTGAAGGAATACCTGTCTGATATTCCATCTCTGCCGAGCACGAAAATGCACGAACCACATACAATAGGTCAACAGAAGAAGTCTAGTAAGTTCTCCTACAAATCCTTTGTCACCTCTTGTAAAGAAAAGCGTCAGATAAGCCAAAAACCCTGTCCTCACTGCACTGGTTTTGGCAATAATCTTTAAGTCTCCGTGTAACGCATAAATAACCAGGTCCACAACCGACGTCATAAAGCTGAAAATGTCGTAGAGCAGAGCGCATGCGCAGCGGTTGAGCATCAGACCTGGAAAAATTAATGTAAGTTGATTCGCCAAGAGGAGTAGAATATGATTTCACATGATATGTTTCCTTAGATTGTGCTTTGCACCGTTGGCAAAGATTAATTTTGTGATTTCTCCATAGGTAAATCAGGTTAGATAATTGCTCATACATTAAATGCACATCACGAGCACTCATATGATAATTCAGCTTAAAATTAACATGATAGGGTGAACTATTCTGTCCAATTATCTGTCTAATTGCTTCTCGTTTTTCCTATTTAATGTAAGATGACATGGTTACACCAGTGCAAGTTGTTCAGACAATCAATAGTTGTGTGTTCTCTCACACTCATGATGCAAAATTAATTATTCAATGTTTGTCCATTCAAAGACGTTCAGTTGTATGTTTATCGACAAGAACGTGGGACTAAAGATGGAATTGTGTAATAAATGCATACACCTACCTGTGACGGTAACGCTGGCTCCTACAATGGCAAGGATTGAGATTCCAGCAGTTACATCCATTTCTCTTTTAAAGCAGTTGAGGCCGATATCTGTTATACCAAGACGAACATTCTTAAATAAACACTAAGTCTATAACATATGTATTACGAATACATTCCTGTCTGGAAGAACAATAAGTCATTGAGCTTAACTGAAGAGTTGGAGGGGCTTGTAAACCTGGATCATATATATTTTTATGTATTCAAAGGCTACCATTCCATTGTTATACATGACTATTTCTGTTCTGTCTGTCGATGCTAAGAGTAATTGTTATAGAGTTATCCATTGTTGTGTTGTTATGTAGTTTGATTATGGAACTAAGAGAGGCTTGTGATTCTGACTATATAGTTTGATTATGAAACTAAGAGAGGCGTGTGCTTCTGACTACTTTATTAGATATATTTACAGCAGCAGCCTTAAAGGAATCTCCTAGCCCTGTTGTTACTGATGAAACTTTTCATTTCATTGCATTGGTTACATAAAACGCCTAACAGTTACATTATAGATTGCATGTGTAGATGTAATCTCGAAGGTTGTCAACTACAATTTTACAACATAAGCACTATACGATTTCCCTCTTTCTATATGATAAACTATGCTGTGTTTCCATACATGTGCGCGTATATGTGTATATAATGTGTGAACTAGTAGGAGTAGGCCTTGCATAGTGGAATAGTTGTCCATGCAGGCCTTCCAAAAAAGATGCAAAAATGACATCATTTTATCCGTGAACCCTCAAGTTTACACAGCTGAGTTTACACAGACTCCATACTTGATAAGCGCTTTTGTGGTTATTGTCTCGCATATACACGTATACGTATGACCGCTCATTGACACATGGAAACACCACAGTTACAAAATCATATGAGCCATATTACACACATATACGCATATACGTGCACAGCTTTTTGCGCTCAAACAGTCACAAAGTTCGTGTATACTTACATTATCACACAACCACATCAGAGTAGCGTGTCTGGAACAAAATACGAATATTTCTAACAGCTGAGAGATCTCAAACAACCGTGTCACGTGATACTAGCAGTCGAAGGTACAATTAAGTGGTTGTTATGTAAAACCACTAACGTTGCTATAACCACGGACAGACTTTCAAATTTCAAGAGTCAAGATGGCTTACCTCTAAAAACCCATATGTAAACAACAGTTTAAATCAGATACCATATTTACAAACTAGATATGTCGGAACGACACGAATGCCCCCGCCTTGGGCAAATTAGAAACATTTGTAAAATTTGGAAAATTTTTAAGTTCAGGAGGTGTCGTATGGTCAAAAGTAGGTCAACAAGGGCAAAATGCAAACTCGATTTGTAACGGGTCATTATCAAGCAACACACCAAAAATCATGCCAGTATATGCAGGCATTGTGAAAAAAAGTCCATACATGTGCATTTTCCATAAAAATTTCTGTCTTTCATGAAATTTTCTATGTTTAGGATCCGTAAAACAATCAAAAGTAGGTCAACCAGGATGAAACGCAAACTCGATCTGTAACTGTCATTATCTGCCCACACAAAAAAAATCAGGGTGGTATCTGCAGGCATTGAGGAAAAAAAGTCAGTACATATGCATTTGATATGAAAATTTATATTTTTCATGAAACTTTCTATGTTCAGGAGCAGTCAAATGGTCAAAAGTAGGTCAACTGAGACAAAACAAGAACTCGATCTGTAACTGGTCATTATCTGCCTACACACCAAAAATCAGGCCCATATCTGCAGACACTGCGAAAAAAAGTCCATACATGTGCACCTTTTTTATGAAATTTTCTATGTTAGAGCACCGTCAAACGGTCAAAAATAAGTCAACTGGGACAAAACGTGAACTCCATCTGTAACTGGTCAATATCTGCCGACACACCAAAATTCAGGCCAATATCTGCAGGCATTGCGAAAAAACGTCTGTACATGTGTATTTGTCATGAAATTTCATATTTTTCTTGAAATTTTCTATGTTCAGGAGCCGTAAAACGGTCAAAAGTAGGTCAACCGGGACGAAACGCGAACTCGATCTGTAACTGGTCTATATCTGCCTACACACCAAAAATTAGGCCAATATCTGCAGGCACTGAGAAAAAAAAAACGTACATGTGTATTTGTCATGAAATTTCATACTCATGAAATTTTCTATGTTCAGGAGCCGTAAAACGGTCAAAAGTAGGTCAACCAGGACGAAATGCGAACTCGATCTGTAACTGGTCTATATCTGCTCACACACCAAAAATCAGGCCAATATCTGCAGGCATTGCGAAAAAAAAGTCCGTACATGTGTATCTGTCATGAATATTTCTATTTTTCATGAAATTTTCTAAGTTTAGGAGCCGTAAAACGGTCAAAAGTAGGTCAACCAGGACGAAACGCGAACTCGATCTGTAACTGGTCTATATCTGCTCACACACCAAAAATCAGGCCAATATCTGCAGGCATTGCGAAAAAAAAGTCCGTACATGTGTATCTGTCATGAATATTTCTATTTTTCATGAAATTTTCTAAGTTTAGGAGCCGTAAAACGGTCAAAAGTAGGTCAACCAGGACGAAACGCGAACTCGATCTGTAACTGGTCTATATCTGCTCACACACCAAAAATCAGGCCAATATCTGCAGGCATTGTGAAAAAAAAGTCCGTACATGTGTATCTGTCATGAATATTTCTATTTTTCATGAAATTTTCTAAGTTTAGGAGCCGTAAAACGGTCAAAAGTAGGTCAACCAGGACGAAACGCGAACTCGATCTGTAACTGGTCTATATCTGCTCACACACCAAAAATCAGGCCAATATCTGCAGGCATTGCGAAAAAAAAGTCCGTACATGTGTATCTGTCATGAATATTTCTATTTTTCATGAAATTTTCTAAGTTTAGGAGCCGTAAAACGGTCAAAAGTAGGTCAACCGGGACGAAACGCGAACTCGATCTGTAACTGGTCTATATCTGCCCACACACCAAAAATCAGGCCAATATCTGCAGGCATTGCGAAAAAAAGTCCGTACCACTGTTTCATTTCGGAATGACGGAAGGACGGAATGACGGAATGACGGACATGGGTAAAACTATATGCCCCGGCCACTTTGTGGCGGGGGCATAAAAAGAATCCCTGGGAGATCAGGTTTTTTATTACATCGCCAAGTGTAAGCATCAAGTCCTATCAGTCAGTGTAAAATTGATTAGATATACGCAAAGTTAATTAACTTCAAGCATCTCGCAGATTGATATTTTGGCCTGACCGTGTCATTATTGCAACATTATATGCTCTTTCTCTTGTTTCTTTCTCTGAAGTATCATTATAAGGCTGAAAGACTGCAGTAAGTGACATTCGTTGAGCAAAATCACTTTAATACAAATAAAAAAAGTTAAACATTATTTTACTGGGAGAGCAGATGATACCTTTTCAGTCGAGGATTAAATAAATTCCCTTGATATCCTAATTATTCAGCCAGCATACCATTATTTTCCTGAACTCTATATTGCATGTACAAAGTCCGTGGGGAACCAAGTATGTCCTTACATCTTGTAAAGTAATTAAGCTGACCTTGCTCCTAGGGGTTTGTTTGTGAGAAAGTCTCCACGTTATAGCAAATTACAGTTAAGATAAGGTTGGATGGACTCGCAACTAATTGTATCCGCCAAAACAAAGTTTTGCGGATACTATGTTTTTGACCGGGTTCCGCCGCCGCCGCCGCCGCGTTCGTTTCCGGAATAGAACTCTGAGACCACTGGACAGATTTTTCCGAAACTTTACACAATAATCGGGTCAGATATGAACTGGTCCCAAAATATTTTGCGTTGACCTCTGACCTTTCCTCTCTCCAGTGCGTCCATCTGTGCGTCTGTTTTGACACATTAACCCACATATCTCGGGAACCGTTTGACCGATCAGGAAAAAAAAATTGCACAAATGTAGCCCTTTGATAGCTTTTTAACATACATAAAAAAAGTGGCGCCACCTGCTACCATTTTTGCACAGCGTCCATCTGTTCATCTGCTTCGGGGTAATATCACTCATATCTCTGCATTGGTTTGACTTATCCGCCTGAAATTTTACATGTGTATACATCCTGGACAGCTTTCTTGATTTTATGACAGGTGGCGCCACCTACATTCACGTTTACGCTGCAGACATTCAAGCTCATAACTCGGGAACCGTTTGACCGAGTGGGCCAAAATGTTGCATGTGTATAGATCTCACATAACTCTATATCATAGGCAAAACTGGTGGTTCCACCTGCAACCATTTTTTTTCAAAGCGTCCGTCTGTTTGTCTGCCGTGGGATAAAATCTCTCATATTTTTGCAGTGGTTTGACTTACATGCCTAACATTTTGCAGGTTTATACATCTTGGATAGCTGTCTGGATTTTGTGGCAGGTGGCGCCATCTACATTTATGTTTACGCTGCAGACATCCAGGCTTATATCTCGAGAACCGTTTGACCGATTGGGCCAACATTTTGCATGTGTATAGATCTCACATAGCTCTTTATCATAAGCAAAACTGGTGGCGCCACATTCAACCATTTTTGGACAGCGTCCGTCTGTTTGTTTGCCCTGGGATAAAATGACTCATATCTCGGCAGTGGTTTGACTTTTTGCATATGTATACAACTTTGACAGCTTTCTGGATTTTGTGGTAGGTGGCGCAACCTACATACACATTTCGGCTGCAGACATCCATGCTAATATGCAACACACCTCACTCTGTTTCCCCTTGCCACACAATCCATGCCTCACTTCACCCGTCCCACTCTGATTTCGGCGGATACACGTAGTCGCTTGTCGATTACCCGTATTCTAGTTTTAACAATATGTACAGCAAATTATAATTCAGTTTTAAGTTTGCCCTGAAACCAAGCAACCTGCAGTGTTGTAAGCACAATTATCTGTGACTCGCATGGTTTTATATGGTACTTTTCAGATAGTGCAAAGCAAATACCCAATATATCGTGGAATTATTACACGGTAGAACAACGAAAATTTCCCAGACTGAAGAGAAGATAACCAAATAAAGGCTCAATCGTTTCATGCAAAAAGTGAACTAAGTAAAAAATGCAGATACGGCGGACTCGCCATGTACGACAGTTAAATCAGTAAGACAACTTGTTTTAAATTCATATTAAACTCCATATAGTAAACATTGTTTTAAACACGGAAGAGTGTTCTTAATGATGATATACATATTTTTTAACTTCTTATTTTTTTCATATTGACATGAAACATTTTCATATTTGAAAATTTTAAATTCTTCAAATGTACGTTTTTTTTAAGCACGCAGTAACAGCAAGCCACATTTGGCGGACTTATATAAAAACACATGACAATATCTGAAAACTGTTTTTGGTTTTTCGTCCATCATGTTTCTATATATCTTAAAACTAAAATTTAAAATTTGTGATGTAATAAAAAAATAAATTTCATTTTTTTTTAAGAAAGACAGTATAGAGGAAACAATTGATTTGATATCTAGTAAGTTTAATATTCCCTCGGAACAGGTTAAAATAGTGTGTGTGTATATATATATATACATTGTATAAATATTCACGCTAAATCTTTGTTGATTCATCTGGTAAGGCATATTATCCCATACTTTAACCACATTTGGCGACACTACATCCACTAGATACTGATTTAAATAAGGGCCTGTCCGTATCAATAATTGGCTTTACCATTCTTTTGTTCATGATCTATTCATTATAATTTAGCACGCACAGAAGCGGATCCAGTGGGGGGGGGGTCCAGGGGGTCCAGACCCCCCCCCCCCCCTTTTTTTCACCCGAGGCAACCTTTTTTAAGGGGTTTTTGACGTAATTTTGCGGCCTGGACCACCTTTTTCCAGACCTGATGACCTTTTTTTAGGATTTTCATTTGTCCTCCTGGGTTGGACCCCCCCCCCTTTTCCTAAATCCTGGATCCGCCCCTGACGCAGGTCACTGCATGACCATACTATATGAATGAACTGGAATTTATCTTCACAGCTAAGCGTTTTCTTTATTGTGTATATGTTATAACACACACATTTAAATATATAAATAAATATATATATATATATATATATATATATATATATATATATATATATATATATATATATATACGCACAGATGCCAGAACCTTTGTATTGTATAATATATCCACATGATGTAAACGTATTGGAATTGGCGTACAGTACATATGCAGGTATGTTGAAGCACTATAAAAAAAAATAAAGCTACGGTTGCACGAAACAATATAAGGCATGAAAACTTAAGTATGTTGTGTTTATATGTACCGTATGTATTAAAACGGGTCTATTTGATTTAATAAATGTAAGCTTTTTCCGGGTCATTCTTTTACAAGCAACTAAGTGATCAACTTGAACCTAGTTCAGCTGCTGTAACACATGCACACACACCCTCGCACACAAGTACATATATACATATATGAGGATGAAATCATGAATATATATATATATATATATATATATATATATATATATATACATATACTCTGTCTCTGTCGCTCTGTCTGTTCTCTCTCTCTCTCTCTCTCTCTCTCTCTCTCTCTCTCACACACACACACACACATTGCACACACATACGCAGACACACACAATTAAACATATAGACATACACATTCTTATACTACTTATTATCATAATGATAATAATGTACTTACCGACTGGAGCTGTATGGACAAGCGAACTCAGTGATGTTTGTTATAGATACTAGTATAGGCCTGATGTGAAAGTCGGGCAAGAGATGCAGCAGAATGTCATTCAAATTAAGTGGGCCAGTTTTCTTTATTTTATTATGTTCCCTTGAGCACTTTATTCTGTTTCATGTGTGCGTGAATGTGCAATAGTGTAAACAGAAAGAGGCCGTTGGTCGAGTACACGAACTTAAGTAATGATCAAGTGGTACAGGGTGTGTCACATATTTTTATATCAACTAATTCTCTCTCGCCAAGCGCAGACTTGTACCGAGCTTTTGTGAATGCAACCTGGCGGGCCGCAGTGGTCTGGAAATCCCATATCGGGTCCTCCTTTGTTCTATTTTAAGAACTGGGATTCCCCGACCAGGCAGCTTTTACGCCCGTGTTGTAAATTCCCTATCAGTGGGTTTCATCATGCAAATTATGTTGATTCTCCATCAACATCAGTGGCGGATCCAAGGGGGGGGGGGGGGATTTTTTTTTTCGGGCTCATGACAATTGCAAATTTTATCAATGTTACTGCTTAATGTGTGTGAACGGCTGAACATATAAGAATATCTTTTGTGCGGTAAACAAATACTATTGCAAAGAACATTTTTTTAATGTGATCTTGTTTTACTTCATTTACTTGCAAAGGCTGCATTAGCTATATTCACGCAACCCTTTATTTCAAAAGGGTATATTACTCGATGGAACATCATAAAATATTTAATATAAAAAAAGTTAAAAGGCAATATGGGTTTAACTTATCGCTGTTTTTTTATACAATATTCGTTATTATTTATGCCCGGATTGCTTCATTTAGATGATCATATTTTAACATTTACTCCAGAAGGCAAGAGTTATATTCTAAAACATCCAACTTATCAGACACAAAAATGTCTGGTTAAATTGCCAAAAAAATGCTCAAATTTGATTTATTAATCATCATATCTTCAAAAAATATTCCACACTGTGTGAGGGGGCACCCCATCCCTCGGACGCTAGGCGCCCTCGACCATCATGCAAGCTAGACCCTGAGCCGCCCCCCCCCCTTACATTTTGTTCTGGATCCGCCACTGATCATCATCATCATCATGGATTATTATAATATGACTGTGTTATCTTCCACCAGCCTGTGTGCACCTGTTTTAAGAGACAATTATCTAAAAATTTAATTTAAAAAAAAATCCAATAAAACTGCATGTGAAAATGATAGTAAACCTATAATAATTAACTTAGGACCGGCTTCTAAGGCTCAGGGGTAGAGCGCAGGACTCAAAGCCGGGAGATCGTGAGTTCGAATCTCAACCGATGCGGTGAGGTTTTTCACGGTCGGCCCCAACCCAGGGTTTGCGCTCTGCAGGCTTAATGGGAAGGTCGTGCCCAAAGGCCGTGTTTCACTCACAAACGAGTGCGCCTTTCGGGGGTCCTCGGTGGTATGATTACAGACCCAGGGCCCGCAGGTGCAGTAGTCACCGGGCCTGGTTAACGCCAGGATATAAAATGAGAGGAAGCGTGTGATACTGCCCTGTCAAGTAGTCCGAAACCGGAATGGAAATCTGCAGATGTACATATACTTAGTTAAGCAGGCATTAAAAAAATGGAGGCGGTTACCTCCAACAAAAAAGTAAAAAAAAAAAAGTAAAAAAAAAAAAAAAAAACTTATACGGCAAGGATTTTGAAATTAATCTCCTATTAGTGTTTAACAACTATCTGGATGCTTTCATTTATCTGACGGATCAGATACATGTGACCCTGCATGAATAGTTAGCCATGCTGGGCATATTGTTTTAGATTGTTTATATGACGTGATCCAATCATTTTCTCCCTTAACATGTAACTAATGCACTTTTTCCTACTAACAAAAATACGTGGATATGAGGGGATGGAATGGAATATACAAGATTGACCGAGTCGGATTACGGTTTCATGGGACCACCTACTATAGGCACGAAATCAAATAATTCAAGTGAACATTTGAACGCTGCAATACGAAACAAGACTGCATCACTGGACATTGTGTTCTAACACACAAGCGGATTTGCTGATAGTCGGCATACTTCAAGGCACCTATGTATGTATTGTGTGCCTATGTATGAGCATAATGAAAAGTAGTAAACGCACAGGAGTGTTTCGGTTATTCACGATTATTCTTTATTAAAGGGGCTTTCCACTTACAAGTTAAGTTAAATATATACATGAAAAAAATAACGTTTCCTCCACTTATGATATATTATATGGTATTTATAAAAAGAACATAACGTAAACGTATAAAACATGTAAACGTGAGAGTGTTAGCCCATGTCCCGGGATGATTTTGCTTAGAAACCTTTGTACTCCGCCAAAATAAACTAATAGCGTGAAATAATACAAATAATAATGCAAACGATATATGAGACTTTATAATTCCTTTCTGTATATAAAATAATTATTAACATTAAAAAATGCCTTTTTTATCTTCTGCAATAAACAGCATATGTCAAATGTCAAACAATTCAGAATAAAAATAATTATAATGAAACAAATAAGTGTTGGCGACTATAAAAACATGGTCTGTTCCACCAGTGCAGGTGCCCATTGAAATTTGGCGACTATTCTTTTATAATTAAATATGATCACTCAGCGTTTGACTAAACCTGATGAAGGACTAAAGGTTTAATATTAGATCAAAAACTTCATGACAAAAACCGACATTTATATTTTGCAACCTTCAGTTTCTTAATTTTTTTTTCTAAGTAACTTGGCGTCTGTCGATCATGGGGTACAAGCCAAAATTTGGCAAGTGCATTTTTTTAGAATATTTATGACGCTTAAAAATCAATGAAAGCTTTCAATACAGTTTGTTTAAGCATTTGACCATTGGCCTTCATCAAGGGGCTTCAGATGTTGTAAAAAATATTAATTTAATTGCATCACTAAAATGTGTTTTATTTTAATCTAGTTAATTAAGCCATAAATGTTTCATTACATAAAAGTAGCTTACTTTTAGGAATTGATATGCAAATTTGTGAAAATATCTAAAAATTTCTGTAGGCACCCCTTTGTTGAACAGGCTTTAATATATTTCCTAGACTTTGACACCGGTTAAAAAAATGCGGCCGTGTAATTCAGTTGTACGTCTTTAATATTACAATGGAGTTATAATGCATTTATAACTCTTTGACCCCACAAGGAAACCGAACCTTAAATTTTAGTAAAACAAGATATTTTCTTATACCCCAGCTTCTTATAAGAAGATAAAAAAATACAATTTTGATCAGGTTTCCTTTTTTATGTGGTGATTTTACCTGTTTAGGAAAATACTCTGTTATATTCATGCTTTTCCCTGATCATATGACATTATTATCGAAACATACCAAAAAAGGTAAAAAAAAAAAAATAAAATATCGCCCGCCTGCACTGGTTTCTTAAAAACTGCCTGAGAACCAGAAATTTATTTTTAATTTTTACCTGGAATTCACAGGTAACATGTAGAAATTATGGATATCCCGTTAGTTTCGGTTATTTTTACACAAGTATAACGTAACTTAAATAAACACCCGTAACACATATGCACATTGCACATCACTCCTGCTTTTTAGGTACGAGTTTTGGGTTTGTATCTATCTTGTTCTTGTCCCCTGACGTCACGAGCAAAAAAATATGACAAATGTAAATCTCCTTAAATCGGACTATAATGACCCTGGTATATATGTGTTTTGTTACATCGGGTCTGATTACACCGAACCCTGGGCGGCCAATCAAAATCCAAAGGAAAGTAAACAAGCAAAATAAACAATGGCTGATACCCGAGGCATAAGTTTACCCCAGATGTGGAATAGCTTGTTACATCTATCATAGACAATGGTGTATACAAAGTAACGGAAGCCCACCGATTAAGGGGTTTTGCTAAAAAATAAAATAATTTATCCTGATAAGTGTATGTACATATATGTGGACACGTTTACATCATTTCAATGCACTTTAAAGTGACCAACCCGGTAAATCGGCAACTGTAAATCACCATAAAAACGTGTAAATCAGCATAAAAACGTCTTGCTGACACGACCACTTCGGCTTGTCCCACAAGTGGTCGTGTAAGCGATATATATATATATATACAGTTACATGTATATCGTATTTGAGAATATTGCTCTTGAGAAGCATCTGAAGGTATATTTAAATACAATGGCGCTACATCCTTACAATAATTTAATATTTTTATAAACTTGGATCATGCCTTTATTGCCGGAAAGCCAATGTTTGCATAAAGAGGATATAAAAATGAAACTTATCTGGACCCTTGAACTGCAAATTTTATGGTCTGTAACATTTAGGATACAAGTGACCAATGGGTCTTGACGCTCAGCTGCATGCAAGGCTTGACCTGCGACATAATTATGGGCTGAGATTCACAACTTCCAGTCAAATTTGTGAAGAACCTATTTGCCAGTTTTGCTGAAACTTTCTACGATGACAGAAATACAGTCTAACCTCTCTAATGCGACCACCCAAGGGAATGGGTAAGTGGTCGTTATTGACAGGTGGTCGTAATTGACAGGTTCTGCACATTAAGGAACTGCGCAAATCTAGATGACATGTATGACGAAAATTTGCGTATTAGAACATCTTTATGACTATAAATAAAACATATGAGCAGGAGGGGACGATCTTGGTGTTACATGTATTTTGTAATTGCACACAAATGTACAAGTACTTATATGTGTAATTTGATGTGTTCATAAATAAAAGGAATTTGCACCCAGGTGATTTGAAGGTACTCTACGTACTCATATTGATGGAGGTTCTTCTGACACGATGAATGTGCTCAAATGAACGACTAAAAATTGTTTGCTGACGTCACTGGTTACTAACGTCACTTGCTTGTTAGGAACATCATAGATTATTTACTCTTTGTAATAAAGCCTTTCATATAATGCACTGAATAGACAGTTTACAGGGGCACAGATCAAAGATTAACTTTTAGGGGATCATTCTTGTGCATTCATAGGTCGTGTGAGCCAGTCACGTTGCCGCCTGGGGCTCTAGGCTCAGGGTAGGCCCAGGGTCCCAATAATAACCAGTCTGTGCTCCGTACACACACACACAGGTAAATCAAACAGAGAGCAGTGCAAGTGACCGCAACTTCACGCATGGTCAGTCAACGCTGGTCAGTGAGTAGCACATGCATAGAGTGCCCGCAGTAGGCGGGTCAATTAATAAGTAACATGTCACTTTGGTCACGAAAAACTGCCCGTAATTCGTAAAAGCCAGGTGGTCGTATTTCACAGGTTTTATCTGTAGATAATATAACGGAATTTCGAGAGGGACTGATATCTACTGGTCGTAATAGCCAGGTGCCCGTATTTCACAGGTGGTCGTTCAGACAGGTTGGACTGTATAAATCACATATGTCTGGTGAAACAGAGTGACTTGATGTTCTGAGGCAAAATGTATGGTTGTTGAGCTATCAGGAACTAATCCCATAGCTTGCTTGATACCTGTCAGTCTCGAAATGAACACCACACAAGCAAAACATAAGATAAACATATATAGCAAAAAATCAAGGAATCCCATGCAAGAATTATTGAGAAACGGGTGTTTCTGTATGAATTTATATTCAATACAAACCGACTGTACTGAACTTTCATATATAATGGTCATAGTTAAAAAAAAACTTTGACCCAATCCTTTGCAAGTTAACATTAATATACGTCCCTCTACATTCACTTTAACAGTTCAAAAGGAATTTAAAGATGGCTACCTGGTGGCCATATTGGATTTACGGCAGGTCTGAACTCCGAAAACAAACATCCTCTAAAAGGGACCAAACTTGCGGAGATCTTGAGATAATATGTTCAAAAGGATTTCGAAGGTGGCTACATGGCAGACATAATGGATTTCTGACAAGTCTGACATTTGATATAACACATCCTCCAATAAGAGACCAAACTTGAGGCGTTTTGCTCAAATGAATGTTACAGTAATGAATGTCCAAAACAATTTAGAAGGCATGCTCAGGTTGGAGAGCTCTCATATCAGATTTATGAATATGCAAATGTAAAAAGTGTAAGTGCAATATCTTTTAATTATCACCTTGCTTTTTAGCAGGATCAGCAGGGTAGGTAAACTGCAAAAGCTGAAAGAAAAGAAATGCAGAAAGCATCACCAAGAGTCTTGTAAAACAAATAAAGCCATCCTAAATCAAGGTATACAGACCCACATATTATCAGAACAAATACTTGCTGGTATATCTGATGATTTGTATAAAAAAAAATTGACATCTAGGAAACTACGCCCATAGCTATAATTCCATAAAAATAAACTTCAAGATGTTCCCATCATTTTATTAATCAGTAGCTAAAACTTAATACAATACTCTCCTAGTCTTAATGCCCTTAAGTAATACTTGTAATAATTTAGACTACCTTCATAACTTAAAAGAATGAACACCAAATTTTTGTCACCGGTATAATTATATATGTATACTTAAGACTCTAGCCGGCTTTATCATAAGGGGGATTGGAAATAAGTATCCCTTATTAGAATATATATATATATATATATATATATAGATATATTTGTATATATATTTATATATAATATATGTGAGTCATTATACAGAAAACGGCCCAATTCATGAAACTTCATGTCCCTAGCATTTACAGTAACCTAGTACACTCATGTGTGTCATCTGTCATCTTGCTTTCGGGGTTGAATTTTAAATTAAATTCTTATATTTTTTGCTTAATTTGTGCTTATTGTTTAGGCGAAGTTATATCTTAAATTCTTTTAATCTATCCATAATGGTACAAAAATTATTAAAAAGTACCTGTCCCCATGCCATAATAAATAACTGATTATTCTCTTATTTTTACTGAAAATGGTATAGTCCTAGGATTTTATTCACTCTTTATATAAAATATCATCGTTCCTTAAAAAAACTTTTACAGCTTTATTGACATCCCTCTATTTTTTCACTTTAAAAAACGTTTATTGACATCCTTCTATTTTTTTTCATTTTTATCGCGAAAACATGCATGCTCCCAGATTTTTTCAAAAACGTTAAACAGACGATTTGATCGCCATTTCACCATGTTTATTGATTTCTCCTGGTTAAAATCCCGCCTTAGTTGAAGTAACGTCACGTGTGCAGGACGACTCCAAAAAACATCATTATCGGCATGTAACACCGTTACCTATAGCCTATTTCTCCAAAATGATGGAAGTAGGAATGCTTTTCGTAGTTTTTGAATATAATTCACACTATCAACACTCAAATATATTGAGTATACTAGAAAGGTAGAAAGAATAATTAATTTTCTTCGAATAAATATCATATCTTTATTTTAACACCATTATATATCAGCAACGTTACTTTTCACTTTTGACGGTGGTAAATGTCGATATATACGGTGTTGAAACAAAAAAGTGACAGGATGGATGTAACATCTTAATTCCATACATTCTGGCATTTATTGTTATTCAGAATTTTATCATTTTTATGGGGATCACTGTGTTATGCATTTTTAAATATTAAACTAATGATTACATATATTACAATTCGACACTATTTTCCTTCATCACTGTCATATTTTGAAAAAAAAAGAATACTTCGGTAGATAAGGTAGATATCGCTATATTTTCCTTCAATGAATTGCATTATAGGCCTACTTTCAGGGAATTGCTTCTGTATTTTGTTTCAGTATTTAAACGTAACTCATAAAACTAACAAATGTATTTTGCAGGATTAAAATATATTAATAGGTACATCGTAAAGGTCAGCCTTTTTTAAATTAATTATGTGGAACCGTGAAATGGGCAAGAAAATATCAAAGTCAATCTTTCAAAATAATTTCCAAACACTGCTTAAAGTCTGTAACGGTGTTGAAACTGATGATTGACACATTTAGGGCATTAAATCACAACTATCATTTTTTATGGACTAAAGTGCTCTGCTGAAATTAATTTAATTAAATTTACATTTTCTTATTACCTTGTGTAGCTCTATAGGATATATAATAATGTAAGTTATTTTTAAGAAGTTTAACCTGCTGAAATGGGCCGCTTTACATAGAATAACCCATATATATATATATATATATATATATATATATATATATATATATATATAAATATATCATATAAATCACATGTAACATCATGATATGAAAAGGACGAAACATACAAATGTCCGAACCACAGTGAATGATATTATGGCCGCTGAAACATTCACTCCTGTTTGGACCAAGCTTAAACGTAAAAATCAGATAATTTGACCGAACTAAAGTGAACAGTTCGTGATAAGCTACCGACTGGATCCCAGTGTTGCGCGCGTGGTAAAAACACACTAAAAGAGTCCACTTTGAAACCATTCTGTGAGTGTGAGAATGCCTGACAGGAGACGACAGAAGAAAAAGGGTCCGAGTAAGGGTCCGCCACGGCCTGTTACTGAAAACGTAAGGCTTGTCCGATACTTTTTAAATATTTGACTTATTATCGCCCAAGGCACATGAAAATTTTGCCCGGCAGAGGGAGCCCCTCGGGTGGATGCACACTGAATGATTGTCGTGGTCACGAGTTGTCTCGTCCCAAGACGCTGATTTCCGATTCGCTGTCACTCCTCTCCATCAACATCACAGTTGTGGGTTCCGTAACAAGGTCACGTTCCATTGACATTCCATACACAAATTACATACATACAACCGCGTGGACGAGTGAACCTGTATCTGCAGGCGCCTGCTCAAACTAGGAGCGGAATGACCGGAAACAAGTCTTATCTGGTGCACATAATACACAAAAAGGGTCATTTATGGCTTTAATAAATATCATAAAACACACTACTTGAGTGTGTACTTCGAAACTCCCATTATTCCTCCATCATTGTACACATAAACGGAGGATCTGTGTATGGGGAGTTTGCACAATAAGTGACACAATAATATGCTAGACATGTCTGGTATTCTAGGATTTTTATCTAGCCCTAGCACCTGTCCTCTCTTACTACGCTACGCTGTGCGAGAGCCCTAGAAGATGATTTGAGGAAACTGGAGACATTCCACAATGACATAAATTAAATTCTTATATTTCGTCTGAAAATGTTGTATTTGTTAAGAAATAAAGATATTCTTATCAAATACGCATATAACATACCACTGAGACAGTGTTTGTCCATTTTAAATGTTGATTAGAAGAATATGTATTATCCTAATAAACGGTGATACACGGGGAATGATGTCTGCTCTGGGTTCCTCCCCCAGCCACGGCTGGCCGGCAGCTGCCTGTGTAACCAGTGGTAACAGGCCGTGTTGGCTCAGCGAGCAAAGGTCGCGCAGTTTGTTGTTTCAGATTCTGAGACAGTTTCAAGCGCAAGGGTTGCAAAGTTTTAAAAGTGAGTCTTGTTTACATACTAAAAGATAATATTTAGCTGAATTTTTTGGTCATTCGAATAAAGTACTATATCTCCCTTAGATTACTTAAAGTGTCCTTGTCACAAACACACTATTTGATTTTACACGATTTTCTTTCCGACAAGGGTTTGAAGTTCTCCAGTTTACTCTGAAGCTTTTTATGCAGCAGTATCCAGGGTCCTGGATACCGCCGCATTTAATGCAGCTAGGTTATTATCATAAATACTGCGTTATTTAAGATGTTATTTAGCCACCCAAAAAGTCGAATTCCATTTGGTCTTTCCATCGCAGTAAATTATCCCGTCAGAATGGTTCAGAAATTTCGGTTTTTCCTTTCATTATGCGCGACCCTGGTTGGGGGTTGCGGTCACGCTGCAGGTACTTTCTGTTACTTAGTGTGCATGACTGAGTCGGGGCCCGTCTCAGTCATGGTACAGGACAAACTGAATGACACATCAGTGTGAAGCTTCTTGGATGCAATGCTGAGAATTAAACACGGGACCCGGCCTCTATACATTTCAGTAATAATCCTTTAGGCAAAAGCATAACAATTTAACCAGGTGTAAACGTTTGTTTACTTTTTTGGAATGATTGTATAGTTCAACTGACTGCTCATTTTGTCAACAACAACAACAAAATTACCAAGTGATTTAATTGTGTATGTTTTTACCTTTGAGTATACTTTTTTCTTCATTTTTTTTTCCTGTGCCAAGCTGAAGCCATGCCAAATTTGTAGGAGCATATCAGGGTCTTAAGGCTGTTTTATTGTGTGTGTGCACCAGATCACATAGATACAATAAAATTCTGTTCCAATAAACAGAGGGAAAGTTTCATTGTTCCTTTGTTTGATAAAATTAACTAATATCCATTGTAGTAAAATATTTGCTTTCATAAATATTTAAAATATTTAAAAGTAAGTCTGAAATCTAATAGAATCTATAATTGAAAAGGCCCTGTCACAGTTCTTATTATCCTAATTCCTTATGAGTTGAGCATTGACATTTTTAGCTCAGCTGACTATAAGTCATCTGAGCTATAGTCGTGGTCCTTTGTCCGTCGTCCGTCCAGCCGTCCGGCCGTCCGTCCGTTAACAGGGCACGTTTTAAAACCGTTGGACCTACGAATCCAAAATTCTGCATACCAATAGATGTTCCCAAAATCTCCTACCATACCAAAAATTGGGTCATTAGGACTTTGTTCCTTCGAGATATTAAGGAAAAACCTCTGTTTTCCATAAAAAAGCCATTGTTACACTTCAAAGCTGCCTAATATCAAAACCACTGATCTGTTTTTGATCATATTTAGTATTCATATTTTTCCATACATTTTCTGTGCACATACCAAAAATTAGGTTAGTATTGGGTATTATTTTGAAGTTATGGGCCCAAATATAATGCAGTTTCTTAAAAATCAGGAAATATATTTGCTCACTTAACATGAGAATTGCTGAAGCTGGAGACTTTTTTCAGGAATATAACTTTATTTAATCAAGATTCAATTGTTTACCCAAAATTAGATCTGAATTTATTAGCATAAATAAAAAATCAGTACCTTAAATTTTGTCCAACTTTGGCAATGGCACGTTTTTTCCCTGTAAGCACTGTTGATTTAATTTTCACAGCATATATACATAAGGATTTTATCTTTTAAAATCTGAAATTTCAAAGAAATTGTTTGAAAAGAGTAGCTTTTATTCAAGTTTTCATACACCATGTCAAGTGTTGTTTACATCTGGCCCACCTAGTAATACAGTCTTCACTTGCATTATGTAACCCACCCCAGGCAGCTTGCCTTGCCTTAGCTTGGCCACTACTAGCAGGCTTCTCCTCTGCCCTGCACTCCCACCCCCTCAGCTGGTGCATAAACTAGATGAATGTTATAATTTTCTGTATTTTATTTTATTTTTGGCTATGCTACATTTTAGATTTTGTATTGTACCACCAGGGTTACAATGATTAAAGTGTACATTTAATTGTGTCCACAAAGTGGAGTATTGCTATGAAAGTGTGGATGTTCACCAGAGTGCTCATTAAAGATTTTAATTTGTTTGACTTATAACTCATGGTTGTATCAGTTGTTACATGATACTGACTAAATAATCAAAATTTATATTGCTGATCCTTTATTTCAGTTCATAAAATTAAACATTCCCAACTCCAGTTTGCTCCTGGTATAATATATTGGGTGTTTTGATCCTTGGATTAATTTTAACACATGTATTAGTTTCATAGTTGAGAATACTTTTCTTTTTTCCTGACACCATTTAAAAAAATAATAATATTTAAATTTTTCCTGTTAATGCTGTGGATTTAATTTTCACAGCATGTACACATTAGCATTTCATCTGTTAAAATCTGAAATTTGAAACTAATTGATAAAAAACTGTAGATTTTATTCAAGTTTCCAGGTACCAAGTCTTCATTGTGTACATCAGGTCAGTATAAATGCAGTGTACTGGGCAGTTACATAACACCTTCAGGTCTGACCTACTGCCACTGTGAGTGTTTGGGTCAGGCTGGGTCAGGCAGTAATTACCAGAGAGCCTCTCTTTCTCTCTCTCTTTCTCTCTCTCTCTCTCTCTGGCAGTCCAGCTCTCTCTTTCTCTCTCTCTCTTTCTCTCTCTCTCTCTCTCTCTCCTCTGCTTTTTCTCTTTCTCTCTCCATCTCTCTCTCTCTCGCTCTTACCCTTATTGCCTCCCTTCCTCCCTCCATCCCATTCTGTTGACAGGTACTTTAAACTAGATACATTAGCTATAAATTTTGATGCAATTTAGAAATGTGAATCAACTGAAATATTCACAATCAAATGTATGTTATACTGTAAATTTATAGTAACATTCGTAAACCTGGATAAAAATTATGTAATGAAAAAAAGGAATAAATGCAAATATTGTTAATTTTTTCTTGGCTCAGTAGAATGGGGAAAAAAATTATTTGCTTTGTTTCTCCATCTTTCTTTCTGTTTTAAATATTTAATGTTCATGAATAAACTTTTTTTTTTTTAAGCAATGTTGAATTAAATTTCATATCCTGTATGTATATGCAAGGGTGTTGTAACTCTCACCATCCCTTCTTCACCCCACTGAGGCTTTGCTCCTTGGCACTGTGAACAATAGTTCTATGGCTATAGCATAAAATTTAATAATTAAAGAAAATATCTACAGAGAGACAGAGGCTTTGTAACTCTGATCATAACAAAAACACCCCCCCCCCTATCAAGTCATTGCACCTGTGGAATGAGGACGTTATGGCAAATGTATACATATCATAAAATTGATAAAAAAGGTTTACCAAATAAATTGGATCTCATCAGACAAATGTGTAAACTGTTTAACTGTCAACAGCTTATCAAAAAGGTAACCAATGGAAAGGCATGGTCAGGTCTCAAATATTATTTGCAACATTTTCTTCAATCATATAAGCCAACCATGGCCCAGATTACCTCTTCCTCTCAAACATTATCTACATTTCATCATATTTTTAAGATTTTAACCTTCCAGGTGGTTCAGTACTGTTGACCATTTGTCCATAGGTACCTATGTACATGCCAGATATTATGTCAATATTGTGTAATATGTAGACGTGAGGGGCATCAAAATAATGCACCTTGTCAAGACCGATCTTGTCAAGATATTATGTCATACAGTCACAAATTCATATATCCCCTAATCAGTATAGTTAATCATAACCTTTTATCTGTCAAATTGAACTCTTGCAGTTTTCCATACACTATAGATCCTTCAACAAATAGCCTTATCATCATTATACCACTGCTTAGCAAACTGTTATTGCATTCATATTTGCTCAAATAAATTGCTTTTTACAACCCCTCCCAAATAAATAAAAAATAAACCACTATATTTTACTCCATATTAATCCATCAGTCAGATTATTTCATATATCATTTACTCACATATTACATTATATTTCTTTATAAAACCCAACATGACCATGATATTCTAAGCTTTATCTACTCAATATAGTATCACAATGGTGATACATTTATAGTCCAATCAGGATCAGCTGAGCGCCGTGACCCATGGGTCCCTTGTTTTTATATGCAGTCATATGCATCTCTTTGTGTAAGTTTAATGTACTCAGACATGTGCACTGTACGCCAAAAAGTTTTTGGACATGCACCAAACTACACTGCATGCGCCGATATGCACTTACGCAAGTCATCAGTTATGAATATGCAGCGGTTCCGCATCAGTAGAGCGCTGCACGAGTAAGTCGTGTATGTTGAAGATAAGTGGTTCATACACAGTAATACGCTGACCTCCCAGCACACTCCCTGTAAGCGTATGAGCCACGTATATTACATGTACATACAGTGTACTTGCAGCACAGATACAATGCATGCTAAATGAACTTGTAGCAAATGCTGAAGTATTGAACAGATTAGTACTGTTGGTCCGGCGATCAGGTAGCGCATTGTACTTATTTGTACCCTTGGAAATAATCTGTAATTTTCACTTGACTAAATACTATACTATTTGTACAAATCACATTCCGCACCTTGGACTATTTGGACTCAAATTGAGTTCATCTTCATTCTATGAAACCATGGGCAAGCCCCCAAAACAACTTGCACCCACTGTGTGGAATCATTTCAATTGAGTTCATCTTAAATGCTGAATTAAAGACTACCCCAGTGAGCCCACAGTCAAAATCACACCCCTGGAAAAGCAGTCATGCATCAGTTGGTTTCTCAGACACCCAGAGGGTTTGTTTGCACCTCCTTTACATTAATAAAGAATGTGAAAACAATCCTTCTGATTTGTACTGATACATCAGGCCAAAATATCATTTGCAACACAAAATGACATGTACCGGGTATGTTGCGACTTTGTTTCTTCCCTGGGAAGAAAGTTTTTCTTCCTTTCCCTCTGCAAAGATTGTGCCAACCCTGGATGAAAGTCACCAATACCTGTGTCCAATACCTGTTCTTCTTGGAGGGTATTAATTCCTGAATATTGGTTAAGATCATAGCTTGGTGCCAGATATTTATCAATACTGTATTCAACCAAGGGGTGTAGGTAGATATTTAGAGAGATTTATCTGTAGAGTTCATACTGAAAAGGTGCTTTGCACTTAATGATTTAGGAACTCATCAATTATTGAGACAGATATCTGTATCAGAGATGCTGAAATTTTCAGTAAAACTGTTAACAGGGACAAAGCTGACAAATTTGAGTGCTGGCTAAATTTACAAACATTAGCAAGGCGGGGGGGGGGGGCTCAAGTGCAATTTTTAGCTCAGCTGACTATAAGTCATCTGAGCTATAGTCGTGGTCCATTGTCCGTCGTCTGTCCGTCCGTCCGTCTGTCCGTCCGTAAGACTGGCACATTTCGACACCGTTGGACCTACGAATCTGAAATTCGGCATACAGTTAGATGTCCCCATAATCTCCTACCATGCCGAAAATTGGGTCAATAGGACTTCGTTCCTTTGAGATATTAAGGAAAAACCTCAATTTTTTATTAGAAATCTATTTTTCACACTTCAGGACTGCCTAATATCAAAACCACTCATCTGGTTTTCTTCATATTTACCATAAATATTCCTCTATATCGTTCCTATATACATGCCAGATATTAAGTCAGTATTATTTAATTTAAAAAAGTTATGGGCCCAAACATAATAAATCAGGAAGATATTTGGTCACTTAAGACCAAAAGTGTTAAAGGTAGGGACTTTTTTTCCAGTAATACAACTTTAATTAATCAAAATTTAATTGTATACCAAAAATTAGATCAAAATCTGTTAAATCTATTTAAATATTGGCAAAAATATAAAATTGGTACCTTAAATTTTGCCCAAATTTGGCCATGGCACGTTTTTTTTCCTGTAAGTACTGTGGATTTAATTTTCACAGCATGTATACATAAGGATTTAATCTGTTAAAATCTGAAATTTGAAAATAAAAGCTGCAAAATTAGACTAGTTATTGAATTCTTTTGGAGGCTCTTGTTGTATTCCCTTGCATTGTCAAGAAGTCCACTTTGATGACTGTAGGTCATTCAGTGCACATCTCTATGCTCCCCAGGCTGTTGGCATAATTTTAGATGTCCCCAAAATCTCCTACCATACCAAAAATTGGGTCATTAGGACTTTGTTCCTTCAAGATATTAAGGAAAAAAACTCCGTTTTCCATAAAAAAAAGCCATTGTTACACTTCAAGGCTGCCTATTATCAAAACCACTGATCTGTTTTTGATGGTATTTAGTATTCACATTCTTTCATACATTTTCTATGAACATACCAAAAATTAGGTCAGTATTGGGTATTATTTTGAAGTTATGGGCCAAAACATAATGCAATTTTTAAAACAAGGGACCAAGCTAGTGTTATGCAGTTTACTAGAGCTCAGCTCCCCAGCTTCAGCTCTAAGTTCCTTAAATTTTGCATACAGTTAGATGTCCCCCAAATCCTCTACCATACTAAAAGTTTGGTCACTAGGACTGCATTCCTTCGAGATATTAAGAAAAAACTTCATTTTTCCATTAAAACCCCATTGTTACACTTTAAGATTGCCTAATATCAAAACCACTGATCTGACTTTGATAATATAATATATACATATTTTTCTATACATTCGCTATGCATATGCCAGAAATGATGTCAGCATCGTGTAATTGTTTTAAGTTCTAGGCCCAACCATAATGCACTTTGTAGAAAATCAAGAAATATATTTACACTCTTAACATGAAAATTGCTGAAGCTAGACATTTTTTGCCAGGGATATAACATTATTTAATCAAGATTCAATTGTATTCCCAAAATTAGTTCTGAATTTTTCAATTTTTATAAGTTATTAGCATAAATATAAAATCAGTACCTTAAATTTTGCCCAACTTTGGCCATGGCATGTTTTTTCCCTGTAAGCACTGTTGATTTAATTTTCATATCTTGCACTGGTAAGGATTTAAGCTTCTAAATTCTGAAGTTATAAAAGGAATTGGTCAAAAACTAGCTTTTATGAAAGTTTTTATGAGACCATATCACACCTTGGCTGTACTGAAGCCCCTCTTTAATGTCCCCACATTGACCTTTCAGGCCAATTATGCATGCTTGAAGCGAGGCACTCTGCAGCCAGCCAGCTCTTGGGTGGCTTCAACTGGATCTAACTGTCCAACCCCCTCCACTAGTATTTGTTTAGGCCATAAACATAACAATAATTTTTTTTTTAATATTTGGTTTATGATAAGAACTTAAAAAAATAAATGGAAAAGGAATTTATAGTTAATGAGTTACAGGGGATTACCTTGCAATTACTGATCATTTATGGATCTTCCATGGATGGCCAAAATTGTATTTCAAATAACACCATGCATTTCATTTCAACCATAAAAATGAAAAATAAATAATTAAAATAAATTTTTGTTTACTATTAGGGATTATATGAAGCAAGATAATGATAGACAAGGATGCAGTTGATTATATTAAATTAATCTAAATTTCCAGGTCTTTTCCAGGTCTTTAACTTGTTGGTTTATATTTATTACAAAAATAAAATAATAAATAAATATGTCAAAAATTTAAAATATTACTCAGACAAGTGTTCATTAAAGATTTTAATTTGTTTGACTTATAACTCATGGTTGTATCAGTTGTTACATGAGACTGGCTAAATAATCAAAATTTATATTGCTGGTCCTTTATTTCAGTTCATAAAATTAAACATTCCCAACTCCAGTTTGCCACTGGTATGATATACTGGGTGTTTTGATCCTTGGATTAATTTTAACACATGTATTAGTTTTATAGCTGAGAATACTTTTCTTTTTTTCCTGATACCATTTAAAAAAATATAAATATTCAAATTTTTTCTGTTAGTGCTGTGGATATAATTTTCACAGCATGTACACATTAACATTTCATCTATAAAAATCTGAAATTTGAAACCAATTGATCAAAAACTGTAGATTTTATTCAAGTTTCCAGGTACCATGTCTTCATTGTTTGCATCAGATCAGTATAAATGTAGTGTACTGGGCAGTTACATAACACCTTCAGGTCTGACCTACTGCCACTGTGAGTGTCTGGGTCAGGCTGGGTCAGGCAGTAATTACCAGAGAGCCTCTCTTTCTCTCTCTCTCTGGCAGTCTAGGTCTCTCTTTCTCTCTCTTTCTCTCCTCTGCTTTTTCTCTTTCTGTCTCCATCTTTCTTTCTCTCTTTCTCTCTCTCTCTCTCTCTCTCTCTCTCTCCCTAATTGCCTCCCTTCCTCCCTCCATCCCATTCTGTTGACAGGTACTATAAACTAGATACATTAGCTATAAATGTTGATGCAATTTAGAAATGTGAATCAACTGAAATATTCACAATCACATGTATGTTATACTGTAAATTTATAGTAACATTCGGAAATTTGGATTAAAATTATGTAATGAAAAAAAGGAATAAATGCAAATATTGTTAATTTTTTCTTGGCTCAGTAGAATGGGGAAAAAAATTATTTGCTTTGTTTCTCCATCTTTCTTTCTGTTTAAAATATTTAATGTTCATGAATAAACTTTTTTTTATAAGCACTGTTGAATTAAATTTCATATCCTGTATGTATATGCAAGGGTGTTGTAACTCTCACCATCCCTTCTTCACCCCACTGAGGCTTTGCTCCTTGGCACTGTGAACAATAGTTCTATGGCTATAGCATAAAATTTAATAATTAAAGAAAATATCTACAGAGAGACAGAGGCATTGTAACTCTGATCATAAAACCCCCTCCCCCCCCCCCCATCAAGTCATTGCACCTGTGGAATGAGGACGCTATGGCAACTGTATACATATCATAAAATTGATAAAAAAGGTTTACCAAATAAATTGGATCTCATCAGACAAATGTGTAAACTGTTGAACTTTCAACAGCTTTTCAAAAAGGTAACCAATGGAAAGGCATGGTCAGGTCTCAAATATTATTTGCAACATTTTCTTCAATCATATAAACCAACCATGGCCCAGATTACCTCTTCCTCTCAAACATTATCTACATTTCATCATATTTTTAAGATTTTAACCTTCCAGGTGGTTCAGTACTGTTGACCATTTGTCCATAGGTACCTATGTACATGCCAGAAATTATGTCAATATTGTGTAATATGTAGACGTGAGGGGCATCAAAAGAATGCACCTTGTCAAGACCGATCTTGTCAAGATATTATGTCATACAGTCACAAATTCATAAATCCCCTCATCAGTATAGTTAATCATAACCTTTTATCTGTCAAATTGAACTCTTGCAGTTTTCCATACACTATAGATCCTTCAACAAATAGCCTTATCATCATTATACCACTGCTTAGCATACTGTAATTGCATTCATATTTGCTCAAATAAATTGCTTTTTTTGACCCCTCCCAAATAAATAAAAAATAAACCACTATATTTTACTCCATATTAATCCATCAGTCAGGTTATTTCATATATCATTTACTCACATATTACATTATATTTCTTTACATGATATTCTAAGCTTTATCTACTCAATATAGTATCACAATGGTGATACATTTATAGTCCAATCAGGATCAGCTGAGCGCCGTGACCCATGGATGACTTATAGTCAGCTGAGCTAAAAATCAGGAAATATATTTACTCACCTAACATGAGAATTGCTGAACCTAGAGACTTTTTTTTCTGGAATATAACTTTATTTAATCAAGATTCAATTGTTTACCCAAAATTAGATCTGAATTTTTCAAATTTTTCAAGTTATTAGCATAAATAAAAAATCAATACCTTAAATTTTGTCCAACTTTTGCACTGCTGATTTAATTTTCACAGCATATATACATAAGGATTTAATCTTTTAAAATCTGAAATTTCAAAGAAATTGATTGGAAAGAATAGCTTTTATTCATGTTTTCATACACCATGTCAAGTGTTGTTTACATCTAGCCCACCTAGTAGTACAGCCTTCACTTGCATTATGTAACCCACCCCAGGCAGCTTGCCTTAGGTCAGCCTGGCCACTACCAGCAGGCTTCCCTTCTGCCCTGCACTCCCCCTCCCCAGATGGTGCATAAACTAGATGAATGTTATTATTTTCTGTATTTGATTCATTCTTATTCTAGGCTATGCTACATTTTAGATTTTGTATTGTACCACCAGGGTTACAATGATTAAAGTGTACATTTAATTGTGTCCACAAAGTGGTGTATTGCTATGAAAGTGTGGATGTTCATGAGATAAGTAATTCCTTACTTCAGAAGAGTAAAAACTTCACCAGGTGTGAAATTGACTATTAATTCCAGTAATAAACTAGAATACGGGTAGTCGACAAGCGACTACGTGTATCCGCCAAAATCAGAGAAGGACGGGTGAAGTGAGGCATTGATTGAGTGGCAAGGGGATATAGAGTTACATGTGTTAAATATTAGAATGGATCTCTGCCACATAAACATGATTGTAGGTGGCGCCACCTGTTATTTGAACGAGAAACTATCCAAGATATATACACATGCAAAATTTCATGTGGAAAAGTCAAACCACTGCAGAGATATGAGTAATTTTATCCCACAGCAGACAAACAGATGGACGCTGTGCAAAAATGGCTGCAGGTGGCGCCACCATTTTTGTTCATGTTATAAAGCTATCCAAGGGCTACATTTGTGTAAAGTTTTTTTCCTAATTGGTCAAACGGTTCCCGAGATATGAGCTTGGATGTCTGCAGCATAAACGTGAATGTAGGTGGCGCCACCTGTCATAAAATCAAGAAAGCTATCTAGGATGTATACACATGCCGAATTTTAGGTGAATTAGTCAAACCACTGCAGAGATGTGAGTGATTTTAACCCCAGGCAGATAAACAAATGGACACTGTGCAAACATGGTTGCAGGTGGCGCCACCTTTTGTTGTGTATGTTATAAAGCTATCCCAGGGTTACATTTGTGTAAAAAAATTTTCCGGATCCGTCAAACGGTTCCTGAGATATATGGATTTATGTGTGGAGTGTTAACGTGAATGTAGGTGGCGCCACCTGTCATAAAATCAAGAAAGCTATCTAGGATGTATACACATGCCAAATTTTAGGTGAATTAGTCAAACCACTGCAGAGATATGAGTGATTTTAACCCCAGGCAGATGAACAGATGGACACTGTGCAAACATGGTTGCAGGTGGCGCCACCTTTTGTTGTGTATGTAATAAAGCTACCCCAGGGCTACATTTGTGTAAAAAATTTTTCCGGATCGGTCAAACGGTTCCCGAGATATATGGGATTATGTGTTGAGCGTTAACGTGAATGTAGGTGGCGCCACCTGTCACAAAATCGAGAAAGCTATCTAGGATGTATATGCATGCCGAATTTTAGGTGAATTAGTCAAACCACTGCAGAGATATGAGTGATTTTAACCCCAGGCAGATGAACAGATGGACACTGTGCAAACATGGTTGCAGGTGGCGCCACCTTTTGTTGTGTATGTTATAAAGCTATCCCAGGGCTACATTTGTGTAAATTTTTTTTCCTGATCGGTCAAACGGTTCCCGAGATATATGGGATTATGTGTGGAGCATTAACGTGAATGTAGGTGGCGCCACCTGTCACAAAATCGAGAAAGCTATCTAGGATGTATATGCATGCCGAATTTTAGGTGAATTAGTCAAATCACTGCAGAGATATGAGTGATTTTAACCCCAGGCAGATGAACAGATGGACACTGTGCAAACATGGTTGCAGGTGGCGCCACCTTTTGTTGTGTATGTTATAAAGCTTTCCCAGGGCTACATTTGTGTAAATTTTTTTTCCGGATAGGTCAAACGGTTCCCGAGATATATGGGTTTATGTGTGGAAACAGACGCACAAACGGACGCTGGGCAGAGACGAAAGGTCAGAGGTCAAGGTCACTTGGTTAGGCACCAGTTCACATGTGACCCGATAATTTGTGTAAGTTTCGGAAAAATCTGTCCAGTAGTCTCAGAGGAGTTCTCCGGAAACGAACGCAGCGGCGGCGGCGGCGGAACCCGGTCAAAAACATAGTATCCGCAAAACTTCGTTTTGGCGGATACAATTAAAACTGGGATAGTATTAGCACAATGATATTGTTTGTCCCTCATTCAACTAACAGTGTGTATACTTTATTTCAAAAGATGTTATATTTTATCAAATTTACTTTTATTTTATTTTGGTGAATAAAATTAAGCATGTACTGAAAACTCCAATGTGCAAACTTTTTAATAGTGATTCAAGGAATATTCTTGTAGATGCCATGTTGTGGCATTATTTTCTTTTAAATTCAGTTAAAACATTTATGATTTAAAAATAATAGAATATATGTGTATGCATAATATGACCCAATATGAGCTACACTCTAGATATATGATGATTGCAACTTTTGCAACAATTCTAATATTTTAACTTATAGTTTCAGTTTTTTACTCTGTATATATAATGATTGCAACTTTTGCAACAATTCTAATATTTTAACTTATATTTTCAGGTTTTTTTATTAAAAATTTATGAAACCTGTAAATAAAAAAATGATTCAGATAAAAACTTCTAAATGGAAAAAGTGGATATGCTTAAAAAAATAGGATTATATATAAACTTAAATGCATTATTCCCTTGAAAGTGAAATAAAGGTATTAGTCCATTCTGTCCACTTGCCTGTCCATCTGTAAATTTTCATATGCATCACATTATCTCAAAATTTTACTGTTTTTCTTCATGACAGTCTTGTCAGAGTATTAGTTTGCAATCATATATTTAGAACTTTACTATAACCAAGTAGGAGGGCCCCTTTCCTCTTAGCTTTTCATATTCTTATGTAAATGAAAAACATTACAATAGAATATTTCTACATCCACCTTCATGCTGCCCTCACTTTTCCCTTCTCCGAACCCCATCCCAAAGTCAGCCTCAGTAAGCAAGAACAAGATGAATCAGATATATTCATACTTTAATATTTTGTATAACTATTCGTCCATAGGTACCTATGTACATGCCAAAAATTATGTCAATATTGTGTAATATGTAGACATAGTGGGCATCACAATAATGTACCTTGTCAAGACTAAAGAGATATTGTGTCATACAGTCACAAATTCATAAATCACTTCATCAGCATAGTTAATCATAACATCATATCTGTCAAATTGAAAGCTTGCAGACTACCATACACTTTAAATCCTTCAACAAATAGCCTTATCATCATTCTACTACTGCTTATTACTGCTGTCATTGCATTCATATTTGCTCAAATATATCACAATTTTCAACCCCTCCTAAATAAATAAAAAAATAAACCACTATATTTGACTCTATTAATCCATCAGTCAGGTAATTCATTTATCATTTACTCACATATTACATTACATTCCTTTATAATAGCCCAACATGTCCATGATATTCATAAGCTTTATCGACTCGATATAGTATCACAGTGGAGAAACATTTATAGTCAAATCACGATCAGCTGAGCGCCGTGACCCATGGGTCCCTTGTTTTAATGATTATTTTGGCTCTTGATTGATTAATTTTTGTAAAAATAATACGAGATACCAGTTTAATGCAATTTGGGGAAATAAATAACCAAAGTTTCATTGCTGATAGCTGATTTTTTTAGGATCTTAAAGATTTTTTGTGTTGTTTGATGGGTTGCAAATTTTAGCTTTGTCCCAGCCTGCAGAAGCTCATCCAGGCTTCCCCTAATGGCGCCAACAAGCATGGCTATAACCCTGTATTCATGTAAATAAATTCCCGGTATATATAAAAGAGTAAATTTTCATGTCAGATTGACAAAATTAACACTGTTCATGGGCATAACTGCTCTTTAATATCAATGCTTGGCTGGACCTTCTGCCTGCCTTTTGGGCAGGCAGCTATGGGTTTTTACCTGCCCAAAAGTCTTAATTACCATATGGTAAATTTCTGTCCCTGCATGAGGGGAACCCCCTCCCAAGCCCAACCCCTTGGCCGATATACACCCTTGACGGTCAAGCTTCCCTGAAAATACTTGCTTTATCGTGCGACTACAGGTTTTAAGTAAACAAAGGTTCAGAACTAATTTAAATGGTACTCTTCTTTTTTTATCAGAGTCAACAATCCTCTGTGCTGCCAGAGAATGCGGAGGCTTCAGCAGTCAAGGCTAATGAGGTGCCACCTGGTGCTCAGGTCAGTAAACTAAATTTGTCCTAAAAGATGTTTTAACTTTAAGTTACATTGTGATATATTTTTCAGTCTTATACAAAAAAAAATTATGAACTACAGGTAAGCTATGGGGGGGGGGGGGGTGGAGTTAAACCAAAACATTTGTACATGTTTCTGTAACTAAACTGCAAGTAACTAATTACATATAGATTTTTATACATTAATACATCAAGGGTGGTTTTTCTTAAATGTATATGGACAATAGTCTGTATATATTATCTGCATTAGCAAAATTTCTTTTTCTTTTATCATGTGTGTATATGAAGTTTTTACTTTAAAATTTATTGTGTATTTCCATACATTAGCAACAAAACCTGGTTCAAATCAGTAATGATATAATTTAAAATTTTACACTCAGTATTGATGTTTACAACTCAAAACATTTAGAAAATAGTTTGTGTATGATGATGAAATTTAAAAAAAAAAGTTTAAAAAAAAGGACAACACAATTCAGTTTAATGCAGATAATTTTTTTTTTTTTAAATCATTGATGTCAGAAACTCCATTTATAACAGATTAAAATAAGAGGATATTCAAACAACTTTGTCATTGACAAGATGATTGTTTTGGATAGTGTGCAATAACTGTACCCTGTGGCCTGGAGATACAGATTTTGCATACTGGTACATGGATAAATGTAAATGGCCTAGTTAAAATCTACAAAATGAGTTTTTTGGACCTCATGTGTCGACTACTATTAAAACTGTGGATACAGACTATGCTCTCACCTTTAAATCACCTGAATGCATTGCTGTGCCTGAATTAATCAACCATATTGTCAACAGGTGGCGCCAGATGATCAGCTTGAGCGAGAACTGAGTTGGTGTATCGGACAACTGGATCTTGGTTTGCAGAAGCAGAAACCAACACCTCGACAAGGTATATTAATTACAGATTGTTAATCCAGTCAAAGTCTTATTTATTTTAAATAGAAAAATCATATGTGAACGAACCTAAAAATATACAGGTTAATCTGAAATTTACACTTTTATTTTATTTTTAAGGATAATTATATTAGACTCGAGGGGCCTGGACTTGGATGGTGTGGACTGGAATACATCATTGTACAAATGTAATTCCATCTTAATATTCACGTTTTCATTACAGTTGAAGAGACCATGAGGGCACTAAAAACGTTGACCAATCCCAAAGCCCCGCTCATCAAGAAACGTCAGCTCATGAGAAACCTGTTTGGTGACTACAGATCCAAAATGGCTGAAGAAGAAAAGAAGTTTGGCACAGGTAACGTATGTTCCCAATACAAGATAGATATACTATTATGTATAATTCTTGTGGTAGCTGATTCAATGGTTCATTGAATCCAGGTTGTTCATGGATTTTGCAAGTGGTGCCCTAATAATAATAAAGTAAAAGTAAGCAAGCTAGAACATGGTCACCAGGGTATTTGTAGTGACAATATATATTGACGGTGCTGTAGAATAAAAAAAATGTTTTAGGTCTGTCTTAAGAAAATGTACTTTCTTTGTATTTTTATGTTTTAGGACATTTGAATCTTTGCTAATGTATGCAGATAAACTTAAATATGGAGGTTATGGATTATTTGAGGTGCATATATGGATAGAGTTGAAACCATGATCACCTGTCATATTAAAAGGTCCTTACTAAGTGGTTAGTTTACTTCATGAAAAATTCATGTTACAGTTTAAGACACTGGTTTCTAAAAGAGGGCAATAAACACAGTAAATCTTTGTACAGTCTAACCTCTATCATTCGCTAACCTTGGGATTTGGGTAATTCGTGGTCATTCCTGAGGCAATCTGTCACTTGTTTTAGAAGCAGAAGGATACTGTTTGCTTCTGGACCGCTGTGCCGATCTGTTTCATTTGGCTGTTCACCCCTGGGTATAAATCTTGTGTGTTTCCAACAGTTACCAATTGTGGCGCTGCTGACAGAATCCCAGACACCTTCTTCTAGCGAACTACATCACTAAGAAAAACCCCCCTAGGTTCACAGTTGTCTGTACAAGATATGTAAATGCCGCTTGACCTCGTACTTCTATTAATTGCTCAAAACTACTCATTTGGTTTGCCTCATTAAAGACACCTATCCAAACAACTGTAGGTGTGAAATCAACACCGGTCACCCAGCTGATGACAGCTGTCCCCAAACAACTCAAGGGTGTTAAGTCATTAATGACTCAGTGACACCGGGTACATGATCCATAAGCAGTGAGGTGTGACATGTTGTTAACACAGAAGGGGCCAGGTCACCTGAGCCCAAGGGATATCACCCCAGCTTGGCAAAATATTTCCAACTTGTCTTAAGCTGGAATGAGGAAGTTGGCGTATGATCAAGGGAATGTGGCACATTTGGGTAAAAAAAGCACCTGGCAGATGGTGGATAGTAAGGCTGGCAAATAAACAAGGTAAATAAGTTGTAAGGAAATCGGGACTTTGCCATTTGTTGGCGATAGGCGAGGTTGGCGGATGAACAAGGGACGAATGAAAGAGGTTAGACTGTATTCTGAATATGAGCTGAGGTTCTTAATTTTTTTTCTTTTAGATCCAAGGAAGATCAAATTTAAATCAGCAGAATCATGCAAAGCCCAGAAGGCGGTCTTCTACAAAAAATCTACCCATGGAGCAACAAGTACTGAAGTCGCTGGAAAGATGTCAGACTCATCAGATTTTAAGTTCACTCCTTCAGACAATTCTTTCAAATTTTCATTTAACAACAGTGACACAGGGAGTTCTCAGGTGACTGCATCAAATGACACATCAGTAGCCAAGGAGAGTGCTGATTCAGCCCAACCATGTGGCACACCTGCAGCCAATCAGAGCACAGCTGGATCAGATGACACTGCAGCTGTTAAAGAAAGTAGTGCAGTTCCTATAGCAAAGACCTCTGGACATAAAATACAAACCAGTTCATACAAAATGCCTACAGGTGGTGGAGGGTTTACATTTAATTTTCCAGACCCAGGGGTTTCATGATCTTGTATTTCTTTAATAAAACTTTAAAAAAAGATTTACAGTCTATTTCATTATTTTATAAAACAAATATAAAAGTTTATAAGCAATTATTTCACAAAAATGTGTGAAAACTTAATATTACACCTATTTGAGAATGAATAGTATGTTCGTTATTATTTATGTATTATATATAATTTAAGTACTTGCACAGGGTTCGTACGCACCTTGAAAACCTTGAAAAGTGCTTGAATTTAGTCATTTCAATTTCAAGGGCTTGAAAAGTGCTTAAAAAGAGAGAGTGGTTTGGAAAAGTGCTTGAAAAATAAAATTTTGTGAAAGTGTTTGGTGTATGTTGTGTGTATGCATACCTGGTATTTTAATATCGACTTTCGGGCATCTCTACGTCAATCAAATGTACGAAATAGAATTAACCCAATCGTGGATGAATGAGACCGGGCAGTGAAAGTGACGATGTAACAAGTTAACATACGAGGGTAATAACCATGTTTATTATCAAATAGTAAGTGAGCTGCTTTACTGGAAAGATCGTGGAGATTTCCCCCGAGGTACGTATAAATCATATAGCTCTTTAATTGAAAACTCAATCCACACTAGGCGAGTTCACGTAAGTATTTTCGCAAGATTTATAATTTAAAATTTTAAAGTAATACTACAGAGATTATTAATATAGCTATTGAGAAGATCTGTCCAAAGGAAATAATTATCTGGGAACAAACCAGGGGAATAAAATGTGTGAAAAATACATGATGGGAACAATTCGAATCTGAGGGATAATAATAATATAAAACTCATTCGCTCAGTAGAGTATGTCGTTTAAATCAAGTTAACGTTACGTTTTACATTGGTAACTCGGCGATAATAATTATATCAGAAGGGTCAGATTTCCCCAACGAACCCAATCCGACTGTTTTGGTTAAAGGTTTTTCAGTTTATCCAAGGGTTGCCTGTTTTTTTTTATCTTCGTATCTGCGCATTTCGCGTGTACGCGCTGTGATCGTCATTTGTTAGCTCCATAAGACCACTGATCAGCGAAATACAGTTTACACGCGGGGTCAATCCAATTAAGGATAAATACTGTTTGTCCGTAATAGGTTAAGGTGTTTGGCAGGTACTGACGTATATTAACATTACTCTGGCGTCAGTTTGTAAAAGGCTGGGATCCATGGGGGAAATCACATTTTTGTTGCGATGTGATAGCCGTTTGTAAGCGAAGTGCGCTGGCAGTTTAAAGAGTGATCAGCGACATATACAACTTCCAGCATCGGCCCCTCCCTGCCCTGCATAACGATTGCATAAAGGTCGCCAACAAGAGTTTTTTTTAAATAAGATTTCACATTTTTAGTTTTAATCAAATGTTGGACATGTTTGAATAGAAATCTGGCTGCGTCTGTGTTCGTTATATAACGACCTTCACAGGTGTTGCCCGGCCATTTGTTGACACGTGCGGCCAGTGACTTGGCGGTAAACGGCAAAAACCTCGTGCACGACAAGGTCGTCATATCAAACGTGCTGATACGAAGTTTGACTAGTATTGTTTTGAATAATTTGATTATACTATACCAAAATATCGTATAAGGGTAACATATTACAGGCTTTTATTTTTTTTTGCCGTTGAAAACTTGAATGAATATCCCCCAAGATCGCCGAACTGTCAGAGTTTTTGGGCACCCCTTCTGCCGGAGCCTATAATTTGCTAAAGTTTGAGCAAGTCGGCAAATCAGAGATCCCTATTCAAGATATTATAGGTTTTAGACCCTCGTTATCAGATTAGTTAAATCCGTCAAGGTCATGCCAAAGATGAGTGATCATTTTGAATGTAAAGTTAAAACAATGGGCCGCTGTGTATTAAACCGCGACTGGCTATACCGAAGGGTATTTCACAAGCGCTTCAATTGCTGTTAGTGTAGATTTCGGCTAAATTTGTTATTTTCTGAGTCATTTCCTTATAACTATTACTTATTTTACATTTCCTAGCCTTTTTTATCACACTATATGGTCCATCCCATTATAAATATTATTTTGCATTTTGTGTTACAAGCCTTTCGATGTCTGCAACATGCATGGGTGAAGGTGCACTGACCGTCCACAGATTTTGATGTCCTTGAAAATACTGTTCAGATCCTTGAAAAGTGCTTGAAAAGTGCTTGAAATTTTTCTCATGATAAGTGTACGAACCCTGTTGCATATATGGCTTGTTAATGACGTATGCTGGTCTATGTAATTATATGATGTAACTTTTGACTTCAACAGCCTTTCTGTTTCTGAAGTTTTTAGTGTTCCCCCTATTCTGAATGAAAGAGCTGTTTTACATTTTTTTACAGATTTTTTTCCACATGTACATTGAGAATTCTGATTCGGAAATTTATGTTCTAAATAGGAAAGACCTAAACAGCATAACATCAAATACAACAGTGTTTCTATATCTTAGTTTTTAAGCTAAGCTGACTATGAGTCATCTGAGCTATAGTCGTGGTCCGTTGTCCGTAGTCCGTCCGTCTGTCTGTCTGTCCGTAGATGTGGCATATTTTAAAACCGTAAGACCTAGGAATCCAAAATTCAGCATAATGTAAGATGTCCCCAAGATCTCTTACCAAGCCGAAAACTTGGTCCCTGCGACGACGTTCCTTTGAGAAATTAAGGAAAAACCTCAATTTTTTATTAAAAACCTATTTTCACACTTCAGGACTGCCTAATATCAAAACCACTCATCTGTTTTTCCACATATTTTGCAATATTCCTCTATATAGTTCCTATGTACATGCCAGAAATTAGGTCTGTATTATTAGCAAACCTGTGAGCTTATGCGATGGTGCGTCCTCGTACGTTGTGTGTCGTGCGTCGTCTGTACGTTAACCATATCTATATAAAACAGCAGGAGCTAGCATCACCAAACTTTTTGCAAATAATCAGTCATCCAAAAAACTATATAGGATTTTGTTTATTTTTTTCTAACTGCATTTTCTTAGATTTTATAGGGAAAAAGCTAAAAAAGCTTTTAAAATCTTCTTCTCCGAAACTGTCCAGCCAAATTGTCCAATATTTCAGAGAAATGATCCCTTGAACAATCTCTCTCAAGTTTTTTCGAATGGTTCCAGTTTGGAGATTTTTGGTCGAGTTACAAGAGGTTGAACTTAGCCATCTGTCCAAAAAAGCACACAAAAATTAAAATCTCAGAAACGGGTAGAGCTATAATCACCAAATTTTATACCAATGTTTGTCACATATGTCATATCTGATTTTGAGGTATTGGTGGCGCCACCTACATTTAATGTGTTTTTTACAAGCTAAAATGTAATTTTAAACCCTTCTAGCTTATACACTGATTTATGATGAAACTGTTAAGCTGATTGGTTTAAACTTTACAAGAATTATTCTATAGTAGGGTCCTGCCAGTTTTATAAGAATAGATTGGGTAAATACAATTTAAAAAAAAGCATTGGAGCCAATCGAAAAAGGCTTTCTGTATTTGAAAACAGATTTGACAATAAGATGAGTTTCAGCAGCCAAGTCAAGAGGTCACTCAGTACAAACAGGTGGGGTCCAGACATCACCATGGCAACTGACCTGGCTCGGGGGGGGGGGGGTGTCTAGACAATGTATCTAGATGTCTAGACACAGCGTCTAGACGTCTGGACACAATGTTTAGATGCAGAATTCCCAGATTATTGGAACTATATCTTTCAAGTCTTTGACAAAATTTGGTTTCCATGTTAAGCAAATCTGGTTTATCATCAGGTCACATGTGAACTGCTGCACCCTCATTTTTTGTTGACCTCTGACCTTTCCTTGCTGCCCAGTGTCCATTTGTGTGTCTGTTTCCACACATAAACCCGCATATCTTGGGAACCGTTAGACCAATTGGGCCAAAATTTTGCATGTGTATAGATCTCCCATAGCTCTTCATCATAGGCAAAACTGGTGGCGCCACCTGCAACCACTGATGCACAGTGTCCATCTATTCATCTGCCTTGGGATAAAATCACTCATATCTCAGAAGTGGTTTGACTTATCCACCTGAAATTTTGCAGGTTTATACATCCTGGACAGCTTTCTCGATTTTATGACAGGTGGCACCACCTACATTAACGTTTACTCTGCAGACATTCAAGCTCATATCTCGCAAACCTTTTGACCGATTGGGCCAAAATTTTGCTTGTGTATAGATCTCACATAGCTCTTCATCATAGGCAAAACTGGTGGCCCCACCTGCAACCACTTATGCACAGTGGCCATCTTTTCATCTGCCTTGGGACAAAATCACTCATATCTCAGCAGTGGTTTGACTTATCTACCTGAAAATTTGCAGGTTTATACATCCGGGACAATTTTCTCGAGTTCATGACAGGTGGCACCACCTACATTCACGTTTATGCTGCAGACATCCATGCTAATATGCAAAACACCTCACTCTATTCCCCTTGCCACTTAATCCATGCCTCACTTCACCCATCCCACTTGGATTTCTGCGGATACACAGTCGCTTGTTGACTACCCATATTCTAGTTTTAAAATGTCCTAGTCTGAAACTTGCAGGTCCGAAATGCCCATTTTGCTGAAATCATAATGACTTAGGTAGATATGCAGGACTTAAGAGGATCAATATTAAATTTAAAAAAAAGATAAACCTCCATTCATACTCCCAAACTTTGCACAGGTTAGCAATAGGCCTGTAGGCCTTATTAAGAAATCATTTCCTTTTAAATATTTAAAAAAATATAATTTTAACCCATCAGTAGGCATAATTTGATAATATATGAAACAAATCATGGATAAATAATGGTGCAATTTAAAATTGTGAATTCTGGAGTGTTATTTTCATATATTTATTGCTTTGCAAATTTAAAAAATATATTTTATAAAAAAAAAAGATATATATCTGTGTGCATAATGTGATGTTATCTGACTAAATTAAGTATAAATGTAGATGCAGTTTAGATTTGTGAATCAATTTAAATATTCAGATATATATGATATACTTAAAAAAAATGACTTAACAAAAGAAAAAATAGGATCTAATGCAAATATTTGTTCATTATATTCCTGTCTCAGTAGAATCGAAATTAAAGTTATTTACTTTGTTTTCCATCTCTCTGCCTGTTTTTAAATATTTAAAAATAATTTCATTTAAATTAAATTTCTCAGTAGAATGGAAATTAAAGTTATTTGCTTTGTTTTCCATCTCTTTGCCTGTTTTTAAATATTTAAAAATAATTTCATTTAAATTAAATTTTATCCTTTACGTATATGCAGAGGTGCTGTCACCAGTCCCTGTAAGCACCATTGAATTTAATTCAGTATTCTGTATTTATATCCAAAGGTGTTGTAACCTTCCCCCCCCCCCCCCTCCAAGTCATTGAGCCCTAGTTCCTGAGGATAGTATTTTTATAGCAACTTCAAAAAATGGTGATGCAGTTTTAACTGTCACAATCAGCTGAGTGCCGTGACCCATGGGTCCCTTGTTTGTGTTCAGGCATCCACAGATGGTATCACAGAATGTATACCACCAGTATTTAGGTTTAATCGGAGGAACTCTTTTCAACAAACATTTTCAGTTTTTCATCCATTACAGGAAAAAATTCATCAATATTAAAAGCCAGTGTTATAGTTGAGTCCACATTATCTTGTCCAAGTGCAAGTCTGAATCAAGACCAGTGAAGTCGGAGGACAAGTGCTTGTAGTTTGAGTCAAAGTCCACCTTCTTTTTCAAATCAGGTACGAGCTTTCTGGAACTTATGGTCTTCCACGTAAGTAATTAGCAGGTAATCACAGAAATCACCCTACTCAGGGGCGTAATCATAGGGGGGCGCAAAGGGGCATGCCTCCTAAAATTCTGCTTACACTTATACCAGTCAACTACTGTCAAGAGTTAATTTTGTTAACTCAAATTTATTTTATGTTATGCACACACACATAGATATAACATATGGCGTTTTAAGTAAAAAAAACATTTCATGTTTCTCTATGCGTGGTTATGGTAATGTTATTCCCATATGGAAAAGAAAGAAGAAAAACAAGAAAGATCTTGTCTGTAATGTAAAAATATATATATATATATATATATATATATATATATATATATCTTTTATAATTATGTATATTTATTATCAGGGTTAAAGGTTCCTCTAGACCTAAAGATCTAGAGAAACTAGTTTTGTTGTATTTGTTGAAATTTTGTGAAGACAGAACAAAAGCTTAACAAGATATTGTTTGTAATGTAAATGTAAAGAGTGTAAGACTTTGCAAAATTCTAAAATAAATCTAAACAGTAAAGGGATTATATACTTACACATTTTTCTCATGTTTTTTTCACTATCTCACTTTTCTATTTTGTTGGTGTGCAGGAGTGAAGTCTCCAAACCTTCTGATTGTTCTGTAACATGATAGTAGATTGCCAAAAACTGTTAAACAAACCATGCAAGCTATTTGTACTTTCACTAGACCCTTGCTATGACTCATTTTTTAAATTTACCCTGGACTACACCAAGAGACTATATGAAAGCTTCCAGTTTCTTGATTCTGAGGTAATTAAAATCACCTCTAAATACCTACCGTAATGTCTACTTGAATTCGTACAGGAAAAAATAATTATTTTTCTCAGTGTGTGAATTATTATATGTAAAATATGAAAAATTAGAATATTGCAGGAGAGAAGATCGTTTGACACCTGAGAACCGGCGATGGGCGATAATAGAGGATGTACGGCAACTCCCATGTTAATTAATATTTAACACTTGTTCGGGAATATATGTGAGCGCTGCTGGTGACGAAAAAGATATCCAGTTTATCCCATAACTGGCATTTTATAAACCGGTGTTTTTATATATATATATATATATATATATATATATATATATATATATATATATATATATGTATAATATAAAGGGTTTTAGCCGCGCCGGTCGGGGGTAACTGGGACGGCCTATACTGCCGGCCGTAACAAACTTAACATTCGTAACCCAAAGACCGGCACAAAAGATCATAAAGATCGTCAAAAATCCAGCTACCGGCAAAAGAACTTCAGTAATTCATTACCCCAAACTGTAAAATTTGTGCCCCATTAGTATGTTAACAAATTTATTTGATCACGGCTGTGGTGCAAACAAAATTGACAGGAGTCACTGAGCACCTTAATATTACACATCAAATAAATTATTGGTAAACAAACAAGCAACGAAGTGTTTCACAGTTTGGACATGAAAGGAAAACATTAGCCAGGGGTTTCTCACGGCCTACAGCGGTGCGTAGCATCATTAGTGGTAAGAAAATGGGCTATTGTTTTATAATACTTCATGGCAACATTTAATTCATTTACAAACATTACTTGTATGGATTGCAGAATACGCCCTAATAAAATAGTAATGGTGATTTTCTTAGGGCGTTAATGAAATTTATTCGGGGTGCCACCTGGCGGCAAGTGAACTTATTACAGCCGTGAATATATAATCTCAGCAGATTTATTTATATATTTCAATAAATTGTTTATTTTACCCGTTTGGTAATTTCAGTGGAAAGAAATAAATGAAAAAAATATATGTTTATCATATTTTTAAACTGGGACGGGGGAGTAACATAAAAGGGGGGAAAAATTTGGCAGGTTTGAACCAGGGGCACAGTTCACACTAGAGCAGTTCATGCGCCTTTATCCAAATGGCCACAGTAACCAACGAATTACGTGGAAGTTTTTATTTGGGAGATTCTAATAAGATTTATACAGCGGGGAAAAAAATGAATTATTTCACGGACATAACCGGGATTTATCATATTAAAACCCTTGAAGACAGAGGTATATCCTTTGTAGCTGCAGTTCAAAGCACTCTGACGATCTCCATTTAACCTTTGATGTCTTGTAGCACCAGGTCATGCCTGTGATCAGTGGTCCGTGCGAGGTTTGTCCCAAGTGGATTACTAGTATATGATCATCAGCTAATGTGATTTTTGTCCCACTTACAAATCCTTCTTATTATATTATTAAGTAAACAAAATATTATCGATTAAGACACATTTTTTACCTCGAGTTCTATTGTTCAAATCACATTCATGTTGTAACAAGTCTGAAGCAAAGATGGCCCATCGGTATCAGTTAAGCGACAGTTTTCCCTATTTACATACATGAAGTCGCAAATCTGATAAAATTATTCCAATAAATTATCATGTTACTTCCTCGCACTAAGACATAAAGATGTGTTGTTATCAGGTGAACAGCGTAGACATTTGATTCATCTCCGCATGCAAAGCCGTTTTAATCATAGCTACAATTACTGTTCATACGGACCGCCGGTGGTCACCGGCAATAGCTAATATCGGCACAGTATGTTGGTGTACGAATTCATATATGTAATATAGAAAAATATGATTCAGGAAATTTATAGTGTGCGAACTAATGAAGGATACGAACTGATGTAGACATTACGGTAGTTACTGTCTCTGGAGCTAGATGGCCAGGCTTAATGTCAGAAAGTTGCATTTTCAATAATAATATAAACCTGAAAATGGTATGCAAATAACAGTCAATGAGTATTTTTCACTTCTAATATTTCTTGTGCTTATGTACTTTAACTACCTCAGGTCAGACTATTTTATATTTTAAACTCCTACTGGCTATAGTTCAAACTTAATTTTTGCAAAAAAAATTTATCTACAAAAACCTATATTATGGAATTCATTATCAGAAGCTCTACATGAAAAATAGATGTAGTATCCTTTCACAGATTCAGTAACATATAATAGTTAATCCATTTCAGTTCTTTTACAGGTGTGCTGACCATTTTCTACTTAAAAGTTACATTTAAGTTACAACACCACACTTATTGATGCATGTATTTTTCTGATATATATATAAATATATATATATATATATATATATATATATATATATATATATATATATATATATATATATATAGATGAGGGTCCCACTGTTAACATAATAAACAACTTGAACTAGATACCTTACAAAATTACATATAATAATCATAATAATTATGCATGAACAAACAATATTTGATATGTTTAGTAGGAGACAATTTAACAGCCACGCAATGTGTTCAAACAAGTTTAAATATGTTTGCTTCCTACTTAATAGGGCTTTGTGGAATATCAATATAATTTTAAAAATATATCAACCTGCATCAAGTGCATAGCCATTCGTAACTCTACATTTAAATGAAAATGTGACATTTACATTTGCACTGGCATTGAAACAAACCCTGTTCCATGCAAATCAGTCTCCAATGTAACACTTGTAGTTCCAGAATCTGTTAACAGATGGTTTCTCATGCTGGCTGAGCCATTATTTTTGTCAAACAGTGTTAATCAAACCATTGAAAAACATGATTGCTTTTAATTTGAAGAGTAAGGTAGTAAAATCTTTATTTTTGGAAACATTAGAAAAGTACATTTCAACCAGATTGCCATGTTAAATCAGCAGTGGTTTAATATGATGTCACACATGGGTAATTAAATAAATATAATCCATAACCGAGTGAAAATGACAGATGCAGTGGTCAAAGTTCTGTTCGTTTGAAAAGTGCAATGATATTACAAAGAAATGTTACATGATGCATAATATAATAAATAACAAATTTTCAACATGTTGTTACCTCTTAACATTCATAAACATAACATATTATCAGATGCTATATATTATAATATATAAGCAGATATATACAAACATGTAAACACATAATATTGATAAATCTCAGTGATAGCTACCATAAAAATAAACATCTGCAAACAATTTTTGTTTGCATTTTGTCAGACCCTGATGTAATCTTATCCTGATAAAAATTGCACAGGATAAGCAGATCAGAAGAATTTTTCTATTGCATAATGACACAAATTGCATTTGACCTGTGTCACATAGACACATTTGAGTTGGTTTTGCTGGGAAACCTTTGTTTTCAGCCAAGATTAACTAAATCAAATGTGTTAGATAATATACATTTTCCAAATGATTATGCACCTATAAAATAAGGAAAACCAATGAGTCTTTTGGTTTAATTTAGTATTTTAGTATTTTAAGTAAATGCAGACCATCTGATACTATATTAAACTCCAATTTATAAAATTTAATATTTTTTATATGTTTACAATTTTAAGGCATCACACACTCATTTAACATCCATAATAGACCCATTTCACAAATTATAGGCTTCAGTTCCTAGCTGGTGACTATAGTGTAATGCCTTAAGTCCCTCTCTTCATCACTGTCAGGCATACCTGAAGACAAAGTCTTCAAACTTTGTTTAAATGTTATGCATGGCCAAAGAAAGAATGCTATTGTTTATAAGCATATAATGTATATACATTTTTATCAAATTGATCATTGAATATATTTTGCATAATTTTGATTCTTGAATGACGTATTGGTAAAACTACAAATTTGGCAATAAACAACCTGTGTCATCCTTGGATTCCAGAGCATGCGACAATGTTTGTTAACATTACTTTTAAGTCTCATACACAGACACACGGTGGCGCCATCTAAAATATATGGTTGGGTACAAGTCTAGACGCAAATTCACACAAGTAAGCCGCTGAACTAGTGCCCACCAGACAGAACACACAAGTCTTCTGTGGTAGAGGTAGAAAAGCACTCATTCAGCAGTAATTACAAGACTCAATTGGCATTCGTATTGGAATGGTAAGCCTACCTCTAGTGACACAAGTCATATGGGGAAATGCACTGCAACAGCCATACATCCTATTGCATCAGTATGTGGAAAACAGTTCTTAAATCTGAAGTCCTTACTAAACGGCATCTTGATAGGCTCCCTCATGTCTGAAGGCCAAAATGGTACCATATATGGAAAGGGTAGTAGTCAATAAACAGCATGGTGACATTATGGTACAACTTCATTGTGTAAGTTACACACTCAAGACTTAATACCAGATGAATTGTATCACAGCTTGTTAGATCACGTGAAAAAAATTTAGAATATTTGTTTATACAGTTTTGGATGCAAGTTGCCTTTTTTGGGCACATAGGTATTGATATTGAGAAAAGAAAGACCTACAAATTATGTTTAATTTGGTACTGCAAGTTAATTTCAAAATTTCTTCTGATGCTAATTGTCATGCTAAATTGCATTTTTGAGTATTGAAATTGAAGTAATCTTTGTGTGTATGTGTGTTTTATTTTGAGATTGGCACATACAAAATATTATAGGATCAGCATTATCTTCTGCAGGTGTGATTGTCAAACATGGCTTTCGTGGAATAAAATCCCCCACACACACTACACTTTGCCAGCTGTAAGCGCTCGTTGCGTTCTCTCTCTAGCTCTTGTAAACCTTGTTTCATCACAGGCGGCACGCCTGGATTCTGTAAAAAGTCAATTTTGCAGGCAAGTATGGTCTCAATCGCAATATCCATGAGTGTAGGAGTATGATGCAACACACTCTCTGCTTCAGTTCCGACCCATGGCTTGCTCTGTTTCCACAGATCGCATCTGCCCTGTCTTCCTTCAATGGCAGCCATGGTCGCTTCAACACCATTCTTACACACACTCAGTGGAGGAGACACCAGCCTTACGTTATCAGTCAAATCCAATTTTTCCAGTTTGTTTAGTTTAAGCAGCTCACTTGGTAAATGCGATATATAGTTTGCACGCAAATTCAGCACAAGTAAATTTGACAAATACCCCACAGTTCTTGGAAGCACTGTCAGCATATTTGATGAAAGATCCAGGATTTTCAGTTTTTTCAGGTATACGATAGACCACGGAAGATCTTCAATGAAATTATCACAGAGATATAATTCTGTAACACTTTCTAACCTTCCAATAGCTACAGGTACACAACGTATATTCTCATTGCTTACAAGTACTAAAGCAGCCACCCTGTTTGGCAATGTTAAATCGTTAAGTGCTTTATCAAAGGCCACATTAGTCTCCGTTGCAATAATTTCCTGGCAGAGATCACCTTCTCTGTTACCCAGAACAATATCTGAATGATGACCTTGTGATGGAGGTAGGGCTGGGATATCATTTGTTTCTTGTATATGATTAGTCTCGTCACTGAATGCCTTGGGTGTACACCATGATATAATGTGTAACACACCAGGGGTCACGTTTTTGGGAAATGTTAGCGAGTCCCCAGATTGCTCAGATCCATCCCGTCTTAAACGAGACCTCACCTGTTGCAACAATTCAAGTATCCTGTCAACCAGTTTCATCATGATGGACTCTACAAAACACAAACAAAATAATTTTATTATGCAAAATATTACATCTTGGCTCCACAGTCTTAAGATATATATATAAAGGTTACATACACTTGGAACCCCCTAAATGTCAACCATATTTGGTTGCAGCCAACAGTGTGCCACATCCATGCCAGTGATTATTTTGACCAATGTTTAGAGGGTCACCTATAACAGCAGGGGAATCCCAAACAACAGAGTTTTGGGAACCTGTGACAAAACACCACAAAACATTTAAATTCAAATTTGAAGCCAAAATCTGGCATCATTTGATAAATTATCATCTGTAGGATCTCTCAATCCAGTATTGTGACAATACTTTCTCAAACCAGTATTGTGACAATTCTTTATCTCAACCCAGTATTGTGACAATAATTTATCCCAACCCAGTATTGTGACAATAATTTATCCCAACCCAGTATTGTGACAATAATTTATCCCAACCCAGTATTGTGACAATAATTTATCCCAACCCAGTATTGTGACAATAATTTATCCTAACCCAGTATTATCACAAAAATTTATCCCCAACCAGTATTGTGATAATACTTTATCTTAACCCAGTATTGTGACAATACTTTATCTTAACCTAGTATTGTGACAATACTTTATCTTAATCCAGTAATGTGACAATACTAAAGTTATCTCAATCCAGTACCTTGACAATCCTTAAGTTATCTCAGTCCAGTATTTTGACAATACTTTATCTCAGCCCAGTATTGTAACATTACTTTATCTCAACCCAGTATTGTGACAATATCTTATCTCAATCCAGTATTGTGACAATACTTTATCTTAATCCAGTATTGTGGCAATACTTTATCTCAACCTAGTATTACGACAATACTTTATCTCCACCCAGTATTGTAACAATACTTTATCTCAACCCAGTATTGTGACAATACTTTATCTCCACCCAGTGTTGAGTCAATACTTTATCTCCATCCAGTATTATAACAATACTTTATCTCCACCCAGTATTGTAACAATACTTTATCTCAACCCAGTATTGTGACAATACTTTATCTCCACCCAGTATTGTGACAATACTTTATCTTAATCCAGTATTGTGACAATACAAAAGTTATCTCAATCCAGTACTGTGACAATACTTTATCTCAACCTAGTATTGTGACAATACTTTATCTCAACCAAGCATTGTTACAATACTTTATCTCAACCCAGTATTTTGACAATACCTTTTCTCAATCCAATATTGTGACAATACTTTTTCTTATTCTAGTATTATGGCAATACTTTATCTCAACCTAGTATTGTGACAATACTTTATCTCCATCCAGTATTGTGACAATACTTTTATCTTAATCTAGTATTGTGACAATACTTTATCTCAACCCAGTATTGTAACAATACTTTATCTCAACCCAGTATTGTGACAATACTTTATCTCCACCCAGTATTGTGACAATACTTTATCTTAATCCAGTATTGTGACAATACAAAAGTTATCTCAATCCAGTACTGTGACAATACTTTATCTCAACCTAGTATTGTGACAATACTTTATCTCAACCAAGCATTGTTACAATACTTTATCTCAACCCAGTATTTTGACAATACCTTTTCTCAATCCAATATTGTGACAATACTTTTTCTTATTCTAGTATTATGGCAATACTTTATCTCAACCTAGTATTGTGACAATACTTTATCTCCATCCAGTATTGTGACAATACTTTTATCTTAATCTAGTATTGTGACAATACTTTATCTCAACCCAGTATTGTGACAATACTTTATCTCCACCCAGTGTTGAGTCAATACTTTATCTCCATCCAGTATTGTAACAATACTTTATCTCCACCCAGTATTGTAACAATACTTTATCTCAACCCAGTATTGTGACAATACTTTATCTCCACCCAGTATTGTGACAATACTTTATCTTAATCCAGTATTGTGACAATACAAAAGTTATCTCAATCCAGTACTGTGACAATACTTTATCTCAACCTAGTATTGTGACAATACTTTATCTCAACCAAGCATTGTTACAATACTTTATCTCAACCCAGTATTTTGACAATACCTTTTCTCAATCCAATATTGTGACAATACTTTTTCTTATTCTAGTATTATGGCAATACTTTATCTCAACCTAGTATTGTGACAATACTTTATCTCCATCCAGTATTGTGACAATACTTTTATCTTAATCTAGTATTGTGACAATACTTTATCTCAACCCAGTATTGTGACAATACTTTATCTCAACCCAGTATTGTGACAATACTTTGTAAAACAAAAGTGGATGAGAGTACTTTCCAAGTAGTCAGCTTGATAACAACTTGTGCCCCCAGGGGGCAGTACCATAGCCTGCATAAATGGCTGCCATTTAACCAACTGCTGCAATAAACAATCTCAGTAAACGTTATTTCATATAATATTTATTTTATGATATTGCTATAAAATACTTTTTAAGTCAAATCTGAAGTTTAGTTGGTGTTTCACGGTGTTTCATTAGAGGTGCTAAAAAAACTGGTGTACACAAGGTGTAGGTGTGAGCGACAATTAGAGCACTTGGCCCATTTTGTGTAGGGTCCACCGGACTAAATGTATTATGACAGGGCCGGGCTGAAGGGTGTCACCCTCAAACTAATAGGAGGGCCATCAATATGTGGCTTCTATTATTGGATAAAATAGGATTTTACCTTTTTAATCATGCGAAAAAAAATATTTTTATCTGCAGAGAAAAAAATTGGACACAAGATGCTGTGAGAGGTGTGCCTTTTCCACAGTTTGCTCCAGGAGGTGCTGCCATCTTCAGACTGAGACAGAACTAGGCCCATAGTTCTCAAACGAGTCACATGAGGCGCCACTTTCTCCACATTTTTAAACAGAGTTCAGTTTGGTCTCTCAGGCCAATGTGCCGGAACTGTCAGTATGTGGTCAGGTATGCATGCAATTCACCTTTATTTACAATGATAATATATAGTGAAAATAATGTGTCAGTCTGACCTCTAGCCTACTAAGATTGTAATGGGGTTTCTAATCAGCTTCATGCACATGGCAGTATTCTCATCACAGATGTGTAAAAGAAACCTTTTGCAAACAATGTGAAACTCAGAAGCCACTGAATAAGGGGTTGTATCATAAAAAAAATAAAATCAAAAACACACTTTGGAATCATAAAAAGAAATGATTTTGAATTCATTTTCTCCTGGACACACATATACTATGAATCACACACACACACATATATAATATGACGATGTGCATGCACATGAAGGATCCCTGGGGCCCAACTACTTCATTATAATGAACTCAAGCTATAATAAAATTTATTTTGGTTATTTCTTGTTAGCAAAGGAACAAAAATTAGAAAACAATAATTTATGTGACACCTCATCATAGCGTCTTTTAGGTGTGTTTGGTGTTCCATAATTGTGCCTATATATCTCAATTTGTCATTGTGTGATAAGTCAAACCCACAATAAATACATATAAAACCAAATAAGTAAGTTTGATTACAGTCAGATTATGGGGATAGACTTACAAAAGAAGAAGAAAATAATAACAATATTCTCAATTTAATATTTAATTTTTTAAAAATGGTAAATGTGTAGTTTTGGGGTTTTCATCCAAGGCTTTTCTACAGACACAAGCAGGCACGGGTACATACAACCGTCCTGGCCAACATTTACACAATGACCTCAATGACATTATGAATGAGGTGATGGCCCATGATTTAAGTTATATTAGCATATGCGCTGAAGTTTACAGTTGAATCTATTCGATATATCACCCTTACCTTTATATATGTAATCACCCTCTATATGATATTATTATGTTTACGAAATGGGTGCAGTAAAAAAAACACCATAAATTACAGTGTTATTTAAACTTTCAAAGAAAAAAATTATTTTAAACTGAGAAATGGCGGCAATAGTGCAGGTAAATGTAACAACTTCAGCTTACCTGGCTTGCTTTCACAGTCGTTGAAAATTAGAACCATTAACAAGAGGTCATCTATTCAAGGACGATGACTAGTGACCTGGTGACAGCAATGCCAACCTGGCAAAAATGACAGTCTGGTTCATGTCATGTTAATTGGTCAATAATGCTGCGTTCGTTACCACTCGTACAGATGGTATGTACCAGATGGCAGTTCGTTCGTACGACTTGCAAACGTTCGGTACCCAACAAAAGACCCACTGACTGGATGTCTAAGTTGTGATAGTAACCAAAAAGAAACCAATTAATAAAATATGTTTCATGTTACATTTGTTCAACTTAATTTGTCATTTTGGCAGAACTATAGAAACCGGGCTTCAGCCCGCCGCCGGTACAACGGGTGTCGCATAATAAATTGTTTTCCTGGAAAAGGCCGATACATATCATTTTCCTCAGAATTCCCGTATTTAATTTTGCTCATAGCTGGAGTTTATTATATTAGAGGAGGAGGGGTCCGGGGAACCTGGGTTCCCCGTCTGAACGGGGGTGTGGGGGCGGAGCCCCCACCTAAAGCTTAATTTTCCTGTTAAAATAGTAAATGGTTTCCCATTTTCGCGATAGATGCCTCTTCAATCGCAGATATAAATGAACAAAGTTTGCTCCTGCTGGTATCTCGTCTTCACGGCTCACTTAGTAGCGTGTAGGGCTCCTACTCTAGAGATCGTAGGTTCGATTCCCAATTCAGGCGACTTCTGATGCTTAGTATAGTTTATGTTAGAAGAGTTAAGTGTAGGGACATCTACAGGGAAAAGTAGGAGTTAAAATAGGGAATGAGAGGAGACCATTTTATTTATATGTTCCTCAATAGAAGCTAAGTCCGCGTTCTATAGTGGCTCCGTCATTTTTTTAAACTTTTATGTAAACCAGTCAAATATTGCCTTTATTGGTGTCTTTATTTGCTCCCTACATCTCGAAAAGCAGTGAATAAAGGTGAAGGTCGCTAAGTGGAACATATCGACTTGCTCCGCCCAATCACAGTTTCCCAGTGGTACGTTCCACTTGGATCACGTGTCGAACGGGATTTCCCACTGGGTAACTCGTACGTACCATCTATTCCAGAGGTAACAAACGGAGCATAAACATATGACATCAAGTCTACTTACTGGAATACGAGCAACATATTTTGTACCTCGTGTCATTTCACAGAAGAGTCATCCGGTTTAACTGCATGACGTACATTTCTTGTTGGTTAATGGACGTACAGGTCACGATACCATTTTGCTTGTGGAAGTAGCGAAGGAGAAAATTTCTTCTTTACCATAGAAACGTGATGCTTCCTGGACGGAAGTATGGCTGGCCAGGTAAAATATCACGCCCGCTGTGTTTAAGACAGCAAAATATCACGACCGTACGTCTATGTATACTGAGCCATCGTTGTTGGATGCTCTTGTTAACTTGATACTAGAAAGTATATGCGATGAAGATGAACCAGGATCCATGGAAACCCATCACGACCGTGCTGCCGCTTCAAGGAAACATTCAAGATCCCAGAACCAACTGCCCCAGCTCAGAGAGACACATTGCTTCACTAGGTGGGCGGTGTCTTTTATTTTGATATTGACATTTTATTGATGAAAGTGGCGGATTCAGACATAAGAGAATGCATGGGGGCGCTAATTCTGGGTTAGTGTTTGATGGCCCGGTATTGGGTTATACTGAAACTAAGTTCTTAAATTTTGGAATAATTTTTTTGTTTTGTTAATCTAATATATACATATATATAATAATACGACAGATGATCAGAGGAGCAGTATTAATTATTATGCCTCTTATTTCCCACTATACAAAAGTTTTCCTGCAAAACCATCCCAGCACACAGTCTTAGCACCTCACATACCACTGTTAAACACCTTATTATAGCTCTGCATGTTGGTAAACACAGTAACATGTCTGTTACCACAACAAGGCCACATGACCAGAGGTGTGCTTGTGAGCCGCAAAAGGCAATGTTTCAGCCAGCGGGAACATGTATTACATTTTTTAGGCCATGTTTGTCATTGCATCTCCTGATTGACACATATTGTGGCGGGGCGATGCACATGCGTGTTTATGTTTACACCTGGGATCGCACCAGATTCACTAGTTTTACACTCAGTTACAGGAGTAAGCAACTGGTTTCAGGGCAATAATTTAGCAGGTACAAATTTATTTGAAAGGGAAGAAGCTATTTTTCATGTTAATTCAACATGCTTTGGGCCCCTTTAATCAATTATTCTATATACTTTCTATATTATAACTTTGAAAATTGCTGTATACTTATACCACAGGCACTTAAATCTCTTTTGTATAAAAATTGGCTTAATAATGTTAAAAAGTTCTTGTAAACAATCCCCTACCATGTACTATACATTAAACTAAGATATAAAACTTGTATTGATGCCTTTAAATTGGAAAGGTGAAATTTGAAAACATTAGGATCCCTAGTTTATAATCATCTGTTGGGGTATAGAGTACAGGTCATGAATTTAATCATTTATGACCTCCAGGGTTGGAGTCAAACACTGTGTGCCAAATACAAATATAAATATGATAGCTGGTTTTCTCCAAATACAAATATGAATGAGTGAAGGTAACACAAATACATCTATATTGTAACATTAAATACAAATACAAACTCTTGGCACTGAACAACCTCTTGAGGCAGAGACCATGAGCATTTAATGAGCAAAGTAACTGAGCAGTTAATTATCCACTCACATCTGTGATGGCAAACACTTGACTTGATGTAGTCTTTTGGGTTTGTCAGAAATCAGGTAGTAGTTAAATTTTTAAAAATTATGGCAGATATGAATATGTATTTATACAGCTCAGTATTTGATCAAATACATCAAATATTGAGATCAAATACAAATATAATTTTGCACAATGCAAACAAATATAAATACAAATACATACTTAGAATGTATTTTCATACAAATACAAATTAATATAAAGATGTATTTGACCCCAACTCTGGTGACCTCTCTTACAGAAGCCAAGCTGGCTCGCCTGAAGGGACAGACTAGAGAACCGACACCACAGGACATGATCCGAGTCCTGAGTCAAGCCAAGGAAGACCAGATGAGACGACTAGTTCAGGATGTCATGCACGCACAGGTTTGTAGAGAATTTCGCATGAAACTTTATATTTGTTCACTTCACATACTTGCATTTGCTCAACTAGACCATGCATCAACTATATATGAAAATTGTCCTATCCCTGTTGAAATCCTAGAACCATTAATACAGTTAAACCTGTCTATAGTGGACAGTATTAATTGGGGCTGGACGCTTTGTCCATATTAGATTGAGTCGTGCCCAGTTGTCCAGTTGCAGCCAGATGTCCCGTGTTCTAGGCAAATGACATAAACATCCATGAAAAACTGCATTTATTTCTTTTTTTATGAATTATTAGGCTCTGATTGTTTTGTAAATGTCATTATTTGATTGAGAATCTTCTTTCCAGAAATGAAGGACTTACTCCCAGGTATGCTGAGTGTTTGGTCTTACCAGGTTTTGGTCTTATAAGTTATTAGTATAAATATAAAGTAAGTACCTTAAATTTTACCAAAATTTGACCATGGCATGTTTGTTTCCTGTGAGCACTGTTGATATAATTTTCATATCATGCACACATAAGGATTTCAGCTTTTTAGTTTAGGAAGCTGAAAGAAATTGGCCAAAAATTGTAGCTTTTATTAATGTTTTTATGAGACCATGTCAGACCTTAGCTCTCCCCAGCCCCTTTTGAGTCCCCTGTATGTTGACCTTATATCAAATTATGCACGCTTGACGCGAGGCATACATTGGGGCAGCCAGGCAGCTAATGGCCAGCCACAGTTGATCAGGTTTCCATCCCAACTCACCTAGTAGTTTTAACTATTAACAATGCAATAAACAATAAATTAATAAATTTTTATTGGTTTTTAATAACAAATTAAAGAAAAATAGAAAAGGAATTTGTTAGTTGATAATAACAGGAAAATAACTTGCAGTTAATGATGATATAAGAATCTTGTATCGATTGATATTATGTCACATATTCCAGATAACACCATGCAGTCACCTATGGTATTTTTCAGTTCAATTTAAATGATAAAAAAATAAATCATATTATTCATTACTAATCATTAGGGATCATATGAAGGAAATTAATGATAGACAAAGATGCAGTTGATAATATTAATCTAGATTCCTGCTGTGTCTAATGTGTACATTGATGTGAAATTAGTCCAAAATGAATATATTACATTTATTTTTTTTAATTTGAATAAAAGCCAAAAAACCAGGTACTTATGATCATTATTTAAATGTGTGAATTTTGTATATTCTGGATTCTCAACATCATTGTTTGGTGAAAACTGACTAAATACCAGACATGGTGAGAATACTTTGCAAATGATTTGAATATGAATATGAAAATGTACTCCATTATAAAATTTCTTGCATAAGAATGGGAATTCAGGTAAAACTGAAAGTATATGAATACCAGTGCAAATACTTTCAAAATGTATTCATGAATGCATTCATGAATATATTCTTTGATATTATTTTAATAATCATTTCAGTTGTATTATATTAAAAAAAATCATACAATTCTCTTATTATTTTTAATAAAAATTGTATTTGGGACAATTTGTAATTATTTTTAATAAATAGTTAAACTTATTTTATATGTTCTGCTTATAAGTTATATGGCCAAGTCAAAATCTGTATGACAATAGCACTTCATTTGTTAATAAAATAAATGAAATCAATCCTCTTCCTTGTCTCCAAAGATACTATCAAAATCATACATAAGCTAAACACCCACAACTCATAATACAGCTTATATTTATTTCCACACAAAACAAGCATATGCTTATTTCTAAATCATATTTTTTATCATATATATCAGCTGAGCGCTGTGACCCATGGGTCCTTTGTGATTATTCAGGGTTGCAAAACAAAAAAGTTGCACTCAACTCCAAAAATTGAACAATTCACATTATTTTCACATATAACATTGTAACCATGTAAAAAATGAAACACATCAGCCCTTCCAGTTCTTTAGAAATGTTGTGGATACAATTATGAAAACTTTAACATTTTCAGTTGTTGATGAATGAAATTCATACTTTTGATAAAATATCTCAGTAATGATTGCATGGATTTTTCTGAAATTCAGTGAGGGTATGATGGAAATCTCATTCATCTGTGAAAGAGTGCTGGTTCCATCAACTTTTGATTTGTACTATTTATTTTTTCAGACTAAGAAATTTTGGTGGACATGTTACAGTTGTAGCCCATCAAAAGAATTCTCCACAGTTTGTGCACAGATTGAAAGTATGTGCATCATTTACATATATGTATCTATTACTCTTGAAAATATGAAGAAAATACATTTAGTAAATTATTCACAACTGCCACAGACAGTTGCAAAAGTACAAATTGATGGAAAACTAAGTTATTAGAATTTCTAAGTGTCAGAGATCAGCTGAGGGTCATGGCCCCATGGTCACTTGTTTATAAATAATTTTGGATGATTTTGGCTCATGAAATAGTCAAAATATGTGAAGTGATAATATTACATTTTATTTCTATGTGAAACCAGCTTGATGTGGCAGATGAGTCAGATGTTGCCCAACAATCAGCGATTCAAAGGCGGCTCCATCCAGAGCGTCAAGCCCTGAATGCAGAAGAACTGAAAGTCTTAGTCGAGGAGGATGAGCTCCAGAAAAAGGTCTCAGAAGCAGAAGCTGTTACCATGGCAACCCAGGAGGCTGAGGCTGTTGTTCCAAGGTGACCAAGAGTGGGAGAGTTAGATGCTGTAAGTATTTAATATTGGGTACTTTCCCGTGGAAAATCTTGTAATTAGTCCAGTGGTGTATGGTAAATGCTAATAATTTTAGTATTAACAGTGCGTAACTAATATGGTAAAGTGTGAGAGTAAAGTACTGAAAGAATAATTAGAAAATATGGAATAATGAAACACTCTTAATTTAATAAACATAAAAAAACACTTTTTTATATGCAACATCAGAGAAATACAAGTAACAGATTAGCCAGTGTCAGTAACAATTTACCTTGTGACACTGAAAGAAGTGTAATCATCCCTCCAACCAGAAGTCTATAAATATGTGTTTGTATAGTGTCATGAGGGGCTGTTGCTGTATTCAGTATCTTAACCCCCAGTGGTTAGGATTAACATATGGAAGAAAATATTTAAAAAAATAATACCAAAAGTGTGATATTTTCAGGTTATCAGAAGAGTACTGAAAGAAGAGCAGAGAAAATCCATGTTGGAACTAGTCAGATCTTCCATTTATTAAAGAAATCATGGCATTTGAAAAAACTGGTTTAAGTGGCATGAAAGCTGATTTGTTATATGTCGAGGCACTGAAAACTCTGTTGTTATTGGTGAAAATGATTGTATATATGTGGAGTTTCAAGGAAATGTTTGTTAAATGTGGGGTTACACGAGAAACCTGACTGGATATATATGGAGTCACAAGACACCTGATTGATTATATGTAAAAAAATTGGTTGGTTATATTCGAAGTAACAGTAAACCCCTAATACGCATATAATTAATGCACAAGGAATCTGATTGATTGATTAATTATTGTGTACGATGTTACAAGAAAAACTGATTGCTGTATAACGAGGGGGGATGATCATACGTGTCTATGAATTCAGCAGCATTTCAACAGCAGGACAATGAAGATGTGCAGAGTAGTATAGGCTAAACTTTTCACCTGAAATATTTAGATTTCATTTAAATGGATTATATTGCATCTGATGATAATGGTCATTGTTTTACAATATATGTATGATATTCATAATGATATATACAATCCTCAAGTGTATGCTAGGTCAGGCACAGTACTCACTGTGAAATAAAGATATTAACCAGTATTCACATCAGATGTGACAGGCATGATGTTAGTTTGAGCAATGGTACATATCTAGGCCTTATATTAAGGAGTATGGAATGAATTGGAAATATACTCATCTCAAACTAAAAAGAAATAATACATTCTTCATTTTATTACGAGAATTGTTGTAACATTGTTACAAGTCCATTTTTCCGTACCTGTGAGCAAATTACTATGGCAAAATTTAGACGAGTATCTTTATGCTCTGATTACATGTATCAAAAAAAATTCATCATTGTGCAGATAATCATTATAAAGTATTCTTCATTTGAACATTAGCATATTTTGACTCTTTATTCAAATAAAATGGTCCTTTCATATTATCACCAGATTGAGACTGGTCTTATGATCTTTGCATCTCTTCTTTTAATGGTTATGATTAAAGATGGACGCCGTTTATGTTATTTTTCACTGTATTGTTCAACTGCATCTCTGATGGCAAAACAATGATAACTTTGCTTTTGTGGTTACCGATATTTATTCCGTTATATTGTCAGTTGTCTGCTCAACACTTTGTATTGCGAGACCTGTTTCCGTGGTATTTCTTTTCTTAACTGTTTGATGTTTGTTGCCGTGTGAGTGGGGTATTAAAGAGAAAATTGTTGATTGCCCCCTCTCATGCAAAGCGGGCAGTAGCACCCTCTTGTTACTGGGCCAGCGGGTGTGACTAAGGCCACTTTGTCAATAGAGCACAGAGGGCATACGTGCCAAGGGTCCAAACAAAGCTTGATATCATAAGAATAATAAATAAAGGACGAAACCAAACAAAAAATTTAAATATATAATATTGAGATTTATAAATGAGCTTACGGAACTTTTCGATTTGTTGGTGTTGTAAAATAAAAGGAGGGCCTTGCATATTGCTTTGTCAGTTCAGAAGACTATATGGCGATGGTCCACTGTCTATTATCGTCCTATCAGCAGTTTGTCTGCCCGTTCTATTAGCATGTTTTCATATCGTTACCTACGGATTTGAAATTTTGCATACAGTGCGATGTACAGAAGTTCTACCAAACCGGAAACTAGGTAACTCTGCTTTGTTCCTTTGAAAAATTAAACTAAACCAGTTTGCATTCAAAACCTATTATGACAATACAAGACTGCCTTATATAAATAAACGTTAAGCTTGTATCGTTTTGATTAATGCACAAAGTTTTTCATTACATGTCATTTTATATTTTCATACAGAAAATATCTACAGTTACAGGAGATCAGGTCAGGAATTCAATATATTTTTAAAGTAATCAACAAATGTAAAATCACTACTATGAATTTCACCCTATACTTAGATATCGCATATTGTTTTCTTGTAAGCACTGTTGATTTAATTTTCAAATACCATGAATGAATTGATTTAAGCTATTGGTTCTGAAATTCTAAGGCAGTGACCCCAAGAATTGGTAAGGTATTTGAGTTTTCAGGGGGTAATACTATATAATTTATGAGTAATCCAGATCAGGGAACAGGCCACCTCCACAGTGTATTAGAGGGCAAGCTGGAGATTTGCTATAGATATATGACGAAGTGGAGCACACCTGCTATGTAGCCCTTGTCTGTAGAGACTGAGGAATGACATAAATATCATATAAAATTTAATATGTTTAATATTAATAAGGGTTTCATTCATATAGGCTTTTTAAGTTACTTTGATCGTTTATTTTGTAAGCTTTTAGGCTATACGCCCCCTTAATAGTTGTCTGCACATTTCATTTATCATACAGTACAATATATATACCTTATAAGTTTGTTTTTATTCGGAATTATCCCGAGATCTTAATTGATCCCTGAAAGTTCCATCTCCGGTCCAGTTCTGTCCTATATACTGCTTCATTTGTCAAAGAATTTCTAACTGCTTCTAACTGTCTCGCCTGCTGGTCATTTTTTTTAATTTATGCAAATTGTAAGTATAAGTAGAAACAGCAGACTGTATCTTGTCAACAATCATCACCCGGTTCATTTCTTTCCAAGAATGTTAATTTTCAAGTTATCTGCATTGAATGTATATCAATTTCAAGCAACCTCATTTAACTGTCAGTTAACGTGATAATCACTCGAATGGACAGCTTCCAGAGAATACCAGATGACTGAGGTGTGAGTATGAATTATGATTTTATTTATATATAATTTGCAATATTTGATTAGTGTCTTTCTAATTCGCTGAGTTATAACATTAATGTGTAGTACAGTTTACATTTTATCGGAAAAAAGGACTTCCTGCAATTGCTTGGGAACCCATATCACATGAATGGATCTGTTAAAATCATATTCATTGCCTCGTTACCATCCATTCCAGCATTTTCCTACTAATTTGAGAAATACCTTGATTATTCTTACTTTTTTGGTACTTTCTATTGTGGGTTATTCCCGTTTATAATAGTTGTAAACATTATCATCACAGTTGTCTTAATATGTCTAGTAGTTTCTGGCACAGCCGATGATAGAACCTAAATGTCCTAGACCGTTAACACCTGTGCCCCTGACCTCATGTTTCATATTTGTATTTAGAATTAAAGATTTAAAAATGTGTCTGTTCAATGTACAAGTTGTTAGAAGTTCTGTTCTTACAATCCCTGCACTGTATACTGCCGTTGTTTTTTTTTTTTTTTTTTGTTTCCATGGTTTCGAATTCGCGATTTTCGCGATAGGGTAATCATCGCAAAAATTAAACCTTCGTGAATAAGAGATGCCATCAGTGACGTCAAATTGTCTTCGATGGTGGGGGGATGACTTGCAGACACAAACACACACACACACATATATATATATTTTAGCGTCTTTATGACACATTTCAATTATATATACTTAATCACATTTCAATTATATTACAATAAATTATAAGGTTTTAGGAAAAAAGGTATTATGTTTCAGATTACAGTATAATTTAATTCTCAACCAGGTTTAAACATAATATTTCCTAGTAAACTCATAATGGGAACCAAAGTCTATAATACAGTCTTTAACTATAATAATATATTTCAGTTGCAATATATAAATGTTATTCTCTGAAAATTGGGTTGGGGGATGATAACCTTGAACCCCCCCCCCCCCTGCCAGAAAGTGTGTGTGTGTGTGTGTGTGTGTGGAGGGAGGGGTATATACCCCTTCCGCCCAATTATTGAAGGCCCTGAGTTCAATAATGAAGGCAAGTCGAAAGGTAGAACATGGATACTCGAAATAATAATAAATCTTGTATGTTCAAAGTTTGCTATTCAAATGATATCCTATATTTCAGAAGAGACTTTCCTATTTTTTAATTAATTGTCATTTCTATAACCGTATGATATTTAAAGGATATCATTGACTGCTATAATTATAGGTCATTGTTTCAAGAAATATATCTTAAAACTTCTCAATGCAAAATGATAATTAATCATATATATAATGTGCTATGCATGTAATTGGACCAGTTACCTGTTCAACTCTTCCCCACAACTTAAACAACTGATAAGGCAAAAACAACGGGAAAATGTATGGTTCTCAGTCACATATTTTTCAGGAATCAGTCCGGGCAATTTTTGTACCTTTTCTGTATGTTCGATAAAAAATTCATATAATCAGGGAAAAGCATGATAATAACAGACACTTTTGCTGAACAGGTTAAAGCACTACATAACAGAGGAAATTTGATAAAAATTGTATTATCTTTTTGAAAGAAAGTTGGAGCTCAAAATTGGTAAGTTTCTTTTGAAAATCAAAATAAAAATTTTTATGGGGGGGGGGGGTTAAATCGGATCGCGCGGTGCCTGAGAACCATACTCTTTTCTTTGGCCTAAAACTTTTTTTAAATAGAATAAGAAGAAAAAATATATTGTATGTGGATTTTATGAGAAGTCAGAAATTTTACAGGAAGAAATAGCAATTGTTTGGATAAAATATGAAAGAAGTAGAAATCAATGCCACATTGCCAACATTTTTGTAAAATTTTACATCATATGATCCTTCTAAACAACCTACAGGAATGAAATTTAAAGTAATGAAGTGGTTTGTAGTCCTACTGCTTAGCAATCCATGTATCCAGTGAATTGTCAAAATTAAGCAAAATCACCAAAAATAAAACGTGTAGTGTAAAATTGACAGAGAATATCTACTGCGCTTAATAGAATATCACAGTATAGTAAGAAACTGCGAAAGATATGAGACTTATCTACGTAAGCAACGTATGGCAGAAATAATAAAAACCGTCGTGAATGAGACCTATGGAGCAAAGTAAAGAGGATGAAGTCAGGTGCCGCCTCACAGACCAGGATTGATGATAAAATATTTACTAGAACAGATCTTGAGAATCACCTCGGGCGGAAAAATACAGACACATATTATAACCTTCCAGATAATGCGGATGAACTTAAACATGTCGTTGATAAGGCAATTAAAAACATATCACCAAATGATACTCTTTATATAAGTATTCACGCCGTTAGAATGCCAGTACATAATTTTAAAAAAATGTGTAAATCTGAGGGAATATCTATTCTACAGTCTGATCATAACCAAATAGGAACGCACCGTTCGTATATATATATATATATATATATATATATATATATATATATATATATATATATATATATATAGATCACATCTGAAGATTGCAAATGCATGAAAACACGTGTTAATGTGTAACTGAACATTTTCGTTAATTAGTACTATGTACCAGCTCTTAGCATCCAGCTAACAGAGCACTATTAGATTCGTTCTGCAAACAAATAAACTATTGGTATATATATATATATATATATATATATATATATATATATATATATATATATATATAAGCGTAGGTAAAGAATAAGAGTGAGGCCTTTTAGATAGACTTTTTTTTAACACAATATATATATTTTGGCTACGCGGGCGATATTACGCTCTTCTGTCCGACTCAAAAGATTTTAAAGAATGTGAAAGTTTTGCTGAAGAATTTGACATGTTATATTACCCAGAGAAAATTAATTGGGCCATTTATAACAGGGTTTATCCAGCTAGACCAGATAAGATTGTTTTAAATGGTTTCTCTCTAGAATGACAGGAGTCTATACAGTACTTGGGGGGAAAACAATAACGTGGGACTTTGACAGATAACAATGACGTTTTTGATAAAAGAGCCAAATCTATTGCAAACTTCAAAACCTTAATGGCGAATTTCGGATGTCTGTCTGACAGGGTTAAGAACATGCGATTTCACTCTTATTGTTGTTACTTTTACGGTTGTAAACCTGGCTGTTAAAGCATAGGTCAATTGAGAGACTGAGTATATCAAATAATACGGATTTGCGTCACCTATGGAACTTACAATATTACTCTCACAAGAACATATACCTGGAGTACCTTATACCGGATACAAGTACTTAATTCCAGGTGTAAGTACCAGGTACATTCTACTCACTAGTTGTACCCAGGTACCGGTATGAGTACTTGACCCAACCCTGAATGAGACATATAGAAAATATAGCTTTTTTATGGAATACCTCATGAAAATATACTATAACAGGATACCAGAGAACACTTCAGAATATCTAGAATTAAATAAAAATTACAGAACAAGCAGAACGGATCACCGTGAAAATCATTTTTTGTCATAGTAGTTTAAAAACTGCATGCTTTTGCGTTTTCTTTGAAAAAATTAAATGCAAATGCAAAGTTCGAGATCTACATTTAAATGCAAATGGAGAGTAACTGGTAGCTTTGCATTTAAATGCAAATGCTAATTCGACATTTTCAAATGCAAATGCATTGTACGGGCCATTAAAATCACGGTCATATCTTCGGAGGAAATTAAAGTGGATGAGTTTCCAGCAACAACAAGTTCAGCTTGTTTCCACTCGAATTTCAAGGTCACTGAAAACATTTTCCCCCTCATATTTCTACATTTTGGGTTCATAATTTTCTCAATGGTCGTGAACATATTAGTGAAACAGTCAAAGCGTTAAGCCATCTTGTCATCTTTGTTACATTTTACGCCTGGCGGACCTCAGATACATATAACTTGTTACATTTCAAAATACCTCCACACATGGCTCTGTATACCTGCAAAACAAAACGTTGAATTTCTTTTGTTTTGTGCCATTTTATCTTCTGTTACTATGTTATATGGTTATCTATATTCTAATCTCATCTGTTTATAACTTGGTTAAGGGCGACATTACTCCTCCTAAATACAGATGCTGTTAAGAAATGCCGGGTTTCTCGAAGGGTTGGAGGGCAGCGCAGGCAAATAGATCAATAGTTGTTACAAATATCAGCATATGTTTATATATCGATAAAAAACGACCTATGAGTTGTCGCGTCTTATTTCGACATCAGTGCATGGATATTCCAGCGTTGGGTCTGCTCAGGCCATATATGAGAACATTAATTACTTCATTTGGGACAATGTATGATCAGGAATTATTGGAGAATAACATTATTAGTACATAATCATTTTAAAAAGGAATCAGATTCTACAAAAAAAAAAAAATTCTGGTCAGGGGTCACCAGGCTACATTGTGGTGTCTCTGTGATAACTTACCTGGAACATAATGGAACAGAAATGATATTAACATGTACATGTTATGCGACTAAACATCAAATATTGTGGTTTGTGATATCATTACTTTTCAATTTTACGATCTTTAGGAGTCTTTCTGCCAAGTCATACCATAAAATATTCACATGATGACACGCCCTAACTACAAAGAATTTTACCTTTTCATAGTTCATGTCCATTTTCATAAATTATGAATATATAAAGCTGAACTTAATATGATAAGGAATATTCTGTCTTAAAAAACAAGAACAAATAAATCTAATTTTTGTTTAACTTTGATAATTACTAACGGTATTAAGGAACGTGTTATGTTTGAAATCTGAAGTGTTAAAAAAGTTTGTGATGGAACAGATTTATCGGGACCTGTATTATATATATATATATATATATATATATATATATATATATATATATATATATATATATATATCAGTATATATATATATATCAGAGAGAAAGAGAGAGAGAGAGAGAGAACTAGTTTATGATGTCTCTTCCCTGTTTGTAGTACTAAAGCGTATGTAAATGTTGAATTCTTTAATTGGCCTTTATATTGCGTGAGGCATAATAGAGTGTCCGTGAAGAGTTCTTTTTTTAAATACCAAGTAAATACCTCGAGACAGGTCGCCGAAATAGATATTTGGGTGGTTTACGACTTGATTACAGAAACATCATCAAAAACTTTTTGTGGGCAATCACTGGTAAATTGATTAAGGATTTGCAAACTTGGCTATGGAAACAAATTGGAATCTTTCATTTCTCTTCAATCAGACACACAGACCGCGTCATGGACTGACATCTCGTGAAATATCATCCCTTATTCTGACTTAAATTGAAATTTCATACAATTAGATTTAAAAAAAAGTTTAATGTATTTGTTAGGAACTCTCATTCAAAACGTCATTTAAACTGACATTTATCGTTTATGTGGCACATTTTTGTCCATCGAAATAAGGTTTCAATAATTCCCTATACTTAAAGACATCTGATATATGTGCACAAGCTCCAACATACTTTAGCTGTCATTAATTTGATTAGCAGCTGCTAAAATAGAGTAGAGATTCTTTTAAAATGTCAGTTGAAATGTTCGGCTCGTTATTCTGATAAACAAGACTGGGAACTCCGCAGCTCGGGCACAGTAAAACAACTCATGAAATACGCTTGCTTTTGAAAAAAAATCTCAACAAAATTATTCATTGGTATTCAAGTTTGCAGATCATGGACAAAATGAATTCCAGTCTTTGCCGGAACAAGGACCATATGAAGAGAAACATTGTCTTTGTGTTTTCTATAGCAGTTTTTATTTCGTTTGTCCTGGCGGAAGGTATATATTCCCTTAACATCACGTATTGACAAACAGCATATAATTAACATTTTCAATACCTGAATGTATACATATTCTTAACTATGATAAATGATGTGAAGATAGTCCTAAAATCGATGTTCCTGATTAATAAAAAAAGCCCCTGTATTTCTTGTCTAAGAAGGGCAAAGGTTAGATGGTGATATTGTACGTCGCATCTTGCACTACATTTACAGCAAAGAATCCGACCAGCATTTTAGGGAGGTTTCATATATCGTTTGCTTATTTATTTTACCCAGCAGACTGGTTGCACCATTTATTTATTAGGCACTAGCCAAATATATATGAAATAGTATATTTTTAAGATTACTTAAATTTCTTTACTCAATATCTCTTCCTGTGTGGTAAGAAAAATTATGTCAATGACATCTTTAGAACTTTTACAATTTTAACATTTTATTTATATATATTTATTTTGTAATTTGCGTTTGCCGTAAATTTCATGTCCTTGGGGCATATCGCAGCATATCCTGTGTCTATTAATATATTAATGCAAACATATTTTAAGCCCAACAAATGCTCCAATGATATGTATTTTTGTAAATGACTGTTAAGGTTTAATTTTATGCTGATCTAAAATATCTACAAAATAAATCTTGACCATTTGTGCAAACTCTTTTAATAAGAGTTTCTCATAAGCGATGTACACAAAGTATGAAGACTGCTTAATAATGTTCTTAAAGTGTTATTTTCTTCTCAACAAAGCAGAATAAAGCATTTGCTGCTTAAAGCAAAATGCCGGTGAAAGGCGTTTTTTTTTAATTATAAATGTACTTTTGTTTATATTTTTAATAGAAGCTCATATATCCTTATTTTTCTAACATTCGACAATATGGAAAACAAATTAAATTTATAAAAAAATTATTGCAAAAACATTGAGACAAGTTTAATGATTTATGATATTCTTTTCATTGTAGCAACAACTGACATCCAGAAGGATTCCAGGAAGGTCGAGTTGGAAAGTGATGTTAAAAAGGAATGCAACGATATATGTGGATACGGAAATCGTCCTCCTTGTCCAGTTGGTTTTCTATTTTCAGACAAATGCACTCCGAGTAAGCACAAACATCCCGAATGCATGTACGCTTCGACGGGTATGTTCTTCCTCAGTAACCTACCTAGTGAGAACTTTTTCAAGTATTGCTGATGAAATTATCATTCTTCCAATCAATTAGATATTTTTTTTTCTTTGTTTTTTTATTTTCATTCATGTGTTTTTGCAACAGGCTCTACATCTCTGGGTCGTCAAAGTACGTTGAAACCGAGTACCATCATGGCCAGTACATCAAGGATTCAGACAACACCATCAAGAGATATATTGACGGAAAAAATCACAAGACCCTCCAAAGACAGGAAAGAAACTATGAGGAAACAATCCATACCTGGTACGTTATACACCATCCCTTTTTACTTTGAAGGGGAACACGGCGAGTTCAAATATTTGAACATCTAGTAGAATGAGGAAATAACATTTTAGATGGTGAGGGGACTAGGAACATTTATTGTTTGCTTAACTTTTCTGAACACGGCACTATTTGTTTTAGCTCTCGGCATGCAGGATGAACTTACATATTTTTAACTAAAAAAATGTACTTTTATATTAATCTTATGGGGCATGGGTTGTTTATAATTGATTTTATAATTGTATAACTCGCCCGGTAAATAATAAAATGTAAATACCATGAATGCAAAGCACAGAAAGCTAACACAATACGTTTATTCTGGCATTTGCCATGATGAAAAAAGTATCTTTACGTTCTAATCATTGTATGGTGATGCTATTTTTATATATTGACGAAAATTCCAGATATTTCTAAGCGGTCCCTTTTGAATAAATATGTAAACCTTGTTTTGTAGAAACAAAAATAGGCAAATACTGTTTGTCCTCAGATTTTTATGACAAATAAATGCAACGTGTATTTTGACATGGACGGATTGATTATAGTAAATTTCCATATTTTAATATTTCCAAAACGTTGGAAAGAAAATATATCCCTAAAATTGTACTAAACGTTTACCCTGCTGATGTCTTTTTGTAATCATAAATGTCCCATAACATTGTAATGCTAGGATGTGCGGATGGTTCGGATGGTCGCTTCACAGATAGCGAAAGAAAAACGGTATGTTACATAATAATGGCATCCCCCTCCATATCCCTAGAGGACTCGTTCACTTTTTGTCGTGGCATGGAGTCATCTCTACTTGTAATAGAGACACTGAATGAGTTACATTACTTGAAACAACTCGTCAGTGAAAAACTCTCTGATCCATCAATTGCTGACCCACGTGAGTATTCAACTGACCTGTGGTAATTTAGGTTAATAGATATTTTTACAAACATGTGTAAGTTAAGAATATTTATATTTATTAATATTGGGGGTTATAACTTAGAAATATTGACGATTTATCAGGGACCGCAGATACAGTTGTCAACGCACTTGGTTAGCCCCAGGATATAAAATGTGAGGATGCCTGTGATAAAGCCCTGTTATGTAGCCCGAATCCTGAATGGAATTCTTTATATGTTCATATACTTAGTTCAGCTAGCCTCATATATATATATATATATATATATATATATATATATATATATATATATTTATATATATATCTTCTTACGACCTTTCTCTTGTAGTTTGCAAGCAGAACGCACATTGTGGTTATTGGCTCTCTGGCATGAAGGCTTTTGGGGGCTGGCAATGGCCCAATTTCAGGCCCATAAGCTACGACAACTGGATCAACAACGACCCACGAGCTACTAAAATGCAGATATTGCTTGACAAATCTTGTCGTTTCCGTATGGTAAGACGTGGTTCACGTGCCAATGGATACATCTGCGAGAGGCAACTGGAGAATGCATTATTGCTTTTCTGAGTAGGCCAAGACAGAGATATGAGTTTGAACTGTAGTCGTAGAAGCTGGTGATGATATTATGAACTATCCAGTGGTCTTGAATACAGAACGCCTATTGCACGACAAAGCAAATTTAAATGTTTATTGTACACCGCTGCAGTGACTATCATCATAAATAATTTCCTCACAGGTATATAGGTGTTTGAGATTTAGATTATATAATCTTGTACATCTCATATAAAAATTTAATGTTTATATTTTGACGAATAATCCACACTTTTTTTAACCAATAGTACATTTTGTTTCTATGTATTATTTTTTATGCATATTTAAAGAATTGCGCCGATTTATTCTAATATTGGGCCACCAATGAATATTAGGGATTTATATTTGCGTTTACTCTGTTAAGGTGAGCTTTGCTTTAGACATAAACTTTCTTGTAGATATCAGTGAAACAAATATAATCAAGCAAGTTTCATATTTGAGAAACTAAAGTAAAAATGCAAAAACTGTTGAAAACTGACCTTTCGACTGAAAGATGTGCATTGTGTTTCTGAACTTGAATTTGCTGGCCTTTCTTTCAAATGAAATAAACATTAGATTTTCGTTTTGTATGACATAATTTTCATAATCTAAATATCATTATTACGTCTGATAATAAAATTACATAAACTGTTTTAAATTACAATTCTTGGAACCCACATGTGGCTCACAATAGTAAAACCAGCACTGTGAATAATTGTTACCTAGATTCATTTTTCAAAACTATCAAAATGACCACACATTGAAACTATACTGTTATAACGAAGTACCTTCTCTGATATAAAGAACGTAGCCAGAACATGTTATTTAAACGCTGTGAATCCCGAGATTTTACGATAACCAATATAACTGAATTTGTATCTTTGTCCTGTATGATATGATTTTATTTCGTTATACTTGATATATCAGGAAAAATAAGCTAAGAAATATCAATTTGTATGTAATGCGTATTCGTCTTAAGGGTATAATATAGAAAATTCTGACGAAGTCATTTCAGAGTATCGTTCTAAGCCAGGTATATAAACTGTCAATAAAACAGGTTGTAACTTCATTGAATTCTTATGATCCGAACTGCACCGGTATACCTTAACGGTGTAACTTTTAACTTGTTTTGCTACACACCAATTCGTGTGTTTCTTTATACACTATTGTTTTTGGTTCTGCCTACTGGTAAAATAAATTCATTAACTTTTTCCTCTGGTAGCACTGGATTCAATAATCTTCTAAGCTTTGGGCCACTTTGCCACAATATCTGTTAAGGAATAAGAAAAATTACTTAAGGGTCGGCGCACTGGTGACGCAACAATTTTTTTACATGTATTAATTCAAATATTTAAATAAATATACCTTAGAGAACTTCGAAACTTTCTTATTAAATTGTCACAATTACCAGTATTTGTTTATTTAAAATACCCAGGCAATACCCTTTTTCTGTCAGATGTTCCTACAGACAAACATGTATAGCAAGGCATTTTCTGATAGCCAAATTTTCAGAAACCAAGTAACAGAAATGCAGCTAGATAACCCCGAACTCACTGATTCATGGGCCGCTGATGTACATTTTCATATGGCCAAATTCAGAGGCATTGTACCCCCTTTCACCACCTATATCAGTTGCTCTTTGCAATGTCTTTTTATGGAATGCATCATTTGCTAGCCCCTTTTACCTCAGAGTCACGTCTGATAAATAAAGTGAATATCAAACAGCAAAAAATACTCCGTGTGGATGGACGTCATATAAGTACTTCAAAAAGAAATATGAATTGACATATATACGGTCTCACGAAGCAATAGTGACGATTTCTATAGCGGAGATGATGTCACAATGGATGGTTTTAGAACATCACACTTTTCTTATCTTACACATAAGTCCCTCCTGTTTTATGTGAATATACATATACATATTGCGAAAAAAAATATAGGACAGCGTGTTGGAATAGGTTATATTTACTGAAGCTTTTGTTGTCTATTATAGAAAACTTACGCTCATTTCCTCTTACCCACGTTCATCTCTTTTTCACAGATGTTCCCATTTCCGCACGAAATATGCCTCATCATTCGAAAAACGTATGATTTGTTTATCATGATCAACATGTGAAGTGAGCTTGGGTCTTTATCCATCCAGTTATTGTAAGTCAGAATTCCCTTGAAAGGCAAGCTCCAAACTCTCATATATATATATATATATATATATATATATATATATATATATATATATATATATATATATATGTGGAAAGGGTATACACAGAAAAGTGGGTCACTGCAACCGCTTTTCTGTGTATACCCTTTCCATCTATAAAAACAATGAACCAGCATGGCTATTCAGACATCTATATATATATATATATATATATATATATATATATATATATATATAAGTACTTATGTCAAGTACTAATGCATGGCTACATGTTTAGTTTAGTGAAAGGTAAACCTGTGTCAATACTTAGGTTTCCTTTCACACTACAGATGCACTATTGACGTCCTTACAAAAGCAACTGGGAACAAGGAAAAACAACACTAAATATTAAAATGTGTGTAATGAAAAAAAAAACACGTTACATCATCAGACATTTATCTGAAAATATGGTATAACTCAAACATATATTTCCCGCCAGTCCCATGCTATTTAAAATAAGAGAAAGGTACTGATACTTTCGAGGTTTTCTTTATATAAAAAGCAAAAATGTCCAATGTTGATCTGAAAAACGAGCAGTACAAAGTACAACAACACACCATGAAACGTGTGAATGCAGTGGGGATGTTGGTCGTTCTGCATCAGGTTGGGAGGCAAGTTCCTCAAACCTGTGACAAGCAGGAGAATTCTGGAGCAAACGGCTCTTATTACATCCCTTCATAGAGTTTCCTCTGGATAGCTGACGTTTCCATTTCTTTTCCAACGAATCCTGGTGAAGATCCAAATCTGAACAAAAAAAAAATCTGAACATGTTTTTCTAGCACAAACAATCCCTCTTTTCTACAGGAAGTAATGCTATACAATGGAAACCTAGAAAGTACAACCATCAACAAGTACTTGATAAAATGGTAGCATTAATGAAGTGGTCGTCTAAGCGAGGTCTGATATAAAGAGTTGAGACCGCGAAAATATGGTCGTTATTTTTGGATGGTTAAACCAAGGTGTTTATTAGGCGAGGTTTTACTGAAGTTAAAAAATTCCAATATTATCAAAGGTTAGATGTTAATTATTCTATTCAAACAGAATTCGAAAATTGTGAATATTCTGAATATTTTATTATAACCAATAAGTTTTAAATAACCAATAAATTCAAGTAGTGTTGTAAATAGGCATATTCCACTTTATTTTAAATATTATAACTCAAATGCAATGGCCTTTATATAAATGTTGGGATATTTTAGTTAAAACAGAGCTTAGTCTTAAAAAGACAACAACTTATAATAACAGGTCAATTATTTGAAAATTATTAGAATTTAATGGTTAGTAAAGCTGCAAAGTAGCTCGTAAAATTAAATCATATTGCAGATTCGACCAAGATTAAGAAGGTAACTAAATGAATACCAAACTAAGCAGAAGATGCCTTTGAAAAATTCATTATAAATGAATACACATGTTAATAATATCTGAAGGATACCTCCAAAGCCTCAAAACAATTTCAAATGTATAATTGATTTCATTTGAAAAAAGTGTGTATTATATGCAGTATGATAAAAAGACCCGGGATGGGATTGCTTCAGATTACATTATTACATGAGTCCTCTATATATCCTGGCAAGAAACTTGAACTTAAATAAGAGACGAATATGAAAAAGATGATCACAGATTTTGTTTCCAAGCTTTTCAAATTGTAGTGAATTTTTACACTTGTCCTTTTTGCACTGACCCAAGGCTAGGTGGGAGGAAATTGATTTTGAAATAGTCCAATAACTATAACATATTGTGTATGATATTCATTTTAACCTGGCAGATTGATATTTCAAAAGACGATACAGTCATTTATTTGTCGAAGCTGCAAATCTATTTTCTAAATAAATGCACTTAGTTGTTTCAGCAGGTGTCTGAGTATTAATTAGACAAATCGATAATTTACAAATTAGCGCGCCATAAATGTTTGTTTCTTTTAATTTCTAACTTTGCAGAAGGGGATTTGTATACTTGACCCCCTTTTTGTTAATGCACGGTACATATCTCAGGAATCCGGGTCATTTTTCATCCGAACCCACCTTATGTATCTGTCAACGTCTCATTGTCTTTAGCGTTGGGCTACACGACACATGAATATGAATAATTTTATATTACAAACTCGGCTTTCTGGATAGAAAGACCATCTTCAAATAAGGATATTTATCCATGTAACACAAGATGTGACGGCCTGTGGCTTTAAGTGAAACTTTTGAATGTGATGAAAGCAAATGGAGGCACTTTATATTTAATATTATTAATTACACCATCTTATAATTTTTTCTACTGCATGGGAGAGCTTTTTCTCTAGAAGTGAAACCTGAAAACTGAATTTAAGACCGTTTATCCAACATTTTACCAATATAACAAGTTTTTGATCTGACAGCTAGCCGGATTTTTATGTACCTGTAAAAATGTGCACCCTTCCCATTGAATTGAAGTATAAGTCCTGATGAATTTATACGTTATGAAAATTCAGATTCTTCCACAAACACAGAAACATGAAAATCAGAGTTTCAGTCAAATGATAGACTAAACATACCGGAATAATCATTCAAAATGTTATTTTATAGACACGGTTAACTATACGGTTTTTTTTCGGAGGTAACCGCCTTCATATTTCATTGCTAACTTAACTACGTATATGTACATCTGCAGAATTCCTTTTCGGTTTCGTACTACATGACAGGGCAGTATCAAAAGCTTCCTATCATTTTAAATCCTGGCATTTACCAGTCCCGGTGACTTCTGCACCTGCGGGCCCTGAGTGCGTAATCGTCCCCAGCTGGGTCATACCGCCGAGGATCCCCCGAAAGGCGCACTCGTACGTGAATGAAACACGTCCATTGGGCACTGCCTACCCTGGGTGATGTCTGATTATGAAAAATCTCACCGCCTTGACTGAGGTACTCGAACTCACGATCTCCACCTTTGAGTCCTGTGCTCTACCCCTGGGCCACAGAAGCTGTTAACACATGTGACGCTCTAGTAAAAAACAGGTCCATCCGGGGCCTCACAACATCACTGCGCAGATCGCGGATTTTTGTTTGTTTTTTATTAATCAAATAGAACGAAAATAAAATTGTTATAGCATACGGTGGGGTAGATACGGTATTGTCAGGTTTTAACCGTATGAGCACTCCGCTCATAGGGGAACCTGAAATTTATTTGCTTACAGCCAGAACTCATAGTGGTCCATAGTGGTTAACCGGGCCATTATTCTGACGCAGCCACACCATTTCTGGTGCAGTAGGGACAAGACTAATATCAAAACATTTAAAGTAATATTGATATCAAATCACAAATGAGGGTAAATCGTACCTCTAAGACGTTCTAATCTTTGGTCCGTGACTGCCTATAGCGACCACGCCCAAGAATGCATCTCCGGGTTTTCAGGTTTTCAAGAGTCGGGTTTTCACACTTTGAACCCTGACGATGATTAATGGGCATGCGCAGCGGATGACTTATCAGGTTGAATTTACATCCTATCAGCTTTTCTAGCTATCCACCTGCTGTCTATGCTTGACCACTTAGCAGAAATACATGAGTAACTGAACTGCATGTGTAACATAAACATTTTAATTGTCTGGGTCCCTGAAAAGTCATTCATCATTCAAACTGATGACGGTGAGTTATTATAGGGTTATATCCAAATTGTAATTTTGTATAACTGTGCAATCAATGCAAAATATTTAGCTTATATTTATTACCTGATTAAGAAGGTATACTAAGAAAATTACTACAAACTCGTTTGAAAAATGAAATAGGATAACTCCTTTAATACCGTTGTAAATAAAAAATATTTTAGATATAGTTCATGCTATTTAAAAATTCTTACTACATGTTACTAGTAAATATTTACTAAAGTTTTGAACAATAAACTTTCTCAGTTTTATGAGGAATTGAATATTTTATCTGAATCATAAGCTGGTTACAGGAAAGGATTTTCTACAATTGACCAGGCATTTTTTGTATGCTTTTGTAGAAAAATATTTTGTTTGAAAGAAAAGGTAGGTTTAACTGTTTATACATTGATTTTGCAAAAGCATTTGATTGTGTACAACATAATTTATTGTGACATGTTTTATTAAAAACAAGGAATAAATGGTAAAATATTACATGTGATAAAATCAATGTTTTCGAAAATGCAGTCTTGTATATTATATGAGAGTGGACTTACAGATTATTTCGCATGTTTGGTAGGTTTTATTATAAGTCCTATACTATTTTCTTTATTTATAAAAGGGTATGGTAACATGTTAAATGAAAGCCATTGTCAAGGGATATGTGTAAATAGTAATCTCTCAAATTTAATGACGTTGTTATTTGCAGATGATATGATTAATTGTGGAGACACTGTAGGTAGACTTCAGCAAACGATTGATCTCTTACAAACATTTTGTAAAAGTTATGGTTTTAAAATTAATACAGATAAAACTAAGATAATCGTTTTTAGGAAAGGTGATCCTTTACGAAAAGGAGAAAGATGGTTCTCAAAAAATTTAACAGTTAAAAGTGGTTCTGTACTACAGATATCATGGTATTATTTTCTCTACAAACTTATCTCGGTCAGAAACATAACAACAGCAGGTTTTACAAGCAAACAAAGCTGTATGCATGATTAAAACATTCAGCACAAAGTGTAAATATGTTAGTACAAAACATCTTTTTAATTTGTTTTATCAAATGGTATACCAATACTAACATATGGATGTGAGTTATGGGGTTTTAAAAAATCAGAAATAATAGAGTACAATACAAATTCAGCAAACATATTTTAACTGTAGGTCAAAATATTTCTAATGCAGCAGCATTTGGAGAATGTGGCACATTTCCTTTGTTTGAAACTTGCTCTATAAATTGTAGTAAGTACTGGATTAAACTTTTGCATAGAACATAGATACCAAAAAAGAAGCCAACAGTATGATGATGAATTTAGACAACAGTGCTAAATCTAATTGGGTGTCTCATGTAAGAACATTGTTTGGATATGTTTGGATGGCACAGGAAATTGGAGATGTGAATCATTTTATGAAAGAATTTGAAATGAGAATTAAAGACATGGTTATTCAAAATTGGCATGGTGATATTGATTTGTGAAGTAAACTTTACTATTATGGTATTTTTAAATCCATGCTTTCTCTTAAAAAACATGTTTATTGTAGCCGAAATAAAAACACCGTACATCACATGCTAAATCTAGATGTTCGAATCATGAAATAGCTATAGAAATGGGACGCCATAATAATAAATCTCTTAAAGAGAGGATCTTTAATTATCGTTTATGCTATGGATTCTATGTATGCTATTAAAAATACAAAAGCTGCTGCATATGTGTTTAATTCTTTTTTGAGGAGACGGAAAATGATAGATGGCTATATTATAGACGGCAAAATAGATTCATTGTGCATGTAGGTATGCAATAATGGTATATGTGTTTATGGCATGATTTATTAGTCATTATAAGACTGTTACTTTACATTATATTGTTGTAATTGTTGAATTGACTGTTCATTGAAATGTATATGTGTTATCACTCTGATGATGGCAAAATAGATTCATAGTGTATGTTGGTATGCAGTTATGTTACGTGGGTTAATGGCATTGTTTATTGGAAATATAAGCCTGCTACCTTATATTGTATTGATGTATTTGAGTAATTAAACATTTATTGAAATGTTAGGATCTTTGGGCCTGAGGCCTTTTTCCTGAATATAACTTCTGTTCTGTTCTGTTCAATATGGCCTAAACGAAGATTTCGTACAATTCCGCATACTGCGTGATATCCGGGATATGTGAATGAGCAAGAACCTACTTAAGGTGTAATTAATTAGAGTAGCAGCTTCTAAAATGGAGAAGAGATTCTTTTAAACTGACACTTGAAATGCTTGACCCTTTTAACTGATCAATAAGACGAGATATTCCGCAGTTCTTGCACATAAGCTTCTCGTGAAATACAATACACTTGCTTTTGAAAACAAGAACACAAGGAAACATTGGGATGATGGGAAAATAAATCCCGGTCTTTTCCGAAGCATGGACCATATAAAGAGAAAAATTGTGTTTGTGTTTTCCGTCGCAGTTAATATTTCATTGTCAGGTGTCTTGGCGGAAGGTATGTGTATTCATTTCTCTGTTATTCACGTTTAGACAAATGGCATATAATCAAAACTACTTTGCTATTGACTTATTACACATTTTTAACACCTGAATATGATAAATGATGTGAAGGTGACCCTATAATTAATGTTCCCGAATAAAAGTACATGGATTTTCTCGTCTCAGACGGATAAGGAATGAAAAAGGACCAGTATTCTATTGTCTCAAACCCTTTACGGTTTGCAAAAGACCTGTATTTCTTTGTGTCAGACGGGTAAGTCTCAGTTCATGATTCATATTTGACGTTGTCAATTTGCACTCCATTAACATCAATGAATACGAGCAGTATTTTAGAAAGGCTTCATATACCATTTGCTTATATATCTTACCCAGCAGACTGGTGGTACCATTCATTTATTAAGCTTAATAGATATGAAATAGAATATATTTAAAAGGGTTTAAATTCCTTTTTTCCATGTCTCTTCCTGTGTTGTAAGATAAATCATGCCCATGGCATCTTTAGAATTTTTTTAATATATTCAAATTTTAATTTGCTTCTGACATAAATGTTATGTAATTGGAGCATATTGCAGCATATTTCAACATTACGAAAGTTGCAATTTTAAGATAATTATGTGAACGGAAATTCACATATATGCACACTGTCACCTAAGAGCCATTGGTCATTTTAAAAATAAGATATAAAATCATTTTTGAAATAGGCTCACCTATAAGTAACACATTTAGAACCCACAAATGCTCAAATGATATGGTTATTTGTTTTGACTGTTAACGTTTATTATTATGTTATAGCATTTGGCAACATGTCAAATATAGCCAAAAAAATACATTTGTGCAAACTTAAAAAAAATTTCTCGTAAGCGATGTACAACAAAATATGATGACTGCTTAAATTATGTTGATAAAGTATTATTTTTCTCTCAGTAATGCAGAGTTAAGCTTTTGCTGCTAAAAACAAAACACCTGTGGAAGATGTTTTTGAAATTGTTAAAATGTACTTCCTCTAAATTATTTAATCAAACTCCGACAGCTTAATTTTCGAACATTAGATAACATGAAATGGACGGAAAATTTATTTAAATTATTGCAAAGACATACTCACAAGTTTAAACATCTATGATCTTGTTTTTATTCTAGCAACAACTGACACCAAGAGGGATTCCTGGAAAGTCGGTTTCAAAAGTGATGTTAAAAAAGAATGCATCGATATCTGTGGATATGGAAAAAGCCCTCCTTGTCCAATTGGTGTCCTATTTTCAGACACGTGCACTACGAACTTGAGACTGAGTAGGCACCAGCATCCCGAATGCATGCCCGCTTCGACGGGTATGTTCTTCCTCAGTAACCTACCTTGCGATGGATTTTTCAAGTAATGCTGCGAAAACTATCATTCCTCAAGTTTATTATTTCATTCAATTTTCATTCACGTGTTTGTTGCGACAGAGTCTACAACTCAGGGTCGTCAGAGTACGTTGAAGCCGAGTACAATCATGACCAGTACATCAAGGATTCAGACAACACCATCAAAAGTTATCCTGACGGATAAAATCACGAGACCTAGCAATGGGAGGAAAGAAACTGGTAGGAAACATTCCATGCTTGGTAATAAATACAGTCATCTCTTTTTACTTTAAAGGAAAACGTTTTAGCACAAATATTGGAACATTTTAAATGGTGAGGAGACTCGTAACATTAACTATTTGCTTGTACACGATATGTTCTGCAAATTTATACTGTATCTGTTTTAGCTCTCAGCATGAAGGATTGAATCTCATATTCTAAACTAAATATATTTTTTAATCTTATAGGACATGGAATCATATGGACAATTCTATAATTGATACAGTAATATTATAAGTCTCCGAGAAAATGAAAATACATAAAACCCATGAATGCAAAGCACAGAAAGTGAACATAATAAGCTTACGCCTTGCTTAGGCCATGAAGAAAATGTATGGTTAGGCGTTATTCACTGTATATTGACGAAAATTCCAGACATATTTTACCGTTCTATATCATGTAAATGTATTAACCCTGTTTTGATAATAAGAAATGTAGAAAAATATCAAATAGGTAAATATTGTTTGTCCTCCGAATTCTATAACGAATAAATAGCACATCTATTTTTTATATGAACGGAATGATTATAGTAAATTGATACATTTTAATATTTCATAAATGCTGGAAAAGGATATATATCTCTCTAACAACTGCTCTAAACTTTTACCCTTTAAAATTCAATTAACCTTACTTTTTTAAATCATAAAAATTTCATTGCATTGTAATGCTAGGTTGTGCAGATGGTTCGGCCGGTCGCTTCACAGATGACGAAGGGAAAACGGTATGTTACTTCATAGTGGTGTCCCCATCCATATCCGTAGCGGAAACACATGATTCTTGTCGTGAAAAGGGGTCATCTCTACTAGCCGTAGAGACGCTGAATGAGTTGCATTACTTGAAACAACTCGTCAGTGAAGCTGACCCCCGTGAGTATTCAACTATGTGTTAGTTAAGAATATTTTTATTTATTGAATTTGGGATAGAATCATAGACATGTTTTTACTAATATCTCATGATGAATCCTGCTACTAAATATATTTGAGACTCATTATCTCCACAACATCCTGTCCTTTGATTCTGATTGTTTTTAAACGAAAACGTATATATCAAGTGGCTAATGTGGCTCAGGGGTCGAGCACAGGACTCAAAGCCGCCAGGTGTGAGGTTTTTCACGGTCGACCCGACCCAAAATAAGCGCTCTGCAGGCTAACTGGGAAGGTCGTGTCACAAACGAGTGCGTCTTTCGGGAAAGACCCTACAAGGTTGATGATTAAATAGGTACCGCAGATATAGTAGTCATCGGACCCGGTTAATTCTAGGATATAAAATTTGAGGAAGCCTGTGATATAGCCCTTTCATTTAGTCCAAATCCGGGTGGAATACTGCAGATTCTATAATTAGTTAAGCTAGCAATATATATATATATACATTGCGGGTTTTTTTATTACCTTTTTTGTATGTTTCGATAAAAATGTCAAATGATCAGGGAAAAGCATGAAAATTACATTTTTTTCTAAAAAGTTAAAGTCACATCATAACAAAGGAAAACCTATCAAAATTGTATTATTTTATTTTCTTAAAAGATGAAAATCAAATTTTTGATGCGGGGGTTAAAATTGACGCGGACTGTGTCTGAGAACCAGACTTTTTATATTTTCGGCCTTCTCACTTGTAGTTTGCAAGCAGAACGCACATTGTGGTTATTGGCTCTCTGGCATGAAGGCTTTTGGGGGCTGGCATTGGCCCAATTTCACGCCTGTAAGTTACGACAACTGGATCAACAACGACCCACGAGCTAATCGAATGCAGATGATGCTTGACAGATCTTGTCGTTTCCGTATGGTAAGACGCGGCGCACGTGCAAATGGGTATATCTGTGAGAAGCAATTGGAGAATGCACTATTGCTTTCCTGAGAAGACCAGAATAGAAATATGAGTTTCAACTGTAGTCGTAGAAGCTGGTTGTGATATTATGAACTAACCAGTGGTCTTAAAAACAGAACGCTTATAGCACGACAGGGGAACTGAAATGTTTATAGTACAACGCTCCAGTAGCTAACATCTTTAATAATTTTATCACAGGTACATACGTAACTAACATTAAGATTGTAAACTCTTGTGTACATCATATCAAAATCAAATGGTTATATTTTCACGTATTCGTTTTTAACAAAAAGTAGCTTTTATTTTTATGTGTTATTATTATGCACTTTTCGCGCAGATTTATTCGAACATTGGGCCACCAGTGATTATTAATGGTTTTTATTAGCGTTTACTCTGTTTGCTTTGCTTAAGATATAAACTTTCTTGTAGACATTAATGCACATTGAAACAAAAAAAAATCAAGCAGGTTCCATATTTAAGAAACTAAAGTCAACATGCAAGATCTGTTGGAATCTGATCTTTCGATTTAATTATGTGCATTGTGTTTCTGATTTTTAACGTGCTGGCCTTTTTCCAATCAATTAAACTTTTGATTTACATTTAGTATGTCATAGTTTCCATTATCTAAATGTCATTATTACATGTGATATTAATATTACATAAACTGTTTAAAATTACAAATCTTATAACCCCTAATAAGCAGTACTGTGAATAATTGTTACCTAGATTCAGTGATCGGGTATAATCAAAATGACCACACATTGAAACTATGCGATTTTATAACCTTATAACCTTATAAGAACCTTCTTTGATAGAAATCAGGTGGCCAGAACATATTATGTAATCACTGTGAATCGCGGGATTTTAAAATTACCAATATAACGGAATGTATCTCTTTGTCCTGTATGATATGAGTTTATAACATTACACTTGATGTGTCAGGAAAATGAGCTTTGAAATATCAATTTGTACTTGGAAACCCCAAAAAACAGTATTGTAAAAAATTGTTACCTAGATTGAGTCATCAGTATAATCAAAATGACCATACATTGAAACTATGCGATTTGTTATGTGTCAAGAAAAATGAGCTACGAAATATCAATTTGTATGTAATACGTATTCGTCTTAATGGTATAATGCAGACATTTCATGAAGAAGTCATTTCAGGGTATCATTCTAAGTCAGGTTTATAAGTTGTCAATAAAACAGGTTTCAACTTCCATTGAATTGTTAGGATCCAAACTGCACCGGTCTTTTACCTATTTTGCTACACACCCATTTGTGTGGTTCTTTATACGATATTGTTTTCAATCAAACTAATTTGTTTGGTATTACCTGCGGGTAAAATAAATTTATTAACTTATTTACTATGGTAACACTGGACTCCATAATATTCTACTCTTAAGGCCAGAGTGAACCTGTGATACTTTGACAAAATGTCTGTTAAGGAATAAGAAAAATTACTTATAGGTTGGATCAGTGATGACTCAAAATTTTTTTTGTAAAATATAAAACATATTATAATTCAAAGATTTTAATATACCGAAGGGAACTTCGAAACCTTCTTATTAAGTGTTCAATATTATGTCTTTTACATACCCAGGCAAGCTAATTGTTTTCTGTCAGATGTGCAATTTCTAAGAGCCAAAATTTCGGCAACCGTGTAAAAGTTGTGAAGCCTTTTATCTACACTCAGTTTACATTGTCTTTCATCTAAATATTTTATGTACACAGATTTGCAGAAACAAAAAAGATAAGGGGAGGGCAAACTTCTCTTAGGGGACCACACAAAACGTCAGCAAGGTCTCTTATAGTCTTTTTTAGATGTGGCTAATAAACTAATTAACGCATATTTATTCGTCAAATAAATAAAACATGTAACATGTAAATGACACACGTCAAACACATGTTTTCTCCTCCAGTATGGACTAATGTTTTTCACTGTAAACTTCTTTACACTACACCCCTTCCAAGATCTTATATTTGTCACTTTACACTTTTTTTGACCTCCACCATGTTCTTATGTTTGTTACATTACACACGTTTTCACCTCCACTATGATCTTATGTTTGTATCGTTGTACATGTTTTCTCCTCCAGCATGGACTAATGTTTGTCAAGTAAACTTCTTTACACCTCTAACAAGGTCTTATATTTGTCACTTTACACATGTTTTCACCTTCACTATGATTTTTTATTTGTAACTTTATACATGTTTTCTACCCCTACATGGACTTATGTCTGAAACTTAATTCATGTTCTGACCTCCACCATTATCTTATGCTTGTCACTTTATACTTGTGTTCACCTCCATCATGATCTTATGTTTGTCACATTACACACGTTTTCACCTCCACCATGATCTTATGTTTGTCACTTTACAATTGATTTCACCTCCACCATGATCTAATGTTTGTCACGTTACACATGTTTCCAACTCCACCATGATCGTATGTCATAACCGTATATCTGTCCCTGTATACTTGTTTACACATCCACAATTGTCTTGTGCTTGTCACTGTATACCTTTTTACATCTCACCTCTGATCTAATGCTTCGACCGTACACTTGTTTACACCTCCACCATGGACTTATGCTGACCACTGTATACATGTTTCTACATTATATTTACGATTTTTCACACGCAAGCCGACATTTGTAATGGAGAGTGGCGACTGGTCACGATATAGTTGCTTTCCTTCTTGTGTTTACTGTCAATTATTAGGTATGATTTAAACATAAATGCTTATTCAACACCCGGGAGTTGAAACATTGCGGTTTTACTTGATGTTATAAATGTTTCTATATTAAAAAATGAAAACCAATCCACACTACAGTCCATAGATAGGTCTGTGTAAAGTACGGGAGACTTATTCATGCTACAGTCTGGTGATCTTTGGACAATTTGGATTTATCAATGTTTAACAATAAACATAGAAATGGCCACAAAAAGATAACTATGTTTCTTAATTTAAAAGGACAAAACAGCCCCCGTGTCAAGATCGCTTGGTTCTTATGATGATTTACCCTTTAGAATCATACGATATCAGCGGTTGAGGTAATGCGGGGTCATCTTGCACTACCTATGTCCGTTGCTTTTTTCAATGGTGTTTATAAAATGCATTAATGCTAGCCCCTTTTTACCTCGGAGGCACGTCTGATAAATCAAGCGATTATATAACAGCATAAGAAGACTCTCCTGTGTTTGGACGTCATTTAATTACTTCAAAAATAAATATGAATGAAAGGTCTTACTAAGTAATAGTGACGAAGTAAGCTGATGTGAGATGATGTCACAAAAACGTATTAGATGATATTAGTACATCACACTTTTCTTATCTCACACATAGGTCCCTGTACTGTGTGAATAGACATATATGGCCACTTGTAATAACGCTATTGTATCTTAAAATAGATAATAACTGTCCAGGAGTTGCAAATAAATATATTCATTTCTTACTGATTTAAACCATCATTAATTGGCATGTTACCTCGTAAGTTAATTTATAGTGCCAAACAAAATAGATTTGAAAGACATATCGCGGAAAATTATCATGTATGCATAAGCATCAATCATACGCCAAAGTGCTACCTAGAATGTATCTATGCATGATCTGAATCCTCTCTGCTAAGAACTAACTATATATATATATATATATATATATATATATATATATATATATATATATATATATAGCCATGTCACAAATGCCAAGTACTAATGCATAGCTACATGTACCAGTTTAGTGAAAGGTATACCTTCCACACTGCAGATTTATAATTGACGTCCTATTAAAAGCAACTGAGGATAAGCAAAAACATCTTTAATCTTTGAAATGTGTGTAATGAATGGAAAAAAATCATTATACATCATTAGACATTTAGGTTATCATATGGTATTACTTTAACTTATATTTTCAGTCAGTCCCATGCTATTGAAAAGAAAGAAAAAGGTAAAGATCTGTATTTTTGAGGTTTGCATGCAGTTTGGATGTTGTTCGTCCTGCATCATTTTAAAAGGCAAGTTTCTGTATCCAGGAGACCAATGCCACAAGCAGGATTATTCTTGGGCCAGCAGCTGTTCGTACATCCTTCGATAGAATTTCAACGAATCTGTTTCAACGAAACCTAGTGAAGATCAAAATCCGCGGCTGTTGAGCAAAAAAAAAATTTGTTATTCTGTCACAGACAATCCTACTATTCTACAGGTAGTGATACTATACAATGGAAACCTAAAAAAATACGACCACCAACGGGTACTTGATAAAATGGTTGCATTATCAAGGTGGTCGTCTAAGAGAGGTCTGATATAAAGAGCAACAGAGTGTGGACTGCGGAAAAGGGATCGTTATTTTGAGGTGGTTAGTAAACCGAGGTGTTTGTTAGGCGAGGTTTTACTGAAGTTCAAAATATGCCAATATTATCAAAGGTTAGATGTGATTCATGCCATGCCAACAGAAACAAAATTGAGAATTTAAAAATTGTGAATATTTTGAGTAAAATTTATTTTATTCTTAATAACCAATTAATTAAAGTAGTGTTGTAAATAGGCATCTTGCAGTTTATGTGAAATATTATGACTTAAATGCTATTGCCTTATGGTGTTACTTTAATAAATGTTTAGATATGTTAGGAAAAACTAAGCTTAATCTTAAAAAGGTAAAAAACAGGAAAACCAGGTAAATGTTTTGAAAATTGGTTTATTAAGCTGCGAAATAACTCGTCAAATAAACTCATACGGCAGATTTGACCAAGATGAAGAATGTAGCTCATTGAATATTAAACACGGCAAAAGATGCCTTTTTTAAGTAAATGGTAAATAGACATACACGTTAATATATGTGAAGGATACCTCCAAAGCCTCAAAACATTTTCAATTGTATAATCGAAAAAAGTGAGAGGTATAGCAGCATGATAAAAGGAACCAGAATGCGATTACATCAGATGACATTCTCACCTGAGCCCTCTATGCCTACTGGCCATAAATTAAAACGTGAAGAAGAGACGAATATGAAAAAGATAATCACAGATTTTGCTTCCATGCTCATCAAATTGTTGGGAGTTCATGCACTTGTACTTTTTGCACTAACCTAATGCTAGATAGGGGAAAATTGATTTTGAATTAGTCCAATAACTATAACTTATTGTGTTTGATATTCATGTTGACCTGGCAGATTGATATTTTAAAAGACATTCGCAGCTTATATATTTGTCGAAGCTGCCAATTTATTTTTCTAAATAAATGCACCGATATTTTTCCAGCAGGTGTCAGAGTGTTAAATAGACAAATCGATAATTTACAATTAATTTACAAATAAATGTCTGTTTCTTTTAATTTCTAACTTTGTTGAAGGGAACTTATCTACTTGACACCCTTTCTGTTGATGCACGGTATATTGCTCTATCTCATGAATCCAAATCATGTTTCATCCGAACCCACCTTATGTATCTGTCAACGTCTCATTGTCTCTAACGTTGGACTAAACGCCATCACTCTAAAAGCTGGAGACACATTTCGTGCATTAGATTGAAACGCCTGTTTGTCCCATTTTTTAAACACGTCACAATATGTTCAACACTTTTCACTGTGAAATGTGTTTCAAATAGCTGTAAACATATTTCAAATTCAACTAAAACATGTTTTGCTTATACACGCATTCCATAGCTTTTTCCTGCCAAACGGTAATGTTACTTGAAACACGTTTATATCTACATGTTCGGTATTGACACGATTTCAAAACACCTCTGAACACGTTTAAATACTTTTTAACCTATTTCAACTTGAAACTTCTTTATATCTTAACCTTCGTCAGTACACCTGGGGTATTTGGACCCCAGGGGTGTATTTCATGCGATATTTTTTTATTGATCAGTTGTTGTCTTTTCTCTTTTTAGGTATATGTCAGGTATATTGATGTCGTTATTACGTTTAAAGATTGTGTGGTTCCATTGAACCATAGGATCTGTATTTAAAATATTCTCTTGGGGTCCAAGTGGACCCCAGTCGGAAACAGTGCACAACATAATAATATTGTTTAATGTTTATCTCTTATATTCAAAAATGCTACCTCTCTGACCCCGTTAGGCACTTAGGGATATAATATTGCGCATTTATTTCATATTTCTAATAAAACAGTTAGAAATCAGTCAAGCTACATCATATTCAAGGCGATGAGTATAATTCATGAGCGCTACTTTGACCCTACAAATGGTGAATTATCTGATTTGGGCAAGATGATGGCGATGATCATAATGATTGTCCTGAAATTACTTCTGAAGATACTTTTGATTGTCCTGATGTCAGATCATAAGATACTTCTGATTGTCCTGCAGTCCTTGTGTCAGACCTTTATGATGGCCATCTACACTAACGTTTGCAAAATATCTGGGCAATTCAGAAATATGTGAAATCAGCATTTATAGATCTTATCCTGCTTGATTTTCACCAACACGCTGTCAAGGGAACTTCAGCAACAAAAACGCATTGCTACCCCTGTCCCAGACCAGACAGACAGACAGAAAATTTGCCAATGCTGCACCATCTGTGACATTCATGCCTGCGCAGATCACTCTATCCTCAGCATACAATGCGATGAATGTCCGTGAGGCTACAAATATATAAGACTGGAAGACTGGTTTTATTTTTCATTTCCTTTGAGACTTTTGATGAATTTCTTAATTACAAATATAAATAAGAATTGCAGTTCATTCCTATTTTAATTTCAGATGGTCAAATAAAATTATGCCTTTGCTTGTTTTGAAATCAACTTCTTTGAAGTTGCAGTGTGTGGGGTCCAATTAGACCCCAATACCATTTTTTATAATTCCAAGTCAAAATCTCTGGACTTTGTTTTTTATCTGGATATATTGTGTGTTATTTTATATGGCACCACTTAAATTTTCAATAAAAAATATTACTGATATGCTAGCCTGAACAAACTGAGAGAAAACACGGCCAATGAAGAAAACATTTTGTAATTCTTGGAAAATATGGTATTGATACCTTTATTTTAAGTATTTTCTATCATATGTTGTATTTACTGTTCTACAGTTGTCCAAAAGCCTATATTAACCATGGAATAATCAAATAACGATGATATTTATGTAGTATACATTGAATATGCATCAATTATTACTGGGGTTCAGATGGACCCAAGGTGTACGGATTGATGTTTTTCGACGTATCCTTATGAAGGTTAAAACGCCTTTTTGTCCCAATTTTCAACCACGTTTTTAATGGTAAAACATGTTTTACCATTATACTAGTTGCTTTGTATTCAGATTTAACTGAACACAAGGAGAAGGAGAAACATTACTTGTTGTACTTTGATTTAAATGTTTCTTGAATTTATCTAGATCTTGTTCTAGGAGTATACTACTTTGCGATGACAAACATAAGGAATAATTCGAAGTTACGAAGATATGATTTATTGAGATCTTAAACTTTGAATTTTATTATCAAACATAATCAAAACAATATACAATCACAGTTACTTTTAATCTTCTGTAGCCTCTTTTACTTCACCTGCAACACCACACTCCCTTGGATAAGAAATAAAAACTTTAAGGCAGCAACACTATTTGAAACCCTAAATTCAGTATCTAAATTCAATTAAAAAGTGGTTTATATGCATATAAGACCCCATACAGTATATATTACTTTAAACTTAATACAAGGATCTTTCTGAATGATCATATTTTTTTTTTATTTTCGTTCATTTTCACATGATTTTGACACATTAAAAAAGTTAAATTTTTAAAATGAACACTATTTTTAAGCCTCCCAGTGACAGCAATCCCCTTTTAATGAACTAATATTAAACTACATGACAATATCTCAGTGTTTTTTTTTTTCTCTATCACGATTCTATCTACCCAGAAACTGAAATTTTAAGTTTTATTCAACAAATTATAGAATTAAAATTTTAATTTTAGTTTCTGAGTAGATAGAATCACGGTGGAGAAATAAAAAAAACTGAAAGTTTAATATGGAAGGTGCTAATATATATTAATTATAACAGGTATGAATTTAAATCTTTTCATCTTATAATGTTAACCAATCACATTCAACAGAATATATCTTTATACAGAAATGAGTAGATCAGCAGGAATACAATGGTATCACGGTTCAGTGAATTGGGAGAAACTGCCTGTCTTTTGTCACATGAAATGGGTTAAAATCATAATGGCATGAGAAATCATAATTACTATACCACTGTTTTATATATGGTTTGAGAAAATTTTGCCAAGATTTATTTTTGTCTTTTCAGTATATTGAATGAACTAGAAATTTAGAATAATTCCTTTTATTGCAATTTTGAATAGATGGGTAATCTCATGTTAAATACAGAAAAGTTTTGTACAATTCCTATGGCATCAAAGGAATAGAAACTAACCCTAAAGGGGGTTTCATGATGCTATTAAGGTAAATCAATTAAACTTTAATGCAAACTAAATTATTTACAATATATCAATACAACTCAATAGTGGAGACTACAGACTTATGGTTGTGTATATAATATGGGTATTACGAATACATATAAATACCCAGAATAAGTTGTTTATCTTATTTTTTTGCACAATGACAGGTACTTGTACTTAAGTACAGACTATGTGGAATTTAAAATCTGTAGTTCAAACAGTATAAAAAACGCAAGCATACGGACGGACGACGGACGCAGGGTCATCGCTAGTGCTCAGTTGACATATACTTAGTTATAAACAGCTAAAAAAAAAACAATAATATACATGATTTTTCTTCAAATGTTTGCCATGCACGTATTCATTATTTCGTGCATTATCAATTTTTCAATGGTTATGACTAAGTGATAATAGATGTGTTTGGAGTGAACAGCGGTAATTAACCTTCCATTCTGTATGCAGCTTCTTCCATTTTGAATATGCGTTGAGTCCTGATACGACTTCGTCCACTGACCATTCCTTCTTTCCTTCCATATCCAATCACAGGTAGTTTCCTTCTGTCCTAGCTTGTCCTTTCATCCGACCCGTTAACCGCACGTTTCCGTCATTAAGTGTCCGTTAAAACACCAAAAAACCCACCTGTTATATCTTGACTAGGGGCGAAACATGTTTAAAATGTGTGTCAAACATGTTGAACCGTCTCATGATTAAAAAAAATAAATAAAACTGCTGTACCACATGTTTTAAAAATTTCCCTATCTAAAACATATTATAAAGTGAGACATGTCGCATCTACTTTGAAATGGCAACTCATCCCCACTTTTTGCAGTGATAGGAATAAGAGTCATTTTGTATTACAAACTCGGTTTCCTGGATAGGAAGACCGTCTTCAAATAAGGATATTTTATCCATGTAACACTAGATGTCACGATCTGTTGCTTTAAGTAAAACTTTTGATTGTTATGAAAGCAAATGAAAGCTTTTTATTTTATTATTATTTACTCCATCCTTTATTTTTCTACTGCATGGGGCGCTGTTTACTTAAAAATGAAGCCTGAAAACTGAATTTAAGAACGTTTATCCGATATTTTACCAACATATCGAGTTGTTGATCTGATAGTCAGCTGGCATTATTAGTACCTGTAAATATGTGCGCCCTTCCCATTAAACTGGATTATTAGTCCTGATGAAATTATACGTAATTAAAAACTCGGATACCTCCACATACACAAAAAAATGTAAATCATAGTTTCAATAAAATGATAGGCTAAACTTACCGGATAAATAATTCAAAATGTTATTTTATCGACACGGTTAACTCTCAAGGTTTTTTTTTTTATTTTTGCGGGGTAACCGCCTTCTTTTTATTGGTAACTTAACAAAGTATGTGTAGATCTGCAGAATTCCATTTCGGTTTTTGGACTACATGACAGGGTAATATCAAACGCTCTCATTTTGAATCCTAGTGTTAACCAGGCCCAGGGACTACTGTGTCCGAGTGCGTATTCATACCCAGCTGGTTCATACGACCAAGGAACCCCCGAAAGGCGCACTCGTTTGTGAATGAAACACAGCCGTGGAACACGACCTTCCCGTTAAGTCTGCAGAACGCTCATCCTGGGTGATGGCCGACCGTGAAAAATTTCACCGCCTCGACTGAAACTCGAACTCACGATCCCCCGCCTTTAAATCTTGTGCTCTACCCCTGAGCCACAGAAGCCGGTTACACGTGTGGGTCAAATAATCTTCTTCGTATTATTCTTGGAGACAGGAGCTCTTTCTTCCTGACAAGCAGATGTACTCCGTTCAACGCGAACAATGCCTCATCATGTTGAAATATAAAGGTTGATATCAATACTTGCATAAGATTCGTCCGAGGTCTTTAATTATCAAATATATATTTATATTTTTATGTATATATACAGACATATATGTGTGTACAAAATAAGTAGAAGATAGAAAGTGCAAAAGAGAAAAGGGAAACATATTTTTGGATGAACATTTCACCAAAAATATCAATTAGATTTGTGAAATATATTGAAGCTGGATTCTGAAGAGAAAATCTTCATGCTAAATTAGTCATATATTCTTATCCTTAGTTGATGGGGAAGACGAGTATTTAAGTGAATTGAGGCAACGTTTTAGTTTAAGATTATATGCCTCCTTTCGCGGACCCTGACAACTAGAACGGATTTAATGTTGTTGCAAACGTCACGACACCCTAAATGCAGGTTTAACAAAGAGCGCACGAGCATTGTGTTGTAAGCACGAAAGTCATGACAACAAATAGGACAGCTGAGAAAAAACACAGATACGCCGGTTCTCTGGTTCACATAGGATATCCCGTACTCTGATTTTACGGCTGGGTACAAGATGGAGTAATACTGATGTGACACCATGTAGAAGACACAATAAATAGCATAATAGGTTGACATCCACACAAAAAAATAAAAAAAAGCTTGCTAAATGTCTCTAAAATCAGAGAAACGAGCCGATTAGCCAGGTGCAATTGTTGTTTGTACATAAAGGGAAGAGCCCTGATCTGCTAAGCATAGCACGAATGTGTATGGCGCATTAAGATGTTACTCGGGGACAGATGGAATAATTTTTATTAAGCGTATTCGCGCCGATCGGGGTCACAGTATGCAAGGAAACGTCACGTGAAATATATATATTTCAGCGTTATAATTAAAAAATTTGGGAAAGATGAACGATTGCCTATTATACAAATTGAAGGAAATGTAACTTTAGCTTTACTTTGCCTTTTTGAAGACAATCAAACTCTGTGTTGGAAAGGCAGTCCGGATCACCACGCAAAAACAGATACAATTCCACAGGCGCAGATGAAAAGGTAGAATACAAATGGTAAGTGTTACATGTGACCTAAAAGTGTAAAACAAATTGCACAGAATGCCCAGGCAAAATAAACTTATACGAGTAAACAATTCCATGCAAGGAGGACGCTCTAGTAAAACACAGGCCCATCAGGGGGTACTACAGTATCACTGGGCCGATCGCGGGTGGTTTCTTTATTAGTCAAAAATAGAATGAAAATTAAAATTTTTTATAGCATACGGTGGGGTAGATACGGTATTGACACATTTTAACAAAATGAGGACTCCGCTCATCGTCTGCTCGGGGAACATTCAATTCATTTGCTTACCGCCTGACGGCCGATTCCCGAATGGTCCATAAGGCTTAACTGTGCTATTATTCTGACACAGCCACATCACATACGGGAGAGTAGTGTCAAGACATCAAAATGTTTAAAGTAATATAGATATCAGATGAGAGTTGAGGGTAAAGCGTACCTCTAAGACGTTATAGTCTTTGGTATGTGACTGCCCATATCGACCACGTCCAAGAGTGCTACTCCCTAGCGAATTGTAGGGTTTTCATGCGAGACAATGATTCATGCGCATGCGCAGCAGACGATTAATCAGGTTCAATTTACGTCCTATCAGCTTTTCCTAGATATCCAACTGCTCTCTATGCTTGATCACTTAGCAGAAATGCATGAAAAACTGAACTGCGTGTGTAACATGAACATTTTAATGGTCTAGGTCAGGGTCAGGTTCAGGGTTTAGTCACGCTTAATTACCCATCAACCGAAAGTGCTTACTAATCAAACCTAGGCTGTGCAAATTACATGTGTATTAAAGTATAGTCAATTCTCATCCATCCATTCTTTCTCTTTGCAGCATCTAAATGGCTGACCAATTAGAGTTGGAATAACGAGGATGAATAGTGCATTTACTATATATAAACTGCTGACATTGAGTTATTTCAGAATTATATCCAAATTTAATTTTGTGTAACAGTGCAATAAATGAAACATATTAAGCCTATATTTGTCATATAATCTTTTTTTAATTAAAAAGATGAACTTGTAGAAATACTACAAATGCGTTTTAAATTAAAAAATAATAGGATAACTCTTTCAATATATTGTTGTAAATAAAAAATATTTAAATATAGTTCATGTTTTTTTTTATATGTCGTATAAGCATACTTCTTGAAACAAAATAGTGATATATTGTTGTAAATGAAAATTGTTATAAATTTATTTCATGTGATTTATAATATGTAGTATAATCATACTTTTTGAAATTTGCTAAAAGATTTTTAAGTTACAGACATATTACATCCCATACAACCCTCGCTTCTTAAATTTGAGAGTGAGCGCGGGGAATCTAGGTATTTGATGTATTGAATGCAGCTGGTGCTTTCACAGACCAGGCACGTTTACATATTAATACCCACGCCACAGAATAAAAACTCGGGCACCGCTGTTTGTGCTCATACATGTTAATGGGCATGTGTCAGACATATCATTATTTATCATGTTCGGTTATGTTTCTCGTGTCATTGTTTTAGTTAGATTCTGGTATTCTCCAACTAAGCTATAATTACCGAGCACTCATCGTTAAAGAAGGGATTCTACGCAGAAACAGCAAGACATGATAAAGATCTCCGCCGTATGATTTTTTGTGTTCATCACGGCTCTTACACCGGATTCATGATTCAGATACACAATTCCACGCGCATGTATCATTTTGCTTCTAAGACTTGCATACATAAAAACAACACGTTTGCTCTTGGGATTGGAATTCATATTGCCATAATACATTATATATTCTATAGATGTAACATGTGGACAGCCTGTCACCTGTACAAAGGCAATCAAAACATGGTAGAAGAAATTCACCTGGTTGACCATCATTTGCCCTCTACGTATGGACAAGGCCAATCTCATACTTTTAAGCATTTTAACCGTTTGCTATAGTTATATATATATATATATATATATATATATATATATATATATATATATAGAGAGAGAGAAAGAGAGAGAGAGAGAGAGAGAGAGAGAGAGATATTTGTGTGTGTATTTTAATTGTCAGTAAATGAGAGAAATGCATGAACATTTTGAAAGAAAGGGAATGCGTATGCTTGACAGTTTAAAACAGCTTGATCCATGCAAGAATTAAAAGGTCATTATATATATATATATATATATATATATATATATATATATATATATATATATATATATATATTCAGTTTCACATTGTCATCAGACGAGAGTTCCTACAGAAGACAGTAAAACAAACCTACTAGATACTACCAGATTCAATAACAAATTTCTTTTAGAAATGCATCCAGAACTCAGTAAATACATATGGGAATATGCGCAAACGAATATGCGTCATAGGATAACATAATACATATATATATATATATATATATATATGTATATATATATATATTATTATTATTATTATTATTATTATTATATACCAACAACTACTTGCAACTCTAAACACAGAAATAAACTCGTGAGTCATGCAGACACGCAAATATATTCTAACTACGGCACTCGATATACAAGCACCAATCCAGCGAAGATGAACAGCTAGATTAGCACCAAAGCACCGTAGCACACAAGGTGACTAAAACGAAAGCCCATGCCACTCGGACCGGATGACAACACCATAAGCCGGCCCTCGTATCAAATACTTTTGTCCATGGTTAGAGAAGGATACAATGATAGAATATGCTGATAAATAAAATTAACCAAACCCGAAGAAACCTATTGTTATATAGTGTAAAAACATCAGTATTCCATTTAATGACACCATTGTGTCAATATTTGTGATTCTTCTCTGGTCCATCCTCAATTCACCAGGGCCCATCATCGATACGACAAACTGAAGAAAACATGTTAAACATATGGTTATTGTAAGCATTTGCATGCTCTATATAGTGATTACAATATTAATCTTCGACAATGACAGGATCTCATAGTATTATTCTTAAAAATTACATGTAAGTGTTGTTTTCATGCCATGCTTTGTTGTTAACGTAGTTAACAACAATGTATTAATATAGATAAATTGTAATTATGACGTATTACTGGGAAACAAGGCAGGCATGTACTTTGCATACATTTAAATGATCAATTAGATTTTTAAAAAAAAACGACGTTACATATTTTATATATGTAAAAATTAGGTCTTCAGTTTGATGAAATTTGTCCAAAAAATGAATATTTCCTGATACGGCCTTGTAAACTATTTTTGTATAGAAGATTTGCATGTTTTCGTTTTCCTTATTAGATTTATTACTATCATTTATTCTGGTTATGAGTTTTGGAATCGAGGCAATCTATATATTTGCATCTATATGTATATATAAATTATTTATTTTACATGGATAGTACAAATAGTTATTATAACTAGTTGCGGAACTCTCCATGGCCCATATTTTGGGGTTTGTTAGACTTTGTGGGTGGAGTAATCCGGGTCGCCAGCAGATAGAGCCGAGCGTTTTACACCTCGACTGTCCAGGCCCCTGTAAGCCCCTGTATGTCAGTATGAATGAATGCCTGCGTGTATATCTGCCCAGGACTCCTACGAAATTGGCCAATTACTGTTTAAACCTAAAGATATTTCGAACAAAGGTTATCCTGGTTATTATTGATTTTGGAAGGCATATGAACAAATTAAACTTAATTGCACTCTTTATTATCCAAGTGGCAGACTCTCGACTGCATTTCGCGTGCCGCTTGAACATAGCCCCTTTCAATGAGGGTGATTTCCCTCGTCTCAACAAGTTGTTCATGGAAGTCTCAAAAACCTAAACTTCATTAGTATAAATGTGTCTCTTCGAGCTGATTAATGCATTTATATCCATATTATTATTTGCTTAAAAAAATGTAGAGGAAACATGGTAGTAAAAACTAAAAAGGATAGTAATTAATACGCGTCACTGATTTCGTTTATTAAGGACCCTCAAATCTATGAAAGCATAAACCATAAAACTGAAATAATGTACGTTTATTACAGATAAACAGGGCCGGATGTAGCCTCCAACACCGTTCCCTACCCGTCTGCATGCAAAAGTTATGTTTACAGTACACAAGCCCTCCTTCCACACTTTTTTTTACCTGTACCTCGGTGTTGAGTAACCGTGTAAAGAGATTCATACTTGTACGGTTTCTAGTCGACTGATACTCGACTGATACTCAGAAACTGTCCCGATGTCGGCCCGAATCCGTAGACCTACTTATCCTTTTCGAGGTTGCAGATGCCGTCATTGCCAAAAATATTATGATGGGGTGATTCCTGGCTGTGCGCATTAGCTTTTTATACGTAAAAACTTAAGTCGGGCCATGTAGCGACTCGTCAGGCAAGGAGATGAGGAAGGGAGGAATCTTACAAAAGTTCATATCACATGAAGTGTTCTCCAGGAATACTAGTGTTTAAGAACATGCAAAGAGGGGAAAACCCTTCATAGACATAAAAGCAAATGCAGAATCTTATAATGGGGGGGGGGGGGGGGTGGTTGGGGTGGGAGGCGGGGGAGGGGGAGGGGAATGGGGGGACAACACCCTGGCCCCTGTTATAGAAGTTAGCCGTTAAAACCTGACTCAGTAGGCAATCGGATAATTGGGCTGGTAAGCCTTCTCGAGTCGTGATACATGTTTAATCCAGGAAGGTATCGCAGTGGTCTTGCATTAGGTTGCATTCATATCGTGGTAAATGGCCCATAATCTCAATATTATGCTACAAATAATGAATCTACACAATAGTATACATGTAAGCTAACAACCCAAACTGAAACACGGTCTCCATGGACACGGGTCATTTCCTGTATCGCCTGCAAGCTGCCTGCGTCCTGTAACCCGTGCCAGCCATGCTTGTGTTCATGCGGTCATAAATTCAACAAACACGCCAAGTGTTTACCAATGCGCTGGGTTAATACGGAACTTTTCTCACTCATGTTTGGAACTATTAGAAAGTACACAATAAATGCTACAATTGGTCTGGTTAATGTTGATTGGCAGTTTACATGTAGGCCATGAAGCATTGTCAGAAATGACGAAAATATTTGCATCTTCATTAATGCTTCCCTCAGGCATAGATGTCATAACAACCTGACATGGCGCTAGTAATCTGGTCGTAATGCCAGAGGGTCAATATGACGCTGTATAGAAGTTTGCAAGAAGACCTATTGGACTTTATACATAACTTTGGCATGTAGAAGTACAGGGTAAGTGTGCAAAACTTAACATCCGTTCACTGTGTACATACGTACTCGCTCGCCTTGCCACCTGTCTTGGGCGAAATTGTTTAACACAGGCATCCCTAATGTTTCGCCTGGCTGCTCTATGGAGCTGTCTCTCTGGTTAAGGTATTCCAGGCCGGTAGTAGGTCTCCATCCCTGGATTGGCACACCCTTCACCGTCAGGGTTTTCTTCCCAGCAAAGAAAGAGCACGATGTATTGACTTCCCATTTCCATGATTTTCACTTTTAGTCTCGCATGAAAAAAAATGAAATATACAAAATTTACAAAATGGACATATCAGGTTGTTTTATTAGAAATGTTCAACTTCTTTGAAAATATTCTTGCTCAGCCAACTCTCATCATATAACATGCACTTTTTCCATTCAAACGTGCTTTTTATCCGGATTATTTTGAGCGAAAGAGACATTTAGAGAGTACGAAAAAGCCAGTATTCTGAAAAAGTGAGATACGCATGACAATTCTGTAATGGCAGAAATATTCGAGGACACAGGAAACTGGGTTTTTCATGTTTACTATTTAGACACAATGATTTTTTTATATTATGTGACAATAAAACTGAATAAAACTACAATTGTTTTATAATAACTGAGGTCCTGTTTAAAATCTGGGGGTGGCGGTTTAATGGTTAAGGTGCCGGGCTCATTATCGAAAGGTCGTGAGTTCGATTCCTGGGGAGATCACGAAATCGGAATCCTCGCGAAAGAATGAGGAAGGGAAAATCACGAATATTTAACCTCGCGAATATGAAGATATGAAGATGACCATAGGTTAAGTTCCATAGGTCAAAGGTCAGAAATGTTTTAAAGCAACAAAAGCTTTATTGAATCAGGATTAGAACAGCTTTGTGTCTTTAACTCTTCGACAACGGATATTCAAAATAGCGATCTGCCTAGGCTCAAGTATTTTTTTTTTTTGCCATTGGGCCTACCTTGAACTTAAAGCGATGAACACAAACCAACACTCAATGTGAGCTACGGTAGTTAGGTTCAGCTTGATTGGTGAAGAGTTTTATATTAAATATTAATATACATGTCCTTAATATGTCTATATCCCTAAGAATTAGCTCTCTTTTAAACATATTTAATGTTCAATTTGATCATCTTCATACTTCTTATCATCATAGGGGTAGAGCACAGTGCTCAAAGCCGGAATATATTGAGAGTTTTTTTACGGTCGGTCACCACCCAAGACGAGCGCTCTGTTGGCTTAGTAGGGATACTGTTCCCAACAGTCGTGTATCACTCACAAACGAGTACGTATTTGTGGGTTTCTCTGTATTTTGACCCAGCATTCGGAATGACACACCGCCTCAATCCGCAGGATTGATACACCAAGCCTGATTGACACCAGAATAATAGCGTGTAAGCAACTGTCACGTATTCCGAAATCGTAATGGAATTCTGCCGATGTACATAGCACTTAGTTAGAAAATCATTCAAATGGAGGCGGTCAGCTACACCAAACAAACTGAATTACATTCTTTGCCAATTGTGGAATATGAAAGACGCAGCGGTTTTGCATGGAAGGCATTTGTGTCTGTGCTTATCGTCTTTGTACAGATGTACAAATGATTTTATAGAATTTTATTTTTTTTGTACGTATCGTCATCCTACAGCATTAAATATAAATTAATAGACTGTTATTTTATTATACATATCGTCTTTCTACAGCATTGTATATGAATTAATAAATTCTTGCTTTTTGTAAGTATTGTCATTCTTCAACATTACAAATGAATTAATAGACTTTTTTATTTTGTACGTTTTGTCATTTTACAGCATAACATATGAATTATTAGACTTATTTTGTAAGTATTGTAACTCAACATGCATGAGGTAAGAATGAATAGAGTACTATGCATTTTTTTCGATCAGATTGTATTTTCTAAGCTGTTGTCAAATAATCTAGGATTGGTGTTAATGAACAACCCAAGACAGTTTTAAAACCAAGACTAGCCTTGAAGACCAAGTCTTCAGTCCAGTTTAATTTCAGTACCAAGACGTTTTAGAACGGTCTTGATAAATATTAGCCCTGACAACACGACACAGTAAGCATTTATACTTGGATCGTCATTCAACCATGAGTCGTGATACAAGCTATATTGAGGAATGAAGCGCAGTGGTATTCCTCACGACGCATGTATATCTTGGTTAGCAGCCCTTTATCTTAACATTAAGCTACGTATGATAAATTAACAGAAAAGAATAGATTTGAACTCACAACCCAAACTGAAACTCTGAGGTAACGAGTCGTTTCCTGTATAGCGTACTAATTGGCTGTTTCCAGTAACCTGTGCGAGCCATGCTTGTGTTAATGTGATCATAAATTCAGCTAACATGCGGAGTAATTTACCAAAATGCTGAGTTAAAACGGATATTTTCTCGCTCATTTTAGGTGTGGTTAAAAAGAACACTGAAAAAAGCTAATGATTGGTCTGTTTTATGTCAAGTGACAGCGTACTAGTAGGCCGTGTGGTGCTGTCATAAATAACGAAATTATTTGCATCCTCATGGATCCTTAAAGTGCGTTCCTCGTTACAGGATATAACGGGACTTTGACAGCCTGTACGCTGGTCGTATATTCTCTAATGTCAGATTCCCATATGGCGCTGGATAAACATCCGTTTGCTATAGTTACCCAAAACAGGTCCCGTGTAGACTTGACCGGGTCTTGATATTGTAAGATTAAGCCAGTTTATCAAAGATTATAACACGTTGAAAATCACCTTGGTACAACTGCACCTCTCGGGGCTGCTGGGGTCCCTATGTATGGCCCTGGCACTGGGGCTGAATATGGGCTTGGCAGTGAATGTGCTAGGCCTTAGAAAAAAGTTGAGTAAAACCACTATATTAAACAAAATATTTTTTCTTCTACATAAAGATAGTCTTAAACGTTTTGTTTTAGGTTTTAAGTATATAACAAAGACATGTCAAATTTTGCCACACGTAGTCCCAATTAATTTCGGGTAACCACGTTGTGTAAACCGAAATGCATATTGTTATTTACTAAAAGGTAAAGGGAATCTTGATATAGATATTGAAACGATCATGAAATATGTCTTCCTCAAGACCGCTGCAAAACTCGAGACTGCACTGCAAGACCCAAAACAAGACTCAAGCCTAGTCAGGTACTGTGGTTGCCTTTTTAATTTCGAAGGTTTAAATGTCGCCATATTCGCGAATGTGAAAAATCGCAAATATGAAACTTTCGGGAATAAAATGCCCCATCAACTAACATGACCTCTGAAAAACAAATTTATCAGCAACCTAATCTGTGCCTGGTTTGAAACTGGTCCATGCATTAGCCGTACTCACAGGCTATGATACATATTGACTGTGATACAAGTCATAATTTTCTGACTGAACCAGATATTATTTAGGTATTGTAGGATTTTTTTTTTTAATTAAATTTTAAATCAATATAGATCCTGCTGTACCCAGATTTTCAGGTTCTGATGCAATCGCGAAAAAGAAACCCTTGCAAAACCATCAAAATGAAGAAATCGCGAAATTTAAGCCTCTCGAATATAAAGCTAACCATAGTTAATTGAAACTGGCCCATGAACTTACCTCCAGAGATAGACCCATATTTTTTTTCATACAGAAGAATTTCCATGTTATAAAACTGATAAAGTGGGTTCCATATTTGGTCCAGCATCCAGTACCCCAGCAACTGAAAAGAACGAGAGCGGACATGGAAACATAAATGTAATCACTTAAATTAATGATACACAATTGTAATATTCTTTAGTCTCGGTTTAAGGATATTATTATTTAGTTTAAAAAGCTCATTGTTAAACTGCTTACCCTCTGTTACCTTAAATTATAATGCACAAATAAGAAAATGATTCTTAACCATTATTTGTTAATGAATGAGAAACTTCACCAATAAGCATACCATTAGAGAGGACAACTACCAAATTTAAAGTAATACTTGGAGACTAGTATAGATTCAAGGTGAATTGACAACTATACTATCTTTTATAAAAGCTTACCTTTCTTGGACTAAAATGTGGATCAACTGGTACGTCATCAAGTTTACAGGTCCCTGCAAAGGCATGTGGGAAGATGGAAGAGAAACTAGCGATGAAATGATTTTCGTGATAATGACGATGAACTGATTTTCGTAATAATGAGGATGACAGCCAGATTATATTTTTCTCTACCTAGCCCTCTTTAAAACCACACAAACACCAACACATACATACATAGACACATATTTATCTAATTCAAATATAAAAATTATATCATATTTATTAATTCATAATATTGTTACATTAAATGATTTTAATATACAGATTAAAGGCCACCTGATGTCATTCACAATATTTTGTTTAACGAAATATCTCTAGTCATATTAAGCTGCTATAACTTGATAGCTCGCTTTCTAGCTATTTAATGGTTGATACCGAGATATTAAACTTTATATTATGATATGAGATTAAAAAAGAAGAATACAGTTTCATTTAGAAAAATCTAGGGACGTATTGCAGATCATAATCGTGCCTGAAAGGAATGGGTACCCGGGTTCATTATTACATAAACCGCCGGTGTTCATGACAGCATGTATTGGTTCTACACTCTCTCTTGTCAGATTATTTCACGTGGAGAGAGAGAGAGAGACGTTCATTAATGACATAATCGTCATTTATAATGTCATTTATAATGAAAATTACGGTAATAAAAATGATAATAATAATAATAATAATAATAATAATAATAATAATAATAATAATATAAAATATGACAAAATAGTATACCTTCTGCAAAACAGAACAGGAATCCTAATCCAGCTATGAGTGTCCAGATCATATACATTGTCGGGCTGGCGTTCCCACGGTGAAGGCGTTTTTGTGTGTGATAGGAACCGCCGGGACGCGACACTTAAATGTATGGCGGTGTTAGGGGATCTAATTATAAAGTAAATAATTGACTATGCCTATTTTTTCGCGATCATTGGAGTGGGACGACTTGAATCTTGATGAATAACAGCAGTGAATACCCATGCTGCATCACTGAATGTTCTGTGTAATATACATCCAGTGCCAGAAGGACAGACGCATCACATTAACCTATTTGACATAAAAGGTGCCGTGTCTGTGTATGAAAAAAAGTGCCATACTTTCATGAAATTTCTGGGTATAATTCATCATATATCACATAAAAGTGCCATGCCTATATGAATTTTTTCAATGTAACATACATCGTGTATCGCAAAAAATCGTACGTAATACCTTGATTAATATTATTGGTAATATACATCGTTTATCACATAAAAGTGCCTTGCTTTTATGAATGCTCTATGAATTATACATCGTGTACTTTAAAGTGCCATGCCTTAATGAATGTTCAGTGTAACATACATCGTGTATCACATAAAATTCCATGCCTTTATGAATTTTCTTAATAAAATACATCGTATATCACATAAAATACCAGAGTAACATACAGCATGAATCACTTTTAGTGCCATGTGTTTATGAATGATTTTGGTAATATACATCGTGTATCTTATAAAAGTGCCATGTTTTTATGGAGTTTCCTTTTCAGTATACCCCGAGGATCACATAAATGGAATGACTTTATGAATTGTGTTAGTGCATCGTGTATCACGTGCGCCATGCCTTCATGACTGTTCTGGGTAAAATACATCTTATATTTCGATATTTAGGTAGCGTTACTTACACTGTATTAGTAAGGCACTACTGCATATTTAAATATTATAATTAGTGTTATAATTTTAAATATCCGAATTTAAGTTTCATAGAAATAAACCCTGAAAACCCACTCTTTACAGATTGCATTTGTAGTCATATAAAAATATATATCCCCTATCTAATATATATATATATATATATATATATATATATATATATATATTTCCTTTGGCACTCACCTTATCACAATAAAACAACCCATACCTTTTCCTAAAGAACTATCTAGCTATGCACAAGGCAGATAATGAAACAATGTAAGATGCTTTATACATATATAATGGCAATATCTAAAATATTGCATCATCATTTGCTATTTTCACAGAATGTGATAAAAAAATTAGTCAATGTCTCAAATGCATAGTGTTTGTATCAAAACTGTAACTATTAGCATTTAAGGGAAAAAAGAGATTTCCTGCAAAACATCTGTCCATTTGTGAAGCCAGTGCTCTGGACATCATCAGCATATCCATTTAACACAGGCTATGGGTCTCCCCTGTATATTTTCACCACTAAACAGGCGTGTATCATTCATTCGTCGTGTCTTTGGTGAATTGCCTACCACACCGATATTTTCCATCGCTATACAAACTCTATGTTGCCTTAATCGCAACTCCATTTAATGAATAATCAATGGTTACCATTGGAGATGTAAACAGTCAACCATCTATCAAACGCGAATTTGCATAATTTGGACGACTCTCCGAAAAAGAACACATGTAGTCTGTTATCAGAGCAGCTTTCATGCACTGTTATAATTATTGTTTTGAATCCAGTGAATATTAAAGATAAAGTGATAAAGATTAGCCGATTTCTATATTAACTGAAAAACCAGACAAAGACAACAAACGAATTGAGGGTACAGCCTGCAGAGAGCTCACCCGTGAAGAATCGTACCTCATCGGTAACGATTCGAACTTACTACTGCCGGCTTGGATCCCAGTGAACTACCCTTAGAACAAGAAGCCAATGCTCTGACGGCTATATTGGTATTTGGACAGGTCATAGACACGAATTTCTATTAAGAAATTCGAGAAAAAGAAGAAGATGTTACTAATAGAATGTATGCAGAATCCTGATTATCCAGGTTCTCAAATTCTGCATTCTGTTTGCCAAACACAAAAAAAATGGTATTTGCAAACCTATGTTCATACATTTGTGTGAGAGTATTTATAAGGTTGGTACGTTATCGAAAGCAAGTGGATCGTTCGGTTGTATTTCAGGTAGGAAAAATAGCATATTGATAAATAATATTATATAAGCCTTATTTACATTCAAGTACCGAGTGTAATTTAAAACGGACGAGGAATATAGAGTATAATCAATTTTCTAATAGCAAATACAAAATAACAACTGAAATTAGTAAATTAAGGTTGGAAAAACTGTCGGGGCCTATTGCAAGATGGCTGTCAATTTATGGAAATGCGGCATATATAAGTTGACCATATGTATCAGAGGTCAAGCCATTGGTGCCGCAATAAGTAACCATATCCCCATCCCATCTGACTTTGCATGTGATATTGGGGATAAACTTTCCAAGCGCTTGGATAATAAAGCGCTTGGGACGTTATTTGCGAACATATCATGGGATAACTAAGAAACCCTAATATTGTTGAATATAAGCGAATTGTAATGACTAACATTTTTTCACCGATTCTCAATTTTCATTTATGCCGTGACACCTGTTGGTTCGTAATTAAAACTTTTACAAGAATATTTGTATTCAAAGTACTTGACGGCCTTCTTCCACATACCACCAATACTGTAAATGCATGACTTATTGTGCTAATGAACAGTACTTAAGAGCTGTTGTAAAACCCCTCCTTAAGAAGCCAGGCCCTGATCAAAACAACCTCAAGAAAAACAGGCCGCTGTCAGGCCGGTGTCACACTTGACTTTCTTAAGAAAGCTAATTGCGAGAATTATTGCTTGTAGAACACATGTACAGCTCCCAGAAAACTCTGCATGACCACCAACAGTCTACTTATTGCTATGGGCAAAGCACTGAGACGGTAATGATATTGCAGCCCAGTAGTCTCAGGACTACTTGGCTGGTACAAGACAGGTCATAGAAGCTGCAGGGTCCAGGTCCCCAACGCTCTCTCTCCACACAGGTGTCCCACAGGTTCTGTCTTGGGACCTCTTCTATTCCCGTGCTATGTCCACCCTCTCATAGCCATCTTTCACGAAAAGTCTTACGTCACGGGGATGCAGATGACGCCCAGAAGTACAAGCACTGAAGGATGCTCAAGGATACTGCCAGTTTTCGACCGGCCATTATATTGGCATAATCAAGGCGTGCGACCCAGTTGTCAAGATCGGAGATGCTTTGATCAGACCCGTAGAATACCTACATAATTTGGAACACCTTTTCATCAAATCATGTGCATGATCCCACAGGTAAATCATGTCTGGAGGTCAGTTTACCACTAACTCCATCAACTTACCACCGACTCAATCAGAATGCATGCACATCAGTCATAAACTCAATTGTGGTGTCCAGACTGAACAACAATGGGCTACTGTATGGACTATCGAGAATCTAGACAAATAGCTTCAAGTTGACTCTCCTGCATGTTTTATTATAGACGTATTCGGAGCAGGAATTACATTGGCCTAATTTTAAAATAATTGCATCTGCTAACAGTTAGTCAGCGGGTCATATATGAAATCTCTTTTTACAACGCAATGGTGTCTTCCGTCCAGGGACAAGGGTTTGTTTCACATACCCGAAATTACCAGGACAGCTAATGTAATGTACTGAACCCAGATCTACCGAAGCCATCTTCACTTCAGACTTTCACTAGGAACCTAAGGACCACTCTATTTAAGCAACATATAGAAAGTGAAAAGCGCTAGAAATATTCTCATAGACTTGCTATATATTAACTGAGTGATTTAGAAAAAAGTCCCGACCTTTATTTGCTAATATATTTACAAATACTGCATATAAGTTGTTTAAAGTTGGTGTGTAGTTTCATAGGACCAGGGGTAAAACTTCCTGATTTATTACAAGAATGAATGTGCATATTGAATTTTGTTATATCCAGTACTTGCGGTCGATGTCAAGTGTCATCCGGTTACAGGTCATGGGGCACATGTGATGGTCTTATCGGTAGCAGTTTGTCATTAAGTTAGTCATTAACGGTTAGTCATTCAGAGATTAAAGTCTTTTGTCAAACACTGGATTTTGACTTATTCCCAAGTTACTGATAATGTTCCTCTGGGACTCTTGTGTATCTGGATTGCTCTATTGACAATGAATATTCTATTAAATATAATACTTGTTCGCCTCAGATCTTGTAGTCCCTGGCCTTCAACTCCCAGCTTCATGTCGATCAACTGAACTAGGTCTTTCTTAAATGTGATTACCCTTTTTACAGAATGTAGACCTTCACCCAAAGAGAAGGAGTAAAGCATTTTAGATGGACTAACTTTTTTCTTAACACACGAGCTTTCGAAGCGCTTATGCTTCTTAGTCAGGGTTAAGGTGGAAACTTACTACCTGACAAGAGGCCTTTGCACTTCGAAAGCATGAAAGTTGTTGGTATGTAGACAAATGCATATCATATAATTTTGTCTGTAAAATTCCATTGTTAGTCTATCAATTCCAAGTTAGTCTATCTAAAAGGCGTCACTCTTTCTCTAATTATATATATATATATATACATATATATATATATATATATATATATATATATATAACAAATTACTAAATCATCCCTCATGATTTCCCGACGGAGTATGCCATTATAAACGGAAATGATTGTTATAAAAGAAAATTGTTTAAAAAGTAAAAACCTGTAGCAAATATCCAGGTATACGCTTATGTATAACATAATGCTGGTATACAATACATAACCATTATATGTATGTTTTTAGTATAGTTTATAAAAAATAGGATGATACACAAAACCTTTATTATCAGACGTCGTGCTAAATTCCTACGATCAGAACGCCAATTAATACGTGTCCCTTATAATTATATGTATAAAAAAATGAACTCGCAAGATTTAATTATATCTTTTGGAGACAAGAGGCGAGCAATGAATGCACATAAAGCGTTTATGATATATAACTTGAATCACGATATAATTAACTATGAGTTAGTGCTGATGCCACACGGTTCATTTTTCAAACATCACACCAATAAACTTAAGCTGACCATCACATGGATGTAGTATTCTTAAATTTTATTGGAAAACAAATGACATCCAAAAGCTAGCAGATAACCCATTAATTAGATAAAGTTAGATTATATAATGTTTTACGTCAGCTGCGTTTTGACCTCTTTGGTTTTGTTATGCATGCAATCAATCGCAGTGTGACAAGTCGGAGGTATGCCTAGAATAATTAACATGCTTGCTTCCCCTCTGTAGGGGAAGGGTCTGCTTAGAGGATGGGTTGTGCTGGTCATGTTGCTTGTGTTGCAATCCTTCGGTCACTGGTGTAATCAGTATGATACTTGAGGTCATGTTGTTCTATTTATTTGCATGACGTGTCACAAATCCGCGAATCTGATACAGAGCAGTGAATAGTTTTGGCTGCTCATGATGGCTTTAGGAGTTTTGCCAGGAGGCCTTGTAAAACTGGTACCCTTATGAGAATAAAGTACATCATGAAGCAAATTGTACTATTGATCATTAGCATTACACTATCAATTATTTTACAAAAAATAATCACAAGAGGAGACATATTGTTTAATTTTTATGTATGTTTAGCATAATCGAATAAAAAAACTGATAGCATCTGTCACACATTTCTAAATATGTGGACAATAAAAGACAAGTTTTCCACATGCTTGTTTTGGACTGCTTGAATGTGTAATTTTGGCTTCAATTCATTCGGACCATGATTGTGTGGGAAAAAATATATACAAGCCCTGATTTTCATGGCCATGTTGTCCCCCGCTTCCGCAAAACGGGGGACATTGATTTGGGTTTGTTAGTCTCTCCGTCTGTCTGACTGTCAGTCCGTCAGGTTTTCGTTTCCGTGCCATATTTATGTAAATATTATCCGATTTCATTCAAATTATGGTCAGTTATTGTTCCCACTTTTTGGGATTATATTTGGAGTGTCTGTCTGAAATATTGTTATCACCAGCTCAAAAAAAGTTTCCCTTTGTTCCCAATTCACAAAAAATAAGACATGTAGAGACATCTTCATGGGAACGATGAAAACTTAACCACAGCCACTGTCACATGTAGAGATCTCTTCAGGGGAAACAAGTGACCCATGGATCATGACGCTCAGCTGACTTGGAAGAGATTTGCGAAAGGAAATTTTAACATCGGAATGGAAGTATATACCCATTCAACTTAAGAATCAAACAGATTAACCAACAGGCTGAGATTGTGTCTGTTTCAATATATATAAAAAAAGAGAAAAAATGCATAAACAATTACAGGTAGCTCCACAAGTCTGCAGAAACTAATAAAAAGACTTAATGGTCAATATCCATGCAAAGAAGCACGGTGGTCTCTGGATTAGTTGTTCAGATACTTTTGTATCAAATTTTCCATTATTCTGAGGAATACTTTGGAGTCCTATAGCATGGAGGATATGGGTAACAGAGACCTAATTTCAGGTTAGTTATTGAGATACTTGAGTTTTTGTATCAAATTTTTCATTATTCTGGGGGGTATTTTGGAGCCATACAGCATAATGGGTATGGGTAACAGAGACCTAATTTCAGGTTTCCATGGAGATTTTTCATGGGTCTCTCTGTGTGTAAAGAATGAAGATTTTAGGTCCAGTTGTTATGATTTGTGCCCTGTTAACAGATGTTCATATCTTTAAAGGTCTCAAAAATAGAGAAAATCATTTGAAAAAAAAGCCCGATCAAATACATGTGGTGCCACCAGGCTGCAGAAACTAATGAAACATGCCATGATCAATATCCATGCAAACAATTATGGTGATCTCTGCATTAGTTGTTCAGATTCTTCCGCTTTTGTATCAAATTTTCCATTATTCTGAGCTATACTTTGGAGTACCATAGCTCAACGGTTATGGGTAACAAAGACCTATTTTCAGGTATCCATTGAGACTTTTCATGGGTCTCCCTGTGTGTCAAGAATGAATATTACAGGTCCAGTCGTTATAATCTGAACCCTCTTGACAGATAACGACATCCTTGAAGGTCTCAAAAATAAAAAAAAAATTGTAAAAATTTGAAAAATACAGGAGGCGCCACCAGTCTGCAGAAACTGAGGAATCATCTCATGATCAATATGTATGCAAAAAATCATGACCATCAGGGATGTAGTTAATCAGATATTGAAGTTTTTGTATGAAATTTTTCACTATTCTGGGGGGGGGGAAGTACTTTGGGGCCCCATCGCTCAAAGGATATGGGTAACAGAGACCTAATTTCTAGTTTCCATGGAGACTTTTCATAGGTCACTCAGAATGTCAAGAATGAAGATTCTAGAGCTATTCTTTACGATTTGTGCCCAGTTAACAGATGTCCAAACTTTTAAGGTCTCAAAAATAGAGAAAAAATTCGTAAAAATTCGAAAAATACAGGTGGTGCCACCAGTCTGCAGGAACAGATGGAACATCTCATGATCAATATGTATGCCAAAAATCATCACCATCAGTGATGTAGTTAATGAGATATTGAAGTTTTTGTATGAATTTTTTTACTTTTCTGGGGGGTACTTTGGGGCCCCATAGCTCGAAGGATATGGGTAACAGAGACCTCATTTCTGGTTTCCAAGGAGATTTTTCATGGACCTCTCAGAATGTCAAGTTACAAGATTCTAGGTACAGCGGATACGATTTGTGCCTGGTTAACGGCCAGACAGACGGCGAGACGAACAGACGGACATACAGACAGACGGACGACGGTCAAAGAGTGAATGTTATAGCTCAGCAAGACTGAAAGTCAGCTGAGCTAATAAAAACTAAAACATTGAGAAAGCAAAAGGGGGACAACGAGAGGCGGAAGCGGAGGACATGAATTCCATGAATTTACTTGTTTGATTATAGAAATAATAAATTCTTATGTAAAAAGGAATTAAGTATGAGAAAATGGTTTGAAATTTACATAAAAGAAGTTCACACGTCGGGAGTTTTATTGATATTATATAGGGCCAAATATACAGACACGTACTACAAACCGCTGTGCTGTTTGTGGTGCTTGGCTTCCCGCAATAGGGAAATAGTTTGACAGAGGGGGTACAGTGTTGGTTGTGTTGTTTGTTCTGCCATCTCTAGGTCACTGGTGTTATGATATTGGATCTGGATCCGAGTGTGATGCTTGTGCTTCCACCTATAAGGAAATAGTCTGGGAAAGTTTTTTTTATGTGCTGCTTGCACTGCAATATTTAGGTTATTCAAGAATATCATCGACACATACCGGTTGTCCGGCCGTACGTTCGTTAACAGGGCACAAATCGTAACCGTTCGACCCAGAAAATTCTATCTGTACATCCAGAGAGGTCCATTAAAAAAATCACCTTGGAAACCTGAAAGTATGTCTCTGTTCCCCTATCTCTGAGCTATGGGATTCGTAAGTACCCCAAGAATAATAAAAAATTGATACAGAAGCTGCAGTATCCGAATAACCAATGCATTAATTGCCATAATTATTTTCATGCATATTGATTATGGAGTGCTACATCAGTTCCTTCAGACTGGTGGCAGCACCTGTATTTTTTTATTTTAACATTTTTCTTTATTTTAGGGATCTTCAAATAAGGCATTCGTCCATGAGCATGGGGCGATTCGTAAACGTTTGACCCAGAATCTTCTAACTTGACAGCCAGTGAGGTCCATAAAAATCTCCTTTGGAACCTGAAAGTATGTTTCTTTAACCCATGTCTTTGGAGCTATAGGGCTCGTAAGTACCCCCCCCCCCCCCCGAATAAATAAGAATTTGATACAAAAGCTCCAGTATCTGTATAACTAATGCATTGATCGCCATGATTCTTTGTATGCATATTGATCATGGAGGGCTTCATCAGTTCCTGAAGACTTGTGGCGCCTCCTTATTTTTTAAAACTTCTTTTGGTATTTTGTTCTTTACTTTTTAGAAATCCAAATGAAGCGGTCTGGCTGTTTATATCGCACAAACCGTAACTCTTAGACCTAGAAACTTCTAACTGTGCATCCAGGGAGGTCCTTGAGCATATCTCCTCGGAAACCTGAAATTAGGTCATGCGAAGTATGGGCCGAATACATGCTTTGTAAGCACCTAGTGAGTCCAGAATCCTCATACATGACTTTCAGGGAGTTCCATGAAAAAATCTCCTTGGAAGCCTGGAACAATGTCACTGTGATCTATTTTCTGCACACTGTGTGAAAGAACATCATGTTAACACCTTATTAGTCAGATGGACACATATGGTAGCAGCTGGATTTAGATATAATGTCTATTGGCAAAATGCATGATTTTGAGCACTCTTTAGAGTCATTTTACCCATTGTTCATGGCTCCTTGAAATCAGCTGGGCGTCATTGCCTATGGGCCACTTGTTCTTATATGAAAATATACTTACAAAATTTATCAAAAAAAGATTATAACGTCACATTGAAATACATCTATCAGATGCTTACTATCACGAAGATATTTCGGGAAGCGTTAAATGTCACATATTCTAATTCGACTCAAGCAAGACTGATACTTTAATTCGTTCTGATGATGCAGACTGATTATCACACATAATTGTATTTTTTAAAATTAATCCATGAATCTGTTTAAGTCTGTTTTCAAAATCAATTGCTGCGCTTTATTTTCTGTCACGATTCTGGAAAAGAAGTACAGTCAATATTAGAATATCTACAATTATGTACATGTATATAAGAAAAGTCATTAAACCCTCACAGAACCTTGTTTCTTATTTAATTACTAATATTGATCATATTTTGGGGGCAAGATAAACCTGGCTCATAACGCTTCACCTATAGTGTGAAAAGGTATCGTGTAATACATATAATACTGAATCATTAACCATAATACATTAAACACAGTACCTTTGAGTATGAATGTGTTACTCTACCGGGGCACCCATCCCGGTATTAATCATGATGCCGTAGGCCGTTTTTCACCAAAGAGCGCATATCTGCAAGTCCCCCCTTACGTATATATTAATTCATTTAATTTTTCCACGGTGTGCATAACGGAGCAGCTGTCCCACGGTCTGTGGTAGACGTTACTATCAGACGAAGAACGTCAACCCTATGACAATACATACTGACATGACGGCAATGCGTATAATTTTTTTATTAGCAGGATTAGGGCTCATTTTCTGTTTTACAGAAAATACTGTTTGTTTACTATATATTATCTTTTTTTAATTATCATATTGATTGTAAAAATAATCTGCTTAAAAATTTTAGATAATACATCAATTTTAAGGATTTATTTCCTCATCATAAATTTTGTATAGCAGTATGCATGCTTAATACTGGAATAAGGTATCAACCATGACCTATATTTAAAAAAGTTAACAACAAGCAAGTCCCATTTCCATAGAATTTAGATCTGAAATACCAGCTGGAAATGTTAAAGTTACACCTGCAAATTGCCTGGCTATTGCATATATGTATTTATATAGATAAAATTATATATTTATAATATTATTGTTCATCTCTTTACCTATTAAACCCATTTTTAAATACTACGCTATTCCCTTGCTAGTAACCTGGCTCACAAAGAGGAAGTGAGGTTATTTTGGTCGTGCAAGCATTTCCGTCTGTATTTATGAAGGTATGTGAATCCAGACATGTTAAAAAATTACAGGATCCTTTATTTTGAATCAGAACACTTATTTTTTTATACTTTTTTTCATTTTTTTCACAATTTAGGCTTCCACAGAATGTGTTCATAATTCATAGTATCCTTAGTATTCAAAGTATACACAAACCTATAACCATTGTGTTGTTTTATCAACCGGCTTCTGTGGTTGAGGGGTAAGAACCCTAAGCTAAGAGAGCATGAATTTGAATCTCAGCCAAGGCAGTGAGATTTGTCTGTCACTCAGGGTACCGCTTTGAATTGTTTGTGGCAAGATGGTTTCCCCAAGACAGTGTATAATACACAAACGCGTTCGCTAATGTGGCGTCCATGCAGGGTGTTATAACTCCGTAATAAGCTTGCTCACAAAGAGTACCCACATGTGTAATGTTCGCTGCGCATGCTCAACACCAGGATAGGAGAGCTGGAATAATGAGGATGATTGTGATTTTGCATAACAATGCCATCAATGCAAAATATTTAGCCTAGATTTGTCACCCGAATAAAAAAAGATGAACGTTTGAAAAAAGAAAATATTATAAATGTTTCAATATATTGATAATATGTTGTATATGAAAAAAGTTTTAAATATAATTTATGTTATTTAAAAAAGTCGTAAAAGGATACTTTTTGAAACAATATATTGGCATATTGTTGTAAATAAAAATATTTAAATATAGTTCATGTTATTTAAAATTGTTGTATAAGGATCCTTTTTGAAATTTGCTAAAATATTGTTAGCTTACAGACACGCTACTTTCGCATACAACCCTTGCCTCACAGGCATGAGAGAGAGAGAGAGAGAGAGAGAGAGAGAGAGAGAGAGAGAGATAGAGAGAGAGAGAGAGAGACAGAGAGCGTGGGGAATCTAGGCTTTTGATGCATTGCATGCAGTTGGCACCCTTACAGACTGGCCACGTTTGCGAATTAATTCCTACGCCAGAAGTAAAACCCGGCAACCACTGCTTATGCTCATGCATGTTCATGGGCATGTGTCAGAGATATCACTATGTATCTTATTTACTCATGTTAATTCATGTATTTTTATGTGGATTTTTGGATTGTCCAAACAAGGACTTAATTACCGTGTACTCATCGTAAAAGGAAAAAATCTCCGCAGAATCAGCGAGGCGTGATAAAGATGTCCGCAGTATGGTATATGTGTTGATCATCGACCTGATGCCGAATTCATCATTCAGATACAGAAATCCACGCGCACGTATTGTCATAATTCTAAGACTTACATACATAAAACAACACGTTTGCTCTTGGGATTCAGATTCGTATTTCCATAATACACAATGCACGACACAATATACAGATGTAGAATATAAACTATTAATCAAGCCTGTCACCGGTATACCGTACATCAAAACATAGTATAAGAAATTATGTTCGCCAGGTTCACCATCATCTGCTCTATACGTATGAACAAGAAAAACCTCATACTTTAAAGAATTTTAGCTGTTTGGTGTATGCAGATGAAAGAAACACGCAAGAAGTTTGTAATAACATTCTTTGTATATACCGATAATTATAGGTTTTGCAAGCAAAGGAATACATTATTTACCACTTGCCACGGACAATGAAAGACTCTGCGCGCATTCATATTGGAAGTCATTACAGTATAAAAATCGCGATCCATGCTATTAAAAGCTATTATATATATATATATATATATATATATATATATATATATGGTTTATATGGTTTTATATTCTCATCAGGCGACATTTACCACCGAAGACAATTAAACAACCAAAACATAAAAACGTTAAACACAGAACACCTTTAGCACTACTATATTCAATAACCACAAAACCTCATTTAGAAATGAATCCGTACGACTGAACTCAATAAATACATATTGGAGAGAGACCAAAGTAGGATAACATAAACATATTTTATTATATGCAAACCTCAACTTGGAACTCTGAACAAACGAAATGATCTCGTGACGTCATACAGACACGCAAATAAATTCCTGATACGGAACCTGATATACCGACACCAAGCAAGCGACAATGAACAGCTTAGCACAGAAGAGCTTCATTAATCTCTAGTTACCATATACGCAAGCCCAAGCCATTCGGACCCGGTGAAAATACCAGAAACCGGTCCATAACAAAGATAAACGGCCCTGTATAGGTGACATGTATGCCTATGAACGTACAATAGACTAGGATGCCCATAGACGATATTTACAGCAGAGGCCACTATTAAGCTAAATCATTATATTAACAAAATAACTAAACCTCTAAATTAAACATTGTTATATAGTGTCAATACATCAGTGTTTCATTTAATGGCACTATTGTGTCACTCATTTTGTTTCTTCTTCTCTGGTCCTCCATTAATTCACCAAGGTCCATCATCGACACGACAAACTGAAATAAACATGTCAAATGGTTGGTAAGTGGATGCAGTTGTTTTTTTCTATATAGTGGTTATATCGTGAGTGATTGTAATGTAATTTAGTGGACAATTTTAGAGTTTCATGATTTTATTCAAGAGAATACAGGTAAGGGTTTCTTTACATGTCATGCTTGTTTACATTTGCATGGACAAATCCATATTGTAACAATAACATATTACTGTAAAACAATGCAAACATTTACTTTGCATACATTTAAATGATTAATTAGATAAAAACTCGGACGTAAAATCTCTTTATAAAGTCAAATAAAGTATTTAATAGGACGATGTAAGTCTTAAAATATATTCCTGATACAGCCTATTTATCCCTTTTTATTACAGATGTTTTGCGTTTTTATTTTCACCTTTTATTATACTTTTATAACTTATATTTATTCTGGTAATGGACATTGAAATTAGGTCCCTGTTTTTCAATGAAGGTGTTTTTCAAAAACTCGACAAGCTTTTCATGGATGCATAAAGTACCATTGAAAGCTAAACTTCATTAATATGTATTTATCCTTTTAAACTGCTAAATATATTTATATCCACATTATAAATTGCTGCATATACATTTGGAGCACAGGTGGCAGTAAAAAATGAAATGAACGGTAATTGATCCACAGTTTGAACAGAAACAGCCTCATTCATGGAAAATATTTCCCATCACTGAATTGGCTGATTAATGTAGGACGTAGCCTAGTGGTTAAGGCGTCCCCGGTTCGAACTCCGCCGGTGCCTTTATGGTATGATGGTAAAATCTCGTATTAGAACCGCTCTAATGTCTAAATGACAGGTTATGACTTTTGGATTATTCCTAACCCCCTGCATATAAAACCTGAAATCTAGAAGGCTTAATGATAAATATATCATTCTTATCATATGAGTACCTTCATCCTCATCCAATAGACAGCGCCGCCAACAGGCCATGGACCTATCCTTCAAGAAAAGATTAAGGACACTCAACTTTAAGAAAGTGTATTAATAATGTTTTTCAATATAGGCCAAGGGCCTAGGGAATTGTAGAATAATGTACGTTAATTAAGAAAAAAAGCAGGGCCGGGAGTTGCCTGCCGTACCGTCCCCTATAATTTTTCATGCAAAGGTTACGTATAAAGTACACTAGCTCTCCATGTACACGTCTTTTTGCTGGGCCTCGGTGTTGAGAAAGCGCATCAAAGGTCGTAGTTCTACGGTTTCTAGTCGAATGATACTCCGTGCCTATAATCAGTCTGCCGAATCCATATAACTTCTAATCCTTTTACACGGGTGCAGTTGCCGTCGTTGCAACATAAAAGTAAAATAGATGATATCGTGAAGGGTTGATTCTTTTTGTTGAGTGTAGGTACGCATCAGATGTTTTATACGTTAAATCTTAAGTTGACCATGTGGCGACAAGTCAGGCAGTACACAGAGAGGATAAATATTACTAAAATGCTCATATCACGAAGTGTTCCCCAGGAATACACATGTATAACAACATGCTAAAAGGAGTAAATCCCTTTTTGAAGCAAATATACAATTTTTATAATTTAGTGTGTTGGGAGATATAATGTGAGAGGATTGGGATGATCAACACCCTAAATCAGGTAAAGAAGTATGCAAGAAGAGCTATTAGACTTTATATATAACTTTCGCATGCAAAAGTACCGGGAAACGATGGGAAAATCATCATCCGTTTAATGTGTACATACGTATACTTTCTCGCCTGGCCACCAGTCTTGGGCGAAATTGCTGAATACAGGCATCCTTGATGTTTCGCTTGACTGCTTTACGAAGCTTCCTCTTTGGCTTAGGTTTCCCTGACCGATAGTAGGTCTCTCACTGGATAAGCACACGCTTCAGAGCAAAGGAAGGCAACGAAGTATCGACGTTTTATTTCCATGATTTTCACCCTTAGTCCTGCATGACAAAATGTGATATGTAACATTTATAAATATTTGGTTGTCTTACCAGACATTTTGCACTTCTGTGGAAATATTTTTGTCTTAGCCAACTCTCATCATATGCAACGCACGTTGTTCCCTGAAACTTGCTTTTTATCTAGATTATTCCGATTGAAAGAGACACAGACGACAGTTTAGAAAGCGAGAAAGAAGCCAGTATTCTGAAAACAAAGTAAGGTTCACGTGACATTTCTGCAATGGAAGAAAAGTACGAGGATACAGGTCAGGTAAATACCTGCTGAACCGAGTTTTCCATGGTGACTACTAAAACGGAATGACAGTATTTTTATATTATCTGACAATAATGAATAAAGATTGAATTGTTTTATAATAAATGAGGCTCTCTTTTAATCCGAATACTTTGCGTACATATTTAAGTTAACGAAAAATAAACCGTCCCTCTCCCATCCACAGGAAAATAATACATAAACCAACAGTACTTATTCTGCGTAGGCTGTTGTTTGGGGAGATCACGAAAATGGAATCCCCGCTAGAGAATGAGGAAGGGAAGTCGCGAAGGATTAATCTCGCGAATGTACAGCCAACCACTCTAAATTGCATAGGTCAAAGGTTAGAAACCGTTTAAGCAACAAAAGCTTGATTGAATCAGAGTAAGAACTGCTTTGTCTCTGTAACCTGTCAATTATAGATATTCAAAATAATAATCTGCCTAGGCACAAGAAACTTTTTACATTACAGTTGGTCATCTGACCTACTACGATGTACATATTATGTTCTATATACTTCTTTAATATCATGACCATAAATTTAATGAAATATATTTTTACAGTTATAATTAATTTTCAGCTATTACTTTTATTTCTTCGTTACCTGTCTGGTCACCGATGGTGTAAAATCCGTTAGCGTCATTTCCTTGAACAGGTACCAGTGAGTCCGGGCCACTATACACGCAGGTCGATGAACTGATGTTACCAAATCTGAACAAGATCGTATGATTTAGTTTACTAGCTGTGTGTCTGTCAATCTCCATATCCTAGCAGGAGATTTGCTATATCCTGCCACATAAGCCGAATCCAGAGTGTAAATCAGTTGTAATTTGGAATAAATGAAATTCTCTCCTTCTTTCCAATATAACCGGCTACTGTGGCCTAGGGGTAGGGCACAGTGCTCAAAGCTTGGATATATAGATTTTTTTTATAGTTACGGTCGGCGAACCTATGGTCATTCTAAGGCACTGCATATGAAATAAGATAATGTACTTTCCATACGAGTCCAAAATCTACAGCATTAAGTGTGAATGAATAGACTAGTATGTATACTAGCGATCAGATTATATTATCTCACGGAATCCAGCTGTAGTCGAATAATCTAGGGTAGGTTAAAAAAAAACAGCCCGAGAAAGTCTTGAGCTCAAAACTTCAGTCAAGTCGGGGTTCAGTATCAAGACTCTTTTGAGATACGTCTTGATAAACATAAGCCGTGACAACGCGACTCGGTAGGCATTTTAAATTGGATGATAATCCTAACATGAGTCATGACACAAGCTATATAAACGAATGCATCGCAGTGATTTGCCATCATGTTGCATTCATACTGTTGTAAATAGCCGGTACTCTTAACATTAGGGTACGATTGATGAATTAACTTAAAAGAATAGATTTGAACTCACAACCCATAATTCAAAACTACGTCTCTATGGTATAGAGTCATTTCCTGTATAACGTACAAGTTGGCGAGCCATGCTTGAATTCATGAGGTCAGAAATTCAACAAACATGCGGAGGGATTTACCAAAATGCTGAGTTAAAACGGAAATTTTCCTGGCTAATGCTACAAGTGGTTAGAAGGTTTACAAAAAAGTAAATGATTGGTCTGTTTTATGTCAAGTGACAGCGTAATAGTAGGCCATGAGGCGCTGTCAGAAATGATGAAAGTATTTGCAGTATCATGGATCATTAGAGGGCGTTCCTCTTCGACAGACTAAACGGCATCCAGGACAGCACGTATGCTGGCTGTAGACTCTCTGATGCCAGTGGGCCGATATGGCGCTAGATAAACATCCGATGGCTATCGCAATCCAAAATAAGTCCCATGTAGTCGTGACCGTGTCTTGAGGTATAATAATGTAGGGTTGAGCCAGCTAATTAAAGATGATTTTATAACACGTGCAAAATCACGAAAAAACGGAGTTTTCGGTTAACGCTTATTCCATTCAGTAGAACATTTTCTGTTGCGAATCGAAGCGTATACTCGAATCAAAGAGTTTGTACGCGCATTGAAATTTACAAGCAAATGCATTTTTTTTAATGGAAAAGACCGGACCGGGTGTAAAATCTGCTGTGCTGGGCATAAGAAAGCAGCGGAGTACAAACACTATATAAAGAACAAAATTTTGTTATTCCAAAGTCTATAAAGTTTTACAATAAGTTTTAGATATAAAACAAAGACACGGTCAATATTGCAAAAGGTACTCCCTATTAATGTTTGGTCACCACGTGGTGTAAAACGAGGTGCACACTAATATTTACATAAAGGTTAAGGTAATCTTGATATAGATATTGAAACAAACATGAGATATGTCTTCCTCAAGACCGCTTTAAGACTCGAAACCGCACTTCAAGACCCACATCAAGACTCAAGAATAGTCAGGTATGTTAAAACTCACACCTTATCTTACCTCCTGCCTTGTTTCACAAAAAGAGATGCATTTTTTTGTTCATACAGATGCATTTCTCTGTTATAAATATGGTGCTATCGGTGCCATACTTTGTCCTGTACCCAGTACCCCAGCAACTGAAGTGAAAAAGAGCAGTCATTAAAAATAAATATAAAAAACGAAAGTTACTGATACAAAAGTGTTAATATTCCTCACGCTAAATTAAATCGTATTGTTGTTATAATGAGAAAAAGGTAACGTTAGTTATAGAACATGCTAAAGAATAAAACAAAGTCGGTAAGGATATTAATAAGTAGTTAGAAAAAGCTCATCGGGAAACTTTTACTTTTTGTTCACTCAAAATAATACACAAACAAATACATCTTAACTGTTATTTTTAAATGAATGAGACATTTTATCAATAGGCATACAATTAGAAAGAACTACGTACCAAATTTAAAGCAATACTTGGATACCAGTATAGATTCAAGGTGTGGCACATCATAAATGGACAGCTATACTACCTTTTATAAAACCTTACCTTTGTTTGATTTAAACGTGGATCAACCGGTACGTGATCAAGTTTACAGATCCCTGCAAAGATATTTGAGAAGATGGAAGAGGAAATGGTGATGCAGTGATTTCCCTGATATTGGTGATGAACTGATTTTCCTGATAATGATGATGAAATTAATATTTTGTTTTTCTCTACCTAACCATCTTCACAACCAAACACCCACATAAACAAACTCATATATATATATATATATATATATATATATATATATATATATATATATATATATATATATAAATTCAAATATATAAATTATGCTGGTATTCATCAATACTGTTATATTAGTTAATTTAATGTACAGATTAAGGCCATCTGATGTAATTCACAATTTTTTGTAGGTTGGACAAAATATCTCCAGCAGACATTTCAGATTGAAATCCTATAACCCTCATACCCAAGCCATTTTATAATGATACCAAGATTTTTAATTTCGTATTATGATATGAGATCAAGATAGACAAATATCGTTCCATTTTAAAAAGAAAATCTCGGGACGTATTGGAGATAAAAATTGGGGCTGAAAGGAAATGCGTAGCACGGCTCATTTCGTCGTAAACCGCCGGTGTTTATGACAGCTTGTATTGATTCTAGTCTCTCTCTTGTAGGATTAATTTACGGGTTTATAAATATATAACTTGATCCCTATTTTATTGTTTGCATGTATGCTGAAATAAAAAATAAGAAATGATGCTGTGCAAACGTTTTCTTAATACCATTCTTATTATATAATTATATATATATAAAGAAAGAGAGAGGCATTCATTAATGACATTATTATCATTTATTATGACAATTACGGTAATAATAAAAATAATAATAATAATAATAACATATTAAAGCAAAACATTTACCATCTGCAAAACAGAACAGGAATCCTAATCCAGCTGTCGACGACCAAATCATATTCATATTGTCGTTAATCGCGGTGGCGTTGCCCCGGTGATGGTGTTTTGTGTGGTTTGTGAACCGCAGGGATGCAACACTTTAATGTACGACAGTGTTGGGGGATTTACTTTAAAAGTAAGAAATAGTCTATGTCAGTGTGCGATCGCTGGAGTGAGGCGACTTGAATCATGATGAATAATACATGGGTGATGAATAATCCCTGTGAATACCAAGGTTGCATAACTGAATATTCTGTGTAATATACATCCTGTGCCAGGAGGATGGATGCACCACATTATTCTATTTCACATAAACGTTCAATGCCTTGATGAATGCTCTATGTAATATACATCGTGTATCACATAAAAGTGCCATGCCTTGACGAATGTTTTTTTGGTAATATACATCGTGTATCACATTACAGTGCCATACCTTTATGAATGCTCTATGCCATAGTGCGACAGTTATATCGAGGTTTTCTGTCCACAATATGGCTTATATCGTACTAGAGACCGCTGTGCTGGTTGTGTTGCTTGTGTGCTGTCCTACACAAGGAAATAGTTTGGAGATTGTGTTTGTTGTGATGTTTGTGCTGCCACCTCATTGTCAAGGTTGTAATGATAATGGTTCTGGAGCACTGTATGTTGCTTTTGCTGCCATCTAAACGGAAAGAATCTGAGAGAGGACAGGTTTTGGTTATGTTGCTTGTGCTGCCATCTCTAGTTCACTGGTGTAGTAATAATGACTTTAAAGCCCTGTGTGTGTTGCTTGTGCTGCCTTCTATAAAAGAGTGGTCTGATACAGTGAAGCTTCTGCTGGTGCATTTTTCTTGGTGTCTTTTATATCAGAAATGTGCTTTACCAATAAATAAAGGCATATTAATAACATTAAACCACAGAACAAGTTTTGAAAATCCGTTAATATCTAATTACAAAGCAAGAGTAATGTCGGTTACGTTTATATAAATGTTTGTATGATCTGAAATAGAAATGGAATCAATATAGTTCAAGAATACCATCGACACATACCTGAACAGCAAAGGTCCAGCTATAACATTTGGAAAAACACCGGAAGTAACTTCCAAATATTCTAAATTCTTCTGGTTATAATGAACAAACACCACTCTTTTGTTAGTAACAAAAGACCTGTTCCTATGTTTATTCCGCACAACATTTTTCTTAATTGAAAATATAATTTCAAAGGGTATCTAAATGATTATAAAGTCAGATAAAGGTGTCATAGACGAAGAACGCCATCACCAACAAAAAACCTATTCGACAATGCCAAGTCGTGCCCCTCTGGCCTAAATCCCATTGTGTATCTAATTATTATTGGGTATGATTGACAGTGTGATATTTTATTGTTTGGTTAGTTTGGCTTATTGTTGTCTGCAGTTTTATTAAACTCCTGTGTCACAGGCAGTAATGTTTATTTGATTTTTATTATCCCCTCAGAAAATCGGAAATAAAGTTTGTATTGGATATGTACGTTTTGTTCCGTTTTAAAATAGATAATAAAATGAGTTATTTAACATGTGAAAAGCTAAGTAAGTAAAGGCCTATATAAAGCCTTAAAAGAAATATAGATAACGTATTTGAAAACAAAATTTTAAATACAGCTACAAGTCTTTTTCACAATTCATGGCTATACAAGATGACTGGGCACATCAAACTCAGAACAGTCGCCAAAGCCTTACTTATGCGCGGACACGGCATTTGAAATGCTTATCCGGCAAAACAAATCGCTACATGTAGCGATTTTTGCCGGTTCCGCAATGTATCCAGTGGCAACCTATAGAAAACATGCATCTAGCCGTGCCGGTACATATGAAATTTCTACATTAGAAATCTTAACTTTAGCCGAATCTGACCTACTAATCAAGGCCATAGCACATAAATATATGCCAACAGTGACCTAATTTTGGAATTTCAAGAAGAGGTTAATAGTACGTGTCTGTATATTCAACATTATACCATTTGTGCGATTCAAAGTATCGGACTTACAGTTGAAGGATGTCATTCTCGACAAAGGGATAAATAATTACTGGGGGAAATATGTATCAGTCTGTATTGCTTTTCACTGGACCGCAGCATGTGCGAGAACCTTTCAGTACATATCATCTGCTCTATAGAATACAACGATGAAAGCGTCCCTCTTTGAATGTCCCTCTTCAGCATAATGACAGCGGGAGTTCAAAATAACTAGTAGGTCGTGTTTGTGTAGGTACATTTCTGCACTGATCATCGCAGCAGGAATATGTGCTGGAATTTTACCTAAGTACCCAAGCGTGCGACCTCCAGTCAACCGGGACAACGTTTGTTGCAAAACTATAAGCGTTCACGAAAGGCAGCATAATAGAAAAAAACTGTTTCTTTTAAAGTTTGGTAAATTTTGGGTAATGTATATATATATATATATATATATATATATATTTATATATATATATATATATATATATATATATCACTAAGTGAGGCCTATTAGGCTAATTTATATATGAATAAGTTACTCTATCTGAAAGGTGTCATTTTAACTCTTTACCTTCGCTTCATATATATATATATATATATATATATATATATATATATATATATATATATATATATATATATGTATGTATATATATATATATATATATATATATATATATAATGATGCTGGTGTAGTTGTAATGTTGTCTTAAATATAAAAATAAATGATAGATAATTAATAATGTTTTGTGTTTGTAAAATAATAAATAGCGTTAAAAGCATGATTACAAGTATTAACATATATTAGATATACATTATTAAGAATTATTAACCACAGGTCTCACGTACACTTTAAGCTGAGACAATTTATAAGTTCACATATATTCGCTGAACTTTTAATGGATCGAATATATAAACCGCCTATATCGCAAAAAAATACCTAAAAGTGATACTAACAACATATATATATATACATATATATGCATATATTCTAATCTAAACTTGGCATAGAAAATATTATTAAATGGTGTACAGAAACATGCAAGAAACAGAAAATTCCGAACATTTAGCCTTCCTTTATTCAAGTTAATCATGTAAGTGATCCGAATACCCTCGGCCCACTTGAACGTTCAAGTGCAAAAACAGCTGTAAGCTCTGCTGCGGAAAGTCTCTCTACTCTGCATACGTTGCCACTCTGAGGAACTGTTAGAACCATGATGGCGGTCTCTTTCAGACTTCTTTTACTTTCATGCTGCATGTCTTTCGTGGCTGGTCTTGGTACCGTAAGTAAGTGTCTTTTTATCAAGAAATGTCTTTGCCTGGTAGAAAAGTCAGTGGTTAATGGTTCGTTTTGAAGATCCCTAGTGCCATTCGGTCTGACGCCTGAAAAGCATCGCGTTAAGAGCTCGATAGCATGTAAGACTACAGTGATAATGTTTATAATGTGTTATTTATATAAATAAAACTCCTAGATTATCTCTGACTAAGTACACATATCAATACCTAGAATTAATAATAAAAATAATAATGCTGATGATGATAATAATCATAATAATAATAATAATAGCATTTTATTCTTGAGATAATTCAAACTCTACTAATTATGATTGAGGTTATTTTAATGTTGTTAAGAACCGCCTGATTCCCGTTTTGCTGTACAGTATGTATTCACTGATGCTATAAGGATAAAGCATTTTATTCTTGAGATAATTCAAACTCTACTAATTATGATTGAGGTTATTTTAATATTGTTAAGAACCACCTGATTCCCGTTTTGCTGTACAGTATGTATTCACTGATGCTATAAGGATTCACTGGTAATGATCTCTGGTATAGATACATGTACCAGGGCGTATACATATATAAGCATGCTACCATGCAGGGGGGGTCACTCCCAAGGACATCTCTGTCCAGGACACGTGGCTGTATTTATTTTCCCTGTATAACATCTATGACACACCTGAGGTTTGGACCTCTTTTAAATAATTTTCAAAATAAATTCTGATATCAAACTTTTTTTTACCTGAGAATTTGTTGTTTCTTCAGTCACACTAGACCAAGAAAAAGGGGGCTTGTGTATATCTTTTTTTAACCATCCTGGCCCGAATGCAGTGAAGCCCAAAATGCCCCACCAAGCAGTCCCAAACAAGCATTTGGACAACACGTACCTCTTTGATTGGCCACAGATTTTAAAAAAATGACCAATACTGTCAAATTTATTGGTACTTATGCTTAACATAATTATAAATTAAACAATGGGATGTTTTTGCTGTCCCACCACATGATGGATAGAGCCAACCAGAGAAAGCCAGACTACTCTCCTTCAGGTTCAGGGCTAATGACCCCAGGTCATGTAGCCCACCCCAGGTCATGTAAACAATTAGGACCACGTGACCTCCAAGGACAGTACTGTTGTAAACAGATATTGTGGGGCAAATGTTTACAGGGCTGCTGGTAAATGTTGACCTTGAAGGTGTCATGCTGGACAGTAAATTAATAATAGTAGCAATAATACAAACAATAGTAAGATTAATATTAGCATTTCATTATCGTATTATAGTATTATCCCTTTCACGTTTGTTCAATATATAATTTATTTTGTTATATTTATATTGTTCAATTTATACATGTATAAAAAATTATGATTAACAATACAACTGTTTGTACTTTAACATAATTTCATTTTCGATTAAAAAAGAAACTTATGGGAACTGTAGACTACTTAAATGGATGCAATTCCTGTTTGAAATACATGTAAAACAGTAAAGATTTAATGTTAGCAAGTAGTTGTCCTTAATTATGAAATTTCCGAAATATGCATACAACCCCGTATGCAAGTATGAAAAAAGACACAGTTTTTAATTTGTCATCCTGCATCTATAGGTCAGAGGTCACCTGCAGTCGATGCCAAGCTGTGAACGCTCATAAAGCCCCCATTTGTACTAGATGTTTTTCACAAAGTGAGTTTCTGTGCATAAACGTGATTTTTTTTTTTGCTGAATAAAGTCATACAGCTGCACTTAGGCCAAGGAGAACTAACGCAGAGCTCGTTGCACATTGAAATATTTTTTTCTTACATAATCGATAAATCAAAATAAAAAAAAAAATAAGAAAGCCGCCTTGTAACTTAAGTAAAAGGAACACACGCGCGGCCAAATTTAAACAATGTGACACTTGCGAAACGCTGTCTCCTGTGTGACCTTTGAGCACTTGATGTTTTTAAGATCTTTTTATTTTATGTTTCCGTTTAAAAGCTCACGTGTGTGAGTTCATCTTCTTTTTGTTATGGACCTATATCTAATGAGGTTGTAAAAATGAGCAGTTCTGAATATATATTAATGATATTATAATATATATATATAAATTATCATAATGATAAAATAATAATAATAATAATCATATGATTCATATATTATAATTATTATTGTGTTAAATATAAATATAAATACATAATAATAATACATAGAAAATAAAATTATACTTATTATTGTGTTATTTATATATAAATATAAAATAATATATATATATATTTAAATATATATACACTTATATATATAAATATATATATATATATATATATATATATATATATATATATATATATATCAGAACTCTATAAACATTTATAACTCATTAAAGCTGGCAATGTTGCCCAGTTTCTTGGGTGCCCACATTAGGGTATATAGGATTTCCCTGCACACATATCATGGCAACGTGCGACCTGCCTTATGAACCACCACAAAGGGATACAGCCGCCGTCCACTACATCCATACCCCCTCTTGCCAAAACCCATTAGAACAGAGGACAGGACATAATTCAGCACAGGTTTTGTCTTTATACCCTGCCCAGACGTGGCAGTTGTTAAAGAGAACAAATGCAAACCCTACAATCCTCGTATACTTCTCAGCATGCATTCCAGTGGACCAGATTGAACACCCGACCTGTGTTTTGCATTCAACAAAGTCGCGGATAGTACCGAGGATTACACCTTCAATTACATAAATCGAAATAGCAGACTCGGTGTCCGGGACTCCCAGTTGTAAGCCAGCGTCGTTTTTCGGTTCTGTACGGTGTTAAATACCCTAAAAGATGGCTCACGCGGTACGCTTGGCCGATGTGGCGATATGTGCCTTAGTGGCATATTTTACCTGCAGTTCATTGATAAATGATGAAATTTGAAACACTAAGACACATTTTATTTGAATGAAATATAATCCAGTTTTAATAGGAAATCACATTATTTTAATTGGCATGGGGGGGGGGGGGGGGCGGATATAATCTGGTAAATCCCCCTTGCTGAAAAAGTGTGTTAAAAAAAGTGTGCGTGTGTGTGGGGGGGGGGGGGGGGTGCCCCTGTTCCTACCAAATTGCGCCCACGCAATATGATAATCAATATACATTAATATGTATTTTCTTTTCAGAATCGGACTGGGATGCCATAGCCCAGGCTGAGCTTAGCGACGCCCTCAACACGAAACCCAACCTCAATGTGGCCAAAAACGTGATATTGTTCGTTGGCGATGGCATGGGTATATCCACTTTAACAGCCTCCAGGATCTACAAGGGGCAGCTGGCGGGACGTCCGGGGGAAGAGACGGTCCTTGCGTGGGAAAAATTCCCCAGCATTGGTTTGTCTAAGGTGTATCTGTTGATCATGGGTAGAACAAGATGGGAGACGGGAGATCGTAAGTGCGAATCTCAGCCGAGATTTATCACGATAGGCCAATGCCAGGGTGAGCGCTCTGCAGGCTTAGGGGGGAAGCCGTATCCCACAGTCGTTCCATTCAAAAAATACTGTGCCTTTCGGGGTCCCCAGCAATGGGACGATTACAGACACAGGGCCCGCAAGTGCGAAGTCACAGGGCCTGGTTAATACAGGTTAAAATATGAGAGAAAGCGTGTGATACTGCCCTGTCACGTCGTCCGGTACCGGAATTGAAATCTTATGATTTGCATACACTCAGAGTTAAGATAGCATTAAAAGTGGAGGCGACCAAAAATATTAGAATAAAAAAGGTTATTCTTACCTAGTTACGGCGGAGAATCTGCACGTAATTCACGGAATAGATTATTAGCTATTGCCCCTCCTTACCACAGATAACAGATAAGACACTTTCTGGGAGTGCGGGTATCTGAGAATATTTGTTCAGTTTTCCTTGGACGGTGCATAAATTAAATACGTATTAAATGTATTTCATTGTATTCCAATTTATTCTAAGTCAACCATGATCATGCAATAATTTTTGATATTTTAAGACATATAAAGGTGCCTGCACCACATGCAAGTCGGTCAGCTAAGGAAATGAATTTCAAACAAATAACTTCAGGTTCATAACTGATCAACAGAAAAGGACAATTCAGTTATATATACATGTATTTGTGAATACATGTATGTGTATTAATTTATTTTAACAAATGTGGATTTTGCAAAACATAAATAAACACGTACAAACTTGGAAGATAATTGGTAATGTAAATAATATACATATACATATATATATATATATATATTATATGCATGATAAATGTAATGTATTATTTTTATTATACAGAAATGCTTATGCTATTATTATAATACATGAATAGTTATTAAAATATATATATATATATAAATGCCTTATATTCTAAATATTTGTTTTCTAATAATATTTGTTCTGTAATTGAGCATATATATTTACGATTTTATTCAACAGGTTTACCAGGCCGACAGACAAGTACCAGGGTCGGCCGGAACAGGAACTTGTATGTTCTCTGGGAAGAAAACCGTGGACCGTACGGTCGGAGTGAACCATAATGTGATATACGGAGACTGCTCTACGGAGAAGGGAAACGAGGTGACAACGCTGGCCAACTGGGCGGCGGACGCAGGTATGTGCGTGATTTTACTGTTCAAACACCCTTTGACACAAGATTGACGCCCCCTGGTGGACGAAACAGTTATCATGTTCTCGGGTCAAGGCTGAAGTTAACCAAATTATCGCAAATATATTTCACTTTAAATTATAAAATTAGCTGTACGTGCACGTGTCTGTTTCCCAGACAACGGTGGACCATTGGATTGGTAGGGATATTAGCCGAACGAGGAGAAAATGCGACTCTCGGTTATTATGTTATGTGTCCATGCGCGTGTGTGTGTGTGTGTGAGAGAGAGAGAGAGAGAGAGAGAGAGAGAAAGAGAGAGAAACTGTATACTGAATGAACGGATCAGAACGAGGCTGGAAGTAGCATGAATATGAGGCAGCGATTTTTAGCTGGGAGTCCGACAGACCGACAAACATACTCAAACAAGAGATCGAAAGAGTGACAGTTTTACCGTTTTGAGGAATGAAGCACCTGGTCTATGCAAAAATGATGATAGAAAAATCTGATCCCACCACCCAATAAAAGGAGCACAGGTCATGGTTCCGAAATTGTCATGTTTGGGGGTATCAATGTGTGTGTCGATATTTGAACTTAAATTTTAATCGTGGTAGTTTGTATACTATGACAACTTTTAGGGACATCGGTTGGAGCGATTAACGGTACCGATATATGTGGATATTTGAAGATAAATTTTGATAAATGTATTAGTATGTAGTGACCACTCCTTGCAGGCAAGTCGGTTGGCGTGATCAGCACGGCCCGACTCACGCATGCGACACCTGCCGCCATGTACGCACACTCCGTGTCCCGACTGTGGGAAAACGACGGAAAGCTTCCCGAAGACGCCAAGGGAGTCTGTGAGGACATCGCGGCTCAGCTGATCAAACAACACCATATACAGGTACATACGCTTTTACTGCGCTATATTACAGGCACTTGAATCCCTATAAACGTCATATATATATGAGTTGTCTGATGAATTTTTTGTTCAATCCGTTTCTTGTGTATTTCTAGGTGTTCCTTGGTGGCGGCAGGGCTCAGTTTCTCCCTAACACCACAACAGACGTGGAATATGAAAATAAAATGGGTCTTCGCAAGGATGGAAGAAACCTGATTGAAGTAGGTACAGCACTAACTCATTAATAGTAGCCTTCATTACATATTACTTTTAGAGGAACTCGGGCTTGGACTCGGAGGTCAGGCCGAGTCAATTTGAGTCTAAGGAAAAAAGACTATGGCGGAACAAACTCGCATACGTGAACTATTTACAAGATATTAAAATAATTCATTACTGTTTATACGAAGCTAAATATCCCTGCATCGGGGGCTAAACAGAATAAACTAAACAAAACTTAACTCTAACAGATATATTTAAGATAATCTTGAATATCCATTTTAAAGTATTTTAAATAATGATATTTTTGTTGGACTTGGATTTCGACTCGAATTCTAAAGGACTCGGACTTGGACTCGAACCTAAAAGACTCGGACTTGGACTCGAACCTGAAAGACTCGGAATTGGACTCGAACCGGGTTTCGACTTTGAACCTTAAAGACTCGGATTAAGACTTTGAACCTAAAGGACTCGGATTTGGACTCGAACCTAAAAGTTACGGATTTGGACTCGAACCTAAAAGACTCGGACTTGGACTCGAACCTAAAAGACTCGGATTTGGACTTTGAACCTAAAAGACTCGGACTTGGATTCGAACCTAAAGGACTCGGTTTGGACTTTGATCCTTAAAGACTCGGACTTGGACTCGAACCTAAAAGACTCGGATTTGGACTTTGAACCTAAAGGTTCAGACTTGGACTCGAACCTAAAAGACTCGGACTTGGACTCGAACCTAAAAGACTCGGATTTGGACTTTGAACCTAAAAGACTCGGACTTGGATTCGAACCTAAAGGACTCGGTTTGGACTTTGATCCTTAAAGACTCGGACTTGGACTCGAACCTAAAAGACTCGGATTTGGACTTTGAACCTAAAGGTTCAGACTTGGACTCGAACCTAAAAGACTCGGACTTGCACTCGAACCTAAAAGACTCGGATTTGGACTTTGAATCTAAAAGACTCGGACTTGGATTCGAACCTAAAGGACTCGGATTTGGACTTTGAACCTAAAAGACTCTGACGTGGACTCGAACCTGAAAGAGTGCCGAGTGCACTATTTGAATCTGTTACAGGAATGGAAGAATTCTATGAAAGCGAAAGACAAGAAATATGAGTATGTGTGGAACAAGACTCAACTTGATATGGTCAGTCCTGACAAGACGGATTATCTACTCGGTAAGTAAAAAAGCTCTCATATAATATCACTTTAAATATATCCCGGGGTTATTTATTATGTAAATTTATTTCTAGATGTGACGTTTATATTTCTCATGTTCATTTCCGATTGGTCGACTCTTGCAGCGATAGGACGAGTTATAGTCAGAGCTTAGGGCCCCTTTGATCACTCAGCATGATGATAGGCTTGACAAGTCAACAATGTCATCGTGCCATTAATCTTTATATAACTGGATATATTTTCCGACTGGAGATTTTATGTTGATCTCGAGTGGAAAAACAAAAAACATTAGTTCTTTTATTTACAGCCTTGGTAATAACAGCGATCACTACTTGATTTCCAATAACTCAAATGTTATTTCAGTAATTTTGGATGAAGTCTTGATTATAACGATTTCTCTTATAATCAAGACTAATTCGTAAAGGTTGTTGTACATCTTAATAAAAACTTGTGTCGAAACATTATGGGACATATAATTAGGAGCAATATAATGCCTATTCTTTCCCACTATCAGTTCAGTTTTGTGTTATACAAAAGTTTCCAAGCAAAACCATCCCAGCACACAGTCTAAGTACCTCGCATACGGCTGTTTAAGACCTTGATATGACTCTGCGTGATGTTTAACACAGTCAACTTGTTTACCATAACAATGCTATGTGACCGGAGGTCCGATTGTAAGCTGCAACACGCAATGTTTTAAACTAGAGACCGGGGTATCCGCGTTTACCGAGTCCCTCAAATTCAGTAAGGATAAAGAACTACAGCTAAACCTATTTAATAAGACCACATATGGGACTGATCAAAAGTGGTCTTAATTCACAGGTGGTCTTATAAGACTGTCAGTTTTAACCAAATTTTTTTTGGGTTCACTCAAGGGTTGACTTATTGAAAGGTGGTCGTATTGAACCAAGGACCTCTCAGACATGTTCCACTGCATATATGTTCTGGTAGTGCCAGTATTTTACACTATTCCTTTAATTTTGAGCTTCACTTGTTATAAGGCCAATAGTATTACTGTAATTGTTGATTATTCAGGAATGTTTGAGCCGAGCCACATGCATTACGAGGCCAACAGGGAGAATGACAAGGCCGGGGAACCATCACTAGCTGAGATGACGGAGAAAGCCATCAGCATCCTGAAGAAAAATGAGAAAGGGTTCTTCCTTCTGGTGGAAGGTTTATAGATCTTCATTCCTTGTGTTCCCTTACAGTCTATATTATAAATGACGGTGGTGGCAATGAATCGTTGTCACGTGACTCCTCTGTGTCCGTTTTGGGTCATGAAGTGTCGTGGAAGATGCCAAATGTGTCCTAAGGGGGATTTTCTGTATTTCCCCTATTGATCCTTAGGAATTTGGCATTATTTCACAATCTATCAAAACGCAATCTTTCAGAAACTAAGTCTACTTTTTATTTCCAGCAAATTAACTCGATCCACGGAAAAACCGTCCATTGTGTGGTCGCGCGGGCCTGCATCAACTCGGGTCATGACTAATAGTATACAAAATAACCTTGCACTCTTGAAATCCCTTCAAACTTCAAATTGGTCTGCTCCCAGTGACCAGTATCCATTCCCTCCTTGGTGGAGAGGACGAACCTTTGTGGTTAAGACTTTGGCCAGGTGTCTTTTTGGGCCCCGAAACTGACTCGAACCCACAACCTCGCGGTCGCAAGTCCAGCGCCCTAAACCATACGCCACTACAAAGCCCGGAATGTCTCACTTGATTTAAAGCAATAGCTTTATTTAAACCAGCCCGGAATCGACAATGTGACCATGTACGACGAACTTATTCCCACGTTTGAGGGGTACCATTAATTTGACATCTCCAAATCCCCGGTTATTCATATGGCTTTTCCTTTCATTTAAAACACCATCACTGCAACTGAAAGGGGAAATTGGTCCTTTTATGTGTCATGTATCGGACTAGTCTCTAGTCATAAAATTATCTGAACGAATGCGGGCGCTGGTGCCGCTGTTCACGGGACCACTCCTGGTTCATGTGCAAACTGGTACACATATATTTTTATATTATGGGATAGGAATCAGCGATATGGTTCAGCCGAGACCCAGGAATAAGAGAATATTACTCCAGGGATAAAACTGTGAGTCATATGAATAACCTTTGAAATGACTTTTCTTCAGTATGTGTTGCCTGACTACAATTAATTGTCCTTTCGTATTTGACACTGAGATACACATCTTTGATAAAAAAAAAATCCGTGTAATTATTTAAGGTTACCAGTTCCAGTATATTTTAATGCATAAAATTTGTAAATTCATGTGTCACATTACGTTTCAGGGGCAAGAATAGACCATGGTCACCATGACAGCCTGGCTCGGCAAGCACTCAGCGAGACCCTGGGACTAGAGAAAGCGGTTAAGTCAGCGAAGAAACTCACTGACGATGACGACACTTTAATCGTCGTAACGGCCGACCACTCCCATGTATTTACAATCGGTGGTTATCCGACCAGAGGAAACGACATATTAGGTATGGACGCATTTCTATAGATCTTTTAAGCCGTTACTGATTATATTTTATCATTAAAAAATGTGAAAAGAAAACTTAGTATCAAGCATCGTTAGATGTAACAGAGTCAGATATTTTTTGGCATGTGCAGAATCAAACAAGCTCACGGTGTGACGCTCAGAAATAGATGAATAACTTGCAAAATATGCCGCCAGATGTCAAGATTTCTTAACATGATCTATAGGTGTAGCCATTTTAAGACAGTACGGCATGCTGACTGGGTCAGAGTTACTTTGCTGATGATACACTTTGTATTGATGATCAATTCTGATGACAGGTTTTGTATGGATGAACATTTCTTACGTCACATGCTATGGATACACATGTTCAACGACATACTTTTATAGATCCACATTTCTTAAAATCGTATTTTTAACAATTGATTGGTTTAAGAGTATCATAGTGACGCGGTCTATCGAATGAAGATGATCTAATTAGAATGAGATGTTTTTTTTTTATTAAGCCCCCTAGACAAATTAATTTGCTGTGAGGTGATCGCCGCCTTTCACGCGCCGTCAGTCGATCTGATTTATCGGCTGAGGGGTTTGCGCCAACGGTGGATCGACAGATGGGTCGCCCATCAGCCGTTGGGCCATACCCATTGATCAATATTAAAGTTAACACTGAACAAAAAGTATATACTATATCATGTAATCTTATTTTTTATAATAAAATAGACAATAAAATAATAAATGATGATTGAACCTATGAAATTAAAATAACTGCATGTTAACTAACCCAAAAACTGACTGGTGAATAATGCCTTTAGATGATACAGGGTACAAATAAACTAAATTTTCTGTATTTTATGTTTATATGTAATTCTATACATGTGCATCTGTTTAATCTCTCTTAGGTCCGACTAGAATATCGTTATCCTATGCGGTTCTGAGAAATGTATTTTTTTTTTACACCCAGTAGCTGCTGTCCACATATGTTTTACATGGACACGTTTCCTTAATATAAATAAATTAAGTATTCACCACAGATTACGTGTTTCAAGTCGTCTTATTTATTTTTTTTTATATAAAATGCTCTAATCTTATCATCGGCCGATAGGCGAACCATCAGTGGATTGACCGCGGGCGCAAGCCCTTCGGCCGAAAGCTCAGATCGACCGATGGCGCGTGACATGACGTTGTGTCCTAGTTATAAAGTACCCAAACTGTTAAATTTTTCTAACCTTTATGTGTTTTTTTTTTCAATCACAAGCATATATTCTTCCAGGACTTGTCGACAACAAAGGTTTCCAAGTTGAGCCCTCCAGGGACGGCTTGCCGTACCTGACGCTCGGATACGTGAACGGTCCAAACGCACCGATAAACGCCCCGCGGAAAAGCCTGACCGGGCTGACTAAGGAGGAGCTCCGTAAGTTAAACTTACCACGTTTATTTTATTTTTTATCATATAAGCAACCGGAAGACTAAGCCTCCGTCATTCACTTATTCGGCCCATATTTCCAGGTTAACCATGATATTTTTAGGGCATTTCGGGAAAGGTCCATTTATCTCCATTCTTCCTGATGTATGGAAGAGAAGGTCACAGTTTCAACAATCTTGTTCAAGATGACTTATTGAACCATCCAGTAACATCAACACCAGAAAAGAATATATCTGATATAATATTAGGTATCGATTGGATTTTGATGTGGTCACGGCGCATGATCCGGATTGAGGAACGCCATCAAGAAATTGTACAGTCTCTTATCTGCAATGAACCAGGGAATATGGGCCAAATAAGTAAATGCAAGATCGGCTTGTGGAGCATCCCACAATAGCCCCAATCCACCCCATGGCGGACCCTTGCATTAGTTAGAATGCACTAGTTACTGTTATTTTTTTTCTGTTTCCAGATGATTTTGAATTCATGCAGCCGGCAGCTATTCCAACCAAATACGAAACCCACGGAGGGGAGGATGTGGCGATATACGCCACAGGCCCGATGTCGCATCTGTTCCACCGGACACACGAGCAGCATTTTATCGCCCACGCTTTGGCGTACGCCGCCTGCATAGGCCAAAACAAGGGTCACTGTTACGGAGCGACACCTGGAGGCCAGTCAGGACATCAAACTTGCGGTGGAAACCGACATGAAGTTTCCGATCTGGTGTTTTTTGTCACGTTGTTTTGTTTGTCGCTTTCAAGATTACTGGTGTACTGAAATAAGCCGTTAATTTAGACACATAGGCAGATATTTACACCACTGTGTTCCCACCAGAGGGGCCTGTCACAGATGACTTAAGCTGTGTTTCCATGTACGTACGTGTATACGCGTATATGTGTGAAAAATCGATCACATGGTTTTGTAACCGAGTTGTTTCCATGTGTCCGTCAGCGTATATACATGCGTGACAATCGACACAGGTAGGGCTGAAAGTAGTACTCGAGAACTCGAGTCAGGGTAATACTTACCGAGTACTCGAGTCCAAAATTCGGACTCGAGTACTCGTTATGTACCTGCATATCTAAATATTACTACAAATGTACTGGCAATCTTGGCCTATTTATTCATTATCGAAGTTATAATCATACTGTATAGTTTATTTCGAAGAGACTTACATTTATGAGTTATATGCTTTCGAATGGAGTTTTCCACGGTTTGATTTTAGTATTCATATATATCCCTTCGTTTGATTAAAGTTAAGCCATCATGAAGTCAAATGTATTTTTGCATCGATAAACAGATGTCAGTTTAACTTTACAGCATTGCCATAGTAACGAGTACTCGAGTCCGAGTCGGGTATTGCCTATCGGGTACTCGAGCCCAACATTTTGTACCCATTTCAGTCCTAGACACAGGAGCGATTTTTCTGCATAGGGTCTGCGTGAACTCAGGAATTAAGGGTAAAATGACGTCGTTTCACAATGTTTTTGTGGAAGGCCTGCTCGATCCACTGTACAAATATATACGCCTGCCACTTCACGCATATACACACATAGGCGCACATGGAAATACATCTATTTATCACGCATATACGCACATACGCATATACGCGCACATGGAAACATCCCTGTAAATTGACCGGCCTCTTGAAAAAGAATTTATGCGATTTCTGGGTTCCCCTGTGTAAAGATTAATGATTTTAGGGTAATTTTGGTTATGAAATGTTCTTATAACGCTTTCATGAAGGATTTTATGAACTTGTTTATAAACAACATATTTGTAAACATAGCAATGTTGACAAACGGGAAAAAGATATGTAACCGATGCTTGATGCCCATGTCGAAATTGATTTATTTTTGCGGGTCCCCAGATTTTATAAACACGTTGATATAATCAAAACGAGCAGTCTGTGTGCGATGATATCCATGCTGTCTGGCCTATTTTTTAAACGCTTCGAGGGATTGCCTGTAGTTGATTAGGGTCAGATAGGTGATTGGGCCCCTTTGAAAAAATGAGTAACTCCAAGCTTTAAGACACAGACCCTCATAACAAGTTAGACAACCCATTGTGACATATACAACTTCTTTTTTTTTAAGTCTTCTGTGACAGGCCCCTGTGGTTCCCACAAATGTTTCATAAATTACTTAGTTTTGTGTGTTCAATTTCTCTACGAATAAAATTGCTTTATTAACTGTTTGCTAGAAGCAATTGAACAAGGTTTATACGCTTGTTCTAAAATTGCTCTTTGAATTATTTAGTATGTGTCAATATTCTTTGATTCAAGTCATAATTCATTAATATTTGGGAACAGGAGGCAGAAGATCCAGAGAGGAATGCAATATTATAGTTAATGAATTGATGTTTGATATATAATGTATATTATATTACCAACACTGTACTAATAAAATATTTTAATTCATTTTTCTTTTTCATTTAAATGAACAGACCTAATTATATAAGAAAAATGACCAGCTTAAACTTGACACTTTAATAATCCCCGGATCAAGTGTTCAAATGAATCCGCCGCGGTTTACGCATAACAAACAGACACTTATATCCCATAGCATGTGATATGCCAGGATTATATTGCCACGTTATCAATTTAACTGCAGGATTTGCTTCAGAAGCATTTTGTAACGGACTTTGATGTGTATTAGTTTCAATAGAATTTCATTAACTACTGGGCCTTAACATTTAATGTTATTTTAATGTATAGTGCTTCATAAGCCCTAGAGACTGGATGTGTAAATGCATACGTAGAAAAATTGAACAAAAAAAATATGTACATGTTGCACTTTCATAAACAAGTAGTTAGTTCTATTACTATTTCTTTAAACAGTACCGCAGAAGACCAACGCATGGAATATATAAATATATAATATATAAAAGGGTAATTTTATGGTTAATAAGACAAAGTAAATGGCATGGAGACAAATGATTATTTTTATACTCTAGCCAATCAGTTGCAAAAACATCAAAAAGAAACATCATATTTATTTTAAATTGATTGGTTCTTATACATCCAACATAAATATATTCTTATAAATCCAACATTATCATATTAAACATTAATGTATATATATATATATATATATATTAGTTATATAATAGTCCCCGTGCCAACTCATGTAGAGGGTGAGAATATGACAGAGGGGAAGGGAATCTTGCGTAGCCAGATGGTAAGGCCACCGACCGGAAATCGGAAGATCGTGGGTTCGATTCCCACCGTCAGTGAACCGTAATTTCTGTGTATACCATTTCCATCTATATATATATATATATATATATATATAGAGAGAGAGAGAGAGAGAGAGAGAGAGAGAGAAAGAGCAGGTTGTTGAAGCGCACCCTTCGATAAACAGTTGCAGTCGCCTGCAGATAATATTGAATTAGTTCTGAAATCAATGGATAGATGGCAGCATATATGAAAATCGAATAGTGAATGTCCCGCTAAATGTTCGTGTCCTCTACACTAAGTTCCTGGGTCATTTACATTTACATCTTTTTGTATTGGTCCGTTTCTGCGACCCATTTCTTTTTTCCTTTGATTCTTACGTCTTCTGTAGTTACGACCACGACGAGCATTAGTGCTGCAAAAATGCATGTTTATAAAAGTGTGAATATAAATATAAATATTGAAATCTCGCCTCCATGACGACCAATTTTTTGTGGTATAATGATAATTCCTGCAAATACGGCCACTTTGGCTGGTCCTGCTGGTTTGGCGAGATTTCAATATATATATATATAATATATATATATATATATATCCGAGTTAAATATGTGTAAACTGCGAGAAATAGTAGTTGTATGTACTACCTAACCTCTGGTCACAAGTCCTGTTTAAATCTTTTAAATGTCGTTTAAAGAGGAGAAATTAATACGCACTTTAAAATAATTTCTTCACACAATATAATGAAAGGAAATACGGAACCAGATGGTATGAATGACTTTCAAGGTACATAAAAACTATAAGTACAGTAAATCTTTTTTTAACCTGGTCAGAATGATTGCGTCAGCTACTTAACATGTAACATTACCTGCCGGATGTACCGAGACTGAAGAATGGACCAGGACCTGGACGTGTCTGTGAAATAGTTTTCGGTCTTGTCCCAGAAAGTGTCTGCTGCTGAGATACCCAAACCCCAACATAAGACGCCGTTTTGCTGTCCTTGACATTAAAAGCCTGTAAATTAACAATGTCAAATTTAAATCCAGATCTGGGTTTGTAACGGGAGAGCGGTTTTGTTTTATAAGATTTTGTTTTTGGAGTTAACTACCTCGATTTGTTATATTCTTTTGTTCAATTTTAAATTGAAGTATGTAAATCTGCAGAGTCCATTTCGGTTTGGGAAAACGTGGAGTAGCACTCGCTTCCTATTATGTTATTTTGTATCCAGATGACATCCAGGACCAACGTGTACCGCACCTGCGGGTGCCGGTTGTGCAGTCATTCCCATTGCTGGGACATTTACACAGAGCAACCTCTACAGACGCACTCGTTTGTGAGTGATACACGGTTGTGGGGCAGAGCCTTCCTATTAAGGAAGATCAGGGCTCAGCCTTGGTGGGGCTGCCATGATAAATCTCACCGCTCCACGGCTGAGATTTGAACTCACCAAGTCCCGACTTTGAGGCCTGTGCTCTGCCTCTAGACTCTAGGTAACAGTGATTATGGCAACGAACGTTAATTTCACTTGTAGTTTTTAATTTCATGGAATTAGTTGGTTACCTTTTTCAGGGAAATTTAACCAACCGGCGATATTGTACCTCAACATATTTTGCACATATCAAAAGACCCACATTATAATAATTTCAGAGATATATAGCAATGCCATTTGCTTTAAATAGTAAACGTTATTTAAAAACTGGCGGTGAAATGTGATTCACTGAAATGTTATGTCCCGATCGCTAAATATTGTTAATTTTCTTAAACATGAAAACCCTGCTGTAAGCAAATAACACATATACATACATGTAATGTAACACCTCGATTAAGAGACTACCTCAAAATAATGACCACTTTTTTTTATTGCTCTGTTTGCGTCCCAATTCTTGTTTGATCTTTATATATATATATATATATATATATATATATATATATATATATATATACAGTGAAACCTCGTTGTGTCGAAGTCGAAGGGACCCTCAGAAAACTTCGACACATCCGGGGTTCGACACAAGCGGGTTTATTTGGTATCGAGTCTGTAACTTCAATATAGGCGGGATATTCTACACAACGAGGTTTCACTGATATATATATATATATATATATATATATATATATATATATATCAGACCTCACTTAGACCTTCTTGAAAATGCGACCATTTTATCGAGGTCCCGTTGGTTGACGTAATTTCGAGGTGTCACTGTATAGATACATGACTGAATAAGGCACCATATTACCGTGGGGATTACTCCCTCGTGTTTTTCCTCAGCTTTCAACCAACTGAAAAATTTGACGACAGTTTTCCGGGCTTGTTTCTTTCCAGCCTCATTAGGATTGTTGTCCTTTTCCCAGGTATAAAAGCAATCTTCTGATATCACTACTTCATCGTAGAGGACATCGAAAAATTGTTGCAGCAGACCTGAAATGTCAGGTGCCAGTTAAAAAAGTTATCATCTCAATACATTATAGAAACAGAGTGATTTAAATACAATATTCAAACGCATTAGTCTAAAGTAATGACTGTTTTTTTTATTGAAATCTTTTTATTGAAATATTTTTATTGAAATTGAAATTTTAATGAAATCGAAAATATTTAAATAAAGTTTTTTGAAGGGGACGATTAGAATGTCTTGAGGTGTACTTTAAACTCAGCAGTATTAATGCTACTGTTTTTTTTATGGTTTCGAAAAATATCAAATGAGATTTGATTTTTTAGTTTTTTCAACATTTTGAATTTTGAATAAGAATGTATCATGGAAAGAAACATTGTGCATGTGTATAGGGCATATTCCATGCTCTCGCCTTACAACCTATGTTCATGAAGTATGTTCCTTTTCACCCATTTAACTCCAATTCTGTTCTAATTCTGTTGTGGAGGAATATTACTTGAATTCAATGAACCTACTTATAAAAATAGCACAGCATAGGTAACTATAACTTAAAGGGGCCCAATCACCAATCTGACCTTCATAAACTTAAGGTAATCCTTTGGAGCTTTTATAAAAATAGGCCGGAAAACGTAGATATGCCCGCACACAGACTGCTTGTTTTGTTTATATTGAAAATGATTATAAGATGTGGGGGCCGACCAAAATAATCAAAACAAATTGAACAAAGGCATCAGGCAGCAAGTCAGATAGGCCAGAGTTTTGCAAATAGCGTTTTGCAAAAAGTGACCTTTCACCTCTGTAGATATCTACAACCTGAGGTTACATGTTTTTCCTAGTTTATCAACTTTGCTGTGTTGCCCTCATGAATAAGACGCCAAGTCTAAACAGATGAACGGTCATTTATGATACAGCCTTAATGGCATTTTATGTCTGTTTTTCACACAAACACGCTTGTAGATTTATAAGTCTTAAAGCAAATGCATAAATTTATAAAAATATATATTTTATGTTTCCAGTAAGTCAAAGATAAATATTATTAGTTATAACAGTTCGGATAACAATTACCACCCGTTGTTGTGGGTCCTCGTCAAATTGTAATTATAATAGATGCACTATGTGTAGGTTTCTGCATGGTCAGATCGCGAAAACAGAAACCTCGCGAAACAACTAAAGGGTGAAAATCGACAAAAAATAGACCCACGAATATGAAAACAACCACAGTATATATTGATTAATTATCCACAAAGTGTGTTTACCTGTCGGATGGCCCAGCCTTTGCATAATGGCCTGCAAGGCATACAAGGCTTGGAGCTCCAGGTCAGCCTTGGTCAGGAACTTCCGTAACACTTTAACCCGTCTCACGAGTTTATCTTCCATCAGTTCCCAAGTCACAATGTCGTCTATAACTGTATAATTACATTTAAAGAACAGCTTGTTTATATGAATAGGCATCACAAAAGCTGAGTTCGACGACCAGGTAAAGTTTAAATATTAACATCCACATGGTTGATCATGTATTCAAAACAAGTGACCCATGGGTCATGACGCTCAGCAGACTGACAGGTTCATAATATGTCCTTGCACAGACAACTAATTAAGATAATGCAGGTGGCATCATTTTTCATGCATATGAGCTTAAGTTCATCAAGGCCCATAAGCACAACAAAATTGATGACAATCTTACCAGCCTTTCATGAAGAATCTGGCAATTTGTGTATTTTGCTTTACTTCTGGGGTGCTCAAACATACCCCAAACTCTGAGAATATAGGTCACTGTGACCCAATTTCAGGTTTCTAGGGATAACTTTAGAGGAACTCTTTTAGGATTTCAAGTTAGGTTCTGGGCCCCATGGTTATGATTTGTGCCCTACTTTGGTATCACATTTTCAATTATTCTGAAGGGTGCTTATAAGCCCCATAGCAGGGAAAATATGGGTAACAGAGACCTTAGTTCACGTTTCGAAGGAGACTCTAAGAAGAAGATTCTAAGATCAATGGTTACAATTTGAGCCCTGTTAAGGGACGACCGCATCTTTGAAGGTCTCATAAATAGAGAAAAAATGTGTAAATTTTTTTTTAAAAATTGAGATGGTGCCACAAGTCCGCAAGAACTGATAAAAAACTCCATGATGAGTATGCATACAAAAAATCAGGGTGATTAATGCAATAGTTGTTCAGATACTCGAGCTTTTGTATAACATGTTTAATTATTCTGGGAGGTATTTCTAAGACCCAAAGCTCGTAATATATAGGTGACAGAGGCCTAATTTCAGGTTACCATACAGTTTTTTATGGACCTCCGAGGATCTTAAAAAGGAAGATTCTAGGTCTAGTCTTAACAACTTGTGCCCTGTTAACAGATGAATGCATCTTTTAAGGTCTCAAAAATAGATAAAAAAATAGTAAAAATCGAAAAAATACAGGTGGCGCCACCAGTCTGCAGAAACTGATGAAACAATCCATGATCAATATCCATGCAAAAAATCATGAAGATTAATGTATAAGTTGTTCAGATACTTGAGCTTTTGTATCATATTTTCTATTATTCTGGGGGGGGGGGGGGGGGATGGAGGGGGGTAGAAGCCCTATAGCTCACAGGTTTTGGGTAACAGAGACCAATTTCCAGTTTCCAAGGAGACTTTTCATTGGCCTCCCTGCATGTCAAGACAGAAGATTCTAAGTCCAGTCATTAAGATTTGTGCCCGTTAACAGATTAGCATCTTTTAAGGTCTCCAAAATAAAGAAAAAAATCGTAAAAAATAAAAAAAATACAGGTGGCGCCACCAGTCTGCAGAAACTGGTGAAACACTCCATGATCAATATCAATGCAAAGAATCATTGTGATCAATGCATTAGTTGTTCAGATATTTAAGCTTTTGTATCAAATTTTTCATTATTCTGGGGGGGTTACTTCAGAGCGCCATAGCTTGAAGAATATGGGTAACAGAGACCTAATTCCAGGTTTCCACGGAGATTTTTCATGGCCCTCTCTGGATGTGAAGTTAGAAGATTCCAGGTCCAGTGGTTACGCCTTGTTAACGGACAGACGACTGGATTGCCGGACGGCCGGACGGACAAAGAGTGATCGCTCTAGCTCAGATGACTTACAGTCAGCTGAGCTAATTATGCTTATTTTGAAAACAGTCTGTGACCTGCTCAATATGCATTGCTAGCAAATTCGTATGGCTTGTCATTGATCAGAAGATTCTATGAGCCATTCTAAAGATGTTTTCGATCAAATTGTGTAAAAGAAGCATTGTTACACCTTTTATCTCCCATCTATTCTCTAAATGTTTTTGGGTGTTTATCAATAATATAATGAGCCATGCATATTTATTGAGGTCAGAGGTCACCAGAAACAGATGCTATGATAAATTTATATTCATTAAAAATATAAGGTATGGTTCTCAGGTACCGCCTGCGTCAATTTAAACCCCGACATAATAAAAAATTATTTTGATTTTCAATAGAAACTTACCAATTTTGAGCTCCAGCCGCTCGGACATTTCTTTTAAGTAATTTAAACCATACAATTGTGATAAAATATCCTTTATTTGATGTAGTGCTCTTACTTGTTTAGCAAAATAATTATGGTATTATCATGCTTTTCCCTTATCTTTTGACATTTTTATAGAAACATACAAAACAAAATTGAAAATAACAAAAAACCTCCCGGCCGCACTGATTTATGAAAAAGCGCCTGAGAACCAAGCCTTATTTTTTTCCTAAGTTGGTATCATTGTAGCCACCTCAAAATGTAAGCCTTTGACCAGATTCAATATTTTACATATGGCCACTGAACATCTGGAGCAATATTTCTATATCAAACTTAATGACAACATATATAGTATGAGGTAAACATCTACATGAATTGGAAGAAAAAAAGAAGAATATGTACTTACTCTCCTTTAGAGCAGAAATGCAGACTGACTGCATCAACGTTCTGACAAAGTCAGGATTAACATGGACAGAGCTGGGTAGGTTGTTCTGAGGAAAAGGGAAAACATACAATCAATATTCATGCTAGAACCCATAAAGCCATGCAAATAAGAGCACAGTAAACGTGTGAAATACGCCCACTGTGTATCTATTAACCTCTGACCTCATTAAATAAGCATGAATTTTGATGAGAAGGTAATTCAGGTGAGACACTCTATTGGTAAATATGTATAATGAGTTCCATGAAAATCCATGGGAGTTTTGGTTAGTCACCAAGGTGCCTCAAAAGTGCGGTGACCTCTGGCTTCATTAAATATGCGTTGATTTCTCTTAAAATCAAACTTAGGCAAGTTTAACATTTCTGATGAGTTTGATCAAAATGCTTCACATTATCCGTATGTTATCGCGGTGGCAGCACAAAGTAGCCTAGTGACCAATGACCTTAAAAAATTGCGTGGATTTTGCTGATAATCGAACTCGCGAAAGATAATATGGTGGCAAGTAGTTATGGCGAGTTTTATATAAATCCACCAAAGCCCCGGAAAGTTATCGCGGCGACACTAAAAGTTAACGGGCGGACGAACACACAGACGAACGGACGGTGGGTATGCCATAATACTGTCGTCATATGACAGGCCTATAATAAGAAACTTCACAATGAAAAATACATTTACCATATTGGGTTACTGAATTTCTTAAATAAGTTACAATAAAACAAAAATTACATAGTAACTGATTGTTAAAGTACGGTCTCACGATGGTTATGTGAAAGACTATTAAGCCGAGGAAATTTGAACATGCAGTTGCGGCATAAGATTTCATACAATATAAAAATGAACAATAAAAGAATTTTCATAAATGATTTCATACATTAATGGACAGAAAGGCATGTTTATGTAATATGCCCATGCTGAAGGTGACACGTTGTGTGATAAGCACCATTGGTCTCTCCTGGATGAACCAGTATGCTTCAATCTAAACAGACTATCGCAGTGTTCAACATACTCGCAGCCCTGGGATCTATTGTGCCCGTGAGAGAATACTAACATACATTTGATTCAAATATGCCTAAAAGAGAATCAGTTATTTCAAGATATTTCTATACAACGTGATCAATAAATAAATAAATATACGTACAAAGATCCAGTCAAAAATTTCGTCATTGTCCTTGTTCTGTTCCACGATCATCTTATGAAAAACCTCCGAGTACGAGTTTGATTTTGCAGGAGAGAGGAAGGAGAGTATATTGTCTTTTCCCTGAAAAAAAAGACCATGCACAAATATTATTTGTTTGCTCCAGAGGTAAAATTGAACAGACCAGCGGCATTTGATCCCTCTGACACAGTCTATAGTAGGGCTGGCAATCAAAGATATATTATGTCTACGGAGCCGTGAATTCAAGGCATGTCTGATGTCACATATAATATCTTAGAGATATCACGTGAAATGTTAAAACCCTCTGCAAAATAAGAATCTCAAGTAAATTATTTTTTTTAATATATTAAGAAATGGTAAATTTGTATAATTATACGCATTTATTACCTCATTGATGAATTAATGATGACCAAAGGAACAAGTTTTAGGGAATTAATCATCCTAATTCACTGGTAATATGTACTACAGTCGTTCCAGATCCCCTCTAAATTTAATCGCTGCTTTGTGTGGCAATATTCTGAGGATAACACGACAATGGTGTGCACAGAGCAAAGAATTATAATTAGTCAGGTGAGAATGTGGTGTCGCATTGTGCATCCAGCTCCAAATTTTATAGATGCGACACCCGCTCTTGGCCTTGCAATCTTTAAGTCTTAGAGTATATATTCGAGCAAAGACTGAAAGGTGAGCATATTGAGGGAATTATTTTTATTATATATTAAGTAATATGAATTCAAAATGAATTAAATTTTGCAAATTGTCAAGAAATTCTAACGAGCAAACCTAAATCAACGGATATATCTGTTAAAATTCTGAAATGAAAACAAAAAATGTGCATACCATTTTCAACGGTTTGGCGTAGCCTGCTGGATACAAATTAGGTACACCATCAAACAGCTGGTTTGATGGTTTTAACGGCTACAAATTCAGAAGAAAAGAAATCTCATAAATATAGCATTTTTCATCTAAGATGTGGAATATTTTATTTTAGAAAAAAAAATACAAAAAAAAACATTTAAAAATACTACTTGAACATATGTTTCTTGTTTCTCATTCAGGAAGCTTTAAAAATAGCAAAGCTCTTCATTTGATATGTTGATGCTCAGATAAACTTGATTTCATGAATCCTATATGAACAAGATATAAAACCGTAATCATGTTGTATATATTTGATATAGAAATACCAGATCTAAATCGTAAATATTGACTTCACATTATAACAACTCTCTCAATCTGTATTGTCGTATTTTAGTTAATTATTTTAAATCTCTTAATACGTTTCTACTTTACGATAGAAATTGAAATATCTAATCATAACCTTAAATCCTTATGATAGGTATTTGGACACGATAGCATTTTATATCATAAAACATGTGATATAATATAATAACATTTGAACATGATTAAGATGGCACTCCATCACTAAACGCGTTTCACTCTGTACTGAAGCTGCTTAAGGGTTATGAACCTAAAATACCAGGAGAGATAAAGAGCATACCTTTTTATTTAATTCGAAGTTAAATCGTTAAATTCATACGAATCTATATGTACATTATTTTCACTGAACACATTGTCATCTTTATCCCTTCCTCTGGAGCGGTAACAAAAAATGTTTTTACCTCTTTTAGTAAAACATCGGATGCGGAGAGACCGGTGGGTTTTATCATGGAAGCGGTCACGTACCGCAGACTCAGTAAGAACATTCTATCGTACTGTCTTCTTCCTTCATGACTTACCGACCTCAGCTGATCTGTGAATTTAACAGAAATATAACTTTCGTAAGGATATGCCCATCAGTTGTTGGTGACACTGCCCACTGAATGAAGGAAAAGGTAGGCATATGGTCAAAACGCCTATTATGAAGCCTCATGGCCCTGTTGCAATAACATATTAAGCCCGGTTGCAGGCCTAAATATCATGTTTACAAATGTGACGTCATTATTGTTACCATGGTAACAAAAAAAGTCACCTTCCTGACTAGAATACCTTGCAACACACGTCTGAATTCCACATTTTATATACACGACCCCTGGATTATGAATTCCACATTTTATATTCACGACGCCTGGATTATGAATTCAATTTTTTATACACGACACCTGGATTATGAATTTCACATTTTATATACACGACGCCTGGATTATAAATTCCACATTTTATATATACACGACGCCAGGAATAATCCAGAAGCCATCAGGGCGGATTAAGAATTTCAGAAAGGGCAGGTCAGGCCAGTACCCTGCCCCAGTTTGAAAAGTAAGCAAGGATTGCTAAAAGACGTTATTAATAACTCTTTCACACAAAAGCATAAGGCAGAAAACGGTGCAAGATTCAACATCCGTCACTGCTTTTTAGAAGTATAAGCCGGTGTAATGCTGCATTTGGAATCCCATCATGTTTACGCTAATCACGAGATAGGAAACGATGAAAAACGGTAAGAGAGTGTTCGGAAAAAAACTGGGGAGTTTATGGTTTTATAATAAAACGTATGTGATAAACAAATTCCGTCAGATTCAAAAATGCATATGTCCTAAACAGTAACACGTTCCATCTCCAAATAAATATGTCCAGACATGATTAAAACTGATTTTGTTTATGTCAATGTGTTGCACTGACGCCACCATATTTAGTTGTACAGTCAAGCAAGCAAAGTAGTTGCCGAGAAAAATTCTCCAGTTTATGAGTAGTAAACACGACTTCCGAGAGGTTGCGGATGCGTTTATCTCGTGATTACCGTAATTACAAGCGGTTCCGAATGCATTATTAGACAAAGAGGGGACTCGCGCCCACGGGCGATCCCTCCAATCGCAAACCTCGTCATTGACTATCGTTCAAACAGAAGAGCAAATCTCGGAGATGCTTACAATATTTCCTCATTTTTTTCCACTGAGACTCTTTGTTGGGTTCGAATGTGCGAAAATCGGATATTGAATATCGGTCCAACTTATGCAAATACCGAATATCCGCGATTTGAGTGATATTCGATATCGGTCCAACTTCAGTCCCGTTCCAAATATTATACGTTAATAATAATAGAGACATGGACCATATAGGGTGAAAAAAAAAAACTGGGAAAATGTCAGATAAGTAAAATTTTTATGGAAATGACCGTGAAAAGTAACAAATTTAACCGAAGCCCGCACTAATAGCAATTCAAGCGCCTTTGCCGACATCCAGATAGGAAAACATACCATAAATGACAAAATATTCTAATAACAGGTTTAGGGTCTATACCAGACTCAGTAATTAAATGTAACTCAATATTAAAGAAGAACTTTTAAACACGATGATCTAAAGAATCTCCTTTTATATGGCTTTGAAATAAATGTTGAAGGAGGTAGATCGGACGGTGACTCGAGTGGCTTGGACTCCGACTTGCACTCGGTCTTGAATAGTGTGAACTCAACTACAACAATGATTTCGCACAGAAATATAGAATGATGGTCCAGATTACATAGTGAAGATAATAATATCTTAATTCTATATGATTATTATATTGACAGTGATTTGCTTGAGAAGTCTGTACCGTGACCGCTTTGTTTCTGTTTTACCTGCAGTTGGCTGGTTGACCATGGGATGGTACTGGGCCAGTGACGCGGTCATCTGTAACTGTGATAGTTGTGCTCTCTGATACCCCTGGAGTATACAACATTTAACAGGGGGATAAAATTTCAACAATATTACACGAGTTGACCTAATAAACCATCCATGAACACACTCATCAAATAACTTATTTATTCTCAAACAAGCTTTAGAACTGTAATGGCTTCTTCGTCAGGTGGTAAGTTTGAATGGTTGCGAGGTGTTACTAGGATTTTACCAAGAACTCCCTAGATGATAAGTTAGATGTTTCAACATCGAACTTCTAAAATTTGTGCCAACCTGACTAATATAGCGCTAAAATTATATTCTTTCACATAGCTCGCAGAATAAAGGTCACAGTAACATTATTTCAGTTAAGTGGGAATGGTTATGTGGTGTAATTATATACGGGAGAGTAAAAATAAAAAGTCTATAATGCAAGAAACAGTGTACTTACATTCCGATTGGATAATAAAGAAATATATCAACCATGCATTATTTTATTTTATTATTATAATTATAAAAAAAATTATTATTGTTTTATTTATTATTATATAATAATTATATTTATAATATTATATTTATAGTATTTATTACACTGTCCGATCAAATTTAGTTAAAATAATAATAACACTATTTTAAAAGTTCCATTAATGTTTATGCCAGTTTACCTGCATCGTTGGCATGCCCGTCTGTAACACAACCCCCTGTTGTGGCATGTATGGTGCGTTCTCGTTACTCGTGAACATCGGTGTCTGCATTTGGGGCTGGAACATCTTACTCGGGGCTGGGCTCCCTGCAATGTTCATTGTTGGTTGTCTTTGTGGAATGGGCTGTGTTTGCACATTTGGTCTTGTAAACGTCTGAATCTGAACAATAAAGACAATTTAAGATATCTCCAGATAATTTTGAGGGTATCAAAAATAGAGAAAAAAATGCGTAAACATTATTAGGAGGTGGCATATCTAGTCTTTAGGAACTGATGAAAAACCCCATGATCAATGGAAAGAATCATGGCAATCAAAGAATACGTTCTACAGATATTGGAGCATTTGTGTCGAAATTGTCACCATTGGGGGGGGGGGGGGGAGCTTAGCTCAGCAGATATGGGTCGCAGTGACCTAATTTCCAAAGAGATAATTTATAGACCTCCATTGATATTCTTTTAGAAGTTTCTAGGTCCAGCGTTTATGATTTGTGCCCTGTTAACAGACGATTGGACGGCCATACGACGGACAATGTGTTCGCTACAACTCAGAATACTTTCAGTCAGCTGAGACAAAAATCACAAGTAATAAACAAATTTATGTGACCAGACTTTCAAAAAAGGAGGTAATTTAGCAGCACGAGATATTTCTCCTAGCAACAAATCCTGATTATGAGATAATATTGATAGATGGTACGTGTCTCAGATACAAACATTTAAAAGTTTTCCAACTTACCGGGGGTCCGGTAGGTCTAGGTGCTTCCTGCGGTGTCTGGTACATGCTGGCACCAAGAATTAGGGGCCTATTTCTGGAAATTATACGGACTGTGTTACTGAACGCTCTCTCTCTCTCTCTCTCTGACACACACACACACACACACAAAACAACACCTTTTATGTGCTCTTTTCACTCTCTTTATGACCTGATTCTGATCTCGTTTGCATTCTGTACGTGCTTTTTCTTCCTCTCGCTATAACCTGTTCGTACGCCCCCCCCCCCCCCGGTTCTCTCTTACCCTCTGTCTCTCTCTCACTCTCTCATACGCATTAAATAATATATGTACTTATACATTATAGCTAGCTGTCTTCAATATATCTATTCAAAGAAATACAGGCCTAAACATGTATCTAAGTAAAGGCAATATTCATTTTTTTATGCTCAAGTTCTTTATTGTTGCCATGGGAAATAGTCTTTCAACAAGAATTAATAATAAAAATTATATATTCTCACAATGGGGTTCCTTTGAACAAGGTTATTGTTATTTACGTTAACTCCTGCCTTTGCTTATCAGTACCATCTTGTGTTCAGTGAAACACATAACGTTTGAGTAAGGAATTAAAACTGGATAATTCCTTTGTTCATTATTATACATTTGAGTGGATCGCTAAAAGGAATACATAAAGCTTCATTAAGTTGCATTGAAATATGATTAAAGTTAACATTTAATCGAAAAGATAGATATCTTAAACTTCTAAATTGTTCAAAGTTTGAATACTAGATGGCGCTGATAAGCAAGTGCGGGAGTTACCTTAAGTAACAATAATCTTCTTCAAAGGTACCCTATTAGCACATGTTTAGGAAGTTAAGATACTACGAAATGCCTGTATATTTAGACATTTGCGGTAATGAAATAACACAGAATGAAAGTGGAGACGTGATAATGATATACATTTACCGGTACACCGGGTAATTCGTTCTGTATTATGTGTTACCTTCTCACTGCAGGCCCTTCTCACACTGAACCTGAATCATGCCGTACGTAGCAACTTCTCCGGGTAAAGTAAAGCCTCCCCCATGGTTCACTCTCGGCAAACTTCCCAGAAAGGTAATGGCGTCAGCATTTTGCAGAATTCCAAACCATGCTTTGTAATGCTACACAGGCGCAGCTCAGTGTATGTTGACATGCGCCTCGTGATCGGGCTCAATGTACAGCAGTAAAAAACTCGGTGCATGTGTACCGTAGTAAATGCCGGCGTGTTTACTGTTAACAGCACGCTGGTCCACTTAGCCTTGATAAGCTCAGGACATCGTACATTCTGATATATACTGGTAATGTTATGTGGTATATTACGTCCTATTAGAAATCAAGCTATAGTTTTTTGCAAAACATGTCCTAGCTTAGAGAGTAGGACTAAGTAAACAGTCTAAACAATCATACACCGATTGATATGAATTCAAGACTGATAAAATGATAAACTCGAAGTAGGCCTATAGTGTCTGCACTGTCATACTCTTAAGGTGTTTTCTTGTGTGCGTGTTTATTTAGGGGGGGGGGGAGACTGTTTTGACTGTAGGCATGCTCAGTAAAAAAATAAAAAGTTTTAATATATATATATCATTGGCAGCGAAACCAATTTTTTATTGGGGGGGGGGGGAGCAATAGTAGACCAGTATATACATATATATGTGAAATATATATATATATATATATATATATATATATATATATATATATGTGGGCCGTAGCCTGACCCTTTTGGGCGGGGGGGGGGGGGGGAGGAGGGGGGAGTAAGAAGAAACAAGTTCAAGGGGGAAATCCCGTTGCCCCCTCCTACGGTGTCGAAAATTTTGAAAAACTTTATGTATACTAGGTCTACTGCATTCTGGAGCACTTTTTCTGTCATTTATTGGTCAATGCTTAATTAGTGAAACAGTACCTCATTGTTAAGAGATTGTTATTTGTCTGGCAATAGATGCATTTTCGTACAGAATATCAACTTTGCAATATTTTTTTTTGCACCTAAATCCTGGAAGCTGTGGCCCTGTTTATACGGTACACCCATCATTTTGTTCGGGGGGCTCAGCATCAGGGTCATCAGCATCCTACAAGTCGGGGGGGGGGGGGGGTCTTGAGCATACAGGCCTAAATTTATATATTAGGGATCCTAGAAATTCAAAAACCCAACGATTTTCTCAGAATTTTCCTTGACAAATTATCGAATATACAAAATCATCATTTCAACCTATTTCCACACTAAAACACCTTAGCTTAAAAAATCTCTATGGCGGAGGAGTATGCGCTCTTATTAAAACCCTCATCATCTCCTTGACAGGTTCTCTGGTAGATGGTATTCATCCAGGTAAACCAGACAACATAATTCAGATAAGCAAACTTCTAAAGGTACATTTCTTGAAATAACCTTGGAGAAGCAAGACGGGAAGCGGGCTTTAAAATATATTTTCCACAAGTTATCGATGATAAGAAATTCAATGCTAAATCAAGATAAACGTGTCCATCATGTTAGCCGGCTTTTGTGACTCAGTGGTAGAGAACAGGACTGGAGGATCCGGGAGCTCTTGTGTTTGAATCTTAGCCGATTCGGTGAGAATTTCAAAACGGTTCGTCCCAACCCAGAGCAAGCGCTCTGCAGGCATGATGGGAAGGTAGCATGGACCATGGTTCCCATGATGCTATGCGCGTCCGTGAGCGTAGCGCAAGGCAGGCTGGGAACCATGCTAAATCGGAAGGTCGTGCAAACTATACCACCCTAGATAAAATGTTTTTTTTTTGGTAAACATTACTGTGTTTGCAAACACATTGTTGACAAGCATGCATCCTTAACGGAGGCTTTATAAGATTTTTTTCTAACCAATAGTACCCTTAGATCATTAATATATACACAAAGGAAGCGAGAAATCACATTAATTCTTTTTTTCAAAAGTAGGTCAATGGGTAGCTTAAATAATTGTCATATATCGAAATGGGCACCTTTAAATTACTGCCTAGTGGACCTATGTATCAGAGTAACTCAAGCTTATATAGCTGCGAAGTCAGCTGATCCTATAGACTCTAGATGATGCGGTTCAAATAGTAGACTGTAATATTCATCTTACAGGATCTGTCACTGCCACATCTTAAAACAGTTATGAAACCTATTGGTAAAAACGCAAACTAAAAGGGAGCACCCATCCTAATACTAGTTACTTCAGTTGCAGCTTCAAGGAGGAGGGGGGGCACACACACTATCAGGGGCGTCAAATTATACAAAATTTTAATATTTTTAAAATAAATTATAAATATATCGTTACAGGTGTCTGTTTTATTGTGCGCAGGAGTGTTACATGTGTCTGTTTACATTCTGATTCGTGTTGGGCAGGCCCTTGTTTATTGTGCACAGGAGTGTTACATGTGTCTGTTAGGCAGGCATAGTTCGTTGCTATGGGAGACCTGCGAAATTGGGCTGGCTCGCGTGTGGGGTTTGAAGTGTAGAAACACAACTTTCTTTTTTCTAGATGTTTCAGGTCTGTTCCTGAAATGTGTTTATTGTTCTTTGGAGTTTTCCATTTCTAGTATTCTCGGATGAGGGGCTGTGTTAAGAGCCGGTGGAGATAAAGAGAAAAAATCCAGCGGACACGGAAGAGTGTGAGTTAGTTATGGGACCTTTCCGATGATTGCAGAAATTATAGATATTCTTCGGACTGGATAACAGAATTTATAGAGTCTTCAGTATCCTTTGGGATTATTACCAGAACTTCACTTTTGGATTACAACAAATTGATTTCGGGATTGAACCGGCCTATTATCTGAGAAGATTTGCATGAACTGTTCATCTGGAAAATTTATGTTAAAGGATTCTTGTAGAGCTGTGACAGTGGTGGTATCCAGATATCAGAGCCTAGCATCAGGATACTCTGATACTGTACATTTTATTTGTTTTACTGTGTAATTGTATTGATTTAGTGTATTGTTATGTTAGGATTGTTTTATGAATAAATTATGATTGTTTGTTATAAAAAAAACACTGACTTCTTTATTCATTCCCCAATTCATTTCAAGCTGCCTAGTGTTACAGAATATGACTTTTTTCTCCGTAACAAAATTTATGCTCGTCACAATGTTATAAGGTTCCGTATCAATATGTGTGTGTGTGCCTGTAATTCCTCCTACCTTTGAAGATAAATCCTATGATTTCATCGTTTAGCCAAGAACAAAATATCAGGTTTCCGGGGACATTCAAGAAAAGGGAAAGACCAACAAGTGCCGGAAACGATAAAACCAGTATCACCCACCACAAACTATGCCTTTTCATCAAAACAGCCAGAGAAATATCTACCTGGTCTCAGCCAATAGTTACACTTCTTATTCCTGAATAACCGGGTGCTAACCAAAATATGCAAATCAAGTTAAGACCAAGTCACCATGACGACTCGCAGACCTAAAAACAAACAGTGTTACACCTAGAAATATACTTTAAAGTGACGTGCGTCACCACGGCATTCATCTGGACCAACCAAAAACTCATCGAATTGGTATTTTTCTGGCTTGCCTTGAAACTTGTTATTTTTCATCATCAGGTAATCGTTGACGAGGGTGCTTGCAGAAGCAGACCATCCCTTTCGATATTTCGATATTCTCATCTGCTTCAGCCGATCGAAACTTTATCATATTGTCTCATTGCTCCGATGTTCCACGGTTTAAGAGCTAACAACATGAATAACTGACTTTGACACCCGGTGTACCGTGTGCCCTATCGTTAAGAACTTAGTTGCGAAATGTAAAATTATTGTGTGATACTATACTGCAAAGTCTTCCAATATCAACCAAAGATGGTGGAAATAAAGTCATTTTAAAGCTTAAAGAAAAAAAAACTGTGTCAGAAAAACAATGTAATATACTTCAAGCGGAAGTACGATGTTCAGACAATGAACTATAATCACAAAATAATGGTAAATTTCATTTTTAATCAGCGTAAATGCATACAGCACAACATTGCGGTCAATCAATTCAAACATATGAAGCTTTAAATTTCTTCGCTGTGCGTGTTTAAAAATGTACTTGAATGAACAATAAGTCACTTTATAGCTTCTTTTACTAAATGTAATAAAACAATAAAGATTTAGTGTCATTCTCAATATATTATATATGTTCTCAACACTTAAAGATCTTCCTTCATGTGTCAGTGTTAAATATCTCTGACATTCGACCTCTTCAAAATGTTCGTTTTTATAACATACTGCATATGAAATGACGTAATATGCTGTTATGCTTTAAAGATGCTTACGTAATAGGCATTTACAGGAAAGTATGAAATAGCACATTAATTACTAATACAGATCAATCATAAAATGCAGCAACAATTGACAGTCATTACAAGATTACGGGAAATCTTGTGCCAGTGATATATACCAAATATGAAACTGATGCTAAGTACCGGGTTTACGTGTGAGCTGAATTGGCTGATGCCCAAGGTGCCATGTTCTACAAGGGCATGATAACATTTTAAAAACTTTACTATAATTCAATTATTTATCTACCGGTATATACTTATGAGGAGTAAGTGTGCAAAAATAATGTGTAAGGGGACCCCTTTTCCATAGGCGGAAACGCACTTTTATAATCATTAAAGTGTACATGAATTTCAGCAATTAAATTTGATATGTCGCCATGATAAAAGATACGTCATCAAGAAGATGTCCACAAAAAGATTCACCGCGCATGTCTAAAACCAACAACACCTTCAGGGGACTCCTTTGATTTTACTAAAAGGACCAAGTTGCTTATTAACGTTTAACGGTATACCTGCACAGCAACCAGTTTAAAGCAGGTCCTGAAAAAATCACAAAATGTTCTTCGTTAATGATTAAAACTTGCAAATAAATTACATATCTTTGTGATCAAAATGCAGTTCTAGTGAATAAGCAAAAAAAATCTTCACCGAGTAGATGTTAACCCAGCAATACAACTGCCAAACCAGTGTGAAAATAAAGTGTGCCCATGCATAGTTTTAGATAATGGCAAAATATTATTAAAGCTAACCAAATAATCACTACAGCATGTAAACCTGCAAGCTGTATCCTAAGCTATATACATATGCTACACTATCCAGTTTGAAATGAGAACTAATTCTTTTGTGGGCATCAACTCTCCTCTTCATCAGCTTCTCTTAGCCATGTGAAAAACTGCACAACAGACTGCTGGGCCAGTGCTTTTCCAGCCTGCTCAGCAGGCTCTTGGCTGGCCTCCCACTGGTGGAAGGCATCTTCAGAAATCACATCCTCATCATAAAGGATATCGAAAAACTGACGTAACAAACCTAAAAAACAGGATATTACCTGCTACATTTCAAAAGACAGGACCAACGGAATGTAAAATGCACATATAAATATACGTAAATGCAATACATTTTCAGCGCAGGTTTAGGAATAACCAATTTAATCTTTAAGATTATACTTCAGGATAAAAAGCTTAAGAACACAGTGCGAAGCTTAACAATAAACACGAGGTAACTATGGATTTTTAGAGCAGACTAGGACGCGAACCCACAAACTTGCTGTCACGCCACCACGCTCCAAAAGTACGCTTTTGAAACTACTGGTATTTACCTGGCGGGTGCTTCAATTTATGTACCAATCCTTGAAGAGCGTAGAGGGCCTGTACTTCCAGCTCAGCCTTACGACCTAAGTAATTATGTAACAGCACAGATCTCTGCTGGATTTGAGCTTCTTCTATTTTACAGTTCCTACCACCACCTCTGCCTGAAAGCACATTTTAAAGTTCCCGGTATTTTACCTCAATAATTAATTAAGTAAACTGGACACTAGAAAGGGTACATCAGTTATCTACATAGATTTCTTTTATTAAATATGAATCTAATACTACATAACTAAGGGGACCTATTTACAATTACTCGGATGAAGAAACAAGATGGTCTGTAGAGTCAATTTGAATGGCTCTTTGAAATGCAAGCACTCACATTTTATTGCACTGTTACAAACGGAGGTCATCAGGGCTCTGATAAATGCTGGTTCCTTGATTTGAGAATTTGGGACATTTCCCTGCAAAGAAAGAGAATTTCACCTGTCAATATCCTTTTCACTTGTGCTAGCATATAAAAGAACAGATTAAATGATTGACACCATTGACTAGTTCGACAACTCATTTTATAATGGGTTCAGCTAGACTGAATATTTCGTCTGTAAGACACTAAGGTATTTCTGCTGAAAGATTCCATACTATTTTTGTCATTAGATGATACACCATTACTGCTGTCAGATACAATACTAATTGTGTTGTCAGATACTATCTCTGTTGCTAAATACTATACTATTGCTGTTGTAATATACTATGCTATTAATGCTGTCAGATACTATGGGATGATCCAAGATGTCAGCTGTGCGTCCTTTCCCCTTCTTTGTGCTGTATTCCATGTCTGTCTGATTCTTGGTATTACTCTAAGTAGGACCGAAATATATTCATGTAGGGTTCCAACATAAATTAGTGTAGTCGTAAATGATCAACGGAGAGAAGTTCATGCCTTTAGATTTAAGAAAAGGGTGCTATGATGGCGATAATTTATAATTTGCACGATTCATCCAAAGAAACTGTTTAATTGTTGCTATTATAACTTGAAGTGTTATTTGATCCTGATAATCTATTATAACTGAAGTCAGTAAATGTGTGTCTGAGGTAGTCTCGCATCAGTCATAATTAGTTTGTAGATGAGGTGTTTAAATAATCGTCCCATAATATGAATAAAAAACAAACAAACGCACTGCAATCCAGCTGAAAATCATTTCGTTTTGAAACCCTCCTTGTACGAGCAGCCTGTCGAGGTGTGTGGAAATCCTCTCCATGGACATACCCGTTTTGGAATCAGGTGAGCGCATCTCCTGACAAGGTTTTAATTCTGATTTCTGACGGACAAACGTTAGATACAACATGTGAGTGTCCAGTGACATATTACCTGAGTAAATTTGAGTATACAGTCAACTTACGTACACGACGCAAACGTCTCAAAAGAAACATATTAAGAAACGTGTTTATCGCATTTTTGTATGAAATCTATCATCAGTTTCTTGAAAAATCTTATGTGGTTCAGGTGTAAAATAATTTTAGAGGATTTTGTGTTACATAATACAACTATATCTTAAACAGAAAATTGTAATATGAAACGTTTGTATGATTATGAGTATGCCTAACAGACACTAACATACTCAAATATAAACCATCTTTCAACAGAACTGCATGTAGCAGATTGGCTTTACTACCTAATTGGCGCAGTGGCGAAAACTGAAAGAGGCTATATGTAAGTATATACTGCAACCGTGAGCATAATAAGCTGGAATGGTTTCATTTTATAAATTACTTTGGCCATTTTGTTAATTGATATTTTTGTTGTTGTTGCTAAAACAATGATGAATCCAGTTCACGGGGAAAATACCATTAACTTCTCATTTTCTTATTTGACGAAAGAACACGTTGAATTTGAATTTTAATGTTGGTTCGGCCAATTTTATATCATCGGGACAAAAATTATAGATATGTTCTGAAATGCCTTTTGTTATGTTATTGGGATTAAATGACCACATAAATTTAAAATATGGTAATTTCTTTTATTTTTCATTGAGTTCCATTGAGTTTCATTGAGGCCTCAGGCCTAATTTTAAAGGCCTTTGTAGGATCATAACCAGAGAGCGACCCATGAACCCTTATTTCTAATCCACGTCAAAATGTAAAGGTCTATCAACAGTCTACGTATGGTACTGTAACAACCCATCTTATCCGAACACCCCTCTAGGAGAAGTATCATTCAGGTCAAAGGGACTTCTCATATACAACAAATTAAAAATTACATTATTTTACCGTGGGAAATATTTTCTGCTTCTCTTCTTCTCTTAGCCACTTGTAAAACTTGTCAACTGATTCCTGGGCTTGCTTCTTCCCTGCTGCTTTGAAAGAATTATGGTCCGCCTCCCAGGTATAAAAACATTCTTCAGATATTACCCATTCATCATAAAGGACGTCGAAAAATTGTTGAAGCAGTCCTGAAATTCCCAAATGAAGCAATTATGGATGGATTATTTTAATACAAAACTTTAGAGAGTGTGTAATGTGTATTAGCCCAGAAAGAAAGGCATTACGTGCGTGTATGATACACCCAAGGCCATGTATTGTACCGAGCTCGAGTAAGGCTACATACGGTAAGAATGTTATTCCTCTACCAACAATGGGATACAAATCGAATGAAGTCAGCGGGCGCGGGGTCCGTGCTGTAGAATGTACCTTAGCAATGAATGCACGGAGCATGTGTAGACCTCAGCGCAAAACTAGGATACTGATGCAGAATGCCGTCAGAGGCCCGCTTATTACTGGCAGTGCTATGGTAATCATACAAAACTCCACCAGCTGACAATACACTCCTCCCATGGGGTGCCTAATACCACTTATATCCTAGCTGAGTAACATGTTTATGAATCGATTATGCCGGTACTGCCTATGTGATATACAAAGTAAAAGTGATCCTGCATTATCATCAACCTTTCAGAGGGACCCTCTAAGTTTGTCTACTTAAAATTGGTATAAAGTCATTAAAACATGATAAATACAGTTTAAAAGTAAAAATAATTCATAGGTCTTCTTAGGTTTAAAGCTCACAGGGATATATCGCCATAATTTATTTCGATTTTATATAGCTTTTAATCTTTGGTCGTGTCAGGTGAGACGTACACCTATATTGATTAAATTAATGTCATCAGCTGTTAAACCTCATCTCTTGACTAATTATATATGAGACCAAGTACCTTCCGGGTGACCAAGCCTCTGCATGAGTGCCTGCAGGGCAACCAGAGCTTGAAGCTCCAGGTCGGCCTTGGTCAGGAATCTCCGTAACAATTTAACCCGTCTCACGATTTTATCTTCTATCAGTTCCCATGTCAATGTGTCATCATTACCTGTATAATATCATTCAAGCAGCAAAGGAAGGTGCATGATTTATGTTTTATTTGGCCTCTTAAAAAATAGGTCATACATCTACATAGAACTAATTTAAATTAAATTAAATTAATAAAATTACATTCAGAGCGTACATTGAGAACGTGCAACTATGACGACAACATGTTGGCAATAATGGAATTGTGATATAGTTTGAAAAATCCCTGCGTCTTTACTGATCTCTTCATAGAGGAAAAGATAATAGTTAGAAAATTTGACATGATATCTAATTCGTCTTTTAGTTTATATTTATTTATGAGTTTTGTGTAAAGAATTCTAGATGTTAAAGAAGCACCCTGGAACCACTACTATTTCGCCGGCGCATTTATACTTATATACATTTAAAATTTACAAAATGCCTTTGCAAATGTTGAAAGGACAATGCATTATTGTACACTATCACAGGGAGAGTATGAACCATGTCATTCTATTTACATAATATTTTAGTTACATTATCTTTGTGTACTCTGAATAAATTGATGTATGTACTTACGTTCTTTTAGTGCAGATATACAGACTGTCGTCATTAACGTCCTAATAAAGTCGGGATTGACTTGAGCAGAGCTGGGTACGTTAGTCTGAATGAAAAAGAAAACATACATTTAAAGTCATTGTCACAAAAGATAATGGTTCTAAATGTGGATCCTAAATTTGTGTGTAAGTGTACTCCAGAAAATTATCGTGGAACATTCATTAAGACAAATGAATCATGGGTCATGCGCTCTGCGACCAGCATAATATTATAGCCTAACATTAACAACAGGAATGTTATCATCTGAAAACCAAATTGAGATCAACTTCAGATGTGATCTTGACCTTTTACACCAAAGTCCACAGGGTCGTTCCGTACGTGATCAAACATATATTGCCTGAATCATATTAATCACTGCAAGGTTGGTCATGATTGGTATAAACATGTCATACACCAAGGAATAAGATATCTGAAGAAGTTGTTAGGCCAATTATGCCCTTATTTTGCATGCAAATTGGGAAAAATGTGAAAACTATAATGCTTTTTTATGGTAAATTATGTAGATAGCTAAATAATTATATAATAAACACATCAGGGCTCATTACACTACATGATATCACAGCTGAGAAACTGAAACCATCGATGTAATTTGTTAGTCACAAAATTAGAGGAAACAAATCAAGGATATTCAGAAAAAAGGTGGCGCCACCAAATTCATTATTTGGGAAAACGGGTCATGATAAAGAAATATAGGTTTCACAACACCAGAGGAAACCACAGCTGAGAAACTGACATGACTGCTTTCATTTGGCAATAGAATTTTTAAAAAGAATCATAAAATTAGAATAAATACGGATGGTGTCACAAGTCTTAAGCAGCTGGTGAAACCGTGCATGATGAATACGTTATGCAAAGATAATGGCATTCCATGCTTTAACTATCAAGATACTACAGACTTTTATCAGATTTTGTTCTGTGGTGCAGACGCTCTGTGACCTTATGTCAGGTTTCCAAGGAGATTTGTATTGACTTCTCAGGATATTCAGAAGTTTAGTTTCTGGGTAAAGCGGTTACGATTTGTGCAGTGTTAACGGAAAGACGGGCGGACGTAGGACAAGCAAAGGATGATCGCTATAGCTCAGCATGAAAGTCATCTGAGCTAAAATTTGTGGGATTTTTTTTAGGTTGGATTTGCCTCTTCCATTTTTCATGGATCAATTTGCTTTTGACGGCTTATGGATCAGGTACTAGGTAATAGAGCAATTTGTGCTATTTCCAGGATCTCTAAAAATGTTAATGTATTGGAATTCGATTATATGTACCTTATCAAGAACTGGAGCAAATTTATACAAGACAAGCTATTAAGATTCCACGGATGGTTTTCCATTATTAAAGAAAATATAGAAATATTGGTCCTCACTCCAGATTGTTTGCTTTCGGAGTCTGTAGAACGATCATGTTTTTGTGTTTAGCATTAAATAACATTTTGTATTTTATTTCATTCCTATTCATTTCATTGTATCATACATGCAGCTTTTAACATGTCCCATTGAATATAACTACATATAAAAAGAAAGCAAAACAATAGAAGCAACAAAAATATATTATTCCCCAGACATTCATGCTTACTGTTGCCCAGTGTAGCATAAATAGGATTTCAGTACGAAGTCTGGCTATTGCACACATTAGCATCCCCCCCCCCTTGATATTGTAGTCTGTATATGTACGAACTTTATTTCAAGGATTCACCTAAATTCACGGATGCCGTGTTTACACTGGTCGTACTGGTAAGAATACCTGAAGTATGCCAAAATCAGGGTCTATCACCCCCAGCTAATGTATCTTTAAATAATATGGCTTGGTCTAAATAACAAACGTACAAAGACCCAGTCCAATATTTCCTCATTGTCCTTGTTCTGTTCCACGATCAAGTGGTGGAAAACCAGGGAGATGTCAGTTCCAGAGAACGTGGTCGATATTGCAAGAGTGGGAGGGGCCACATATCCAGGCTTCTTTTGTTTCACCTGGAATTCAATAACAGTGAACAAATCAAACATTTCTTTCTTGAAATGCAGGTATCATGGAAATCATATCAATAAGGGTATCATGTAATCCAAGTGTTTTGTTGTTCATTAAATCATATACATAACAGGGCAAATGATTGGTAACGGCAAATTCAGGAGAAGTTGAAGTTAGAAGAAACATGGTTTCATGGAAGCTGATCCAAACACACCATTCGTGAAAGAGTGCATTACTGCAACTGAAATTGACACTAACGGCTCACTCAACATGCTGGTCTATACAAAATGCTCTGATGGTGCTGGAACTGTATGTCGTTATAACAAAAGGTGAGGTTTAGCCTCGTCAACTTTAGCGAGGATATGCGTAAATTAATATCCACGTGCCCACGCAGCCCACTCTCAGGACAGGACAGTCACCGCTATAGAAGTTAACAGTTGTGTACATGCAAACCAGCACTAGGAGATAATTACCTCAGTAGGCTTAATAGGAATAGGACAACGCCCGACGTAGCAAAACTATTGCTTATAGAAAAAGGACAGGGGAGCAGTAAGGGGATTCCGGGAGAGCAAGGCATGACTTAAACTAACGTCCCTGGTGACAACAGGCAATTTATAGCAAGAGGTGCTCACAAAACGCGTTCTTTTCTCTTGCAGAGGAATTTGATGAATGGATAAATACTCGTGCTGAGCAGATGCAAGATCCAAAAAGAAAATATAAGCAAGACTGAGTAAAAACAGTTTGAGGCAGAGATTTTTCATTATTTTGTCAAGATATGAGAGGAATGTGAATTAATTCGTTTCCTGGCCCATAATAAGGTGCATAAGTTTTGTGGATGCACCTTAAATTCTTTTTATTTATTACGTCCAAAGCGATTTAACATTATCACAGCCGTGATCTTAAAGAAATATGTCAAGGTCATCCATGTTCGAACATGACCTTTCTCTCAATAAGATGCATCAATGCTGCAAGTTTGGTGACTATTTCTCTTTTGCGTTATTGCGTTAACATCATTTTAGCATTATCGCACCTTTGACCTTGAAAATGCGTCAGGGTCATCCATGATTTAACTAGACCTAGCCCTTGATAAGTTCCATCAGTGCTGCCAGTTTGGTGACTGTATCTCAATATTTTAGTTATTGCGTTACCATATATGTGTCGGGCGGACGGACAGGCGGACAGACGGAAAGATGGACGGACGGAAAGACAGACGGACGCTCACCATTCCTTTCTCCCCGGTCGACGGCGCCTTCGGCGACGGCGGAGCACAAAAACATACTTAGAAATAACAAAAAAAGGGATAACAGAAAGGTAAGAATGTATTTTTCGAAATAATTCAATTTACTTTATTTACTCTACCTTCTGACTACGTGTTTGTAAAATGTATAGAAATTGATATGTGATAAATACAATTATGTATTCGACTTCATTTACCTTCAGGTCATTAACATGGAGGTATTCATCTAACAGTGAATTTGATTTCTGTTCCATCTCTGCTGGTGACAGTTCTTTAGCTGCTGAAAATGCTGGTTTCTCAGGAGGCATTTCTCGGTTACGTCTACTTTCTCTGCTCTGGTTTCTAGATCCAGATGGAGTTTGCCGAAGTAAGCTCTGAAGACTTCTGTTTATAGAAGTAAACTGTTTGTTATCATCAAGTCTTGACCTGCTATAAACTGTAAAACAATTTGCAATGCATGTAAATACGGGATGTGAAAAAAGCAAAATTACTGGACAGTTAAAATAATATACATTTTCTTTTTATATTTCAACTTTTTTCTAATTTAGTATCAGCACTTGTAATGTATTCTATGACAGATTCAGACTTTAACATTCTGGCAGAAACAAATAATTTTGCTTTCTTGTACTGACCTCTAATAAAATTCATCTGAGATATACAACCAGTATATTTTTTTTCTTTTATGTCGAACCTGAACAACCTGCAAAAAGAGCTATCACTTTCCCATGAAATTACCACCAAATAATTAAATAAACAAATGTTCATGGCACATTAAATATCATTAATAATCAAATCTTAACAAAAGTAACTTGTGTGTCAAGAGACCCATGCATTATTTCAGTGTTCTCAGTGTAAGGTGCATTTTCTCTGTTCCTGTGTAACAGATGTGGTAATGAAAAAGTGTACCAAAATAAACATTTTCCAAAAGCTGATCGCTATCACCAATCTTTGAAACACTGAAAAGTTGGTTTGTTCCGACTGGTTATTTATGGATGCCTTTTACCACACGGAAGATTAAACAGGAAAATGTGCAACGCCTGTGAACAACTCTGAAGTGGAAAGATGTATAATAAATAAATTGAAACACCAATACTTACTTGGCTGCTTTGAGTGCTGCTTCTCTGTCATGTTTTTGCAAGGCCCGTGCCACGTGGCGCGCTCTTTGGTCAGACATGGAGCGACCTCTAACCCTCTGGCCACGTCCCATACCTTGGCCGGCACCTCTGTTACCGCTGTAACTGTCACCTCCCTGTCCACTGAGTACTTGGTATCTGTCAAATTTACATAATTAAAATCACTATTGAAAATCAGGATCTGTGTCATTCTACATAATTAAATTATGGGATATCGCTAATACAGATACTCTTTTGTGTGGAGGCAGTAAATGATTGCCTGCTTGCCAGCATACAACCAGTGCCTACTAGCGTCAAGCCTGACCACCCCATTCATTCAACACAGCAGTGTGGGCACTGGACAAAGTGTTCCTTTAATTGCCGATCATCCTGGTACTTATTATTTATCATATTTATTATGCTGTTTTAAGACATATAACACAAACACGAAAAGACATCACAAATTGCTGCATACAGCACAGTTTGCATTAGAATTTGATCGTGAACAATTGCCATGTAGGATGATATAAGGGAAACCTAAACAGGTTTTTCAGTCATTGATAAACGTCAAATTGTGCATGTTTCCTTAAATTTGTCGAACATTGACGTACTAAAACAAATGTAACCTCGCATTTATTCAATGATTATATTAATTAGAGTCCAGAGAGTATACAGTCCATGAAGTGGGGATTGTCAGTTTTGTCCGTGCACATGAGTGTCCCGCTAAATCATGCTTGCCTGCAAAACGGGCTTCCTGCTGTGCCAGCCAGTCTTTTTTCTTCTCCATCTACACAAGAAGCTGCATAAATGATATCTCGTATTTATACTTTTAAGCTTTTTCCAAAACAGTAAAGCACAGCCCCCCCCCCCCCCCCCCCGGCATGGGACTCTGACCTAATTTGGTTTTAAGACAATCATTTCCTGGAGAAAAAAGGAGTTTGCGATTGTCTGACACGATCACCTTCTGGCCCCCCGTATAATGTCTTTTTATAACTGCAAGGCTTAGTTCACCATGTTCTCAACACTTGTATTTAGCAGAGTTCCATATGAAATAATATTCTTCTACTTAATGAACACCTTTAATATCTGTGATACCTTTTTGACGGCGTTGGTGGATGATCACTCTCCTGTGATGAAGGCCGGAATCCTCCTGCTGAGCTACCCTTACCCCAGGCTCCCATGAATCCTCCGCCTGCCTTGGGAGGTCCTAGTTGAATGTTGTTCTCAACCACTTGAACAGGCTATAGAAAAGAACACAATTTTGGGTATTTTTATTTAATCATCCTTAATTACAGTTAGACTTCATTCATCCAAACATTAACAATCCGAAATTCAATTTTCACAAATTTAAAACATTTGATTGAATTTAAGATAAAATTTTCCAAGTTTTTTCTTAAATAAAATTTACCAAAAAATATGTGAAGAAAATATGTCTTGGTAAATACAATAATTTAATCTAAACTGTAATATTTCCTTTTATTTATGCTAAATAGCAGTTGCCTTGAAAGAATTCGTAATGTTGTTTTAACACTGTCAAGATTTACTTTGGTAAGTTTCATCTTGCGTGGATATATAGATTGTGGACGAGCTTTTCCAACAGCGTGCCAACCGTCCTCTCCTTGTGGTGGCAGGTGACCCTGGAACCGCGGACCTGATATAGAGAAAGCACTAACTGCATTACAAAGTGCAATACAACAAAATATAGGAACTGTAATATGACAAAAAATAAAACCCAACTTAGTGTGAATACAAGTCAGAACTCCATACACCAACCAAGCCCAAATGTTCAAATGTTCAGATGCTTTCTGGTCAAGTCTCGGTATCATCATCCGGACAAGGTGGAGGAAAAAGAAGCAATGCTCATGTACCAAAGACTGGCAGATTCTGGTTATGTACAACTTGCAGTCCTGAAAACACCTTTTTCTAAAGCTGAGAAAGATTCAAACCAGGTGTTTAAATGCTGCCAAATATTGTAAGTTTCTGTTAAAGTTCCTCATCGATCACGAACAAGATTTTTCGCTCTTGTTAAATCTAGTAACATGAATTTAATGAATACATCTGTATGTTTTGGTCACGATTTTGTGGGCAAGTTAAGTCTCAAATTATAAATATTAGATCATTACTGGACATGGCCATTTTGGTGGTCGGGGGGGGGGGGTGGTTAGGCATTGAAGGTGGTTGGTTCTGAACTTTAGATCAAAGGTGAAAACACTGACCTCTGTTTTGTTTCTTGTGAGTAAATACTTGTTCTGACTGCAGCTGTTTCTCCTGAGCCTCACGCTGAGCCTCTTTGTGGACCTCTTTTATAGTCTTTGGGTTGTTGTCTGCTCTCCTTGGAACCCAGTAGCACTGGAATTTCATTAAATGTAATGTATCGATACAATTCATGATGATACAGTCGACACAACAAGATTTTGTATCACCTTGAAACGTTACACCCAACAAGGTCTATAACCATGTAACATCTAAGTATGTTATGTTCTGTGATAGCTCGCGGACAATACAAGGTATTTATATTGATCAAGACAAGGTAATCCTTGTTCAAATTTGACATAACCAAACGACTCCCATAGAATCAATTTTCTATGTTAAACACTATGTTTAACCATTTAATACTGTTTAAATTACGTTCGAAATATGGTAGGTACTGATGTGCCTTGTACAGTAGTGACATTTATCGACTGTTGGATGAAACTGTCAATTAAATGATAAACATAATGATGCATGTTTACATGACAATATAACTTTACACTGTATCGGTGAAGGGCTTCATCATTACAACCGAACAATTTCTGTATATTCATGATTTTTATTGAGAAATTTCTCGGAAGTTTACTATCCATATAATGTGGAGTTTTAATAAAGGACCAGAGGAATAGAGGTGCTGAATAATGTTCCTGTTAAATGTTCATACCAGTCTGAGTTCAATGATATCCATCAGCATGAAGCGAACCCTGGAACACGTCCTTTTCTGGTCAACAATTTTCTGCATCTGCGCAAAGTATTGGTCCATCCTTTGCTGTAATTGTAGAATTTATTTTGGCTAATCAAAGGATATTATTTTATATAATTAACTTGGTTTATTAAATGATGCGTCATTAACTTACTTTAGAACAACTCTCAGGTGAAACATTGTCTTCAGTTCATTATCACTTTCAGTACATAAAAAAGCATTAAATCACACTTAATATCAGCATTTGTTCTAGAATATTTTGAAAGTTTGCTTAAGTCTGTCCAGTGACAACCAACTTGCAGACTTTGTAAGGAAATTAAGTAATACGTGTACATATATAAGCACTATTGTAATTGGACGTTTAAACTACAGTTGGAAAGTTACCTTGGCCTTTTCATGGTCCAGCTCTTTGCCGATGGTAGTTAGAAGTCGACACAAACATTCCAAATTTTCTTCATCATTTGACCGAATTAATTTCATCAAACAGCTGTGAATGATGGCTTCCGTCAACATTTTCAATTTGAACAATTCCCCTATAAACCTGGAGGAGCAGATCAGATGGGCTAATGTTAATAATGTACACTTCGTGTGAGAGTAATGTTTAACTGTCCCTTGGTCTGATTAATTAAAATTTAACAAGATTATTAAAAAAGTAGGTAATCTACATAGAGATTTTGTTGCAATAAGCTTTTCCTGGAATCTTAACCATACTTTACTGGTATCTAGACTTCTGATATTTATTTGATAATCACAACTCATAATTGTAAGATCATTTACAATTCACGAAGAAAAGAACTCTAAAACACAACAAGCTTCATTAGCGGGGTATTCATTTGCTCAATAGATTTTTATTCAACCAGGTATAACATCATCATCATCAGCTTTTGTATGTTAACAGCTTGTGTTAAGTTATAAAACCTTTACAGACTAAAGAGCAGGCAATGCTTGAAACTTCATAAATCAGGGATCTTAACAATATGAAAGATTTATTGTGGATAGTAAAACAAATAACTTATCTGAAACAGATCTTACCTAATATTTCCTAATGTCCTCCTCTTTGCCTTCATTTCAGCTATTACTTTTTCATCTTCTAATATTTTTTTCTTATCTTCCTGCATAACAAAAATGATCATGCATAAGATTTCTGATTTTTAAGCTTCTAAGCTTCAAATTTATTTTTAAAAAAAAGCAGAAAAAAGTACCGCGAACACTACTGTAAGTACATTACAGATCACTTGAGTGCCGTCAGTTCCAAGGGATAATACAGATTGCTTTACAGGAAAAAACATCTCTCATCATTCCTTAATGTTGTTGCTCAAAAAGAGACAGCAGTGATTAAAATTTACACATTATATATGTCATTTGCTGGTTATCTCACTTCTGACATATGATCTTTTAATAAGATCAATTAGTTAAATTTATTCATTAATCTAATGCTCAGTTTCAATATTACATTCTGGTGCAAATTTCCATGAATATTACACCCATTGTAATTAACAGGTAACCAAGGTAAGCAAGGTACCTACTAATGGTTATTATCAGATACTTACTGGTGCTTCATCAATTTCTTGCTGCATTCCTCCCAGATCCAGCTGGTCAGTTTTGTCTTTCTCAAACTCCTTTTGACATCGATTCAACAGAATTTTCCTAAATGTAACAAATTCATCGGGTTTGTCTTCTCTTGGTACCTTTGCCTGTAATAGAAAGCGGTTCTGGTGAACAATTCAATTATTTATTTACTGGTAATCACTTGTTATACGAAAGCTGTACATTGTTGGCTACTTATTTTGTTTCCCAAAAACAGATAAAATGTAAAGTAAAACCTCTTAATGTGAGGATGAATAGGCAACAACTGATAATACTCTACTATCTTGTTGAAAGGCCAGGTTTACATGTTTGTTGTTGTTGTTGTTGAGCTGCTCCTGTAAATGTGTTCAATACACGATTGTGGTTTAAATTCTAGTAGTGAAACATGGTAACGCAAAATATCATGAAGTCGGCTGTACTATTTAGTTCTCTATATTTTATTTTTTGAATATTGTACATTTTTTAATAATTCAACAAAAATTACATATGACCTCATATAACAAAACAACACTCATCCACAAACATTATGTTCCTGTACAATTACATATGATCAAACACATACAAGAAGAGGCAAGAAATATCTTTAAATGGTACCCAAACTGAAGTATATAGAATTCCCAAACCTATACACATATACACATGTGCACATATACACATACATATATATACACAAATATATACACAAATATACGCATATACGCATATACTCAAACATCTACATATATGCATTTATCCAGTTTTCTAATTGCAAATTATTCCACTTGTTGTCATGCATTTCTTTCTTTCCTCTGATGATTGAAGTATTTTCTTCAATAAGGTATATTTGCTTAACATAACATTTAAATGAATGAAATATTGGCAAACTCTTTTTACATTAACACATCCATATAAATTTTTAAACAATAGTATTATCATATCTTTGAGTGGCATTCCAGTAACGTTAAACAGCACTGATGACATGGTAAGGTTACATTTCTCTCTATTGACTTTTTCTGGCCCTAGATCCCGTGCTCTCTTACTACGCTACTCTGTGCGAGAGCCCTAAAAGATGATTTGAGGAAACTGGAGGCATTCCACATGACAAATACGACAGTTTTAAATCTCCAGGGTTGCAAAGTTTTAAAAACATGTTTTGTTTACATAAAAAACATCATATTTAGCGGAATTTCTTGGTCATTCGAATAAAGTACTATATCTTCCTTAGATTATTTAAGTTTCCTTGTCACAAACGCAATATTTGATTTTACACGATTTTTTTCCCCGACAAGGGTTTCAAGTTGTCCAGTTTACTATGAAGCTTTTATGCGGCGGTATCTAATATCCTGGATATCGCCGCATTTAAGCAGGTAACCTTTTTCTAGTTCTAACTAATCTTTAGTTCCTTCATTTTTTTTTTTATTTTACATTAAAAAAATATATGACCATAGTTTCGTTACATAATTAACATTTTTCAGAATTACGTTTTTTATATAAAAGAATAGATTTAAAGGCAACATTCTATGTATTAATTTAAACTAAAAATCTCTGTTTCTCTGAAATTTTGATTTTTTTCTATGTGTCTAAATGTTTTAAATACCTCTTCATGACAATCAAATTCTGAGTCCTGATTCCATTTCTGAATTATATTTTCAGGTTCTTTGAATACTTATAGAATCAATTCGCCATAAATTTGTTGTGAGATCTTTTTCATCTTCACAACTTTCTTCTTTATTTTCTGTTACGCTTAAATCTTCATTTGAATTTTTTTATAATCAATTTCCATGTTACAGAGATAGAGTCTATTAAACTTTAATATTCTTAATAGTTTAAATATAATCTCTTTTCTCTGGTTAATTCATCATATGTCAAAAAGGTGTATTCATTTCTTTGTTTATTTGTAATGTAATTTATTCTTAAAATACAAGCTTCATGTAATGTTTGATTGTATAATACCTCTTTATTTATTTTAATATTAAAATTTAACTAGAGAGCTTGAGAATTAATATATGTAGGTGATTTGATGCATTGGTAGTTATATATATACCAGGCCTATACACACCTAATACTTTCATCCAAAACTGGCTGCATGTATGCATCAAGTACCTTATGTCATGTGTGTTCAGGTTACCTTTAAATAAAATGCCTCCTTTCCCTTCGAACTGCACATTAGTCACCTGTCTCCATCCATTACTCAAGAGAGCCATTTTAAATCTCCTAACCCAACTATTTTTTAAGGATTCTATTTTTGACTTAAGATTGATCATACTTAATCCTCCTCTCATTTTAGGGCCTACTAGTGTATTTCCTTTACTTTTATCTGGCTTCTTTCCTCATAAAAATGCGAACATAATTCTTTCTAATTTTTTTATGTAATTAGGTGGTGGGCTTGGTAGAACCTGTAGTAAATATATTAACTGAGTTAGTATAATTTTTTTTATATTTATAATCCTACCGGACGGTGTTAATGTTCTTTCAGTCCATATATTAACAATCACTTTAATTTTACTAAGGATCTCTTTGTAATTAGTTTCTATAACTTTTCTCACATTAGGATGTATATTAATTCCTAAAAGTTAAATTGGTTCTGTGCACCATTGTAAACTGAGTTTTTAATACTTTCATGTTGTTTTGTATCCTGTGTTTTTGTTGAATACTGTACTTAATAAGCCCGTTATATGTCTTGAAAGGCATTTCCACTTATAAAGTCCATCACAATTAAGGAAATCCTCTATATCATAATGCTGTCTTGTATATAAGACTTACACAACATAGGGAGACAAATGAATTTATTATGGCTCGGAAAGCCTCAAATAAAAAGGGCCGTCATGTGACAAAGGAACAAGACTCCCGCACAGATATAACTGTATTATATTAATTTAAGATTGTCGACAGCACTGTCATGGTTATATTCTTACATCAGGTTTGATTTGATACCTATACAAGTTTAATTTCAAGCACAAATGTTTAAACCTTAATGAAGCCATATAATGCACACCTGCTTTTGGTCAAAGTAATGATACTTTAAGCCATTTTGACACAAGAATCTCGCTTGGAAGATTAACGATTATTTGCACCATCAGATTTAGGTCCTGTAATTACCAAAACTGCCAATTCAAGGACCATTCTAAAGCAAGCTTCAGCCAGGAGAAATTCGTTTGTTTAACAACAGTGTTCAAACAGGGATAACTTACACAATCATCAGCTACTAATAACCTGCACCTTCCCTTAAAGCAGGACTCCAGGCTATGCTACCAAAAATAAATTATATTATAAATTAAATGATCACAAGAGAAAGGCAACTTACCCCGCTCATGCATTTGCACATATTTGCATAGGCGATAACGTAGTTGGGTTCATCAATGAACCTAGGTCCATCAATAGCCTGAAATATAATAATTATACATTACCCAAACTCTAATTATCCATTCGCAAGAAAATATAATGAGATTTTTTATACACCATATTATACTCCTTGCTGTTATTATATAAGACAAATATGTCTACTGCAGGACTAACAGGCAGGTCGCCGCTAAACACAGACTTGAAAAGGGAAATTAAAATAAACTCTTACTCGCTATTACTTGTACAGTTAGTGAAATATGAATTTATTTTTCACCTGCAGTTTTAGAGACATCCACCTTGTGAAGAATAAGCAGTCATGTAGTCTTAATATTAAGAATAGAGCAAGCCTTAACGACGATGAATTATTTAATTCAGCAGGTTTGTTCGGCCAGGGATAACTTTCCATCATCGTTAGCTTCCCGTGTTATTAATTTTGCATACATTGTGATATTCGTATCTCTATATTCAAACATTATTCTTCTTTTACTATTTTTTTTTTTAAATATTTATGTTGTAAATTTGTACCATGCAGAAAACCGAACTGTCCTTACAACTATCCAATGGTCACAAACTGCAAGATTAAATATCGAAATAAAACCATAATGTTAAATAAAGGGATTTTAAGACTTACCCTTTCAAAGATGAGATAGATTGTGCCTACAAGTCGTTCCTGCGTGTCGATACGAAGATCGTTGATCTGCTGCATCAGTTTCTTGAAATTCTGGGGTGTCAGTTTGTTTAATATACCTCGCACTTTCTTGAGCAGGGCCTATAATATAACCCGTTAAAATGCTGTAAATGAATGATATATTAAACAGAATGATACACACCTGCTCATACAATAGATAATACCCAGTACTGCAGATGACGCTAAGCTGGCAGTCTACATTGTAGCCCTTTACCTTTAACAAATTCTGAGAGACCTGAACTGATCATTAATCAATCAACCATCAGATTGAACGCCAAGGCAAGATAACACAATTCATGGTACAAACCTGAATAATGATATGAAGGAAAAGTGGAAAGTTAGAGATATTTTCATATTTTATTTAAACATATTGAAAATGTTAAATTTTTTCCTCGGTTCAAATAATACTTACATCGGGTTTATCAATGGCTTGATCTTTGTAAGATGGTTTCCAGGCCTGCTCCGCCGTATGCAGCTTGACGTCTTCCTGGATGCTGACGTGCGTAATGGCACCTCTTGCCTGGTCTCGCTGCTGACTGCTTCGTTTACTTTCACCCCGGCTCCCTATACCCGGCTTGAATAAAGGTTACCACACAATCAGTGTTATCTCTCTTATTGGACTTCAAATTTCCATATCTGCATATTAAATATTAAAATTAAGCAGATGTAAAAATTTATTTTATCACTTTGAAAGGTGAAGAACAGTGTTAAAATATTATTACAGTGTTAATTTGCGTTTGGCTACTTTCAGATCAATTATCACGTGAAACTATGACCATCTATCCATGTTTATTTTTGTAATCTGCCTTTTTATGACTTTTCACTGACAAAAGTCTTGCTATATAAATCCATTGTATTCCAATCAAAATTTGCCTTAATACAAGTGACCCAGGAGTCATGACGCTCAGCTGACCAGGAAGACATTGACAAAAGTAATTTTATCATCTGAATGTCAAATTTGAATGAAATACTTTTTCCAAACTTGACCTTTTGTATAAAATCATCCAATATTCATTGGGGTACTATGGAGCTCTGTAGCATGAAGGATATTGGTAACAGACACCTATTTTCAAGGTTTACAAGATGACTTTTCAGGGGTCTCCCAGCATGTCAAAAATGAAAAATTCTAGGTCCAGTTATTATGATTTGTGTCGTGTTAACAGATGACCAAATGTTTATACTGGGGGGTTTTTCAAAGCCGCATAGGATGAAGGATATGGGTAAGAGAGATGTAATTTCAGGTGCACAAGGAGACTTTTCAGGGGCCTCCCAGCATATCAAGAAAGGAGATTCTAGGTCAAGTCATAATTTGTGCTCTGTTAACAGATGACCAAATCTTTATTCTGGGGAGTACTTCGGAGCCCCAGAGCATGAAGGATATGGGTAACAGGGACCTTATTTCGGGTTTCCATGTAGACCTTTTATGGGCTTCCCTGGAGGTGAGGACAGAAGATTCTAGGTTCAGTCATTATGATTTGTGCCCTGTTAATATATGACCAAATCTTTATTCTGAGGGGTACTTCAGAGCCCCATAGCTCACAGAATATGGGTAACAGGGACCTTATTTCGGGTTTCCATGTAGACCTTTTATGGGCTTCCCTGGAGGTGAGGACAGAAGATTCTAGGTCCAGTCATTATGATTTGTGCCATGTTTACAGATGACCAAATGTTTAAAGATCACAAAAGTAGAGAAAAAAATCGTAAAAAATAAAAAAAAATATAGGTGGCGCCACCAATCTTCAGAAATTGATGAAACACTCCATGATCAATATCCATGCAAAGAATCATGGTGATTAATGCATTAGTTGTTCAGATACTTGAGCTTTTGTATTAAATTTTGCATTATTCTGGGGGTACTTCAGAACCCCATAGCTCGAAGAATATAGGTCACAGTGACCTAATTTCAGGTTTACAAGGAGAATTTCTATAGACCTCCAAGGATGTCAAGTAAGAAGATTCCCGGTCTAGCGGTTACGATTTGTGCCCTGTTAACAGACAGACGCCTGGATGGCCAGACGGACGACGGACAAAAGGTGATCCCTATAGCTCAGATGACTTTCAGTCAGCTGAGCTAAAAATTGAAAAAATACAGGTGGCGCCACCAGAATGCAGAAACTGATGAAACATTTCATGATCAATATCCATGCAAAGAATCATGGTGATCAATATAAAAATTGTTCAGATAATTGAGGTTTTGTATCAAATTTTCCATTATTCTGGGGGGTACTTCGGAGCCCCATAGCTCAGAGGTTATGGGTAACAGAGACCTAATTTCAAGTTTTTAAGGAGACTTTTCATGGGCCTCTCAGCATGTCAAGAGAGAAGATTCTAGGTCCAGTTGTTACGATTTGTGCCCTGTTAACAGATGGCCGCATCTTATGAGGTCTCAAAAATAGAGAAAAAAATTGGTAAAAATCGAAAAAATACAGGTGGCGCAACCAGTCTGCAGAAACTGATGAAACACTCCATGATCAATATCCATGCAAAAAATCATGATGATCAATGCATTCGTTGTTCAGATACTTGAGCTTTTGTATCTAATTTTCCATTATTCTGGGGGGTACTTCGGAACCCCATAGCTCGAAGAATATAGGTCACCGTGACCTAATTTCAGGTTTACAAGGAGAATTTCCATAGACCTCCCAGGATGTCAAGTAAGAAGATTCCAGTTCTAGCGGTTACGATTTGTGCCCTGTTAACGGACAGGCGCCCGGACGGCCGGACGGCCGACGGACAAAAGGTGATCCCTATAGCTCAGATGACTTACAGTCAGCTGAGCTAAAAACACTTAATGGTCAATATCCATGCAAAGAATCATGACGATCTCCGTATTAGTTGTTCAGATACTTCAGCTTTTGTATCAAATTGTCCATTATTCTTATTATACTCCTATAGCTTGAAGGATATGGGTAACAGAGACCTAATTTCAAGTTTCCACAGGCACTCTTCATGGGCCTCCTTGCATGACAAGAATGAAGTTTCTAGGTCCAGTTGTTGCAATTGGAACCCTCTTGATAGATAACCACATCTTCAAAGAGAAAAAAAAAATCGTAAAAATTTGAAAAAAATAGAGGTGGCACACCCTCTCTGCAGAAACTGATGGAACAGCTCATGCTCAATATGTATGCCAAAAATCATGACCATCAGTGTTGTAGTTATTGAGATACTGCACTTTTTGTATCAAATTTTCCATTATTCTGGGGGGTATTTTGGAGCCATACTGCCTAAAGAATATGGGTAACAGAGACCTAATTTCAGGTTTCCATGGAGAATTTTCATGGGTCTCCCTGTGTGTCAAGAATGAAGATTCTAGGTCCAGTTTTTATGATTTGTGCCCTGTTAACAGATGTTCATATCTTTAAAGGTCTCAAAAATAGATAAAACATTCGTAAAAAAAAAAAAACGAACAAATACAGATTGTGCCACCAGTCTGCAGGAACTGATGGAACACCTCTTGATCAATAGTTATGCCACAAATCATGACCATCAGTGATGTAGTTATTGAGATATTGAAGTTTTTGTATGAAATTTTTTACTACTCTGGTGGGTACTTTGGGGCCCCATAGCTCGAAGGATATGGGTAACAGAGACCTAATTTCTGGTTTCCATGGAGACTTTTCATAGGTCTCTCAGTGTGTCGAGAATGAAGATTCTAGGTCCAGTCCTTACTATTTGTGCCATGCTAACAGATGACAGCATCCTTAAAGGTCTCAAAAATAGAGGAAAAAATCGTAAAAAATTGAACGATACAGGTGGCGCCACCAGTCTGCAGGAACAGATGACACATCTCATGATCAATAGTTATGCCACAAATCATGACCATCAGTCAAGTAGTTAATGAGATATTGAAGTTTTTGTATGAAATTTTTTACTTTTCTCTGGGGTACTTTAGGGCTCCATAGCTCGAAGAATATGGGTAACAGAGACCTAATTTTGGTTTCCATGGAGACTTTTCATAGGTCTCTCAGTGTGTCGAGAATGAAGATTCTAGGTCCAGTCGTTATGATTTGTGCCACGTTAACAGATGACAGCATCCTTAAAGGTCTCAAAAATAGAGGAAAAATCGTAAAAATATAACAATACAGGTGGCGCCACAAGTCTGCAGGAACTGATGGAACATCTCATAATCAATATGTATGCCAAAAATCATGACCATCAGTGATGTAGTTATTGAGATATTGAAGTTTTTGTATGAAATTTTGGACTTTTCTGGGGGGTACTTTGGGGCACCCTTAGCTCGAAGGATATGGGTAACAGAGACCTAATTTCTGGTTTCCAAGGAGATTTTTCATGGACCTCCCAGGATGTCAAGTAAGAAGATTCCAGTTCTAGCGGTTACGATTTGTGCCCTGTTAACGGACAGACGCCCGGACGGCCGGACGGCCGGACGGACGACGGACAAAAGGTGATCCCTATAGCTCAGATGACTTTCAGTCAGCTGAGCTGATAAAAATGCTGCTTTTGTGTCTGTTGTGGGTATATGACAATGAAATTGGTCGTTTTAAAAAAAGTGGCAATTAAGGCAGTTAATTTTATTTAACCAAGCACGAAGATTCCGACTGCGGGAGGGGGCTCGCGTAATGCTTCACCGATTTTGGCAACTGTAGCTGTAGCACAGTGGGAACAGGTCAGTTGCTCGATCGATGTGGTACAGTTCACCACGTGTACGGATAGTTAAGTCCACGTATGTTAAGGGGCCTTTAATTTCGTTTCAAAACATTTAAAAGAGAGTCCATTAGGACCATGTAGTGAATTTCAGCATTCTGCAGACTTATTAGGGTTTTGACTCTGGAGGCGTGTCCATATTAAGATTCATGTAATAATTGGCAGTTGGCATAATAGAAAGCGGTGATTGGCCAGAAGACGTCAGCAAGCAAATATAAGACCTGATTAAAATGAAATTCCCTAAAACTACCCGATCAGCTCACCAGTTCGTGTAGCCTAACGATATCTGCAGTCCAGGGAACAGGTCTGCGTGCTTCAGAGTTTAGACAGCTGAGAGACGAAGTCTATAAGCTTATATTGTCGTAGGGTGTCTCAGGAAGGCCACGGTGATTTCTCTGTAGCGGACTTCAGATCGAGTATCGCATTTTGCCGACGGACTGATAAATCTGGCGATTTAAACCTCTTGTGAGCACTTCCAGGAACAGATCAAGGACATGATTTAACTGTGGAGGCACAGGATATCGCTGTCTGGAACCATATTCAGCTTAATGATTCCTGGATACATCAGCTGTGAAGGACATTGACTCTAAGTAAAGATAGGATCGTGTGTGCGTTAATTAGTGAGTACTGCGTGAACCATGTCTTGAGACTTATGCCAGTACACCAAAGAGGGACTGTTGGTAGTCGGAGCTCCGTTTATCTAAAGTAGACTGATTGCGCTGTGAAGATAGCGCAAGCAAACAGTGATTCGGCAACGCAACATTCCGATGTCACGTGTGTCATGTGGTCAGGAGAAGTGTAAACAAGGGATTACGCTGTGTACTGTGGTTAACGGACTTGGGGATTATTTTTGTGATTATTATCGGACGTTTATCATCAGTGCTTGTATGTATGGAGCGCCTCTCAAGAGAAACGTAAGGGTATGGTTTCTTTAATATGTTGATTTGTTTTTTGTTAACTCATGTCTTATTTATCTTATGGAGTGAACGTATGCATGAGTTTCAGCCAGCTGGTTTGACACAAAAGAAACCTGGTCTTTCACATCTCTAGTGGTGTGACACATATACGCCAAAATTTTGGACCCTACAGCCATAATGAAAAGTGGCATTAATTGTTTTACGTGCCATTTTTATTCTCATCCCGTACGAAAATGCCCCTTTCAGGCGGAGCTCCCCAACAAAGAGGCGAGCAACACTGACCAACAGGACCAGAACGCCAATCCTACTCCAAGTGCAGGACGTTAGGCAAGCTCGGTACGTTGCTTTTACAAAGGGACAGAAGGGTGCAACAACTACCAGACAGGCAGATGCAGTTTTCCAGCTTGCAAGAGGGCCCATGTGTGCCGAAACTGTAAAGGAGCTGACCCGTACAACCAATGTTAACAGTGTAATTTGAACTAAATCTCTACCAAATCTACTAATATTGAAGGAAGCCTTACGCTTACTCCCTAACCGAAATTTCGCTAATTATACTTTGTGGTATAGAGCACGGAGTAAGAATAGGGCACAACGGCCCTCGAAAAACATGTATAAGTCCCAACTGGCCATCCACAAAAACCAATGAGACTATGACCTAAGAATCGATTGCTAGACCTGAAACTCAAATGCAGGGCAGGGCCATTTTCACAACCATGATTCCGACACTTTGTCGCTTTTCCGTTAGGAGATTATCACAATCACAAGAAACGCTCAGACAAATATCGTGTCATACACGACTTCTCCTGGCCGCTTGGCTAAGCTGTTAAAGATAACATTCCCGAAGAGGAATGCGCCGTACGTTATATCTCTATGGATCAGGTGGTGGCATTCGTGAAATCCTACAAAAAACCGCCTAACTCGTTAAGCTTGACCTTAAGGACACTTACAGACATTTATTAGAAAGTTCTTAGCCAGTAACTGACTCCGAAGGGATAGAACGCGTAGAATACTTTCTCGATCTTGTGCGCCCGTTCGGGCTTCGTGGTTGAGCTCCCTTGTTCAAAGAGTAAGCAGACGCACTTCAGAACCTAATGCGCGACATTGGCGCTGCAGTCGGGGAACATTACCTAGACGATTACGCGGATCTCCGGCATTAATTAGGTGCAGTGACAATCTGCAGATTATGCTGCAGAATTGCGAGGATCTGGGTTTTGCCGTCCAGCCTTCTAAAGTAACAAGTCCCTCCACACGTCTAGAGTACCTCGGTATTATTATTGACACGGAAATGATGGCCCTTCAGATTTCCGAGAAAAGAATGTTGGAAGTCATTGGCAAAGTATCACCTTGGAGGGCAACGCACCTGTAAAAAACGCGAGCTTCTATCTCGTATTGGAAGATTAACCTTTGTCGCTAAGGTACTTCGACCTGGCAGAACATTCGCCAGACGCATTATTGACATGGCAAAGAAAAGTCAAGCATCTACACCACCGGACATGGGTAAGTAAAGCTGCACCTAAAGGAATAGGTTGGTGTTCTGGGTATTTGCGATCATGGAACATTAAGCCTGTTCTACGATTCCGGCTGGATAGTCAATGCAGACATCATCAGACTTTGGTTTCGGTGCAGTGGCAGAAACGAGTGGATTTGCGGTTTGTTAGGCGACGAACGAGGCGGTTTTTGCAGAATTGCCTTGGTTTTAGCGGCAGCAACTTGGGGGGCATAAATTCGCCGGGAGAAACGTTTGTTCTAATGCGATATTATGACAATTGTGAACATTTTGCAAAAAGGTACATAAAAAATGTAAAGATCATGTCTTTGTTTAATCACTATTCTTTATATGTGCAAACCATAATTTTATGTGTAGTGTCGAACACAATGCAGGGGCCAAACATTCGGCCGCTGACGCCTTATCTCGCGAACAAATGGCAGGGTTTAAAGCTCTTAATCCACAGGCTAATGAGCACATCACAGAGATGGGGCATTTCCCATTAACGAAGGGTTAGTGTTAATTAACTCTATTTCCTTAAACGTATCTCAGTTTATTACAGATGATTTCGACTGGTACAAAGCGAGGCCAGAAAGCTGTAGAGAGGGGCATGAAATCATCCACAAGGCGAACATATGAAGTAGAAGAGAGAGAGGACTTTTGTGTGAAATATAATGTAAAGCTGTACCAGCGTCAGAGGACACGCTTAATGTCCATATATCTAACCGCAGTAAGATCATTACATATTGAAGAAAGCCATTTCAATCCCCTCTCTCAAGCCCTTAGAGTTAAGCGGGCGTTTAGTGCCATCAAAACTATTAGCGGCCCACCGACAAGAAAACAGCCGATTACATATAATATCCTCAACCGTCTGTAAAAGGTCATGACTAATTCTTATCAACATAGATTATTGTGGCCAGCCATTACTTTGGCGTATTACGCCGGTTTCAGAACAGCCGAATTTACCTTGTCTGGAAGTTATGACCATAGACGTCACCATTCATTAGGAAGTATTAGAACACGAAATTCGCCGTCTAGTAGAAATAGCCCCAAAATTTCCGAATATGGAACAATAGTTTGTTTTATGATTGCATCTGATTTAGGGGGTCCCCATAAATGTCCATGGACAAAAACGAACTACCGGAAGTCCCCTTCTTAGCATTAATTCAAAATGGCCGCCATTTGCTCCTTTTAGCGTCAAAATCTCATAAAAGGTACAAGATACACACTATTAATGTATTACCAACATATAGGAAAGTGACAACAAGGAATCAAAATATGACATCAAAATCCCTGTGTGAACTCACATAATCGAGATATATGGCATTTTTTGTTAAAAGATGATCTATATAACTAAGCCGTTATTATTGCGTGCACGAATGCAAACGAACATCTTTACATTATCAGCAAAATTTATTGCATTGTATATAATTTATTGTATTTATCAGTATTTTGAGAAAAAAAAATCTGACTGTTGTAACTGTCCGAATTTGCATAAGTTCAAAATGGCCACCGTTGTCTTGTTTGAGAGTTAATATCTGCTAAAGTGTTCAATTTAGATCCAAAATGTTTCATTATAGATGGAAAAGTGACCCAACGAATCAAAATAAGTCTTTAGAAATTGTACACCCTTGGAAATAACTGATTTTTTCTCATGCATTTACTGTATTTATTACTTTTCGTTATCATGATTTACAGTAGCTGTAAATTTTATAGTTCCTTCATGGTATGTGTGGTACGGTACGTTCAATTATTCATCTGTTATATCTATGAACTGGTAAACATTTGTTAATACTGGTACTTGACTGGAACTAAAACATTCCTTCAATACTGCAGCTTGAGTTGGTGAGTGGGTAACTTATGATAGAATTGATTAAAGCTATATCTGAACCATATTATGCCAAGTATATGCGACAGAAGTTAGCACCAAAATCCAAAGCAATCCAATCTTCCATGCTTTCCCTGAGAATGCTAGCCCTCTCTATGATTGACACGACTTAAAGAGTCCCATGTCATGAATTATCCACATCTATTTTTTCGCCCCTAACAAGAGAAATAACAAGATAAAATCATATATTTAGAGCAAAAACGAAAGGAAAAGACCTACAAGCAGAACCAGAATTAATGGATTTAACAGATGGAACAATAAATAATAAGAGGATGTACGTAATCGAAGACTGAATATTAAAAGGGGATGGAAAATTTGGCCTATGATTTTAATCTTTGAAAACGGAGAATAAAAAAGAGCACCAAATGAAGCCTACCACCACAGCTCTTACGCGTTGCCCCTTTGACCTAGTTATGCTCTAGAACCCTATAAATACTCCTACCACGGGCTTTTCATATTTATGGTAACAAGAGCCTTTATATAACTATAATTTGGTCCTACACAGATGAACGTTCAAATTGAACAGCCACATCAAATGACATCTTATTTATCTTTCTGACCTGCAGCATTGCAGGTCAAAGATTTATACTTTAAATAATATTGACTGAATTAGTTCGCTTTAAATCAGAGACACATTAGGCATGTAGCACAGTATTTTGTTCTTTATTCCTCTTTTTCCACACCCACAAACTACACATCATTTTGAAAGCTTATTTTCATTGAAATAAGTTTGTTATTTTTGGAGTTTCTTAAAATTACTAGAAAAATCCAGTTGTAACATATATTTTGCCATAGTGTCACCCTACATATTTGATATTTGTTGGCATCTTTTAAGGTAACACTCAAACTGAGATACTAACCACTGGCTCTTAACATCAATACTGCCTAAAAGTATCTAATTGATTCTTCATCTCTGGATGATTTCATTACTATTCTATTTAAGAAAGGTTACTTACTCATTCAAAACAGGCCACTTTCTTTAGTTCAAAATAGTGCTATTCATATATGTATAAATCCAATCTATCAGCCTCATTCGTCAAGTTTGTCAACACTAGGATTCAGACTCCTAGCACGGTGAAAACTGATTCATCATCTGCTAGTGTCGGGCATTTTACCTTATTCACAATATGTACCAAAATCATTTAAACAGCCATTCGCTGAAGAAATTCAACACTATAGAAGAAAAGTCACCAAGAAGGACAAAAAAGTTGCTGTGGCCTACCTAGGCTTCTTGAACATGTAATTGATAGTACTTGGAAAAATGATGAACTGGACACAATTTTATGCAAAGATAATTCACCATTTGTTCCGGTTCTTTTGATCACTTGTTGTATGAAAATGTTTTTGTGACAAGCTTAAACACCTATTATTAACAAAACTTTAATATGCTACAATATCAGGTCTTTCTCTAGCTTTCCTGAAACCTGCTGATCAACACATGAGTATCAAAACTACAAATCAAACATATGGCACTGTGATAGTAAGAAAAGTCACTCACAATAGGACAAGCAGGGGGTGCAGGAACTTATTACGGCGTCATTTAATTAAGGTGAATTTAACTTATGAAAGATGTTTTAAGCTGCCGTGGCTAAATGTCTAAAATTTTTAATCCAGGTTTCAATCAATAAATTCAACTTTTTTATTAGTAATTGACTTACCGGTGCTGATTGTTTACAACAGTTATCATATTAACATTTTACTGATTATTTTGTTATATAAATACAGATAAATAAAATTAACAGACTGCTTAATTTGGGTTGAACATTTATGCAAAAGGCTTCCGATTGCCAGCCAATCTGTTCATGAAGAAAGTGAGTGTGAGGATCAATCATGGATAAACTCGTATATGACCCACGGATGCATAGGTTAGGCCATCAGCCGTATCACGAGTCTTTCTTGTGACACTCACCGTGGCGACCGACGTCTCCGGAGTGACTGTTGCAGCAGACGGCATGTCTTTGTTTATGTTTCGTCCTGTCTTGTGATCAATAATCAATGTTGCTGGTCTCTCTCTCTTTTGGTAACAAGCCTGTGGATTACCTGGAGCAGACAGTGTGCGAGCTGGCTGGGACATCGGTACAGCAGCTTGTTGGTGATACACAGCTGAAAGAAAAAAATTAGTTTATGAAAACTAAATCGAGTAATTCCATATTGTTGTGTCTTCATGTTACGTTCAGCATTATATTATCAAGCGGGTCTTACTTATGCCTAAACATTTTTATTTTAAATAATGCAAGGATTTTGTTTTAAATTCTCCAACAAAGGTTTACGGCCGTTTCAAAAAGTCCCTCATTTCACAAAGACTCATAATTCAATCACCAAAATCCTCTAAAATAAAATTTCGTATTTTCTTTAAGGATTCTATTCCGATATATGATATCTATTAATTAAATATAACCCCTTGAATCTTTAATAAAATAGGCTAGAAAATGCCAATCCCGCCACATCCATTCTGTCAGTTTTGTTTATCTCCAAGTGTTTATATGATTAGAGGTAATGCCTGAATAATACTTAATGAACCTGATCATCTGGCACCAACTCAGATTATACTGTTTTGCCATGGGTGTTTTGCAAGTATTGAAATATTGATTTCCGCTTCCACAAATTTCCAACTATCCACCCAAAGTTATGTGTTTCTTTCTGTTAATCAGCATTGGTGCATGTACCGTTTTCACTAACAGTTTGCAGAAAAAAAACTCATAAATCTATCATAGAGACTTCACAAGAAATTTTCTTAACAGTAAATACCTAGTTCTTGAATATGTAGAGAGAGTAACTCATAAACTACAAACTGTACAGAAAATGTAGAATAACTGGCTCAGTTTCTACTTATGTCTAAAGCATACCGCTGTATGATATATTGCACAATATAACGTTTTAAATACCACAAAATTAAACAGTTTTAAATTTTGAATTTTCTAATTTGACACAACAGGTATTTAAGCATCAGCGTCGAATATAACAATGATTCAGAATCGCAGCACGGTGAAACTGTCCCATCATATGCTGTAATTTCAAATCCTCATCTTTTTTTAACAAGGACATAAAGTTTATCGACAAATGATTTTAATAAAAAACGTAATGAAAAAGGCAATATGGGATTGATTTTTTCTTAAAATAAATTGTAAATGTCACTTCTTAAGAAGTCCCAGTTCTGATCAAGATCACACAAACTACCACAAAACAATTTGTGCGCATGATGCAACACAGGCCCTTTCCTGTAATTTCTGGAACAGTTTTTCCATTATTCCTAGATTTCTGAACTAACTTTCTTCAGTCTGCTAGTCCCCTAACTGATTTAGCGATAAAGCCCAGCCTTTGCTTAAAAACATCTGCTTATATTTTCTGGGACTAAATGAGTTCCATCATGAATATACTTCATCATAATCATTATATACTTTTGTTTACAAAGTATCTTTACACACAGGAAAGCCTAGAAAAAGCTGGTGCCAGTCCTTTTTTCTTTTTCTGGGACCATATCCAAGGTTTTCATCAACTAAATGTGTTAACTTTAAGCCTAGAATACCCTTTGCATAACATGATATATTCGGTTTAACAAACCAGCACTAAATGAAAAATTTTAAAACGTAACCGTCCGATTTAAAAATGAGATAATATGACTGATGACCGCAAAATACACTTATATTAACATCATAAAGGGAATGTCAGCAATAATAAGATTGAAACATTTTAATACTTCATAAAGGTACTGTACCTAGTGAATGACGAGGTTGGGAATTCTTTTATTGGATTGAAAGGAAAAGATTAGACATTTCTGCATCATGACACAGGCTTTTTTATTTACCTGGAGTTGGTTGATTAACCATGGGTTGATAAAAGCTGCCTTGTGATACTTGATACTTTGCCTGTGACGTGGGCTGCTCTTGAAATTGTGCTCTTTGAAACCCCTAAAATAAAAAAGATATACAACCTCTGTGATAAAACGTTCAGGATGCAATAAAATATATTGATCCTACTAGAACTCATTCGTCGGTGACCTAACAAGAAAACATTGTGTACTCTGCATTCTTTGCAACACCTGAAGTTTATGCTTTATGAACTTTATATTAGCGTGTACAGTTTAAGTGTACTGTATATAATATAAGTAAATGTGGGACAAATATCTTAACGACAATATCTTGTGACAATTTCTTTTGTTTTTAGGTGTGACACAGCATTTGCGTAAAATAGGGACGTAAAACAACTCAGCTGCAATATGTTTTTTTCATTAAACTTTTCTTGAGTAACATCCCCTGGTGGGATTGATTTGTTAATGATATGACCATCTAGTTATTTAAAACAAATGTAGTCATGGATATAGAGGCTGATATAACTTCTTTGATTCAATTAAATGAGTAAGAAGCTGCACACTACACCCATTTTCAGTACCTGGTCCTAATTTTAAAAGAAAAATGACTATTAGTTAATAAGAATTCACTGTGTTTGAGACGAGCTTATGCTTTGATACCTTTTCAGGTTTGGCACTGACAGTGGTCCTTTCTGTATCAAAAGGAGACACCCCAGTGTCCGTTGCAGATTCCTCTACTTTACTGAACGTATCCTCCATCATCATATCTTGGTGACCACGACCTCCACCAATTACTGCCGCCACTTGAGCAGCGAATCGTGCAGCTATCTCATTGTTCTCAGGAACCCCTGCTGAGGCGGGTAGCTGCAATGAAGGGGAAACTATTTCCGACCAGTGCAAAATGAAGGACCTATGCCTAAAACAACAGGTCTAATCAAAGCCAACTATTAACCTTCCTATTCTTTAGAATCATGTGATTTATTTAAATGTAGATAGTTTGTGTTTAAAGTTCTTATGACGCCTCTGCGATAGATGTATGAGCTGATATAACTTCTTTGTTTCAATTAAATGAGTAAGAAGCTGCACACTACACCCAGTTTCAGTACCTGGTCTTAATTTTAAAATAAAAATGACTATTAGTTAATAAGATTTTACTGTGTTTGAGATGAGCTTATGCTTTGATACCTTTTCAGGTTTGGCACTGACAGTGGTCCTTTCTGTATCAAAAGGAGACACCCCAGTGTCCGTTGCAGATTCCTCTACTTTACTGAACGTATCCTCCATCATCATATTTTGGTGACCACGACCTCCACCAATTATTGCCGCCACTTGAGCAGCGAATCGTGCAGCTATCTCATTGTTCTCAGGAACCCCTGCTGAGGCGGGTAGCTGTAATGAAGGGGAAACTATTTCCGACCAGTGCAAAAATGAAGGACCTATGCCTAAAACAACAGGTCTAATCAAAGCCAGCTATTAACCTGCCTATTCTTTAGAATCATGTGATTTAATTAAATGTAGATAGTTTGTGTTTACATTTCTTATGACGCCTCTGCGATGGATGTATGAGCTGATATAACTTCTTTGTTTCAATTAAATGAGTAAGAAGCTGCACACTACACCCAGTTTCAGTACCTGGTCTTAATTTTAAAATAAAAATGACTATTAGTTAATAAGATTTTACTGTGTTTGAGACGAGCTTATGCTTTGATACCTTTTCAGGTTTGGCACTGACAGTGGTCCTTTCTGTATCAAAAGGAGACACCCCAGTGTCCGTTTCAGATTCCTCTACTTTACTGAACGTATCCTCCATCATCATATCCTGGTGACCACGACCTCCACCAATTATTGCCGCCACTTGAGCAGCGAATCGTGCAGCTATCTCATTGTTCTCAGGAACCCCTGCTGAGGCGGGTAGCTGCAATGAAGGGGAAACTATTTCCGACCAGTGCAAAAATGAAGGACCTATGCCTAAAACAACAGGTCTAATCAAAGCCAGCTATTAACCTGCCTATTCTTTAGAATCATGTGATTGAATTAAATGTAGATAGTTTGTGTTTAAATTTCTTATGACGCCTCTGTGATGGATGTATGAGCTGATATAACTTCTTTGTTTCAATTAAATGAGTAAGAAGCTGCACACTACACCCAGTTTCAGTACCTGGTCTTAATTTTAAAATAAAAATGACTATTAGTTAATAAGATTTTACTGTGTTTGAGACAAGCTTATGCTTTGATACCTTTTCAGGTTTGGCACTGACAGTGGTCCTTTCTGTATCAAAAGGAGACATCCCAGTGTCCGTTGCAGATTCCTCTACTTTACTGAACGTATCCTCCATCATCATATCTTGGTGACCACGACCTCCACCAATTATTGCCGCCACTTGAGCAGCGAATCGTGCAGCTATCTCATTGTTCTCAGGAACCCCTGCTGAGGCGGGTAGCTGTAATGAAGGGGAAACTATTTCCGACCAGTGCAAAAATGAAGGACCTATGCCTAAAACAACAGGTCTAATCAAAGCCAGCTAATAACCTGCTTATTCTTTAGAATCATGTGATTGAATTAAATGTAGATAGTTTGTGTTTAAATTTCTTATGACGCCTCTGCGAAGGATGTATGAGCTGATATAACTTCTTTGTTTCAATTAAATGAGTAAGAAGCTGCACACTACACCCAGTTTCAGTACCTGGTCTTAATTTTAAAATAAAAATGACTATTAGTTAATAAGATTTTACTGTGTTTGAGACGAGCTTATGCTTTGATACCTTTTCAGGTTTGGCACTGAGAGTGGTCCTTTCTGTATCAAAAGGAGACACCCCAGTGTCCGTTGCAGATTCCTCTACTTTACTGAACGTATCCTCCATCATCATATCTTGGTGACCACGACTTCCACCAATTATTGCCGCCACTTGAGCAGCGAATCGTGCAGCTATCTCATTGTTCTCAGGAACCCCTGCTGAGGCGGGTAACTGTAATGAAGGGGAAACTATTTCCGACCAGTGCAAAAATGAAGGACCTATGCCTAAAACAACAGGTCTAATCAAAGCCAGCTATTAACTTGCCTATTCTTTAGAATCATGTGATTTAATTAAATGTAGATAGTTTGTGTTAAAATTTCTTATGACGCCTCTGCGATGGATGTATGAGCTGATATAACTTCTTTGTTTCAATTAAATGAGTAAGAAGCTGCACACTACACCCAGTTTCAGTACCTGGTCTTAATTTTAAAATAAAAATGACTATTAGTTAATAAGATTTTACTGTGTTTGAGACGAGCTTATGCTTTGATACCTTTTCAGGTTTGGCACTGACAGTGGTCCTTTCTGTATCAAAAGGAGACACCCCAGTGTCCGTTGCAGATTCCTCTACTTTACTGAACGTATCCTCCATCATCATATCTTGGTGACCACGACCTCCACCAATTATTGCCGCCACTTGAGCAGCGAATCGTGCAGCTATCTCATTGTTCTCAGGAACCCCTGCTGAGGCGGGTAACTGTAATGAAGGGGAAACTATTTCCGACCAGTGCAAAAATGAAGGACCTTTGCCTAAAACAACAGGTCTAATCAAAGCCAGCTATTAACCTGCCTATTCTTTTAGAATCATGTGATTGAATTAAATGTAGATAGTTTGTGTTTACATTTCTTATGACGCCTCTGCGATGGATGTATGAGCTGATATAACTTCTTTGTTTCAATTAAATGAGTAAGAAGCTGCACACTACACCCAGTTTCAGTACCTGGTCTTAATTTTAAAATAAAATGACTATTAGTTAATAAGATTTTACTGTGTTTGAGACGAGCTTATGCTTTGATACCTTTTCAGGTTTGGCACTGACAGTGGTCCTTTCTGTATCAAAAGGAGACAGCCCAGTGTCCGTTTCAGATTCCTCTACTTTACTGAACGTATCTTCCATCATCATATCTTGGTGACCACGACCTCCACCAATTATTGCCGCCACTTGAGCAGCGAATCGTGCAGCTATCTCATCGTTCTCAGGAACTGCTGCTGAGGCGGGTAGCTGCAATGAAGGTGAAACTATTTCAGAACAGAGCAACAACGAAGGACCTATGCCTTAAGCAACAGGTATAATCAAAGCCAGCTATTAACCTGCCTATTCTTTAGAATCATATGATTTAATTAAATGTAGATAGTTCGTGTTTAAAGGAGTTCTTATAACACCTCCGAGATGGATGTATGAGCTTGTTGATTACAAGATGTTGATAAAACCGGTACACGAGCAAATGTAGACACAGAGAACATATGTTATACTATATGATACATACTGTGGTTGTTCACACATGTGCAGAATCTGAAAGATCATTTGTTGCAAGATGCCCTTTGGACAACTCCGATTTGGCTGACATTATATCCAGATGTCCTGATCGATTGTACTGGGACATGCTTGTCAACCAACTGTGGCCTTACGTATTTGCCACTACTCAAGCACAATTTGGATCAACATTTATGTATAAGCAACTGGATAATTTTTGTTTCCATAATATCTGAACAACAAAAATTACAAATTATTCTTGATTTTTTTATTCATTGTAACTCGTATTATCAAAGACGTCCTTGAAAAGGGACACAAGACTGTAGAAACTGTACTTTTCAGTTTGCTCTTCCAATTATTTTCTAACTAATCCACAAGTTTAAACTTTCTCTTCTGTTATTCCCTTCTCACTTATCCACAGGTTTAATTTTCATTACTTTTATACAGCATTTATTTTCTAAAACAACGCTACTGTGACTTTCAGCAAAAATACTGTGGTTGGCTTTCTGTTTGCAAAAAAAAAATTGCGAATTTTGCCAAAGGAAAATAGTGAATATACTTCATGAAAATAAAGCCCAACCTACACAGGTAAATGTTCATATTGTACAGTCCCCTCGAATGACATCTTATATATATAACTGACCTGCAGCAGCGCAGGTTTAAGATTTATACTGTGAATAATAATGACTGAATTTGTTGCCTCCAAATCAGAGACATCTTTCCCCAAATCGACAAAGCTAATTTAGTGAATAAATGACCGAATGGGGTCAATGATGGCTCCTTTACATTTTTCACAGAAATAGCATATAGCAAAGGTCCCCTTTAAGATTATCCTACTCATACTTTTTTTCCATTCATTATGAAAGACAACTTTATGTGTTCTAATGCCAGTTAATTATTGTTTTCTCCCGTGTATAATAAAAAACGAATACAAAAGACACAAACACATTAGTACAAAAAGGGTACGAACACAATTTCATTTATTTGGACGATCATTCTCTGTTTTCTTCGTGAAAACCTGATTGCCTTTGTTGAAGTAAGACTTAGAGGGAAATAATAGAAGTGGTTTGTTCAGTTGAATTAATTATTACAGTTTGCTTGTATTCTATAATCGACAAAGTATCTACGAATAAGGTACTCAAAAGTCTCCTTTCAGAGGGTGATATATTCCCTCACCACAGCTCAGACATATTTGCAAGGACTTACAGATTTAGTTGGGATGCAGACTGCCAAAGACTCGTTGCTTCTAAACGCTTCCAACTGATCCTCCACACGGAGAACAAAACGGAAAATAGGGTTATTACGTTAGGTAGGTTAAATAAGGATTTAGATAAATAGCTATTCCTTCCCATAAACATTGTCAACATAACTCTAAAAAAAGCAAGTTTTGACTATCTGCTTTTTTAGCTCGGCTGTCCATCCACGTGTATCCAAATATATATATATATATATATATATATATATATATATATATATATATAAATATATATATTCATATAATTGTTACTGTGAAGACCATCCATCTGTTTAAAGCTAAAAAGGATGTTGTGGTTCATGGCAGAACAATTCAGATCATTAATAATTGCTTAGATCTTAGAATAATCTACTGATTTCTTTGCCTGTATTTGTTTGTTATGCTGATTTTAATTCCACTCACTAAGTTTTGCCTGGTTTCTAATGAAATCAATTTAATCAAAACACTGACTGGATGTTGTCACACAGTATTTATTGGTTTTGCACTTGTAATAACCGAAATTTCTTAATTTCAAACTTCTGAAGCAGTAAAATGTGATAAGCCCAAGTGTCGAAGTCATGGTTAAGTAGAAAATCTTGCAATCTGTGGGTAAAACAGGGAATACTACAGCAAAACAAGACTCTAAAATGTTATAGGAACCGCATATCTGTGACCCCACATAACTTTCCAAAATATGTTCTACACATTACTACCTGTAATAAAATAAGAAAGTTAAAGGTCTTAATTGAAAAATTAATGTTCGGAAACAAATTTTCGATTAAAACTATCAAACCGGCACACATAAATACATGGTTGGGGTCATAAATTCCACACTTCGTCGCTGAGCACAGACAAGTAGCACAGTAGAGCATTCATCATTTTTTTGCACACCAATAAACTATACGTCATTTAAAAGCTAATTTTCAGTAGAATAAGGATCTGCCATTTTTAGAGCTTAAAAATCCTAGAAAAAAAATCCTATTAAAACATATATATTTGCAAAAGTGAAAAAACGCTATTAACTTGATATTTTTTTTGGCATTTTTAAGGTAACACTCAAACTGAGATAAAAAAAAACAATGGTTCTTTCACCAATATTGCCTTAAGGTATTCTGTAGATTTTTCGTCTCTTATGATTTCATCAATGGCAGTTCAGCATTTCTGAAGTTAAACCAATTCAAATAAGTCTAAATGGTCATTTTCGTCAAAATCTGAGGGGACGGAATCTACGGACAACACTCTGTGCTCTGTTAACACTCTTTAATATGGAATTATTCATCCTCTATGAGGATTTTCAAATGCTTCGCTCAATAATGATGGTAATGATTCCTGACAGCGCACACATACAACCCAGGTGTCATCACTGGTCAGACAGTACTGGACCTCTTGTTCTGCAGGTAAATTTTGACCGTAAAAATAACAATATTAAACTTGCAGCAAAAGCTAACTGCTCGACTCAAAACCATGTTTACTGGCCATAGTACATATACAGTACTATACCTCTAGTTCTGCAGGTAACTGTGTGTGAAAGAAAAAGAATATAAAACTTGTAAAACAAGCTACCTACTCGCCACATTACCATTATAACTGGCCTAGGGTTTATATTGTTTCCAAATCCATAATTACTAATAGTCACAAAACAACATATTTTTATGCGGGTTACCTGTTGGGACAATTAGAGCTTGATAAATAAAGGGTTAAGAAAGGAATGAAACACTGAAACAGGCATAATCGTCATGTATTCTCATGTATCGCGTTAATTTGTACAACCATAAAAGTAATCTGTAACCTTATCAAGTTATTATCCAAAAGTTAGCATCCTGAGGTTTAAGATAATATATATATTTTATATAACAACACTAAATAGTATTAAAGTAATAATATTTTAAAGGAATATTAAGTCCTGAGAACACAATATTGTGCTATGTGCCTTTAGATAATATCAGACCTTTTATATTATCTTTCTGCTTGTCAGATGTTCAAATTTGGATGTTGTCAAATAATCATAAACAGTTAAGAATATACAGTATAATGGCTGTATCGTGAAATCCTGAGAATGAAACACTGAAAAGGTAAAAAAGACACGAAATTTCCAAAGCTGGTGTATGATACCAACAAGAGTATTTAAACGTTTTCTATTTAAGAAAGGTTATCTACTCATTCAAAACATGGCAATCTTTCTTCAGTATAAAATAGTGCTATTCATATCTAAATAAAGCCAAACTTTCAGCATCAATCGTCAAGTTTATCAACCCAAGAATTAATTCAGACTCCTAGCACGGTGGAAACTGACATCGTCTGTTGGTGACAGGTATTTTACCTTATTCACAATATATACTAAAATCAGACAAACAGCCATTCACTGAACAAATTCAACTCTATAGAAGAACAGTTACCAAAAGGCAAACAAACTTGCCGTGGCATCTCCTGGGCCTCTTGGCTCTGTGTATTCATTATACTTGTGAAAGTAAATAATAAGAAACAATCTTTTGATGTACTTCCATGATAATGCATTTTTTTAAATGTTAGTAAACTCGGGCTTGCACAAGTAACTGATATATTATAAAATTAATCAATGCTCTTTGGTACTGACATAAAATGGGCTTTTATTCAAAGATAATTCACCATTTTCAGTTTCTCTTGAACACCTTTTCCTCTTGAGTCTAACCCTTGCTCACGTGAAAACTGATGAACCACACAGCGATATTAGTATAGTAAGCTATGTCAGATATTTTGATATAACTGAATTGTCGGGTCAAACTGGATTTTATTTGCTAACTTTGTGATTTAAGGGGTGCTGATTACTGAAATACCAGATATTCTTTTTTTAGCTGTGTCTTCAGCCGCCATTTTGAATTTCAACATGGCCGCCATTTTTTTTTACATTTTGCTTTCTATCTGGACTTCTAAGCACTGTAGAGTAATATAAATGGTAGCAAAACCCATGTTTGCGATACCAGACATTCCATTAAAGCCATTGCCACAATTGTTTGTACGCAATATTGAAATTCAAAATGGCCGCCATTTTTAATCCGCGTTTGCTTATATCGGGACTTGTGAGCATGGGATGATAATTCAAATTAAAAGCAACATACTTGCCACAAATGGGGTCACCTTTTTACATATATCTATGGGCTATGAATAAGAATAAAATAATTTAAAATACCTTGTTTATGATACAAGAGATTTCATTAAAACTTATGCCGTGCTTGTTTTTAATTTTCGTTTCGCATCTTGTTGAATTAAATAATTAATGTTCTTTGCTGGTATCTCTGCACTTCAGTCCCACAGAGGCGTATCAGAGATGTGGTATAGAAGTCTACAAATTATGTTATGTTCATGATGAAGTTTAATATAAACTATGAAAGCATTTCTTCCCTGTTTTCTACACCGTGATAGTACTTTTTTCTAATGCTGATTTTGCACATTGTTGATCGCTGTGGAAAATTTATCAGCTTCAATGTTGATGGTTTCAAGAGAGCTGTCTTCTACATACTATGCAACAGCATAAAGTGAATCAAAACAAACGATCTAGCCTGAAACTCACCAACTCTCGATAGGCTGCCTTTCCATTTGAAGACTGCAGTTTTAAAACCCACACGTACAAGTCAGGACAAAGAGTCATGCCTGTTTTGAGAAGAGGACCAGGAACAAGAGCTTAAATGACTTTTGCAAGACAAAGCAGTGTCTAACGAGTCGTCAATTGGTTTATGGCCCACATGTGTTTTCCTTGTAAATTGGCCCACATGAGTTTTCCTTGTAAAAAGGATATTAAATTGATAAAACATATCTCTGGTGCAAAACAGTCTGGAAAGAGACCAAAACTTAAATTGATTGAACTGTTCGAACAATGTACACAGAGAGGATGTGCAATAACCCAAACCTGAATACAGAATACGGATGGACAAGATGAAGTAAGGAAAGTGATCAAGAATAATGACATAACTTTTGGTTTTGTCAGAGGACTGCTCAATTTCTTTCCTGCATAATATATGTGTACCATTTAACGGACATGTGAAAGGCATTAAATAGGGAGAGACAACCGACAAATGCTTAAAGAAAATCCGAAAACTTTCAAAGAAAAATTCCTAGAATTTTCAAAGTAAAATTCAGAGAAATTTCAAAGCAGGTTGTCGAATGTGGCCGTCGAAAAAAGTTTGTCTAATTTCCTCTTTTGAGACACGTCTGGAATTTCTGCATATTACATCAAATCAATATTCACATGTCTAATAGTGGTTATTCTCTAAAAGCTAATTTTTCAACATACCTGAGCGTCATTTACGTCACTCATTGTCCTTTCACTCGTTTAATGGCATCAGTTCCCACAAACAGTGAATCTGCAAGTAAAAGTATGATAATTATCGTTCACCTTATAAAAACGTGAGATCTAGCTTTGGAATAATGCATTAACGTTCGCAGTTATGGCCTGACTTTAGCCTCTTCCTGTTCTTGGCGAAGAGCGACAACAGACACGTAGATAGAGCAACTGAGTGTACAGTTAATTGCAAATAATCAAGCGCATACGTTTACTGATAGAACAAACAGTTCTCACATCTACATTTGATCAATTCTAAAAAATAAAGCTTCTATGAATGTTAAGTACAAAAAGAGCAGATCAGAACCTTAACATCATCATATAAAACATAATATTTAAAAAATAATATAAGACACCCCCTTGAATCGTACCATTGCTAAATATGTGCGACCTACATGAATGGCACCATTGTGAACCTACCTTTCTTTGGCATAATAAGAAGAATTCTCCTTTTGTTACAAAACCTAAACCGAATATTCAAGAAAAGGCACAAGGCTCCTACATTCTGAAATCATGATAAAACTCTAAAGTTCCTGCTAAACAAACCAACCACGATATTTTTAACAGAAAAAAAAACAGATCTTAGTTCAAACACAGCACATAATTCTACTGCAGTTTATAACTCTAACTACAAAAAAATTAAAATATGTATCAAAACAAGTTAAATATGTCATTTCATATGTTATAATGATTTATAATATACAGTCAACTTACACTAACATTTTCTCTACTTTATATATCCCCTAAAAAGACCTTAACATTCCTCATGTCTGCATCAAATAATCAGAAATGAGAGACCTAGAGCCTTGAGGTAATTTCACTTATGCATGATAGAGGACGGTCATCAAATAAAACAGTGAAACTGAAAATACATGTATTGACAATTTAACAGTAGTCCAACACAGGTGGTGCTATTTCTATGAAGACTGGATTAAAAAATTCATGATTGAATTTTTACAAAATTCCCTTCTTCAAAACATAGTTATCCGTGATAACAATTTTATTTTTTAGCTTTCTTGACAAAAAAAAATGAAATATTTAGGTCGACAAAATTCTGGCGGAAGTTCACTCATTCATACCTATCTAATTTTAATTTGAATAATGATGAGAAATGTTCGGTATGCAGCCGAGTTGAATATTTGTATGGCCTATGGTATGTATGGTTGGAGCTCATCTTGAGATTTTGGGTAATAGACACCATTTTATGTAAGAAAACAAATAAGACTGTCACACTTTGACATGACAATTTGGACATTCCGTTTAAACAAACATTTTAAAGCATTTCATAGCCATTTAATTTTTGCTCCTGTAAGATATCTCTGATAATTTTACGAAAGGTGAAATCTTATTATTATTATAATACTATTCTGGATAAAGGCCACATCATACATTCTGCTCGATGATTGATTGTCAAAAAGCTGACGCCAATTATTACTAAAATTACACAACAATAGTATGATCAAATTTTCTTTAAACTTTGGTTCATATAGCTGTAGATAGCTGTAGCCGTTTTTGAGATATTTGGTAAGAAAAAATACTTTACACATACAAACATACCAAATAGTAAAAACTAAAGAGCAACCAAACTGTAGGTACCGTAAGATACAACATGTTTACTCATTTGGTTTCTCTTCCACTATGAATATCATTTTAATTACATGACAGCTATAAATATTAATAATATACCTTAAGCAAAAGGACACTGAGTAAAATAGAATAAGCATGATTTGGCTGAAAACAGGCCAATATGTTTGGCACCACCAAGAGCTTATAGCTGCATATTCATCATATAGTTATTATTTCTGTCAAACTGCAATGGCTAATGGGATATTTGCTACAAGAACATAACACGCTTGACGGTTTTCGTCGTACAATACGCCATCGCAGAGTGAATAAAATGAGCAGTGTGTATACCTAAAGAAACCATGGGGAAAAGTACATAGTATGTGTATGATTTTACCCAATTCACACGATTGCTGAAGAATAAAAGAGGCACTTTGTCAAGGAGATATACAGCACTTCAGGTATCAACAACTAGGGGGGGGGGGGGGAGGAAGAAAGACGCATTTCAAATTGCCTAACTTGTGTATTTACACACAAGCTTTCGACACCCACAGGCTTCTTCCTCAGGTGGTTATTATGAATTACTCCGATTGGAGATCTTATTTGGTAAACGGCTTTTAACATATGTAAATCTCATTAAAATCCTTACCCTGCTTTTTCGGGCTGCAGGTGTGCGAGTCAGACAACAAACTTTCTGGGAAAGAATGACGTCATACGCTTTTCCAATCTATGCGCGTAGGGCACGGGGCAAAGTCCAAGATTGTCCCACACATAACAAATTCAAATCAAGGGAACAGGGAGCTTAATTATTAATCAAGCTTTGTGAAGTAAACACTTATCGGAACGAACATGTAGTCAGTGCTTATAATATTCAGTCGTAAATGTTGGTGTGTTTAAGTGCACAGGGACATCAATGCACATATATCTATTCATATATAAATATTCACTTGTGGGTGTGTGTGTGACGGACTGAGTCTGTTAGTCTTATTTTATTGGGAATGACGGGTGATGTCTGATATTAACTTATTATTAACGTGAGATTTTCAATATTTCAGTGAGGTACAGGGGGGTGGGGGTATTCCGAAATCTTAGCGAGGAACCTTTCGAAATATCGACCTTTAACCTCGACCTAATAATATTTCGTGCAAAATATATCAGACATTATACCGTTGAAAGTGACCTAATTAAAGTATTAAGGTTATAATAAAGACTAATGTCTTTGAATGTATGTTATTGTATTACCGTTTCTGTACGCGGGATTTAATATGTTTAAGCTGTTATTTGTAAAACCTGCTTCGTGTCTAATTTCCGATAACAATATCTGGTTCGTTTTTCCTGCCAAGTTGACCATGACAATGATTTACATGAAACGTGCACGTATGAACGAACGACTGATTAGTAGATTCGGGGGAGGGGGACCTTTATAAGTGTGTGACATCGCCCCCTCCCCTCCGGGCTTCCTTTAAAAAAAAAACTTTTTTATAAACAACCCATAAATCGGCCGAACTATTAAAACCATGGTTATCATGAAAAGATACTTCTGAATGTATAAAAATCAACATACCTGTAAACCTATAAAACGGTGATCCTGTAAAGGTCTCAGTTCCTTTCAACGGAAAAATTCAAGTGGACATGTGTTCCGTTACTGAATTTAAAATCTTTACTTCCTTTTGACAAAGTAAAATTCCTTAACAGGTGATTTAGTGGAAATTGGGTTCAGTGGGGATTACAGGTGGCCTTCTGAAAAAGAGTGACAGGCGAAAAATGTTTTGCTGAACATTTGTAGAGGCTTAGGGTAAAGACATATCAATAGTCCATTTCATTTTAAAGGTAATAAGAATCACCACAATATATATTTTCTTATAAACCATTATGACAAAGGACGATTCCTTTCTCTTCGTGTAAAAGCAACCCATTCGTATTTATTTGTTCTGCCACTCGCAAGGTGGAGGTTTATACGTCCTGACTTCAGATTCTAGTTTGTTATCAATTTAAAGATGTACTGGTGATATTTTTTTTCATGTTTCACTGTCCCTACAGACAACAGATCTTTACAAAAATATATGTGAACCCCCCCCCCCCCCCCCCCCCCAAGACCCCACCCCCACCCAACCTGAATGATAATTAAGTTGTGGGGCTTCTTTAAAAAAATTCATAAAACACATGACTTGACCGAACTTTTGAAACCATGGTTATCATGGTAAAATATTTTTTTAATGTATAAAGATCAACATACCTGTAACCAATAAAAAAATTGTCAGACGATTGTCACATCACTGGACTCAGTGCCCAGTGTTGACCAAACTGAAAAGCCCTCGCATTGTAAGCGGAGCCATGTGGTCTTTGGATTAAAAACCTGTAGTTCCTTTTGAGAGAGAACATTCCTTTAGAGTCGTCGGTCTCAAAAGGCTAGTGAAAATCCCCGAGCAACCTCCTGAAAAAGCGTCACGGGCGTGGAGGACCTTGAAACACAAAAGAAATAGGGGCACCTAATGGGTAAATATTAAAATTATTAATTATTCAGCTTAATAGGGCATAATCCCGCAAAATAAAAAATCTTGTCCTAGAAGAACACACCATCGATACATCTGCCGAATTTGGAGAGTCAAATCAGAACGGAGGCAGGTAAACCGTGGTCTTGAAAAAAAAACAACTCCGTAATAATTATATAGATGGGATATAGAAAAGTTTCCAATACCAAAAGGCAGCCCCGGATGCACTTCTCGTGTTTGTTATTACATTAGTATTCCTCCAATACGGGATATCGCCAATTAAGTTTCTCGTGTTAATGGAGGAGAAAGACCAATGGCTGGCACAGCCGGGAGACCATTTGTACAGGCAAGTGTGATTCAGCAAGACTCAGAACTGTCTTACCTAACCATCCTCTCTATATTAGCTTATATAGACTAATGACTATATAAAAATATGAGGCTGCAATTAATAGTTTTGGTATGATGCATGGAAGATTAAGGTCAAGCACACGTATTCCAAATCTCATTATATTATCATATAACATAATTGGTAATAAAAAAAATATTAATATAGATTTTACATAAAATGATCCCTATTCCTGAAGAAAAACATTTTTTTCTTTATATTTTTTGTGTGATTTGTTCAAAACCTATTGGCACATCTATGGGCACTGTCAACTCGGCAGTGACGTCACACACTTGGAAATCCCCTGTCACTAAAAATATTAGTTCTTAGTAAAAGCCCAGTATTTCTGCCATTGTCAGTCCCAAATTTTCAGGAGAGAATACAATTAACATGCATTACTAGATCTAAGTTGTTGATAAAATTCAGTCCATGTATTTCATGTGTACCAGCCAATAAAATCAGGGCAAAGTCTGGGATCTGGATGAAATCCTCCATTCACAAAACAAACGCACGTGAAATAGGTTTACTTAACCTCAAATAAAACTTGCAAAATCTGACGTTTATCCGTAAATTAAAGACCATGTGTAGCTTAGCCCTGAATCATTTAGCGAGTCCGTTGATACAAGATAAAGTTCTAATCTAATGCAATATGTCACATACTACGTAAGTCAATGTACTACGTACTGCATGATAAACTCACTTAGGCCTATAACAATCCCCCCCCCCCCCCCGCCGCTATGAGAGGGGTAGGGATTTTCTTTGTCCAAGCCAAGCACGGGTGGTCGGTTTGCTCGCTTATCCCTATTACTATATTATAGTACCGGTACATGCCCGGTTTACTGACCACGATCGACCAAAATAACATAACAGCACGATCATAATTTTCTCTGTTATCATATCTATGGTCAAACATGGTGTCTGTATGTCCAGCTGTTATAATAAATGAGGCCTGCTCCTGGAACGGACCTGACTTTGTTTCAGTGTTTTCTTATAGTACTGAACAAGCTGCTCAATGATCACTTGAAATGTAAGGTTAATTCATGCACATCTATTGCAGATCTATACCGAATAAATTTTATAATTTATTCAAATTTAAACTACAGTGGCTTGTTTTCACACTTGCAAAATCAGATGTCTCCGCCGATTGCATATAGGTTGTAAAAATAAAGATATGGTGAGAAATATGAAGCGCTTCAAAAGTTATTGGATTCCCTTCAATTTTACATTTCGGCAGATTTGACCTTGAAGATGAAAGCCAAGGTCACCGGTTTTCGAACTCGTCCGGGCTTTTGGTAGGAACAATTCAAGCCTTTCAAAAGTTCTCACGTTCACAAGGCAATAAGTTATTCGGCTGATTTGACCTTGAAGATCCTGATCAAGGTTACCGGTTTTTGAACTTGGCGAAAAAAATGGTAGGAATAATTTGTGTTCTCAATTTGAGGAACAATGTGAATGGCTTCAAAAGTGATGGTTCACAAAAAAAAAATTACATCCCAGCAGATTTGACCTTGAAGATGAAGGCCGAGGTAACCGGTTTTCGAACTCGTCCGAGCTTTTGGTAGGAAATAATGAGTGTATAAAATTTTGAAGGAAAATATGCAGCCCTTCAAAAGTTCTCACGTTCAAAAGACAATACCACAATTCGGCTGATTTGACCTTGAAGATCCTGGGCAAGGTCATCGGTTTTTGAACTGTATGAAGAACTTGGTAGGAAAAAGTGTATATCGGATTTGAGAACCAAATGTAAAGCGGTTCAAAACCTATTGGGTTCACAATAATTTAACATTTTGGCAGATTTGACCTTGAAGATGAGGGTCAAGGTCACAGGATTTCAAACTTGGCCAAGAATTTGGTAGGAACAATTTTTGTACAGAAACTGAGGACAAACTGTGTATCGCTTCCAAAGTTATCGCGTTTACAAGAATTTTACATTTCAACAGATTTGATCTAGAAGATGATAAAAGTCAGCGGATTTCGAACTCGTCCGGATGTTTTATGTGAGAGTCATGAGTGTTATAAATTTCGGAAGAAAATATCCTGCCCTTCAAAAGTAATCTTGTTCACAAGATAACCAACAAAAATTTTGTATTTCGCAAGATGAATATCAAGGTCACGGGTTTTCGAACTCTTCCGAGTTTTTGGTAGGAACCACGAGTGTATTAAATTTCGGAGGAAAATATGCAGCCCTTTAAAAGTTATCGCGTTCACAACCACTATTTAACAGCGTTTTAAGTTTTCAGACTCTCACAAATCATATTATTTTCCATGTTTTTCTGAATATCCTCCTATTTTAGCCTTAGAAAAAGACACTTTTTAGAACACATATTTTAACAACTACATATATTAAATATGCTATGCTGTAGACAAAGTAATTACCTTCTACCTTAAACCTTTAAAATAATTTACTCCATAGATATAGCTCAAATCTGGCCGGCAAATTAACATGACATCTCAAACCCTATTGCATATATGATCCCCCCTCCTTTTTCTGTCGCCGCAACTTAAAAAAAACAAGGGCTTTAGACGAATAGTTGGGGAGCATTTGTCACCGAGTATTTTTTTCTTTGTAAAAAGTAGACACCATACTTTTTTGTGATCCTTAGGCTTTGGCCTTTGAAAAAAAAATATGGTGTTAATGTTTCTACAGAGGTTTGGTCATTTTTTTTCAGGCCAAATTTAATTAGTGGGACAATATAGTCAATATGTCCAAATATTTACTTAGGAGGAAAACCTTGCCACATAACACCTCAAAATGGTCAGTGTAATACATTAACTCATAATGACTTGGACTGAATTCATAAAGACTTCGTTAACACGTTTATAATAAATTAAGAGAACAGTTATAGGGCGCATACCTCCGCTAACATCTGGATCCGCATACACATCCACTTAACAATTAACAGCCTGACAATGAAAAATGAATCAGTTCTTCGTTGACCAATGGTCCATTGTTCCACAAAATTTAATTGAAATCCATAAAACAATTTACGTATATGGACAACAAGGTATTCTTCGGTATTTTGTGACATAAGTATGGCGGACCAAATGCCCATTTCAGGTAACCTGTACCGTATACAGTATAGCTCCGTGATCCCTGGTTCTCACTAGTAGATAAATATCTAGCTTTATTTAAACGGAACAAATGTAAATGACCCCGTTATACTTCCATTATGAATTTGCAAATTTGTCAAACTGTCATCACCGACATCATTATCTCACTCGCTGATAGTGAAGGCAAAGAAGCCTATCTTTTTCGGCTAGTTTATCCAAAAAGTATATCTAAATGTTCTTAAAGAAATTTAAGGAATTTTGTGGATATTTGATCATGAGTAAAGAAAGAAATGATAAAGGTTTTAGGAGGATAATTATTTATATATATATATATATATATATATATATATATATATATATATATATATATATTGTGAAGAATAAACAGCAGACCAAAGGAGCAACTTAGGCCGTTTATAGTGCCAGATCCTCTCTCACATCTCACTGATCCATCACAAAATTTAAGGAAAAGTTCCCTGGTCCACAATTCACAGTGTAACTTTTGGAAGTGTAATACTAAATCTAATCAAAATTCATTCCAGAGTGTCACATTGAGTTATATCACTTGCATATGATTTTCTATCAATTTTTAAAATGATTTTTTATTTACATTTCTAGGTATATGAAATCGAAGCATTTGGGCAACACCAATGCAAAAATTAAAACAAACAAAAAATCTTAACAGAAATAAGACAGAACAATGATAAAATGTTAAATATTGATTATTATTTAATTCTTTTCCAATTTTTCATTATCCTTAAATTGCTTAAAAGGTATATAAACAATTTGCGTCAGTTTTTGCCAAGAAATCCAACTCAACAGAAATTTAATTTAGAAATCGCACAATGGCAAGAGAAGCTGTTCCATTTCAACAGGCACGATCATTGGAACAACATTTTTTTTAAAGAAAACAGTAATTCATATAGTGAATTGAGTATTTCACTCTCTGTATAATGCAGGCTAAACTTTAGGATTCAGGTAAGAATGAAGATTACCTATTTTGATATTTTTATGATAGTTTAGGGAATATGACATGGCTGCGACTGAATATGCTTTTAAGGGCCAAAAAAAAAAACACAGCATGTCAGATGCAGAAACTGAATGTACATGATTGATTCGAGCCAATTTTTTTTATATTTGTTTTTTTTTATCGGATAACTGTACACAAATAATGTTCCGTCGGAGGCCTGCTTAACTGATGCTCATTTCTCTTACACCGTGATCCGAAATAAGTTTGGAGTTGACGCACAAGGTAAATGATGTGCATTTTTTGTAAAAAATAAATTACGCCTTAAATGTAATTAAAAGTTTCCATTTTTTCCCCGAATTCAGTCAGATTTTCCCATATTATTATTGTAATTTTAAAAAATGTAATATAAACAATAACAAAATTGTTGGCTTTATAGTGAGAGGATCGACATGGAGAAAGTCAGTACTGAGGTTGAGGAGCACACTCAAATTTCCTTTAAATTAGATTTAACTTTTCTTAACTTTTGTGCTGGAAAAAATCATGTGTCTTATATTCCACAAAGCCTTCTTGGTTGTCAGCATTCGTATCTAAATGTCAAGTGACTGAGGTTCAAAGGATCTGAACTTAGTTTGTCTTACATACTGCTCTTTCCAATAAAGACATGAAAAATTGTTTAAATTTACGTGAGTATAATTGAATCATTTTATCCAGTTTTGGCAAATATTGAATTTAAATATTATGACCTGTCATATGAAACACTATTTTATTTACAATGTTTTAATGACTATGGAAGAAATTACAGCTGTTTATGCATGCCATAGAGGTCATACCCTGCAAAACCTGTAATTATCATGGTTTCGTCCTTTTAACTTAAATAAATATTACGTAACTCTTAAATGATCTTTACTGGCTTCATGTATTTCCCGAACCCATATGTTGTAAGAAATAAAACACTAAGCTCAGATTAAGATTACCAAAAAATATCTTGATTGTTAAGTGAATTGGAATACCGGTAACTGTACCTTGCAAACATGCACCTTTCTATACAACTCAGGAAAGCGTGTATCATTCCTCTATGGAATGTAAAAAGGGAGTAAATGTACAGCTATGCAAAGTAATTATAAGATAATAAAACCTGTATTAGGGCCCTGACAATTGTTATTGTGGCTTTACCTTGATTCCCGATTCCTAAGGCCAAGAATTCGGTACTTGTATGAAGTTTGATATTAATTGCCGTTCCCATAATAAATCATCATTGATTTAAATGTCCAATCCATTTGTTATGACTCAAGAGCTCAAGTGCTCTTTGCTTTTAGTAAAAAAAAAACAACACTTTAACTCGTATCGCCAATTGGCCTGTTTTATACGTTGTTGTGATTTTGTATGCGAGTAAACAAAGTCTCCGTGTGTTTGTTTACCATGAGCAGACTGCATGACCACAGTTCCGATCTTGAGCATGCTAAACTCAAATTCAAGGAGAAGTACCGATTAGTTGCTTGAAACAAATGACCAATGGGTCATGACGCTCAGCCGAACGGGAGGAGATTCGCAAAATGAAATTTTATGATCGGAATGGTAGTATATACCCATTCAACTGAAGCATCAAACAGATTGACCAACAGGAAAAGATAGTGTCTGTATTTATATATCTCAAAAATTGAGAAAAAATGCGTAAACATAAAAAAAAAAATTCAGATGGCTCCACCAGTCTGCAGAAACTAATAGAAACACATATTGGTCAATATCCATGCAAAGATTCATTGTGATCTCTGCATTAGTTGTTCAGATACCTCTGCTTTTGTATCAAATTTTCCATTATTCTGAGGGATACTTTGGAGTCCTATAACTTGAAGGATATCGGTAACAGTGACCTAATTTCAGGTTTCCATAAGGACTTTTCATGGGTCTCCCTGTGTGTCAAGAATGAAGATTCTAGGTCCAGTTGTTATGATTTGTGCCCTGTTAACAGATGTTCATATCTTTAAAGGTCTAAAAAAATAGAGAAAAAATTCAAAAAAAAAAAAACCCAAACAAATACAGGTGGTGCCACCAGTCAATATGTATGCCAAAAATCATGACCATCAGTGATGTAGTTAATGAGATATTGAAGTTTTTGTATGAAATTTTTTACTATTCTGGGGGGTACTTTGGGGCCCTATGGCCCAAAGGATATGAGTAACAGAGACCTAAATTCTGGTTTCAAAGAATATTTTTCATCGACCTCTCAGAATGTAAAGTTACAAGATTCTAGGTCCAGTGGTTACAATTTGTGCCTGGTTAACGGACAGACGGACGGACAGACGGACGGACAGACAGACAGACGGACAAAGAGTGATCGCTATAGCTCAGCATGACTGAAAGTCAGCTGAGCTAAAAATTGATTTGTGAAGTCATGCAGTACAGCCACCAGGTGGCTTGTCCGCTATGTATATATTTAATTGGTGCCACTGATCTCGCATTTCATGATCGCGCATGAAAACTTCTCACTATTAGTATACAGGAGTATAAGCAAACGGATTCGAATGAATTATTGGCAGATACCATCATATTCAAAGGGAGATCCCATATGTGTATATAGCATGGAATACTATGGGTGTATATAAAACATATCTGGAATGGGAATAGGTCCCTTCAATTTAAACCCAAAATATAAATTTAGACAATCCAAAACTGTTCAAATAAAACAATTTGTGCGTTTAGCATGTAAATGCATTAAAAGAATACCCGTTCTTATGCTATTGTCCCTGTTTACTTTCTTTTATGTTTCAGTCGCATTTTTTTAAACCATTTTAACATCAGCTGAAAGGAATTTCAAAACTGGATAAAAAAATCGACACCATGCTGTTTAGGCTTCATAGGAAGTCGAAGAAGAAAAATGCATAGGGTGTCACATTTATACAAACAAAATTTACGCAGAACGAATTTGTTACATAATATTATGCTCCTACACTACCAATTTAACGGCTTGGGCCCCCCCCCCTTTCCAGACCCTTGGACCAATTTTTAGGATTTTTATGAGTCCCCCAGGGTTAAACCTCCAACCTTCCTTAAACCTGGATCCGCCCCTGCCCCCCCCCCCCCCCCTCTTAGATCCGCCCCTTTATCTACAGTGATGTACACATAAATCTCCCGGTTGTTACCCCCATACAAGATGTAACCTGCTTAGGCTATCCATCACACTGCAGGTTCCCTCCCCTGTTTGATTAAGCTACAGCCGACCATTCTCGTGTGGTTGCAACCAAGCGTAACATCCAATAATATACACAAAGCAAGATCGATTGTAATTTACTCTAAAATATTGATTCTTGTATACTTACCCGGGTGCTGGCTCGCTGACACACGTGTTGTCAATACTGAACGCTGTGTTAGTTGTGAAGAAAAGCGGCCACCGAAGCAGGGCTCACGTGGTAAATCCAATGAGCGCGCGTCTCAACTGAGTAGTGTGATAACAAAATCAGCCTTTACTCTACCTGCAGATCTGACCTATTGATATATATATACACACACACAGAGCCAGCTATAAACAACCCACATGAGTCTGATAGGCCTTCTTAACCCGTGATAGTGACGTGCTGTATACTGTAAATGGAGAGGTTGCCTGCACTTTATGTTAATCCGTAACGCTATTTATTGCAGCAAAAATAAAGTAAAGAGACCAAGCGGTCACGCTGCTCAGCCATAAACTATTTCAAGCACATTAAAAATTTTACTTCTTGAAAGAGCTGTAATTACGTATGGTATTTATTAACGCTATCATTAAGAAAACCTGCCCATAAAAAAAATTGTTGTAGCGACAGATTGGAGGAGCGATAGATAATTTTAATCAGACTGAAGTTTATTAGGTTAATTAATATAAATTTTAATGTGATTTGATTTTTCACACATTTATCTTCTTCATGGGTCAACCAATACTTTAATCAGTACCCTTTGCTATTTATATTTCTTACATCTCAAAACACTGCGGGCAGGGTTTCATGCGGCATAAAATTTGAAACTGAGAAGCACTTGTATGAATACACCAGATGTATACCAATAATTTCGATATCCGACATGAGACAACCGTTTTGTAAGTGTGTACGCCAAATAACAGCCCCATGAGCCATTTTTCAAAACGGTTAAAATACGCCTGCATGACAAAGTTTGATAAGGGCGCGGGCATGCGACACGAAAGTACTTAGAGGACAGCGCCCATACGAGAATGTATCTGCGGATAGAGTTTGGTGGCAAGGGGACGTGTCTCGGAAAATGTAAAGCGGAATAACTCTTATTGATCCTCAAAATTATAGTATGTCTCCTACAGAAAAGGGACTTTCTGTCTGTGTCTCTGTTTTCAGAAAGCACTGCTACCAATGCTACATCTCGTGAAGGACTTTTGGCGCGTTATCACTGGTTATATCAATGGAGACTTGATTAAGTGTAAAGAGTTGATAAGCGTAAAATTTACCCGGCGTTGGCGGAGGTATGCGCTCTTTTGGCACTAATTGGTTAAGATCTGTAGATCAAAAGACGACTCTATATAATGGACTAACATACTATTATATACTGTAGTACTGGTTGTGGGAACGTGTTAAATCACAATTTTTACTGTAACAGTGTATACGGTTCAGATTAGTGTTAGATATTGGAAAATTCTTGAACGTGTTGCACTTTCAAATAAAACAGAAGCATTTTTGCAAAATTTCAACATTTACTAAAGAGAGGGTTTGCTTAAGGCTTCTCTAACTGGTCAAAATAGAAAATCATTCTGCAATATATGTATATGTGATCTTAGAAACTTGAAAGCCAAACCGGTCTCTGTAGCTCAGGGGTTGAACATAGGACTCCAAGCCGGGAGATCGAATCTCACCCGAGGCGGTGACAATTTCCACAGTGCACCCAAACTAAGCGTTAGCGCTCTGCAGGCTTAATGGGAAGGTCGTGCCAAACGGCCTTGCTTCACTCACAAACGAGTGTGCCTTTCGGGTATTCCTCGGTGTTATGACCCAGCAATGGGGACGATTACACAACAAGGGACCATAGGTGCAGTATAAACCGCGCCTAGTTAACACGAGGATATAAAATGAGAGGAAGCGTGTGATACTGCCCTGGCATGTAGTCCGAAAACGGAATGGAATTCTTAAGTTATACATATACAAAGTTAAGCAAGCATTCAAAACGGAGGCAGTTACCTACAACAAACCAAGCTCATAGCCAAATGAGGCAGATCTGTACAGGTGTAAAACTTGAGTGGTCTGAGTTTGGTCATAAGGCTCCAGGCGTCATCGATAACAAAATAATTTGATAGAACATAAAAACACTTAAATCACAAGACAAAACAGACCGCCTAAGAGTCACTCATTTGCTATAGCTCATCATGTAATGGATCGACCTTCATTTAGCAGGTCAAAGGTGACCTTTGCATTTTGAAAGTACACCCCGTTCACACATTCATGAGACTTCAATGATATCGATAAGTGGCCTCGTTTATCGGAAGTAAAAAGTAACAGATAGGAGACAGATAGTGTAAGGTTACGCTCTTTACACAGCGCTTTACCTATAGGGCTACTTCCTATATCGTAAGGCGCTGTTTGTTATGACCCCGTATCCTGCTTTGCAACACCAGAGGGGAACACTGTATTTTTGTCCAATTAGATGACACTTTCTGCTGGAAGACAACGCCAAGCGAGGAATACACTGAGCCAATCATATTCATTTCTTTTTGAGTGACAGCTCATCCCCCAGCGTAACCGTCTGAAAAGGCCACAGACTCACAGAGAATTGCCCCTGACGTGGTTTGCTTAGGGCCTTGGGCGCATAGGATGCTCGGGCGGTGAGCTGTAATTCAAACGAAACGTAACAACAAAGACTGCTTGCACACTTCGCTGTCTGGTTTCAGTTCTGCAGACAACAGATACATGGCTCCGCTAACACAGTCATAATGTCATAATCGAATCGGTCGATGATGCGAGAATGCAGAGGGAGCAATTTAAATTCGACCGGAAACTCATCAAACGGCGCTTAAAGCGCGGCAATGGGCGGAGCCAGGATGCCTGTCGAGTGTTTGTTTATTGGCCTCTGATTGGCTGCTTGTCACATCGTACGCACGTTTATTTCAGTGGACAACAAACCGCCATCTGGTGTCTAAATATATCATAAACGGTCAAAGCTGGCAGCGTGAAAATCAGTTGCTTCTTTAGAAGCGCAAGATTTCCACTGCCTCGGGAGCGTAGTGTAAGGTTTAAATGTGTATTTGCCCCCCCCCCCATATATATATATATATATATATATATATATATATATATATATATATATACAGTCTAACCTCTTTCATTCGCCCCTTTTTCATCCGCCAACCTCGCCTGTCGCCAACAAATGACAAAGTCCCGATTTCCATACTACTTATTTACCTCGTTCATTTGCCAGCCTCGCTATTCGCCATCCGCAAACAAATCCTTCCGCTTCTACAACGAGTGATAGATTGCCTCGGGATTGACCGATCAGAATATAAGAAACTGCACAACTTGTATATTTGTTATTTTGATTGGGAACTGACCAGCATGAACAACTATAAACCTTACTCAAGCTTTATATGAATGGCCTGAGTTGGACGATTGGGACAGCACTTAGGTACAAAAGTTGACAGGACAAAAAAGCACAGATTCTGGGAAATAAAAGCAGACCACACTCAAAGCTGGGTCATGTGGTAAGTAAACTTTTTGGTGTGACCAACACGGATTCTGAGAGAGGACTCTGAGAAAGTCTGCTTTGGAAATTTTGGCCGAAATTTGTGGAGAAAGGTACTGAAATAGAACACACACATACACACACACACGCACATAAACTTAAGTAGGTTTTTTTTAAGGTATATCCCTATAGATGATATTTTGGTATGATAACTGATCCAGAGTGGTAGCTTAGTCATAGTTATCCGCTGTTGAATGTATTGCCCCTACATGAAAATTTGAACTTGAAACCGCATCGACATTTCCATAGTATTTAGTTAATAACTTTATGAATACAAAAGATATCATAGCAGTTTTATAAAGTAACTATCAGTCTAAAAAAAAATTTGGAGTGATTCCCATTGATGTTATGTGTGAAGATCCTCTTCTGAGCCAGACACTGGGTCCGTTTGACTGCATAATATGCAGCCTGCACCAGCTTGGAGTATTTTTAAATAAGCAATAAAGAACGCGATTAAGTATCTGAAGCCTAATGATCACTTCTGCCATATAACTTTTATATCAGATGAATGTTATTTTGCTAGAGACACATTATTTGACACATTAAGTTGAACCTGAGATGAGTTGAACAAGCTCTCGTCAAGAGCGGTCTCAGAACTTTGCTTTAGGAAGAAAGGAACATCGGACTTTGGACCAGAAATTGCTTTTTTTTTGCTCAACCAGAGTTGAGCAAAGCATCCGGTGTTTTTAATTCATTTCATAAACTCAAAAAATAAGGAAGTAGGTGATATCATATCCCACACATTGACGAAGAGGCAAAATTATTGTTAGAATACGAAAGTGTTATTCCTCCCCGTGTCGCAATCGTTATATATATATATATATATTTATAAATCTCTCTCTCTCTGTCTCTCTCTCTCTCTCTCTCTCTCTCTCTCTCTCTATATATATATATATATATATATATATATATATATATATATATATAGAAGGTAGAGTTACTCTCCGTTGTAAAGTGCTCAATGGCCTACAGACTAAGCCAGAGCGGTATAACACACTGTAAATTCACAACAGTCTGTTTCACGGATAGTTGTGAATTTAAGGACTGTTGTGAATTTACAGGGTTGTTTTTCTTCAGCGAGTATAATATGTAATCGAATCTTTAATATTTGTAGGTGTTTTTTTTTACCTTAGAGATGACGCAATAACAATCATTCACACAGCTTTTATATTAACCATCGAAGAATGTTCTGACGTATGGCTAGCCATTTGCATAATATAAGACTCGTATGGTTACTTTACGACTGGACTACACTAAATCTCAGAAAATCTGGTATATACCCGGTATAAATTGTTTTATGAGTGCAATTTACGTTTACAACTTGATACAAAACGTCTGATCAGGCAGATCGCATAACATCCTATACGAATAGCATGTTGCATATCAATCGGAAACCTATTCAGTTGCCGTTGACCTTTCTGTGTAAAATTAACATATGTGTTGAAGACAGCACTCTCATCCTACAAAATATTATTTCCCCGATACAATATTTCTACGCAGGACGCCAATTTCCTTCTACCTTGACGGTATATAGGCTCTATATAGTTAAAAGAGAAAAGTGCTCACGTATTTTTTTTTTCATTCTTTTGCTATAATATCTTTTACATCGCTGTTAGCCCTGTCTATACTGCAACCAGAAATGACCATTGCGGCAGAATTGGATAGAAAGTAAACAGCTAGAACTCATCTTGCTGTTTACTGGTGTCCAGTGCATTCATTGCCCAGGAACATCTGTTTGCACATGTTGGATCCATGACTTTCAGACGATTCCCCGTTGAAGATAAAATACAGACTCGGATTACCGATCTAACTTATGAATGTAAGCATCATGTTATTAACTCACACTAATACGCAGTGAGACTACTTTTTTACCATCCATATTTGAAGTGGTCCATGCGCATACTGCTGATGCATGTACTAATTACTGACGTTATAATCTAATGAAACATTTTAAGATATCTTAAACCATGGAGAGAATGACTCCCAGTATGCCCAAATTTAGTCTTTTAGCCCATTAGTCTTAAATAATTAGTAAGAAAAAATTAGAAGTTTCTACGTTTAAATTCTACAACTTGTGCCCGTCGGACGAATAGGGTGCTAAAATCATGTACTGTACAGAATATAGATGACAGTAACATAATTTTAGGTTTTCAAGAAATGTTTACAATAACTTTCCTGGGTCTTAATCAAGTTAGAAACTCCTGGGTCTAACAGTAACAAATCGTCTTATAGGATGCTTAAATCATGTATTTTTTCACATATCTTCAACATATAGGTCGCAGTGACGTTACTTCAGTTGTCCAAAGAGACTTTATAATGATCTCCCTTTACAAGAAGAAAGACGGTTCTAAATGCAGCAGTTAAGAAATGAGCCTGTCTCACTTTCAGATTTCAATGGAGATTTGCTCCAGACTATCGGATACAGATTGTACTATGTCTTGCCTTTCTAGCGATCATAATCATACTTTGGCCAGTCGTGCAAAGAATATAGTTCACCATGACCTAGCTTCAGGTTTCCAACCTGCCTGGATAATGTTTAAGAAATGTTAGGTCCTTTTTTATTTTCTTTTGGGGGAAGGGGCAGTCTCTGAGGATGAAGCTGTTGTTTTCTTTAAATTATGCTTTGCTTATAAATCATCATCGACTCCCCCATAGAAAAAAATGCATACACTTAGAATACAACATTTGATATTGTGCTACACAAAGAAAGAAGTATTCTCTGCCGCGAGTCATTTTCTATAATACTTCAGTTTTGCTACATTTTTCTATATGTAGATATATACTTACCTTTCCCAACTTCACCAGGTTCTAGCTTTTCCTTGTCTGCAAAAATATTGATATATGTTTATAGTAACGGGACTTTACTCTCGATATCTAAATACTGTAAACTTTCAAAACAGCAACAGAGCATCTTTAATTTGTGGTGTCTTTTGGACACCCATCATAAAAATATGACGCTAATGCCGGCATGTAAACTCCAGCAGCTTTTGTCCACATTACAATATTCAAGTACAATGATCTGACCATGTAACATTCACAAAAAAAATGTTATACAATCCCTTTTCAAAATAACAAAAGGAACACTTATAAGAATTATAAAATATTATGGAGAATCCTAAATTAGAACTGAATTCAAAATATGTCATTTTTTTATACATACACTGTACAGTATCCTTCCAGCTTAGGTTTAGTATATTTGCTTGTCGAAGTATTATTTTTCTGATTGGTTGTTTGACCTGTATTTGTGAATTCAGGTTTTTAGGAGCATCCTCTTGAAGTATATGGTAGACATATTTTTCTACGTTTGGAAATATTTAGAGTAGACAGATGAATTCCATTTGCTTGGTGTTTGGCTTAACTGAAGCATATGGCTTCATGCCTTAAAGCAGTGATAATCGAAATTCGGTAGTTTTTAACTCAGCACAGTCATCTGAGCTATAGCGATAACCCTTTGTCCGTCGTCCGTCAGGCCGTTAACAGGGCACAGGAAACCTATATTTTGAGACCTATGGGCCGAAAACATGATTTTGAGCACTCAAGCAGTCAGTCGGGGCACAAATTGTATCTATTAGGCCTAGACTCTTCTGATGTAACATTCAGGGATATCCTAAGCAAATGTCCTTGGAAACCTAAAATAGGCCATGGTGATCTATATTCTGCGACGTATAAGAAAAGGATGTTATTTGGAAACGTTCAGATGGGCACAAACCGTATCTGTTAGGCCTAGAATCTTCTAAAGCAATATCCAGACAGGTTCTGGGCAAATAACACTCAAACCCTGAAATTAGATCATGGTGACTTATAATGTGCGACCTATGGGCCGAAAAAGTGATTTTGAGCACCAAGCCAGTCAGGCGGGGCACAAATCCTATCCTTTAGGCTTAGAATCTTCTAAAGTCACATTCTTTGAAGTCCCAGGCGAATGTCATAGGACACATGAAATTTCTTCCCTATATCCTGCAACCTTTAGGAAAAGGATGAACACACTGAATATCAGGTGGGCACACATCGTATCAGTTGGGCTTAGAACCTTCTATTGCACTATCCAGGGAGGCTCCAAGCAAATATACTGGGAAACCTTAAATTAGATCATAATGACCTATATTTTGCAACCTACCGACAAAAACGTGCTTTTGAACACCTTGAATGTCAGATGGGCACACATCGTAAATGAAAGGTTTATAACCTTTTTATGCAACATCCATGTAGGTTCTTGAAAAAATATCCTTAGAAATATAGATCATGGTGATCTAATAAGCTACATTCTGTGAGTTATGGGCCATAAATATGAATCTGGACCCCCAGCCAGACATGGTACAAATTGTATCAATTTTTCTTGGAATCTCCTATGTTAAAATCCAAGGAGGTCCTTGGCAAGTATCCTTTGAATCCTAAAATTACGTCACTTAATTCTTATAATAACTGGCAAATTCAGCCCCTGAGCCGATTGTTTAGACATACAGTCTTTCGTTAATTTAGTTGATTTACAGGTAAGTCCATCGTTATGCCGCATATAAAAATTTGGTATTACTGTACATTTTACATTCGTTATCTTTTTCATCAAAATTATCCTCTGACTTTCTATAATTATATCCAAGTCTCGTTCACGTATCAGTGCTTCATATTTAGTTTGGCTTCCTTACGTTCCATTTAAAATCAGTTATACAGCTCTATATGTTCTTAATAATAATAATAATATAGTTTATTGCAGTCCTTATATGATGTATAGATAGAATGAAATGAATGTAAAAAAATATATAACAAATGCTGTTCATTTTACATGAGAATACACATGTAAAATCTATACATATGCACCCATATACATATACATACACATACATCCACCTATATATATATATATATATATATATATATATATATATATATATATCGTTCAAATGGTATTAAGTGAGCCCGTTCTCATCGTAGTTTTATTACCTCTGGCGACATGGCGAGAGTTCTTGTCTATTCCAGAAAAAAAGCCCAAAAGTTGTCATCCTTAATCGCTGAAATAAGTTAATGTTCTCCTCCAAAACACTCCTCCAATGGACTCGCCTCCTTTTTTTTGCCAAAGTTATAAATGTATACCACGTGCCGTATTCATGTTTATATTTAAAAGAAAACAGATGAATATTATTTCGAATATTATAGTTCCGGTCGAAGGGTACTTGGGTATTTTCAGTTAAAGCCGAAACTGTAAATGTAACTTTCTCAAATAAACATACCGATAATAATAATGTGAATTTTATAATTTTGAGTCTGGATTTACGTCTCTTCTTAGCCTTGTTTTTCCACTTATATATATATATATATATGTGTGTGTGTGTGTGTGTGTGAATTACATATATATGTAAATTACATTTATATGTGTAAATTACATATATAAAATATATTTATAAAATAATTTACAATTTATCTGTATCTTTTTCCGATTTTCTGCTTCTAGCTCCCCTAGCTGAAAAAGCCTGGATCCGCCCCTGGTTATACTGACTGACAGTCAACTGGATCGACCATAACACTGATAACGTCATACTTATAAATGTCGATATTTGAAATTGACATATTTAACTATACAGCTACCTTATGAACCATATTTGTGTGGTACTTGCACTGCTAGTATGTTAGTCTTGTGTTAATTCAAGCCCCCTTTCCCCATATGTGTCATAACGTGTATAACCAAAATGTTGCATTTCATGCAGTGACAAGCAAACATTACTTAAATATATGGGAGCAATCGTGCATAAATTTCGTTCAATCCAAACAATTACTTACCTCAGTGGACCTGATTCATAACAATTTGCGTATGTCGACATACATGTGACTAAGCGTCCTATTTTCCCAGAAATAATGACGTCACGCGGTTGTGAACGTTCGACTCCAACAAACGTGCACTTGGGTACATGTGTAGGCTAGACATATTTAGTACTTCTGTGCAGTAGGCCTACATGTGTACTGAAGTTTATCTATGTTAGTCACGAAAATAGCAACAGGAGGGAAAGAAAATTTGATCGGAGGCGCCTTACAACATCTTCATACATCTTCACAACTATAAATAATTTGCAGAGGGAGCAGGTAAAAGCAGCTGTCATATGTCTATCAGCGATTTTGAAAGTGTGTGTGTGTTTGGGGGGGGGGTGCATTATAGCCATAAACCGTGGGTACGTAAGCGCCTGGTAGGGGGTGGATGTGGGAGGGGTGAGCTCCTCACGCAGTATAAAAATTGTGAAGATATGAAAACAAAAAATGATTTTTTATGTAGTGGTTTTACTTATTTTATACATTTTTAATCACATGCTGCACCACACAAAAGAAACTAACAATCATCGAATTAACAGTATCATGCGTGCAAATAAATCCATTTATATCCTCATATGCAGCCTTCTTTGCTTCACGGTGTTTTAACTTAACTGAAAACCATAACGTGCATGGTATTTGGAGCATGAAACAAACACATTTAGTGGCAATGGATAAACATTTCAAACGCCACCCTCTAAAAAGAACCCACTGTTAAGCGAAGCTGAGTCATAAAACACGTTTTGTCAATCTAAGAATGACCATAGACCTCGAACATTAATAAACAACAGGTGGCACGACATGTTGCGTTCGCTCCAGCAATATATTGAATATCAATACATATAGAACATTTTATGAGAATCCATGCGCCGAGATATTTTTATACATATCTCACAAAATGAAGCAAATACAATGAAATTTCACATTTGTAAATTTTATTTTTCAAGCTCGGATTCAGCCGACTTTATTCAAAATGTCCATGGTTACTAGAAACTTGTCAAAATATAAAACATCTAAATCATATTAAGCCAATTATGCACAAAGTCTAAAATTCGCCCTCAAACTTGCTTAAATAATATTTAAATCTATAGGTCTCACCACGTACTAGTCCTATGCAACATAATTCTCCACACATCGGTTTATCTAGGTCATGCCAATGATAATCCTCTGCCCGTAGTCATGCGCACTGCACGTTTTAAATCGAAGTATGTCGGACGAGAATTACACTAATGAATTAAAAACTTCAAAATCACATAACAAAATTAAGTATTAATAGATGAATATATTGTAATACATTTGCCAAACCCTTTTGTCCACTTTGCGGTGTCACCGTGACGTAGCATTGGAAATAAGCATACTTTTGCATCTGTTTGCATGGCGATATTAGATGATTTAAATGTTTCCAGAACTTTTTATTTCAATGATAAGCAACATGATCATCGGAATGACTATAACCTGCCGACACGACAAGCGAGGCCCTAGGGATAGGTAGGTCGTTCACAGTAGTGAAAATGAACAGAGAACAATTTGACCAACAATGTTAATCAAGTCAGTCATAATAGAGTCCATAATCTTCTACAGGGGCATAATATTTCCCCAATAGACCTTGCCTCTATAGGGAGGCTGCTACAACATAAAGCTATCCAAGCTGAAATTTCAAAACAATTTAATTTTCAAGGCAATCCATGTACATACGTTATTGAGAAACGGGAGCTTTAATTTGCATTTAAACAAAATTTGGACGGATCACAGAGAAATTTCTTTATATAATATATTTAAAGAAATAATACATATATGTCGATGTTATTAGAAAATGTAAGATATATAAGTGCAGAATTAAAATTACCATTAGGTTGTCAGCGGTCGGTTTCAAAATCGATCCTGGACTCGCCTTGAAATTATAAAATTTATATATGGCGAAACTTAAATCCGCAGGAGAAAGGAATAAGGAGCTTGCGTCTCTTAAAAAGGTGCAATATGAAACTGGATGTAAAATTTGTTAAGGATTTGGGTGAGCCAAAGGGTCTCCTATTTAGCATCCTATGAGGGATATATATGAGTATTTATTATATAAGTATATCAGTACATAATATTGTATCTCTGTCAGAAAAAAAGTATGTTCTTTTCCTGGCTGGTTTGTTCGTCAGCTAGGAACTTTGTTAAAACATCTAGAAGATTTTTATGGGTATATCTAGGGTACCACAAAAGGAACAATCCATTAAGTTTTGGAGGTAATATGAATCAAACGTATGTTTTTTCTTTTATCGATTTTTGAAAATTACAAAAGCGGGAAAAGTCCTTATCCCGACCATCGAGTCCGCCGGAAATCATTGGTACGCATTGAGAGCCCACTGGTTGAAGACATCTTCGGAAATCATTTCCTCTTCATAAAGGGAATCGAAAAACTGTCGTAACAACCCTGGAAAGACAAACTTAGAAATCCTAATCTAATCCTGGCAAAAGTAACGAGATTACTATGGGCTTAAAGGACAGTAATTTATGAAACCCGATAAATCAAGAGTTTTGACCTTGTTGGCTAATTTTCCCCTTAAGTGCGGTTGTTTTACGAAAATACTTGTAGGTACCTGGCGGATCTTCCAGTTTATATACCAATGCTTGTAGTGCACAGAGTGCCTCCAGCTCAAGCTCAGCCTTATGGTCTAGGTACTTCTGCAACAGCACAAATCTCTTCTGGAATAGAGCTTTCTCCATTTTACAGGTCCTATCTTCACCACTTTCTGAAACTACAAGAAGCATTGCAGGTACTTTAGCTCAGTGTAACAAACATAAAAACAACCGTAAAGGATGCATCAGGTGTCAGAATAAACTTCTTAATATACATCCCGAGAAAATGAAAAGAATTTTATTTTATTCATTTATTGAATTCAGGAAAATACAATCGTTTTTCTGTCAATTAAATCTTTTAATTAATGTTTCAAATGTCTGCATTCATGCAACGCTCGGCACCAAGTTCAAATTTAAGAACTCACTTTTTATTGCACTGTTACATACTGAGGTCATAAGAGCTTTAATAAATGCTGGTTCATTGACCTGAGAATCTGAGACATTGGCCTGCAAAGAAAAAGAAATTCATATGTAGAATATATACTTTTTGGTCGTTTAAGTTGCTGATTTTAAGTTATTAAGACAATGAACTTTTACTTCAAATTGAGTGTTTTCAGGCACTGATGAGTCACAATCATTAACATTTGCCAATATGTAAAATGAAAATCACTTGCACTGTAAAATTATTTTAAATGAATATTTAGTTCTTGAATATTTTTTTAATATTCTAGTCAACAGATAAATTAACCTTTATTTTTTTAAGTACAAATGACGCCTATTTCATTATAAGTTTTCATTTTTTTAACTACACGTTAACTGTATTTTCTCACATTTGTCGCACTAAGTAAGATGCAGGAAATATGCTTGTTATTAAAATTAAAGAATTCTATAAGATCTTAATCATGAACCTGCTGTCATGTTACATATAAACCGAACAAAATATGAGTACTAAGATCGGGGCAACCGTGCATAACACGCCTGTTTATTATTAGTGTGATATGAGACCTTATTAATCATATTCAAATTTTGTCAGTTATGATATGACTGGCCTAAAAGCAAACATACTGCTATCCAGTAAAATATGTCTTCATTGTCCATCCCCCTCTCTACGATCAGCCGTTCAAGGTGAATAGAAACCTTCTGCATGGGCATGGCCATACTGGGATCAGGTGAGCGCGGTACCATGCAGACTGTAAATTCTACTTGCTAAAACATTCACCAGATAACTTATTAATAGAAGCAATGCATACCGTGGATCATTTAGTTTATAGTTCTCACAAACATACCTCTACTTATCGACACTTATGGTTTCCTTCGTAAGGGCACTCAACTCAAAGCCAGAAAGTGCTTAATTATCAAGATATAATTATAATTACTTATAGCTTAGGTTATATGTGACATATCAAATAAGATTTCCTTGCATAAGCTCTCACAAATGCTACTCTTTCGTTTCAAAGGCAAGTAGTATGATATATAAGTTGGCTTTCTTACCTTAGCTTTAACAAATGCCTGCACATTTTCGCTTGGAGAAAGGAAATCTGACCACTTTAATCCTGATGCCTTCCACTGTTTACCAACTTTTATATGACCCTGAAATACAAATTCAGTAATACAGGAAATTAATTTAGCACACGCACATTAAACAGAACACATAACCAAAGAATCCTTTCAGTCAGCTAATCAGCGGAGCCTGTCACTATGAATTAATTACACATTGGAATGTCCAGATTACATGGGAGCCAGATATTGAGACAATATAAACATAACGAAACACAAGCAGCGAAACTATCAAAAGCATTCTGAGGAAGATTATCTAGATGTAAAAGTTTGCAAAATGTTATAATTTGTAACATGTTGAGGACCAAACAAACCGAATTTACAGCTCGGCCTGTTTTCAACTGTCTCCTGTTCATCTGCTGGCCCAAAATTTTCGATATTGCTTAATGTGCTCATTAAGACGACACGAGTTATCAATATTATACCTTCTTAAATTGTGGGTTCCTGTTCTTGAACTCATTGTGGTGTGTCTCAAATACGACATATGATATATACCAACTAGGCATGCCATGTGAGAAAAAGATAATACTGCATATTTACACAACTCACCATATTATGTGCCATATTGTGCAAGACGAATGCGATGACTTCACCAGCTTTATAACCGAGTACCGAGTGATTAAGTGAACCCTTTAACGATTCAAGTGGCACAGTGTTATCATACACCATGTTGCCAATGAGTTCTCCGAGGTCTTTCCAAACACAAGGTATATTTACAGCAAACTTCAGGATCTCATTCAACCTACAATTATTAAAATTAATAAAAGAGGTGATTTTGAATTTAAAATGCAATCAATCCGAATTAAAAAAATACATGATTAGCATGTTAGTTATCCCACGATCTTGTTTTTAACTACACGTTTTGTAAGAGAGCCAAAGATCATTGACTTAAACAGTAAAATTGAAAACACCATAACATTTTATATCTTAAAAGTGGCTCATATATTTGTGGGTGTGAAATACTCTTGTAAACTCTTATGCTGACAGTTACTGCTGTTGGTGGGATTTTTGGAACTAGCATTTACATTAGAAATTAACACTACATTTGCATTATAAACAAACAAAAATTGATATGTAACATCTCTGTAGTAGCAGAGGTTAGTGATATTTAAAAAAAAAGAAACAGGAAGGACTGACGGGTTTCTTTATTATTCCGCCCTCCTATGAAGGGATCCAGTTACTTAAGTAAAATATGTGTGGGATAATAAATTTTTGCAGTTAATGGGCCAATGATGCACTGCCAGTCATCCTAGCACGCCGCTGACTCTTACACTCCCTGTCTTTACCACAGCCACCGAGGAGACGGTAAAAGTGAGACTGCGCATACAAGTGTCCTGACATGGTTGGATAAAAAAAGAGTTATTAAAATTAAATGAATATATATTTTTGTAGTCTCGATTTCAGTTAATTCAAGTTTCCAAGGAGATTTTACAAGGACTTCCCTGAAATTTGAGTAAGAAAATTCTAGCTTCGACATTAATGATTTGCATCAAGTCTGGCTTTTTAGGATGTCTAAAATGATCTTTTATCAAAGGTTCCAAGAATAAGGGTCACAGTAAGGTTAAAAAAATTTAGATCACAGTGTCCTATTTTCTGGTTACCGAGAACATTTCCAAAGACCTCTTAGGATGGTACAAATCCTATGACCAAAACATTCATGTTTACCTGCCAAATATAAAAAAATGCCTTCCTGGAAAGATCAGGAAAACTTGTATAGCGCCATGTGGCCGATTTTCTCAGGGCTGGTGGTGGATTGTCACGACAGCCCGGGAGTTGATTCGACAGTCCCGTATTAAATTGATAGCTGTATACTATGGCACAAATCAGTGCTGCCAGTTCCAGATGGAAAGATTTGATTCCCCTTCCGGACAGATCAGACTATGCGACCGGAGGCAAGGTATGTATGCTTGTCATTCAGTGAAAAAGGAATCAGCTTACTAGCCCTGGTCTATTGAAGCATTTACTGACTTTTCCTAAAGAAAGGGAGAGAGAAAATACGAGAGATGACCACTGCTCCCCGTTATATTGTGTAAAAGGTTTCTATGTTTATCAATCTTTGTGTTTGCCTAGTCAGATCTTCTGGTTGCTAAAATACTGTGTGCCCATAATTCACAAAAATTATGTCACAGTATAAGTTTAACCAGGACTTTCTTTTATATTACGTTTAAAATTTCTATTACCAATTTTTACAAATTTTGCCCATATGACTTTCAGGAAGCTAAATAGAATTTTATTTAAACAGTAACGTGTTTGATATGGTTCTCTAACGTTAGGTTTGCTAATTTTCTTCGTTATTTGCAGGATGGCAGATATATATATATATATATATATATGTGTGTGTTAATATATATTTATATATTTATATATTTATATGGATATGATGCATATGCTTTCGTTGTTTGGATAAGATACACCATTTCTGCAAAAAAGTCACACAAATTTGCATGACGTGTAGGGAGTGAGACAAATTTTGGCATGTGGCTCATTTGCCTCATTATATACATATATTCACAATTTTGGGAATCTGATTAGCAATGGCTGAGAAGCTCCGTTTTGGTTCACAACAGATGACGGACGACAGATGATGAATAAAAGTCGTTAAAAAATCTGTGCAGCAATGACATCATAAAACATATTTAAATTACTGTATATATTTAACATGTTTCTAAAATCTTACCCCCTCAGATAATGCTCAGTTGTGAGATGGCCTTGTCTGACCAGGTCGTGGAGTAAATGAGGAACTTGTTTGCGAGCCTTATGGGAGCTTTTTAGGACCTTATTCATAGCATGGTACACAAATAAATGTAAAGAATTAGGCGACTCCAGGTCTCTGACATTGTGGATTGCTTCCTGTAAAACAAATTTCAAATGTAAGCTTATATTTAAAAGTGCCCATTCACCCACCTCTTTAACAGGAATTTTTTTATAAATGGCTTCCTTTGTGTATATATTAATGATCTCAAGGTAATTTTGGTTGTGAAAAGTTCTTACAACACCTTTGTGAAAGGTGTATTAACTTGTTTATCAACATGTTTGTAAACACAGCAATGTTGACAAATGGGAAAACAATGTAACCTGAGGTGGTAGGTTGCATATATGCAAGGAAGAAAGGTCACTTGTTGCAAATTGCCATTTGTAAAGCTCTGGCTTATCCGACTTGCTGCCAGATGCCCTTGTTGAATTTGTTTTGATTATTTTGGCGGGCCCCCACATATAATAAACATATTGACATTAACAAAACAAGCAGCCTGTTTTTGGTGATATCCAAGTTATCTGGATTGTTTTTGTAAAAGCTCCAAGGGATTATCTTTAGTTTATAAAGGTATGATAGGTGATTTGGACCCTTTAAACAATTTATACCAAACACCTCGATATATTGATCCTTATGGTTAAAATGCTTTTCTCCTATTTATGTATGAACAAAATATAATAAAGGTCAACCATTTTAGAGTAAATTTTCCGTCCAGAAAATCAATAGATTGATAACATTCTATTGGCATAAACATGAATAAATGCATATTTTATCACAAGATCTATTTGCATATCCTATTAAAGAAGACAAACACATTGTGATAATTCAGTTGTAAACATCTACATATTATCAGTACCCTAAACAATAAATTCCCACTATCACCATGAAACAATAGAAAATAATCAATTCATCATCCGGTCGACCAAACATTTATCTCTATAAAAAGATAAATTTTTCCCTGATATGATTACATTTAACATGATAACATGTTGATGCAATGACTAGATTTGTGGAGAAATTTCTTTACATTCAGATCATTAACATGGAGGTATTCCTCCAACAATGAATTTGATTGCTGTTCAATCTCTGATGGAGACAATTCTTTAGCTGCGGGTTTCTCGAGTTGAATTCTCAGGCTTCGACTAATTTGTCGGCTCGATGGGGTGGGTGTACGTAGGTCCTGAAGACGTCTGAAAGTAAAAAAAACCTCTTATAATACAGTGCTGACTTCCTATTAAATGTAATATTTAGATACATGTGAATGATGGATGCCACAACTGAGTTCTGATTGTTTTCGCACAACATATTGTAATATCTGCAAATATGTTTGCACTAAGTTCGGATTTGGATTTATACGTTGTCATTATAAATGTAGTGATTGGACCTGATGAGACTACCAACAAAAGCTACTTTTAAAGTTTCAACATTTTCAACATCCATCTTTTGATATTTTAGTGCTATGCAAAACCTAGATAACATTTCATAAGATCATTAATATATATTTGCCCAAGAAGTAACCAAAAAATCAGGAAACCATCTATCATTTTTGCCAATTAAAGAATTCACTAACAAATACAAGGTTAATATAAGTTTTATAACATATGTAGGTTTAGTGGATGCAATCCCAACTTGTTGGAAAAGAGAGTTAAAGAATAATCCTTGTTTAGAAGTACAAGAATATACGGTGGACAAAATAATAAATATGAAAAATACAACTCAGTTTGTATACTTAAATATTATTAATTCTGTCTCTTCGAAACCAGAAGAGCAAATAGAGAAATGGATTGGTGAACTAAGGCTACAAAATAAAGGAAAAATATTTAAAGCATTCAAGAATATTGTTAAAATTACTATTTCAGAGAAATTAAGAATTTTCCAATTCAAATTATTACATAGAATTTTACCACTTAATCCTCTTTTATATAAAATGAAGAAAAGCGAAACTGAACTCTGTTCATTCTGTAAAAAACAAAAGGAAACTTATCTACATGTATTTTACCACTGTGAAGTAACCAATAAATTGTTAATAGCTTTTGAAAATTGGTCAAAAGACCTGGAACAATCTTTAAACTTAGGCAATGTAACAGGAACAGTATTAATATTAAACATCTCAGGTGACAGCCTACTTGATACCTTATTACTATTATTAAAACATTATATATATATCTGCAAATGTAGAGAGAAATTACCAACATTCTCTGTGTTTAAAAGTTATGTCACACAGATTTATAAAATGGAAAAACAAATTGCGAGTGCAAAGTGTAAAATAGAGAAACATAAACAAAAGTGGAAGAACTTTCAAAACATACATATTGAAAACGAATAAAACAACATAAAGATAAAAACCCATTTAACCCACATTTTGAATTAGAACAACAGTTTTATCTCTGTTATTTACCTATGTTATTTGTATCTGTTTTGTATGTATGACTTTCAATTGTCTTTGTCTACAAATTGTCTTTATGTACAATGTACCTTATTGTTTGTACTATTTGTTTGGAATAAAAAAAAAAAGAAGAAGTAATTCGTGAAATATTGAAATATATCGCAAATTTAGATTTAGACTGTTATAGGTAATAACTCCTAAACAATAGAAGAAACATTAAGAAGGAACACTGAAGAAACATCTGTTGGGAGCTTGAGAAAGCTTGACCTGTGAAGTTCAGCGGAACGGCTATCAGCTTGTTTTGCCCCAGGGGTCCTGCTCATTGTTTCTATTTTCGCTTTTGTAACGGATTAATTCGTTGGCATTGTGTCGAATTATTGGAAAATAGCAACATATTTGAGACAAGAGCATCGAAATGGTGCATGGTACGCCCGTTGAATATTTTGTGACCTCTGACCTCATTAAATATGCGTGAATTTGCTGAGAATGAAATTCACGTAAGAAACTGTATGGGTTAATACTCCTCATGAGTAATATGATAATCCATTAGATTGTAGGTAAGCCTGGGTGGTGCCACAAAGGTGTGGTGACCTCTGACCTGGTTTAATATGCATGGATTTTTCTGAGAATTGACGGACAAAAAACGGACGGACACTGGGTATGCTATAAAACGTCACCTCATAGAGAAGGGTATCACAACTATATTTTGTCTTAATTTAATATAATTGGTATGCGAAAAGGTCTCTTTAACATCTCCTAGTAATTTTACCCGAATCTGGGTGAATGATCACACTTCTGTGGCGAAAACGAAAATACTTTTGCAGATATGCTATTTCCCCAGAATCCTCCACCTGTCTTGTGAGGTCTATGTTGACCGATGTTTTCATCGACAATGCCATCCTATAGCAAAGAAGAAAAACAATTACAATCAGATCGTTCACATTAATTTGATCTGAAAATTTTGTTCACGTAGTAAATTGTTCATGAATCCTCCGCCTGCCTTTGGAGACCCAAGTTGAATGTTGTGCTCATCCACTTGAACTGGCAAAAGCAAAGAACACAGTTGTGTGTATTTTCACTGAATCTTCAAAAATAAAGGTACATTTTCATTCATCAAAATAGTCAACAATCTGCAATTACATTTTCACATATCTAAAATATTTTATTTTTGCATTTTCGATAAAATTGGCATCTCATTTTCAAAGTTGCCACTAAATATACGAATAAAACATGAATTTGGAAACACAGGAATTCAATCTGAACTTCTAGACGTATATTTTATCCCTTTATGCTATATAGAATAAGAATTTCTGTTTTTATACTATCAGACTTACATGGGTAAGCTTCATCTTGCTTGGATCTATAGACAGCGGACAAGCTTTTCCTACAGATTGCCAGCCGTCCATTCCTTTTGGTGGCTGGTAACCCTGGTAGCGTGCACCTGATGAAAAGAAAGCAATAACTGCATTACAAAGTGCAATACAATAAAACATAGGCACTGTAATGTGACAACAATAATACCAGCTTGGTGTTAATCATATTTAGAATGCAAAATATCAGCCAAGTCCAAATGCTCAGACAGACCAGTAGACCCTTAAACTTCATCTCATGTTTCATTGGTGAAAAGAGAAATATAATATAATCTCAATCTCAGTCTTATCCTGACAAGGTGCAGGGAAAAGAAAGATACAATGCTCATGCACCACAGACTGCGAGCTTCTGGTTATCTTCAACTTGCAAGGTCAGGAAAAATAACTTTATTTTTCTGGAACTGACAAAGATCAATCCTGGCTCTCAAATGCTGACGTAAATTGCTAACATTTATTTAAGGGGCCTTTTCCAATATCTGAGTGTTTTTTTTTAAATTAAGATATCTCCTTGCACCTTTCATAGTAATAGACCAGGAAACACCAATAAAAAAAACAAAAAATCAAAACTTCTACAGATAAGACAGGTAAATAGCTAACGGAGCTCAACAATCACCGACAAGATTTTAATCTCTTTTGTAAAATCTAGTAGAATGAAGTTTGGGTATATCACATCTGGGAGTGTGTCTGTGGGGAGAAATTGTTGGCACGATCAATCTCATAAATAATATCATATCATCACTGGACATGACCAGTTGGTCGGGATAGGGGGGATGTTTGTAATCGCGTGGGTAGTTCTTGAATATCATATGACGTGTGTAGTCTGATCTCTGTTTTGTTTCTTGTGAGTAAATTCTTGTTGAGCCTCACGCTGAGCCTCTCTGTGAATCTCTTCTATAAGCCTTGGACTGTTGTCTGCTCTCTGTTGTCTGCTTCGAAGCCAGTTGTTCTGGAATGTCATTAAACATCAAGACCACTCATCATGATTAAGTTCACACCACAAGAATTTACATTACCCTGAAGAAATACACTTTGCTAACATCTAATGTAAACTCATAGTTGGCGGACAATACAAGGTATGTATATTTACAAAGCAAAGTTTGTTCCTACGAATCACAACCAAACTACACTTTAAAAAAAAGTATTTTCCCTGTTTGCCACTCTGTTTAAATATTTTATACTCTTAAATTTATTTTCAGAAGATGATATGACACTAATTGTGCTTTGGAGAGATGTGACACTTATTAACTATTGGATGACACAGTCAATGAAATTAAAAACATATTGATACAGGATTATATGACAATACTCATATAGTATTTGGCTATGTATTATAATAATTTACACTGCATCACAATGTATCGGTGAACTTTTACATCATTACAACCCAACCATTCCCATATATCAATGGCTATTAATGAGAAATTTGTCGGAGATTTACTGTATTGTATTTTTTGTCATTGATATAACTGTATCATAAGGATATATTGGCTGATTATTATGTTCCTGTAAAATGTTCATACCAGTCTGAGTTCAATGATATCCATCAGCAGGAAGCGAACCCTGGAACACGTCCTTTTCTGGTCAACAATCTTCTGCATATGTGCAAAGTACTGGTCCATCCTTTGCTGTAACATTAGAATTTATTTTGGCTGGTCAAGTGATACAATTTGATATTATTAAATTGTTTTATACAATAATGTGTCAATTCACTACTTCAGAACAACTCCTAAGGTGAACAGGGTGTTCAGTTCATTATGACTTTCGGTTTTTATAAAAGGGCACTAAATCAACGTCGATATTAGTATTTGTTATAGAATATTTTGAAAGAGTGCTTAAGTCTTTACAGTTACAACCAACATACATAATTACTGTCTTGGAATTTAGTGATATATAAGTACTGTTGTATTGGGTGTTTTAACTACAGTTGGAAGGTTACCTTGGCCTTTTCATGGTCCAGCTCTTTGCCAGTCGTAGTTAGAAGGCGACATAAACATTCCAAGTTGTCTTCGTCATTCGACCGAATTAGTTTCATCATACAGCTGTGCATGATGGCTTCCGTCAACATTTTTAATTTAAACAATTCTCCCAAAAAACTGGAGGAACAGATCAAATAGGCTAATGATAATAATTTACACTTCGTGTGAGAGTAATGTTTAACTGTCCCTTGATCTGATTAATTACAAATGCACAAGATTATAAGAAAATAAGCACTAACTAGACCCGCAAGAGATTACATGCTGCATAATTTTGTAAGTTGGATAACATTTTTTTATATAATCTTCAGTGAGATATTGTTGTATTAGCCTTTTACTGGTATCTAGACTTCTGAAAATTATTTAATAATCATAACTCATAATTGTATGACAATTTACAACTCATGATAAACAAAACACTAAAACACAAGAAGCTTGATTAATTTGATATTCATTTGTTCAACAGATATTAACTTCTTCATCAACTTGTGTATATCAACAGACAAAATGGTTTTATTAAGTTATCATTACTCTTACAGACTACGAAGCAAGCAATGCCTTAACCTACAACACACAAAAACCAGGGATATGAACAATATAATTGATTGTGGTCTGGGGAGTAAAATATAAATGATCTTAAACAGATCTTACTTTAGAATTCCTAATTTCCTCCTCTTCGCCTTTATTTCGGCTAACATTTGTTCCTTTTCTAACACTTTTTTCCTCTCCTTCTGCCAATCAATAATGGTTATGCATAAGATTTCTGTTTTTTATACTACTGCTCAGGTGAGAAAATCATTTTCCTTTCAAGTTTCAAATTTAATATCTCACTGATTATTACAACTGATCGTACATTACAAATCACTTTGAGATATCATTTAATACACGAGTACGTCCAGTTTCAAGGTATAATAGAATTGCTAAAAAGGGAAAAACAATCTGCAGTGTATTCTCATTTTGAATTCTTAAATGCTTGTGTTTCAAATGATTCTGCAGCGAATTTGACATTTTCACATTATGTAAGTCGTGTTCTTATCTCACTTCTTCATTCTCATATATGATTCTTTTATCAAATAAAAAAATTATTTATTCATTAAACTAATCCCAAGTTTTAATATCACATTCTGGTGCCAGTGTCCAATAATATCAAGGTTAGGGTAATTACAGGTAACCAGGTTAAGCCATCTACTCATTGTTATTATTAGATACTCACTGGTGCATCATCAATTTCTTGCTGCATCTTTTCCAGATCCAGCTGGGTAGTTTTGTCTTTCTCAAACTCCTTTTGACATCGATTCAGCAGAATCTTTCTAAATGTAACAAACTCATCGGGTTTGTCTTCTCTCGGTACCTTTGCCTGTAATAGAAAACAAATGTAATTAAAAAAATGCAGCTGGCACTTCTAATGAACAATTTAATAATATTAATTACTGGTAATCACTTGTTTACGATAGTTGTACATTGTTGGCAATTAATTTTCTTTCCCAAGACCGGATAATATGTTCAGTAAACCACTAAATGTGAAGATGTATATGAAAAACTCATAACACTCCATTATCTTGTTGAAAGGCCGGTTTTATATGAATTTTGCTGAGCGGCAGATTTCTACACAGAATCCAACTCCTTTACACTCCAACCTGTTTTACTAAGGCTTATAAAGCACAACTGTTTGAGGTATAAGTAATAATACTTTTTGCACCAATATCAACACAAGGATATCCGCCTGGCAGATTACAGATTTTTCGCATCATCAAATTAATTTCGTGTAATCACTAAACTGCCAATGCAAAGACCAGCAACGAGGAATTCGTTTGTTTAACAGCAATATGCAGATAACTTAAATGATCATCAGTTGTCAGTCATCTGTACAATCCGTTTAACTCGGACTCAATGCCTGGCTTCCATACTTAAATTTATTTCAATTATAAAAATTAAATGACAAGAAGAGAAAGGCCACTTACCCCACTCATGCATTTGCACACATTTGCATATACGACAGCGTAGTTAGGTGCATCAACAGCCTGAAATATAATAGACCTAAAGAGAAAGCTGGTTTAACGGACACCTCACTTAGGTGGATAACTCGCTATAACGGACGAGATATCAAAGTCCCTTCAAAATTCCATATACTTTAAGTATAATGGGAACCTCTGTTAGACGGACACCTAACTACCGAGGACTACGGACAAGAGACAAGTCAGGTGAACATTATCAGAGAAATAAACCTGAAAAATACGGACACGGCACTCTTCCATGGCCCGGCGGACACTAATCAATCAGCCCAGGCACCATCAAAGGCCGCCAGTACCGTAGTTATTGGTCCCGTTATAGAGGAAAAATTATTATGCAATCCCCAGTTGATACCGTAAAGAGTATACGTGCTCATGTAACGTTGGGATATGCTCACAAGGCAAATCAATCGTGAAGCTTTAAACACCGTGTCACTTTATTTCACGCTTATACGTTCATCAATAGCAAAGCCGTGGGGTTATTATTTAGATTATACGGTTGCCGATTACCGATGCATTCAATCTCAAATGCATTATTTAAATTTAAACTGAGTCACTTTGTTATAAATGGTTATTTGATATTAATTAATCAGTTTTACTCAAACTGTCAAACAGTTTGCTCTCTCCGCAGTTATGTTTATACTGTATTATTCGCAGTTTGTGCAAATTCTCCAGCGGGTGTCCTTTAACCTCGTGGCTTTGAAATACATACAGTATTACCGTACAACTTGCAACATTTAATGGCAGGGTAAATTAACATTGTTTTCAGGGGCCTCATAGACTTTACTCGTTACATTGTCTAATACATGAGATAACAGGTAAAATAATTACAGGTTGTATATAACTACTGAATACATGTTGAGTGCATGGATATGTTGTACATGTGAATGAAATGTAATATAATTAACACTTATTCCAGCTGTTCAAAGTATTAATTTTTAATCCCTCATGTATCAACAAGGGTCAACCTGCCTTTGGACACCGCACTATTAAATACAAATTGATTCAGTCCCTAGACTATAAATATATTATAAACCTTGCTGTTATACTGTAAGACAAATATGACAAGTGAAGAATTATCAAGTAGGTTCTACTTGTAGCTCTTCTTCTTTTCCTTTGTTTTAAATTATTTTGTTAAACAATTGCAGCATTCAGAAATGTTAAGACTAACCGTTTCAACGATTAGATTGGTAGTGGCTATAAGTCGATCCTGTGTGTCCATGTCCATACGAAGATCAATCATCTGCTGCATCAATTTCTTGAACTTCTGGGGTGTTAGCTTGTTTAATATACTACGCACTTTCTTGAGCAGCTCCTACAATAGTAACTCTTGAAAGTCTCAAAATGGCTGACATATTAAACAGAAAAATTGCCCAAATGCTCACACCAACGACAACGCCCAGTTCTCCAGATGACACATGGCTGACACCCAGTCAACAGTGTAAACGTTTACCTTTTACAAATTCTGAAAGACCACCTATAGAGAAAAATTAACAATAAAGAGTGAAAATAAGAATAAACAGTTTTTGGCCAACATAGCAAAATATAAATGTTACAAAAATGCTCAAAAACGTCCAGTTTTACAGATTACAGAATATTGGTTGATTTACCCTTAATCAATCATCCATCAGGTTGATCAATTGATGAAAGAGCAACAATTTATAATCATAAGGGCAAGATAACACAAAACATGGCACAAGCTGAATAATGTTATGAAGGAACAGTGGGAAAATGCAGATAATTTCATATTTAATCTGAATATGTTGAAAATGTGAGGTTTTGCATTGATCCTAATAATCTAGACACAAGGTATCTGTAAAAATTACTTACATCATTTTTATCCAGTTTATTGCCCTGATCTTTGTGTGATGGCTTCCAGGCCTGCTCCGCTGTGTGTAGCTTGACGTCTTCCTGCTGACTGCTTTGTTTACCTCGGCCACTTCTGTCTCCCTGTCTTCTGTCTGGCTGTAATAAAGGTTACCACATAGTATTATAATTCTAACGGACTTCAAATTTCAATTTCTGCATATTAAATATTAAATTAACTTAATTTTTATCACATCAATGTTAAAAATATGTTAAAATAATATTGCACTGTTAACACATTTCTGACCACTGGATGGATAAAAAATAATAATTTCTCGCACGTGTTAGTACAAAGGTATGTTTAAAAAATCCCTTGTTATAAACAAATCATTAACGCATTTATAAAACAAGTAAAATTTGTATTTTTCTCAACTAGATACAGTCCCTATTTATTCATTCTTTTACCAATCAAAGGTAAGTAATCACTGATTGCATCATACTGACAATACTGCAATGCAAGAATGAATTCATTACAAGTTGGTATCAAACTTTCATCATAATAGGAAAGGAATATGAAGTCAGCATGGAGCAATCGCACCATGGAATTTTCAACGAATAATGCAAACTTCAGCAACAAGGATTTTATTTTTTTCACACTTATTCAGACTAACATCATCATCAACATCAACAATCTCCAAATAACAAGGCTTATAACTCGAAACTTTACCGATAAAAGCCTAATAAACATCCATCCAGCTGACAAATGTATATATATACAGTCACCCTTGCTATGAGAAACCACTATATCTGCATTAGGAAAAGAGTAACTGCAAGGAGTCGTCACTTCAAAGAATTTTAAACTTAAAGAATACCATTTGCATCATGTTCAAGTATGATGAGCAGAAAAGGATCCAAGACGAAAAAGACTGTATGACTGTTGTTTAAGTCAAATGTGTGGTATTAAAATTAATCAATATAATTCCATATTAGGTACAACTTGACAGTATATGTCAGACCCTCTGAAAGGCAAGGTGTCACTGTCACTTACGATACAGATTTTATTGATACAGCTGTTATTGAACGCATGACGAGAGCGCAGTCCATCGCCCTTTGTGATCACCATGATTCTGAACAAATGCCATTATTGCCTATTACAACTCCCTTTAAGGTCTTGTAGTCTCGCGGTTTTAAAATGGTTTTACAAGGTTGGTGAAATTATGAATATTGGCAACATTTTGGCTGTCAATGATTGTGCATGCAGGTAGCTACATGATCTAGGTACATTTTAACTGCACAACTGTCGAAAGGAGAAAGGCAGTGCCCGGACCTCTGTATTCCAGGGACTTCTGTAATTAAACCGGAGACATTCCTTAGAGTTGACTGGTTTGATGAAGCCTGGCCTGAAGTCCGGAACATTGCACTGTCTCATGTGCGGCTCCATGTGTGAAGAGCATCCAGGGACTAAAGGCTGAAAGTAAAGGACTCTCTCCTAGTGAACACTATCAAGGGATATGCTGCAGAAATTACTATTAGAGATTTTACAATCATCATCACGCTTTATATAATCTAGCGATATAAATTGTTTCAATAAAATTCAGAAACAATAGGAAGTGTATCCTGGTTCACAGAAAATAAATCAACAATAAATGTCTGGCATTTAGGGATGCTAAAACATCCTCCGACATTGGCCATACAAAATATGCTTATATAAAGCCATCAAGTGAAGGTTGTTATCAAGACAATGAACATACCCAATTTATATAATTTAAATTAATTACACTTTATACAGTAGAAGTGGTGGGTAGACAAAGAAACGGAAAAGGATGCAGGTAGCACAAGTGTATTTCTTTATGTTAAAAAAAACATTTGAAATACTGGAAACCAAACTTAGGCAATACATGTATAAAATGTCCTCTTGACTGTTCAAATAAATTATTTACATCCTTTGATTAGAATCTTAGTAAACAGGCCCCTACGTTTATAAGAATAACGTCTTGGAGGACAGGTAGTCCTTCTGGTTCTGTGACAGAATCATTCACATATTGTAGGTTTAATAAGAAATTTCTGTCGTACTGTTTCTTCCCCTCAGGATTCAACAGACTCCATTGATCTGAAAGAGGAAAGCATTACATGGGACGGAATGTCACCCTAGGGTTTTGACATTGCAATTCTCAGTTGATATCTCCTCTTTGATCCCCCTCCCAAGTGTATACTTTGAGTTTTCAACTGAAACTGGCTTCATTATAGTAGTTATGGTACTGTTACCCTAAGCTGTATCCCTACTAGTATCTGCATAGCAAAATTCTAAAATCTAGACAGAGATCGGCCAATATTTTGTAACATAATTGGATTATACCTAGTACTATGTATCAAAACAGCTTAAACGCACGTCTTAACCAAACATTCTTTTCTGGAAGTTATTTTCATATCAACATACAGTGGCACCTACAGGCCAAGAACCTATCTTTAGTTATGCTTAAGGCAGCGAGAAAAAGAACCTTACTGAATATCATAGTTAACACAATCATGCGCTCATCTTTTCCAGGCAACATGTATATTTTAAACCCCTGCCCCCATGCTTTAACAAACAATTTTCAGCTGTGTTATAATCGGTTCCTAACACTAACAGAAAAAAAACTCATCCTTACATAAATTATGTTACTGGATAAACTGGTCACAATACCTTCTTTGTATTCATATTTGAGTTCCAGTTCCTTGGGTTCACCATCACAAAGGCCAATATGCTTTCCTCCGGCGTGGAACTGCTGTAATGATTAAGCACTGCAGAATATATATAGAATTAATAGCTGCTTAAGCACTGCAGATTAAAAACCGTTAGTAAGTTTAAAATCTCCCGAGCATAACAACTAGTTAAAATGACTAATACGAGGCACTCTCAATTGCATGGATGGTAGCGTTAGGTAATCTGTAGAGTTGGAGGAACTGGAAGACCTTGAGTAAACCACCGACCTTGGACGGGCCACTAAACCTACTCTCCAGTAGGGCACTTGTCATTGCATACACTTAAATTAATATAAGGGAGTCCTGTGATAAAACCTAAAAGCTTAACTTAACATTCATTTTAAATAATTGATTTAATTGAATTTTAGTTGATTTCTTAATGAAGATATGTCAATCGAAAAGATAAAAACAATTCAAGCTGAAGTCACGTCTGGCCCTCTCACAATCTTATATAAAATACAAGGGCAGAGCATTTTGCAGGTCAGCAGACAATTCTGGCATAAATATGGTATTGCCAACCATACATCTTTAACAAATCATATTTCCCACATTATCAAATCCTCAACCCCCCCCCCCCCCCCGGATGCGCACATCTTGCTGACATACAAGGCTAAATAAAGTGCATATATGTTTTAAGACAACGGACGACATTTTATGCCTCCGTCAATTATAATATAGATTTACTGACAACATAGATACACTGACATCCCTGTCCTCCAAACGAATGTGTTGACCTCGGCGATGTCTGTGATACTTTTCAGCAAATAAACACTGCATTTTTATTTTTTATTAATACTATACGTTATTCAATACAATAATGATCTAAAGTGTTTTAATTACTTCAAATTTATGTTTATTAAGTTTGAATATATATCATCAAAGAAACAGTTTATGGAAAATAACGCTCAGCTCGTCTTTTTCATATTACTTGAGACATCACATAATTTTGATGAAGATAAAGGTAATTCTGGCTCATAGTAAGGTCAATAAAGGTGACGCTATAATGGATCTATAAATTTTGAATGACAAATGTGGTGGACTGTATGTCATTGCAGACAATGGGCATTCACAGTTTCCTAACCGGAAGGTACGAGGTATATCACCAAAATCTAACCAAGTCTAAAAAAGAAATTAACTAAGAAAACGTTTGCGATGTAAATACCATCGCCATTGTTCTTGAACGCCAGTGTTGTTTTGTAATTAAGTTCAATAAAATATAATCAAATAAAATGTTACATTTCATGATAGTCTATTCAGTCTTTCCAGGCAAGATCAATTTAAATTAACGCGAAGAAGCTATGTTCTCTGAAATTTTCACAGATAAAAATCTTAATATATCCAATGGAAACCCATCAGGATCAGTCTTGATATGAAACTAGAGATATGTCCTTTGGGGAATATAAGAATGGTAATTGTTGTATTAAAAAGTTATCAAAACGTATTAACATAAACGAACACATTACAAGATAATACAAAAGGTAATACGTCATATTCAGGCATTAGAAAGGGGCACAGGGTCAATACCTATCTCTTGACTGAATGTTTAGACTTAAAGACTCAAAAGTCATTAATATATCTCATCTATATTATCGCCCTCTAACAGGGAAAATAACAAAAAAAAATCAGACATTAAGACCAAAAAAGGACGGCGTAAAGACCTCCTAGCAAACCCGAAAGAAACGGATTAACTGTTGGAACCATTAATAAATAGAGGACATACAAGACCCAGTCCTGTATGATATGCAAAGGAGACAACTAGTGTGACGTAAGGTTAAACATTTTTGAAAATTTAGTATAGTCTTTTTAGATCACAATGACACCAATTCGGTTCTCTGGGGATCGGTCAGCATTCTACCTTTCAACTTCCTAGTTTTGTACCATTAACATACGGCCAGAAGACATTACAGGGACGTCGGGAAAGGGTTATTAACAGTCTAGAGAACTTTCTGTGATTTGAGGATCTGAACTTTCTTAAACAGGTCAGATAACTATCTGTCATTTGAGTATCTTATATATCTTTAACGCCATTTGAAAGCAGGCCAATCCAATATGGCCTAAGCGTAGGTTTTCTGTTTAATTTCGAAAGTAAATATCTTCATTTGAGACAAATATCTATATCTATTTTCTGCACATTTCTGCACAAATCTATATTCCCGTGTCTAAGCGTAATAAATCTCTGACAAGCTCATTATTTTAACATACCTCAGAGTCGTTTTTGACACTCATTTTCCATTCACTCGTTTAATGGCGACAGTTCTCACAAAACAGTGAATCTGCAAATAAAGATATAGTAATTATCGCCCACCTGATCAAAATGTTAGATCAAGCATTTCTATAACTAATTGACTCTCGAGTATATAGGAATAGTTCTGAATTTATCCCTTTTCTTCACACATATTTAGAACATTTGGGTGTATTTTTTTTTTTATTTTGCAAAGGATAATGCGCCTGGTTTCATTGATACTACAAAAGGGCACTCATACCCTGTTCGAAGATTCATTTTTGGTGATTTCTTTAAAATGATTTTAAATAAATACATAGAGCTTCCAGTCGTTTATATATGTTTGAAGCATATGTTCATGTAAAGACATAAGAACAATTTCAAAAGTATAACAACATTATATAAAATATTTACAAGACAACCCCTTTCCGCCGTTGGCAACATCAATGAAACCATTTGGTACCTCTGTAATATAACAAGAGAAGTGCTGAAATATTTACGTTGTATATGATTGTGGAAGGTCATCAAATAGAACAGTGAAAATGATGGTGCCATCTGTTACGTGTGTCCCTCTATCAGCCACATAATCATTTATTTCAATTAATGATTCCATGGACGATTGGTGACAGCAGTGACACAATCCATTTTGATAACTTATGCAACCCTTTTTGGAGAGAAGGTCTAGAAGCATGGTGTAAATATAACTTCAAGAATGTTTACACTCCTGATGAAAGTTTAAGTCTCACGCATGTTTACATACATTTATATATATATATATATATATATATATATATATATATATATAGTATAAATTGGATTCACACCTTGTTATGAATTTAGGTTTTAATGAAATATGTAATCCCTGGATAACACCACAATACACCAGTGATTCACAACTGTTTTATAAAAAATCCTCATCTACGGACATGGCAGTTTTTTTAAGCTGCATGCTACAACATGAGATATATACTTACTCAATTCAATGGGTATAGGCAAGTAAAAAATGATAGGGAGTATATTCTGGTTCAAAGAAAAAAATCAACAATAAATTTCTGGCGTTAAGAGATGCTACAACATACTCCCACATTGGCAATGTTCTTTGTAAAATAGGCCCCTTATCTTAAGTTGTATAAAGCCATGAGGCACATGATTAATGAACATGCCCTATTTACATAAATCAATTACTCATTGAACAATAGAAGGGGCGGGCATGCAGATACAGAAACAGAAAAATGTGCAGGTTTCGCCACCAGTGTTCCATAAAGTTGTCAAAATTGTTCGTCATACAAAATTGCAAGGCAATCTCTCCATCTACTGTTGAAAAAGCTGATGTTTTATTAGACCTTCACCCGATATGGAAACTCTGTTATGACTCTAATTTAAATAGGCTACATCCTAGGAAACAAGGCTGATGAACATTTGAACTCATACCTTAAACATAAAAGCAACTACTAAAATACCACATATCCAACATAACAAATGAAAGAGACCTGATTTAATTCGACAGATTAACTGGTCCGCCAGCAGAGCGACTGAATCTCTTTGACACGAATTTTTTTCACCAGTCAAATGAAATAGAGCAACAATTTTCTATTAAGCTGAAGATTTCGCAACAACTTTTTTATAATTATACAGTACTTTTTAAATGCCGACATATTACTGAACTTTTTAAATATACCTGTATATCTTTCTTGTGCAGTCTCCTGGGTACAATATTGAGGATAAAATGAAGAAATTAAAATTTCATTGGACTAGTTCAAGATCAAATATCATGTGAAAGACTGTCTATGTTTATCTCCGAAATCTGCCCTATTATGACTTTTCACTATATAAATCCATTGTATTCCAATCAGAATTTGGTCGTATTATAAAACTAGAAATTTGCACTCATTCAGAGCAGATCTCAGCCAATTCAGTTCATTACTATCATATGGCATTGTTTTAATGCAGCATTTTTCTTTAAAGTAATCCTGTATCCAGATGGTGAACCGGATCACCCCTGAAATGATCCTTGTATCATAGCCAAGCTATCATTAAAATTTCATCAAAATCCGTTAAGACCTTTTTGAGTATTATTTCTAAAGGAACGGGCAAACAAACGCATTATCCCCATAATAAAACTAATAGAACCAACCGAGCACGAACAAAGAATCCCAAAGGTAATACCTTATTAAGGCAGTTGAGAGAGACGCGGGGGTCTTGCCTTTCGAACTTCACAGAAATGATCAGGAAATCGGCAATATATCAATGGAATTACCTATCTATTGTTACACCATGGAGTTTTAACAAATGGGGTTTCAACTCTGAGAGTACTGCCAGGTCTCGCGTGTCAGTCGTGCACTTGTTGCAATTAAGACATGATTTGGGGATTGTCACGCTCTATCAATTAGCACCGGGCTTATCAGCGACATCTCTTTTTGCCTTTCAGCAGCGAGTTTCATCCCCGTCAGCAACATCTGATACGGCCAGTCTTCGAGTTGAAACTGCATTTGTTATAAACTCCCTGGATACACATTTGCCTTGGTAAAGGATTTACAGGCAGCTTTAACCTTTCTCTCTGCAAATAAATGTGTAAGAAGTGAAGACTTATTTGAAAGTGGCACGAGTCTTGTCAGATTGTTTGTGTCAGGCTTTTTCGGGAACGATGGCTTCACAAAATTTATAGCAATCATCCATTCTTTTCTTTAGAAATCTAACTCTATCTATGAATGTCCAGACTTAAAATAGTCCCAAGTCATGAATAGCTCACATCTATATGTTTTTCCGCCTCATCATATATAAAGAGCAAAAACGGACCGGGGAAAGCCCTACGAGCAGAACCAGAATGAAATAGATTTAACAAATGGGACAATATATAAAAAGAGGATGTATATAATCGAACATTGAACGATATTCAAGAGACATGGACAATTTGGTGCAAGGTTAAAATCTTGGAAAACGAAGATCAAAGTGGCACCAAATGAACTTAACCATCACAGCCCTTACGCGTTGCAACTTTGACTTAATTTTGCTAATGAGCCCATAAATGCGCCAACACAACGATTCCATATCTTTTGTTACGTGAACTGTTATAAGACTATAGAAACGTCACAAGGACGTCACAAAGTTTGGTCGCGTATGATTGTGCATTGACAGATGTCATCGGCTGTTATCGGTTCTAAAGTGATGCATATATCGCAATTATTGTGAAGTATTTTGTTACATATTGGATGATTTGTCTCGCACGAATTCCGTGCAAAGTAAGACTTAAGTTTTATACTGTCTCTTTTGTAAAACAATATTTTCCGGGAATAAACATGCGGACAGGGGTACCGGTATAGATCGCATCAGTACATGTGTTCTGTTTGGAAGAGTCGCCCAAATTTTGCGCTTAATGAGTGATTGACAACATTGCTAACGATTACCTGATTGGTTGATTGTCACAGTTCTGTCCACCTATAATTATTCATTGAATGAATATGCGCTTATGGTAACACAAATTTCGTGGTTAGGTCAATTGGTTGTCCGGGGAGTGTTCCGCATGTTACCTTTAAAATCTCTAATTGTGTGCCCCTTAACATACGGAGGGAAGACTACACATAAAAAGGGAGACAGAAAACAGGCAATAAATAGATAACATTCCGTAATTTGTGGCTCTCGTATTTCTTAAACATTTCTGATAACCTTTCGTCATTTGAATTTCTAATATATCTTTAACGCCGCATGAAAGCAGGCCTGATCAATGTGGCCGTAGGAGAAGAGTTTTTCTCTTTTATTTTTAAAGTTAATTTCCTCATTTGAGACAACTGTCTAAACTTTCTGCACGTTTCTGCACAAATCAATATTTCCTTCTCTAAGCGGGGTTATTCTCAAACCAACTCAATTTTTAACCTACCTCAGAGCCATTTATGTCACTCATTTTTCTTCCACTTGTTTAATGACTCCAGTTCTCACAAAACAGTGAACCTTCAATTAAAGTTATAATAATTGTCGCCCGTCTAATAAAAACGTAAGGTCAAGCATGTGAATAATTGATAAACGCTTGCATATATAACCAGCCTCGAACCCTTTTCTTGTTCTTGGCTAAAATTACACAAACATACACGTAGTTAGAACATCTAGGTGTGAAGTTTATTTCAAAAGATCCTGTGCATAAGTTTCTTGATACAATAAACATTCACTCATACTCTGTTCCAACATCTATCTTTCGTGATTTATGAGAAATCAATTTGAACAAATACAGTAAAGCTTGCAGGAATATGTTTGATGCATCTGTGCATGTTATGGACATAAGAATACCTTCAGAACTTTAGCAACATTATATTAATATTATATTTTCAAGAGGACCTCTTTAAAATGAATCGTGACAGAAAAAAAACTAGAACTCTGCTTTCTAATTAATGCAAGCCTACGTCATTCACTTATTGGTCAATATTCCAAGTTCCTCCGTGCAAACATGACTGTACATCTGCGAATATTCCTTGGTGATGTTCTGGATACGGATCGTTTGATGGTAGTGCCATCAGCTACCATCAGCTACTTGCATGAGCAACGTCTGTTTATCAGCCCAATAATGACTAATCCCCACCATTAAAGAGATAGTCACTGACAACATTTAATTTATTATTTAACTTTATAACTGTGTATACCCCAATTTCCCTGTATTGACGCCCCTCATCAATAAAGTAGGCCTTTAGTACATGTATTACAGTTTTCATTGAATGCTGTTTGCACAAGCAGAGCTTATGACCACCTGGTGGCCTATAACACACTCATAAGAAGAATACCTGCGGCTTTGAGCGGAATCTATCAAATCGCCTAAAAATTATAGTCAGATGTCGCCATGTAGTGGTTTAACAGATCACAAGTAATCATACTGGCGCTTGAGTATTGGCCCTGATATTGAATACATGTGTCTTGCCAGAAGTACAGGGCCGAAACGTCCATATAAATCCTTCCATTCATTTGTACCGCAGAAACCGGCACCATGAAAACATGTTACTCGCCTCGCCCGCATATTCCAGCCCATATCCGCTCCAGGGGCCTATTGTGGCCCAATTCTACTACAGAACACCTCTTTTTAATGTTGGCTGTATATTTAAGTGGGAAAACGACATTTAACATATCTAAATCCTGTTTTTCCTTACCTTGTTATATGTTTGTACTGTATGTGAGTGTGACAGACTCCAAACAATCTTGGAAAGAATGACGTCATGCTTTTGCAGACGTTAAACACACTAAATATTTAAGAGCGCGAGCGCTAGAATGTTCTCCATACGTAGGTCATAGTCAAATCTTGTCCCCCACACATACAGATTGCAAAGCAAGCGTACAGGGGGTTTTATCAACAACGCCTTGGGAAGTAAACACTTAAAGGGACGATTTAGTTTGTACTCATTATATTAAAACATACAGGGGCGTTAATGCAGGAGGTCAATATCCCCCCCCATCCCACACATAAACATTCTTTTAGCTACATGGGATAACATTCCCCCCGCTTTTAAGAGAATAAGATATACTGGGTATAAAATATATAAATAGTTAGCAAGATAGCAAGAACCCCCCCCCCCCCTTGCTCTCGACCAACATCTTTTTTTTAGACAAATCTTATGCATGGCAGGGGGGTGTGGGGGACGTGACCCCCCCCCCCCCCCCGCTCTTAACCAATGACCTTTTTTAAGGCATGTTTGCATACATTGTTTTCGTGCTCCAAACCTTCTTGATATTGGAATTTAAGGATTTGCGCATCTTTTGATCCAAAATTCATGTAAATCGAGATTACCAATTCGGAGTATTCTGTAATCAAAAGTCTGCATTTGTTTATAACACGTGAATGAAATATCTATTGTGTGATCATCAAGGCTGACCAGTATATCGGACAATGATGCGATTTTCATTCAAACCCAAGTTAAGTGATACATCATTGTAAAAGCTTAAAAGAGGCTGGTCATTGTCATAATTGCTTTCTTGAAGTTGCTGGCAGATAGGTTTTTATAATCTAACAAAAAATAATACAGTAGCATGCTAATGAATCTGGCAGATTTTCTCCGTGTAATTTTAAAACAGGATTTGCTTACCCAATAACGTACATTATATCAGGCACTCAAAATACACAATACATATACTTAAAGACAGGGGCGGGTGGCTGATCATGAGCAACTTAATAAATGCAAGAATTTTCGGGTTTAGGGCATGTCACTATGGAAGTAACAGTAGCTCTTATGTATATTAATTTATTGCGTGGCAATGTGTGTGCTAAAAATCAGGTAGTTCTTTTATCACTTCGCCGCACAGAGACGTTACTTTTTTTATATTTCAGACGGTATACCTAGTAGCCTTGTATTTCTTGTGAGGTTTTTTTTTTACTGTCCTTTATCCTGGCTATTTACTTTTGGTGAAATTTGTCTAGTGACCTGAGACAAGTATAGCTGACTTTGTTGATTTAGTTGATTTAGTCACAATCAAAATAAATTCGCAGCAAGGTTGTTCTCTTTTCAGGACATGGACGATAGAATTGTGGTCAGGGATAGGCACAGATGCTGGGATGTTTTCTATTCCAAGAGTATCTTATGTGACATCTGCAAATTGATAACTATGTTACACTCCTCCGAATTAATGTAACGTTGATTAGATTAAGTGGAAGAATTAAAAATTTAGGAGAACCCATACTGGACCCATCCTGTAAAGAGTGCATAAATATATAGGGGGAGCAAAAAAAACGGATCAGAGCTCATGTAATGTTTAAAAATGGGGTACTTGGGTTCAGAGGCTAGCAAGAGGTTGACAGGTTGTCCCTGCAGTGGTTTCGTTTTGTTTCATGAGTCACAGGTGCAGTCTGTTTCGTTGAAGTATTCAGTGATCAGATAAGCAGGTCGCCAAACTCTCAAGATTGGTGGGATGCAATAATAGACTATATTTGGGCGGCAGAATTATTGAATGTATGCTCAAATTGTGGGTATTTTGGGCAATTTGTGCTTTACGGTTTCAAAGATATCTTTGGCTATTTGCACTGATTATGAGTGACATGGTATGTTTAACATAAACTTTAAAAACTCATATCCATATGTTCAGTATCCTTGTCGGCACCTTCTCATGACTCAACCATGGCTGACACTCGCAGTGTACATATATCAGTGCCGGCAGTCCTTGCAACATGATAATTTAGTCTATGAACAAAGTCTTACTTGGTTACAATCAGTGTCGCCTCAGTGCGAGATCTGCAACATTCAGCCTATTCGACTAGGGCCTCACAGAAGGACGGAAAATTTTGTGAATGACATGTCAGGTAATTTATATGTTTGCATACCACGTTTAATTAGAAGTCTGATTGACTGTCAATCAAACGACAATTCATAGGGTTAAGTCAATCAGTTTCATTGGAGTCCTTTGGAAATCCATTTTTGAACGTATGACTGTGGCGGGAATGGCAATGCTATTTATGAGAGCTGAGGTTATACCCCTCGCTGAACAACAAGCAAACGCACTTTGAAGAACAGGAGTCGAATCAAGAAGTGACAGGGTGACTGATGCAAGTCATATGCGTTTATGGAGCTCCTTGATGGAGTCATCCCTGTACTGTGGCAAGGAACAGAACTGAAAATGTTTTAAACTGATATACGTTGGTAACTGATACTCTTTTGATGTAAATCAACTCCCAACTGTTGACACAGGGCCAGTGGACTAAAGACCATTCGCATCATTGATGTCATGTGATTGCACGTTCTGATTCCTTAGGAAACAGCTGGTTTATCAAACTTTTTTTTATTTACCTAAATGCGAAGCCATTTAATAAAAGTATGTAAAAGTGGAAAACAGTGCACACTATAATAATCATACTTGTATTATTGTGAACCCTCATTAGCTGACCGTGGAAAGCTGGGTGACCGCATATTCTCTTCATAATTACAGTGAGTCCCAGTGAAATACGGAGGTGCAGTATGTTCTTCCTTGTTCTGAAGTTGATAAAACCTAGTTATATAGGATATTTATTATAAAGTTGCTAAAATCTAAACTATAATATATACCTTTGAATTGTGATAGACCAACAGCACATTTTGGAGGAGGCTGATTTTTATATGTTGCGGAATTGTATTAAGATATTAACAGAGGAATAATATAACCCCTGTGCATTTCGGAAATTTATGTAGATTTAGAAAAGAAGGGATGTGCAGGTAGCCTTTATATCAACTGGTGAAGGTTTTAAGAAATGGGGCTTTTTCAATGTGTCTTTCCACAGGAGACCTTCATCAATGGATCGATACACAAAATAAATAAAGTTCTTCCAGAATGCATATTTCCTTTCTATTTACAAAATTCTGTATGGGGGGGGGGGGGGGGGGGTAACCAATGCTTTGTATTTTGTTTAATATTTCTACAGGGGTCTTTCATTAATTTACAGTTTAAGCAAAATGCAAATGATCGGTTACTCTTCCAAAGGTAATATTTTGAAAATTTAGAGGAAATATGTATTCTCATTTAAATACTTTTTTATACTTTAATTGGATTCGTACCTTTGTTTTGAATTTATGTTTAAAAAAGTAGTAATTCCTGAAAAAGGGATACTTTGGGGGGATGGGGGAAGGGGTTGGGTTGTGCAGCTACTCGCAATAATACACAAGTGGTTAACAACTAATTAATAAAGGAAATGCCCTTAGCTACGGGCATGGCAGTTTTCTGGAAGCTATGTGTTACAACGTGAATATTATGAAAGAAAAATATATCTTATAGATCGCTGGTTTTAGATATGCTTATTTTTTTTTTAAGGTGGCTTTTAGGAACAAGGTGATACACACTAAGAACTACCATCGATGCAATGCGATCACATGTTTTCTACTGTAAAAATATTTTCCTTGTACGCAATTGCCTTGTGGCCAACATGTCGGGGTCTTGCTCCTGGTCTAATTGTATTTTCGGAGCGTTTCAGAACCTCCATGGCGGAGGTCACTGCGCTCGTTTTAAAAACCTTCTCTCTGATTTTTGGTTTGAAATATTCCTCCAGATATACTGGACAAAGAAACTCAGATGTACAAGCTTCTATAGAGTGCGTCTCTTGATTTTGCCTTTGAGAAGGAAGGCGGGTCACATAATTAATACGGTATTTTCCCCAATGACCAGACCAACAAAAATGAAAGTGACGGATGCGAAGAAAAGCAATACCATCACCAATGTAAAACATCTGGACAAAGTTACAACAGTCCAACATCGTGTTCTCGCGCAGAGAAAGGTTCCCGTTGGAGCTAAATGACCTCAGTCAGACACTACTGAACTACATCAGACAATTAGGCCTACTAGTGGACAGAAATATGAAGATAACACAAGTTAACATTCTCAAGAGCATAGTCACCAAACAATACACCTAGAGAATAAGCTTATATTTACTAGGCCTAGGCTAATTACGCTCTGCGGGAAAACATTTTTCAATTCCAACAAAAAGGACAACTCTATTTTGAATACTACTAAGGACCTCCGGACCCTACTGCAAAGTCAGCTAAATCTATAGACTCCTTATGATGCGGGTCAAGCAGTGTAATGTAATGCTTACAGATGCTGTCACTGCCAAGGTCCCCCCCCCCCCCCCCGGTACGGCTTACAACGGTTATGACACATGTCGGTTAAAAGGAAAACAAAACCGGAATGTACCAATGTGACAGCCCTCACTGAATCCTGCTTTGCCCAAGCAAAGCTTTTGTCCATCCTGTTGCCAACAACCGATTCATAATGAACATACTTGTGGCCTTTTGCAGAACCGAGCTTGTCTTATTTAATGCCAGGTGTACCCAGTGGGGGCTTTTAAATAATTACAGGCGAGTCGGGTGAACATGCTGGTGCTCGACTCGCAGCGTAACAGTGGTTCAGGAAGGAGGGACCAGAGGGCGCTACTGCCTCCCATATATAAATATTGAGGGTTGGGCAGAGATATGTCATTCTGCCCCCCTCCCCAATGTTTTGTGCGAATAAAAAGTAAATTAGCCTGGCTATCATATTATTAAATATGATTAAAATACGATTAGCTAAGCGTTTAAACTATACTTATACTAAAAAAAAGTCTAATTAATGACACTTCTGAAAACACACAAGTACAATATTATTATTAGGGTCTAGCTATACCCTAGTTTATTCTAGTTATCAGTATATTTGTTCATAACGGATGATCGACTAACCCGCCCCCTCCCCTTCCCCCGACAGTCTAGGGCAGAGTAGTCTATATACATCCTGCCCAGGTGCCTTTGTACATAATAACGACTAGAAGACACTGCACATGAAAACTTTTATCACAATTGAGAGAATTTAATTTCCCAAGTGCAGTAGCTAGCTAATATACAAGATGATCCCTCTTGAAACAAGTGACCCGTGGGTCATTACGCTCAGCCGACTGACATGTTGACAATATGTCCTTGCACAGACAGCTAATTAAGATAATGTAGGTGGCATCATTGTTCATGCATATTAGCTTATGTTCTTCAAGACCCATGAGCACAACAAATTTGATGACAAACCAACCGGTCTTTCATGAGAAACCTGGTAATTTGTGTGTATTTTGCATTATTTCTAGGGTGCTCCAACATACCCTAAAACTCTGAGAATTTAGGTCAATGTGACCCATTTTAAGGTTTCTTTTGAGGAACTCTGAGGATGTCAAGTTAGAAGATTCTGGAGCCAAAGGTTATGATTTGTGCCCTACTTTGGTATCAAATTTTCAATTTTTCTGAGGGGTGCTTATAAGCCCAAAAGCTCAGAATGTATGGGCAACAGAACCCTAAATTAACGTTTCCGAGGGGATTTTCATAGACCTCCCTGGATTTAGGTTAGCAGATGCCAGGTCCAATGTTTATGATTTGTGCCCTGCTTTGGTATCAAATTTTTAATTATGATGGGGGTTGCTTATAAGCCCAATAGCTCAGAGAATATGGAAAACAGAGACCTAATTTCAGGTTTCCATGGAAACTTTTCATGTACCTCTCTGGGTGTTAAGAAAGAATATTCTAGGTTCAGTCGTTATATTTGGGCCCTGTTAACAGATGATCGCATCTTTAAAGGTCTCTAAAATAGAGATAAAAATCGTAAAAAAAAAATGAAAAATACAGGTAGTGCCACCAGTCTGCAAAAACTGATGTAAAATTCCATGGCCAATATCCGCGCAAAGAATCATGGTGATCAATGCATAAGTTTTTCAGATACTTGAGCTTTTGTATCAAATGTTTCATTATTCTTTGGGATACTTCGGAGCCCCATAGCTTGAAGAATATGGGTAACAGAGACCAAATGTTAGGTTTCCAAGGTGACTTTTTTCATGGACCTCTCTGGGTGTAAAGTGAGAAGATTCGAGGTCCAGCGGATACGATTTGTGCCGTGTTAATAGATCACCACATCTTTTAAGGTCTCAAAAATAGAGAAAAAAATCGTAAAATATTGAAAAAAATACAGGTGGCGCCACAAGTCTGCAGAAAATGATCGTACTCACCATGATCAATATATCAATGCAAGATATCATGGTGATCAATGCATTAGTTGTTCAGATAATTGAGCTTTTGTATCAAATTTTACATTATTCTGGGGGGTACTTTGGAGCCCCATAGCTTGAAGAATACGGGTAACAGAGACCTAATTCCAGGTTTCCAAGGAGATTTTTCATGGACCTCTCTGGATGTGAAGTAAAAAGATTCCAGGTCCAGCGGTTACGATTTGTGCCTTGTTAACGGACAAACGCCCGGATGGCCAGACGGCCGGACGGACAAAGAGTGATCGCTATAGCTCAGATGACTTACAGTCAGCTGAGCTAAAAAGCAAAGAATTGATGAATATATGATGCACACAGGCCTATTAATTAAAGTTTCTCCGTCACGTTTACTAAGGTTTTTGGCCCGCAGAAACATTCACTATGAAAATATGTAGGCTTATAACTAGCCCTGCCCGCATATGCCAACATCCGCTCCACAGTCTAAATAAATCATTGAGACACAATCAGCAAACTCGCGGGCCGGCGGTTGGACATGTAGCCTGAGCGGCCGATTATGGCCCTCAACTGCTAAAGCATATCTCTGTTAATAATTTATGTAGTTCACGTACATCTAACTTGGTAACCGGCATTTAACATATTTAAATCGCATTAATCCTTACCTTGCTAGGTTTTCGCTTTGCAAGTGAGCGAGACAGGCACCACACTTTCTGGGAAAGAATGATGTCATGCTTTTGCACACGTTACATCTACCATAAGGTAAAGGTGTTATAACGGTGTTCATGAGCGAGAGGGCGTGAATGTGCTGCCATGCATGCTGCTAGTTACGTTTGACTACATGGTACAAATTAATTATGGTTCGTGATTGTGGAGACGGCACGTGTCCCAAATCCCTATTTATTTATCTAAGGAAATTTTATAATCACAATTCTTGTACCGGCGATGTTTTCACTTGTGTCCCCGAGTAGTGACCGACGGGTTTTTTGTTTTTTACGGTTTTTTTTTGTCTGATGAGCCTGATACTGTCTTTTTATATAAAAGTCGACCTTAAATAGAAGCTGGCCTTGTTTAGACGCCGGGTGAAAGCAGCGTCTGAAAAAAAAAATAATACGCCTGGGCGTATATTCAAGGAAATGTGGTATATAAGAGAACATTAGCTAAGGAACAGAAAATCATCTTTCTTTTGATGAGAAAGAGCCTCAAAATGTCCTGTTACATTAAATATTTAAAAATATGGTGGGTGTTGGTGTTTTTCCTTTGAAAGTGAATAGGCACTTGCAGGCCCGGGTTCCCACACCTTGACAAAACCAGTTTTTTTTCAAGAATTTTTCAAGGATTTTTCAGGTGAATAATCTCAATTTGCCAGGAGTCTACGTGTATATGGAGAGTTTTATTTTTCAACATCATATTAACTTTACTTTTTCAGAGCTCTCTTTAGGACTGGCTGCAATGGGCATGTATATAGTGTGTGTTAAATCCAATTCTCTTACCATTAATTTAAATGTATGTGAATCCCATGTATCTGAGTACAACAGCTTCCAATAAACTGAATATTTATTGCCAAATATATATATATATATATATATATATATATATATATATATATATATATATATATATATATATTTACAAATTGACGAGGATTATTCATTCTAGGCATGAACTCTCATTTACCGTCGGGTGCAAATGAATACAAACATGTACAAAAATTACCGAAAACTATTGAAAGGTTACTGAATAGACGAAAAGAATTACTGAAATTTGTATTCGATTATCATAAACTTAGGAAATAGTGGAAATTTATCACTCTGATCACTCTTCATAAAAGATGAGTGAAATAAGTGAACATCATATACTTACTAAGCACCAGAACTGGTTGTGCCTGAATTAATTAATCTGTAAAAGAGGTTAACTAATAGTATTGAAAGCCCCGATCGTCAGCAGCATATATTGACACTTGGCAAGCGACCATGGTTTCTTCCATCTATCAACTTGAGAAACAATATTATTCACCAAATATAGAGGCCAATACGGTGAATCACTCTTGAGAAAAGCGGATTAATTTATACTATAAAAATGATAAGGTAGGTGGCGCCACCTGTCTGGTTGACAAAAACCTCTCCATGATGTATGTACAAGCCAAATTGCAGACCAAAACATTGAATGACTCTTCAGATAGAAGCAATTTTTGCCTAAAACAAAGCAAAGGTACGGATGGACGCCACAAAAATTAATGAAGATGGCGCCACCAGTCTTGAATATAAGATGGGAGTATCCAGGTTTAATGGACGTGCCTAATTTCAGCCATTTCTGTCAGTTTTTGACCTATAATGCTCACGGTACTGTCAAGTGGCAATATTGGGGTATTAAAAGGTACAAAAACAAGAAAAGGACAAGTGGTGCCAGCAGTCTTCCGTAGAAGCTATCCAAGACCTATGATAAATTTGATTTTTCGACCACTCCATGCTTCCCTTATTGATATTTTTTTTTATTTTGTGGGATTTTCACCATATGTGGCAACATTCAAGGTCAAGGTCACTCTCATAGGCCAGGTCATGACCCCAATTTAATAATACATCATCTAATAACAAAAATACATCATCCCATAACTCATGTTTATGCATATGCATAATATGAAAGAAATCTATTAGTTTTTTTTTTACTTATAATGCTCACAGTACTTTCAAGTTGCAATGATGGGGGTATTTAACAGCACAAATACAATAAATACTGGAATTCCCAAATGCAAGTGCACTGAGATTGCATTACAAAACATCTGTAAACCTCCCAATGAAGAAAACCCTGGTAAACTATCAACCACTTTCAGTGAGGGCTAAAATTTAAAATGTTTATTCTTGAACAAAATCTTTCAGAAAGAGCATAAATTTCTAACTTCATGACAACTGAAGACACGATTTTGATATTTATTTTGGTCTTTCAGTAACTGTTGATACCTATCGTAAACTACTATAACAGGTTATTATTAAATGCCGATAGTAATTCATTCAGCGAGGGTTCAGACTGAATTTTTTCATTCTAGAACATTTTGAAAGAGTGATAAACTGCACACAATTCACCAATTTTATGATGGTATAATCAACTTTTCTGTTATTTTTCGGTGAACTCAGTATATTTTGTATATATTTACTTTCATTTCAAAGGTTACTGAGAAGACCAAAAAAGTTATTTTGCTTCTCAGCAACTTCTTGGTCTCATAGGTATTTTGGGTAAATTTTGGAATTTTTCAGTGTCTAGCAAGACCTAAACATTTGCCTGACAATGCTGTCCATATCAAAGCCAGGAATGCATTAACAGCAAATGTGGTAAAAAAGGGTAAATAAAAAAGAAAATTTAATTCATTCTGAATCTCCAGTGAGATTTAAGGAGCTAGTTTTTCATATCCGGCAGTCTTTCCATTTCTCTGGTGGCATAGTTTTTGTAAGTAATATGCATCTCACGGGAACAAGTCACGAACTCGGATACCAAACCAAACCCCATATGGACAAGCAAGCTAATTAGAGGCCAGCTTTCCTAAATAACATAACTACAAGTAACTAAAAGTCAATATGACAGACTAGTCTGTCAGTTCATCGGCCAGGATTTTAAAGAATGGATGTAAAGGAATGCATAATACACCTGTTGAACATTTTGTGATCTCGGACCTCATTTAATATGCATGGATTTTCCTGGAAATAGAACTTAGGCGAGATATTATATTAATATTTCTGATGAGTTTCATCAAAATTCGTTATATTCCTTGAACGTTATTGTGGCTACACCAAGAATTAGCCAGTACATAACAGCCTGAAAATCTCATTAAATATGCGTGAATTTTGCTGAGGTGGGAAACTATTGGTAAATATGCAAGAGTTTCATGAAAATCCACAGGAGTTTTGGAAAGTAACCACGGTGCCACAAAAGCGCGGCGCCCTTCGACCTTATTAAATACGTGTGGATTTTGCCCATAATCGAACTCGGGTGAGATAAATCTATTGGTAAGCAGTTATGGCGGTTTTCGTGAAAATCCATCAAAGCTACAGCAAGTTATCCCGGCGACACATTTCATGGACGGCAGTAGGTATACCATAATACGTGCCGTCTTAGACGGGCGTATAAAAAAGAGGGGACACGTGTACATTTCCAACCATTTATTATTTACAAGCTCAGGTATATATTTGACACAATCGCCTGCTCAAAGACATCACAAAATGACTGCAGGATGCATATTCATAGACCTACTGGATCCATGGTAACAGTCTCCATGGCAATGTTCATGGCCTTAACCACATCCTTGGCAACAGGTTGCCATTGGGTACACAGCAAGCGTTTCTGTGTCCACATAAAGCTCAGAAAGCTGGGTATCGCCTGGTAGGGAGTGTCCTCGAAATTCACAAATACCCCAGCTATTCTTTTCCTATTTGGTGAAAGAATTATAAATCCATCAGCTGGGTCCTGCTCCAAAATTAGCTTGCACAAGGGAATTTTTTACAACTCCAGCATTTTCAATTCAGTAAGGTACATAATCCAAGTTTCATCCACACATTATCGAAGAGTAACAATTTTTTGTATAACATACTCGACTTTCACAAGATGCATGTTACAGTATCCTCTTGCGAATTCTCCGTTTAGTCTTTTCTCACTGTCGTACTCGTGAAACTCTATAGAGCCAAGTACATTTTGAAGTGATACTTGTAAATCCACGAAATGATGAAATCGTCAAATTTTGCGTTTCATATGCAAGTTTGCTGGCAGGCCAGCAGTTGCCATGGCCATTTGGGTGGCCAAGGCGTTTACAAATGTCCCCACAGGCGTATAAAAATAAAGTATACTCTCTGGGACCACACAATGAAAATGATTACATAGCTCAGATATCCCCAATAGTGACACTATCTGTGTGTCAACAGTATGTGTAGAGACTTACCCCACTGCATACAATCCTAATCTTAACTGTACAAGGAAATACAGCTATATATTTATATCCGCGGCTGTGGAATGTATTAGGGGTGTAGTATTTTACCTGCCAAGCACTGTAGCACCAATCCAAGATGGCGGGAAAAATAATTATAATATGGCCAGACCTATAAATTTCCTAAAGTTTACCTTTTCAGGTAAAGTTCGCAAATAATACAACATCTAATAGTGACAGATAGGTGTGTAAATTGTGTGCCATTTGGTTTTGACAAAAATGGTTATACAAAGCAATGTGCTTGTAATTCCATGCTTCTCCTCAGAATCATTCCAAACAGATTCACAGGCACACACATTCCAGTGTTTTTGTTGTGAATTCATTTTTCATGTTTTTGCTTCTGCAATGTGATTTTTTCCTTGTCCCCAACCCCTTCCAATATTTTGGCTTGACTGGTAAGTCCTTATCTTACTAAGCTGGATACAATTTGAGGTCATGCAAATTATTCAACTTGTTTCCTTTTAAAGCACTGAAGAAACTAATAGGAAGTGATACAGCATTGCATGTGCTTGTGTATGTGTGTTGTGACAAAAAAAATCGTAAAAAATAACAAGGAAATGCAATGAAACCATCCACTGCCAGGTTCCCCACAGCCAATAAATAGTTGCTAGATCTCCTAGGTACTACAGTATCCAATTTGAAATGAGAGCTAATTCTTTTGTGGGTATCAACTCTCCTCTTCATCAGCTTCTCTTAGCCATGTGAAAAACTGCACAACAGACTTCTGGGCCAGTGCTTTGCCAGCCTGCTCAGCAGGCTCTTGGCTCGCCTCCCACTGGTTGAAGGCATCTTCAGAAATCACATCCTCATCATAAAGGGTATCGAAAAACTGACGTAACAAACCTGAAAAGAGCAAAGTGGATATTATCTGCTACAGTTAAGTTGGCCTAAGAAGAATGTAAAATACATGAAGATAAATATAACATTCAAATAATTTTCAAGGCGACTTTGTGAAGAACAAGTGCAAATCTTCCATGAAGGACTTTAGGGGACATGCTTAATACAACCCTGAAACACTGATCATATTGTCAAAATTTAACATGGTTAATATGGATCTACAACAATTTCAGAAAAGGACGTATCAATGCTTATTACTTTAAACCAAGGCAGAGAAACATGAAACTTAGCTGGCTGGTTATCAGTCAAGGTAATGTTATGACAAAATTAGTATATACCTGGCGGGTGCTCCAATTTATGTACCAATGCTTGTAGTGCGTAGAGGGCCTGCAGTTCCAGCTCAGCCTTATGATCAAGGTACTTCTGTAACAGCACGGATCTCTTCTGGATATGAGCTTCATCCATTTTACAGTTCCTACTACCACTGCCGTCTGAAACCATGATTAAATGCCAGGTCTTATACCTCAAGTAGTATTTCAACACACAAAACACATTGGAATAAGATGCATAAGGTATCTTCGTAAACTTCTTTCATTACAAGTGGCCCATGGGCCATGATGCAGCTGTATTTGACTGGGTGCTCATTTCTTTTATTAATGTAATATATATTGTCTGTTAGAATAGCCTATGGCTAATGTTACCATGTTGTAAAACAGAGAAAAATTTCAGGATTCAAAGAAAACTTGCTAAGGTCCCCCATGGATTTTACAATAGAAAGTTCCAAGTAAAATGGATACATTTTGAACTGTTTGTCGGAGTGCTCAAAATCATGTTTCTGGTCCATAGCTTGCCGATTAAATGTTACCATGACCTAATTTTTAAAAGGAGATTTGCCAAGGACCTCCCTCAATGTTCATTGAAGAGTCTAGGGCTAATGAATACATTTTGTGCCCTGTCTAATTGCACGAAATAATGCTTCTGGCCAGTAGGTTGCAGAATGTAGGTCACCATGACCTTATTTAAATTTCAAAGAAGGATACGGCCAGGACCTAGGCCATATGCATATAACTTTACCCATCTAACTTTAAAGGTGCTCAAATCATGTTTTCAACCCACAGCCTAGTTTGCAAAATATGATCACCATACCTAATTTCAGGTTTCAAGGGAGACTTCCTTTGAACCTCCCTGAATATTTGGTTAAAAAATTCTAGGTTTAGGAGATACGATTTGTGCCCATCTGACTTTATTGGTGCTTATATGACATCTTTTCCTATAGGTCACAAAATATAGGTGACAGTGTCTTAATTTCATGTTTCTAAGGACATTTGCCCTCGACGTCCGAGAATATTATTAGAAGATTCTAGGCCTTATAGATTCAATTTATGCTCAGTCTGATGGTTTGGGTGCTCATATGACACTTTTCCCAATACATCCCAGAATATTATATTAGAAGATTCTAGGCCTAATGGAAACAAGGGGACCCACGGGTCACGGCGCTCAGCTGTTATATATGATAAACTAGATGTGTCGGAACGACACGAATGCCCCCCCGCCTGGGGCAAATTAGAAACATTTGTAAAATTTTGAAAAATTTTTTAAGTTCAGGAGGTGTCGTATGGTCAAAAGTAGGTGAACAAGGGCAAAATGCAAACTCGATCTGTAACGGGTCATTATCAAGCAACACACCAAAAATCATGCCATTACATGCAGGCATTGTGAAAAAAAGTCCATACATGTGCATTTTTCATAAAAATTTCTGTCTTTCATGAAATTTTCTCTGTTTAGGAGCTGTAAAACAATCAAAAGTAGGTCAACCGGGACAAAACGTGAACTCAATCTGTAACTGCTCTATATCTGCCTTCACAACAAAAATCAAGCCCGTATCTGCAGGCACTGCGAAAAAAAAGTCCACACATGTGCACTTTTTTTTATGAAATTTTCTTATTAGAGCACCGTCAATCGGTCAAAAGTAGGTCAACTGGGAGAAAACGTGAACTCGATCTGTAACTGGTCATTATCTGCCCACACACCAAAAATCTGGCCAATATCTGCAGGCATTGCGAAGAAAAGTCCGTACATGTGTATTTGTCATGAAAATTTCTATTTTCTAAGTTTAGGAGCCGTAAATCAGTCAAAAGTAGGTCAACTGGGACGAAATGCGAACTCGATCTGTAACTGGTCATTATCTGCCTACACACCAAAAATCAGGCCAATATCTGCAGGCATCCCTAAAAAAAGTCTGTACATGTGTATTTGTCATGAAAATTTCTATTTTTCATGAAATTTTTTTTAAGTTTAGGAGCCGTAAAACGGTCAAAAGTAGGTCAACTGGGACAAAACGCGAACTCGATCTGTAACTGGTCTATATCTGCCCACACACCAAAAATCAGGCCAATATCTGCAGGCATTGCGAAAAAAAGTCCGTACAACTGTGATTTCCAAAGGACGGAAGGACGGACATGGGTATAACTATATGCCCTGGCCACTTTGTGGCGGGGGCATAAAAATATGATTTGGGAAAGAGGCACATGCTGGTTTTGTGTGGTATTAAATATAAGCTTTATTATGAGTTGTTGTTTAGCTTGTGTATGATTTTGATAGTATCTTTTGAGACAGGGAAGAAGATCGATTCCATTTATTTTAATAACAAATGGAGTGCTTTTGTCACACAGATTTTGACTTGGCCATATAACGTATAAGCAGCACATATAATAAAAGAGTTTAACTATTTATTAAAATTTAATAACAAATATTGTGCCAATATAATTTTTATTTTAAAAAAATAATAAGAAAATCATATGATTTTATAAAATAAAATATAACCGAAATGATTATTGAAATAATATTATAGAATATATTCATGAATGCATGCATGAATACGTTTTGAAAGTATCTGCACTGATATTCAAATACTTCAATTTTTACCTGAATTCCCATTCTCACGCAATAAAATTTTTTGATGCTGTATATATTCATATTCAAATACATTTGCAAAGAATTTGCACCATGTCTAGCCAAACAATGATGTTGAGAATCCAGAATATACAAAATTCACAAATTTAAATAATGATCATAAGTACCTGGTTTTATGGCTTTTATTTATATTAAAAAAAAATAAATGTAATATATTCACTTTGGACTTCTTTCACATCAGTCTACACACTAGACACAGTAGGAATCTAGATTAATATTATCAACTGCATCTTTGTCTATCATTAATTTCCTTCAAATGATCCCTAATGATTAGTAATGAATAATATGATTTTTTGTCATTAAAATTTCACTGAAAAATACCATAGGTGACTGCATGGTGTTATTTGGAATAACATTGACACTGACATTCTATCCATCCATACAAGATTTTTACATCATCAGTAACTGCAAGTTAATTTCCTTTTAGTCATCAACTAACAAATTCCTTTTCTTTTAATTTTTCTTTAATTTGTTATTAAAAAACAATAACAAATTATTAATTGTTTATTGTTATGTTGTTTTTCAAAACAACTACTAGATAAGTTGGGTTGGACACCTGTATCAACTGTTGCTGGGCATTAACTGCCTGGCTGCCCCAGTGTATGCTTTGCTCAAGCGTGCATAATCTGATGAAAGGTCAACAAGGTCAACATACAGGTGGCTCAAGAGGGGCTGTATTGAGCCTGGGTCTGACATGGTCTCATAAAAACATTAATAAAAGCTACAATATTTGGCCAATTTCTTTCAGCTTTCTAAACTACAAAGATGAAATCCTTATGTGTGCATGATATGAAAATTATATCAACAGTGCTCTCAGGAAACAAACGTGCCATGGTCAACGTTGGGCAAAATTTAAGGTACTAATTTTATATTTATACTAATAACTTATAAAATTTTTAAAATTCATAATTTTTGGTATTCAATTGAATCTTGATTAAATAATGTTACATCCCTGACAAAAAATCTCTCGCTTCCAACAAGCTTCAGCAATCCTCTTGTTAAGGGAGTAAATAAATTTCTTGATTTTTAAAAAAGTGCATTATGTTTGGGCCCATAACTTAAAACAATTACGCAATACTGACATCATTTCTGGCATGTGCATAGCGAATGTATAGAAAAATATGTATATTATATATGATCAAAGTCAGATCAGTGGTTTTGATATTAGGCAGTCTTACAGTGTAACAATGGGATTTAATGGGAAAAATAAAGGGAAAAAACGTGCCATGGTCAAACTTGGGCAAAATTTAAGGTACCATTTTTATATTTTTGCCAGTATTTAAAAAAATTTAACAGATTTTGATCTAATTTTTGGTATACAATTAAATTTTGATCAATTAAAGTTGTATTACTGAATAAAAAGTCCCTACCTTTAACACTTTTGGTCTTAAGTGACCAAATATCTTTCCTGATTTTTTAACAGTCCATTATGTTTGGGCCCATAACTTTTTTAAAATTAAATAATACTGACTTAATTTCTGGCATGTACATAGGAACTATATAGAGGAATATTTATGGTAAATATGAAGAAAACAAAATGAGTGGTTTTGATATTAGGCAGTCCTGAAGTGTGAAAAAAGATTTCTAATAAAAAATTGAGGTTTTTCCTTAATATCTCAAAGGAACAAAGTCCTATTGACCCAATTTTCGGCATGGTAGGAGATTTTGGGGACATCTAACTGTATGCCGAATTTCAGATTCGTAGGTCCAATGGTGTCGAATTGTGCCAGTCTTACGGACGACGGACAATGGACCACGACTATAGCTCAGATGACTTATAGTCAGCTGAGCTAAAAATTGTGCCCTGTCTGTCTGGGTGCGCAAAAACCATTTTTTGGCCCATAGGTCGCAAAATATGTCAGCATGACCTTTTAAAAAGGACATCTGCCTAGGACCTCTGAATATTATGTCAAAAGATTCTAGGCCGGATGGATACAATTTGTGCCCAATCTATCTGGGTGTTTAAAAACCCTTTTTTTGGCCTGTAGGTCACAAAATATAGGTCACAATGACCTAATTTTGGTTTTCAAGGGGTTTTGTCTAAGATCTCCCTGGCTGTACAGTAACAAGTTTCTAGGTCTAAGGGTTATGATTTATGCCCTGTTAATGGCCAGACAACCAGACGGCCAGACAACAAAGGGTTTTCAGGATAGCTCACATGACTTACAGTCAGCTGAGCTAAAAATGGGGAGATTTCCTCCAGTTGATCTTAAGTCTCCTGCTGCAAAATTAAGAATATATTATTCCTAAGACATTGATATGTCTACATTTTAATCATTTACTGTGCAGAGGAAAAAAAAGAACCATCTCTAACCACTGACAAGTTTCTTTAAGGCTTTTGAGTGCCTGCTTTGATGTAATAGTCTGGCAACCTGTAATGTTTAGAGAGAACTCACTTTTTATTGCACTTGTACACACTGAGGTCATCAGGGCTCTTATAAATGCTGGCTCCTTTGCCCGAGAATCTGGGACATTTGCCTGCAAAGAAAAAGTAATTCTCTTATTAGATAATTGTCATACTTCCCAGTTTCAAGTTAATGAAGAGTTACTGTAACTTCAAAATGGACAACAATTATGAAACAGAGTCACTCACAACTACGATACTTGCAAAATGTAAAACACAAAATGCTTCAACTTCACTTACTCACCAATTTATGTTTAATGCATATTTTGTATTATATGACTTGTTTCATACTTGTCCATGAAGGTACTATTGTTCATATACTATTCAGTCCATGAAGGTACTATTGTTCATATACTATTCAATGGATAGGTTAATATGAAAAGTACATTCATATTAATGATTCATATTTCATGATTAATTTTCTAAGTTTTTCAAACCTTTTTCTTATTTTTCAGGAAGGCTAGTAGAAGTGTTTGAACGCTCATACTATACAAAACAAAAACTATACATACATCAGCCAGTCATCTAAGATACTAAGCAAGAATGGTTTTCCTTCAAACCATATCTTATGTATAAACGCAAATATACAAATGAAAATAGGAATAGTCAGTAGTAAACATACTGCAATCCAGTCAAATATATCTTCATTCTCCATCCCCCTCTCAACAATCAGCTGGTCGAGGTGCCACGAAATCTTTTCCATGGGCATAGCTGTGTTGGCATCAGGCGAGCGTGGCTCCGGATCTAGTGTAAATTCTAATTTCTGAAATATAGACCAGTTTACCTATAAATAGCAACAAAACAAATATCAGATCAGTCAACTTTTGTATTACACAAACCCCTCAACTTGGGGGACTTCTGTATCACAGGCACCAGTCTATTATGGAATCAAGATTGTCCCATCAAAATTTATTCTAGATAATTATAAATGTGAATGTCCAGACAAATCCATATTACAGGTATATCATGAGAATATCTCTATCATAGACACTTTATCACAGTAATGAGTAGAAGCGGAATCAATGATCGGAGTGGAATGTTTATCCGCAACTGCACCACTTTCAAAAAGTAGATAATCTTTCTCTATATAATCACTGATTTAATCATTCCACACAACTTGGTGGGAGGCAATCACAAAATTTCAACATGGTGAACATTCCACCTAACCCTTTTTGGTAACAGTTATTAAGACTGATCATAATGGATATATATATATATATATATATATATATATATATATATATATATATATATATATATATATATAAAACACAAGGTAGTTAGGCAATTATAAGGACATTGTTATATTTAACTTATTTAGATAACAAAATTTGGTTTCGCTACATTAACTCCGACAAATGCTTTAGACCTATTCTCTCATATGATACCAGGTATTATGGTATACCACCCTTTAAAATTTTGGTTTTCTTACCTTAGCGCTGACAAATGCCTGTACATTTTCACTCGGAGGAAGGAAATCTGACCATTTTAATCCTGATGCCTTCCACAGGTCACCAACTTTGATATGGCCCTGCAAAGAAGATTCAGTAACATTTGAAGAAAACCATAGTAGTATACACAGTATATATTGAATAATTTCTGTCAGCTGATCAGCAGCATCTCTGCCTTTGAATTTATATCAAACTTTAATGTAATTTTGATCTCAAGACAGAGAATATTAAACAAGACAAGCTGCGCAGCCTCAATGGCATTCTGAAAAAGATTAGGTTAACCAAGTCTTCGAAGAGTTAAAGATCAAAGAAATTTACAGCCCACCCTCCTTTCAACAGTCTCTAGCTCAACTAGAAAACCTCACTATTCACAAACAAACCTACAAAGCTCAGTTCCTCAAAAAGTTATTTTCATATCAATGCAAATTCAGACGACAGAACATCAGTATTATAATATTATAAATTTTGGAGTGCCCTGTCCAGTAACTCATTATGATCTCACTCACATTGCACAAATGGTTTCTGCCGATCAGGCCATGCCAAGTGAAAAAGGTAATACTGGATGTTAATGACTTACCATATTGTGTGCCACATTGTGCAAGACGAATGCCATGACATCACCGGCTTTGTTACACTGTACCAAGTGACTCAATGAGTCCTTTAATGACCGGAGCGGCACAGTGTTATCATACACCATATTGCCAATGAGATCACCCAGATATTTCCAAATACAAGGTACATCAATTGCTATATCCTCAGCAAACTCCAGGATCTCCTTCAATCTGCAATCAACAAGAGTGGCCATTTTAAAAATGTGTGAATTTATCAGACACAATATAATGAAATATATGACCTTGATAAAAGATTATAAAATGTTTGTAGGTAACGGGGCCAAAGATACACTACAGGTCATCCCGGCACGAAGCCTACACTTAATGTTCCTGTCTTTATCATTGCGAGAAGACAGCAAAATCGCGTCTGCTCACACAAGTGTCCTGACAGGGGTGGATCGTAAACCAACTTTGAAAATGATTTAAATATTTCTGTGGTCCTTCTCAACTAGAGTTCATTCCTCTGCATTTCATAGGTACTTTATAAAAGCTACCTTTAACTGGAATGGTTATTATACTAATCAGGAAAATAAGAACACATGGCACCTAATAAAGTAATTTCTACCATAAAAAATATGAATGTGTGCTAACCATGTAACAACATCTTCATCACTAAAAACTTGTTTTTTACTTTTGGCACAAACAATCTGAATAAAAAAATTCTAAGGCTGAATTAAGAAATCTGATGATCTTAGATCTAATAACTAAATATAACATGGGTTGAAACAAAATACTGATAAACCCTACATATTCAATCAATAACATTTTCAAAATATATAATGGTCTTACCCCTTCAGATAATGCTCAACAGTGAGATGGCCCTGTTTGACCAGGTCGTGGAGTAAATGAGCAACTTGTTTTCGAGCCTTATCAGAGCGTTCTATGACCTTATTCAAAGCATGGTACACAAATAAGTGTAAAGAGTTTGGCGACTCCAGGTCTCTGACACAGTTAATTGCTTCCTGTAAAACAATAAATTTTCAATATGAACACAAAGAATGAGAAAAATTACCCATTTTCCTTAAAAGGAACAAAGTATCTGTGAAAATGTCTGAAAGGACCATCTAATCCTGAAGTGATTTAATTATACATGGAAAGGGAGTTAAGCTGAAATATGAGTAAAATTTGCTGTCCTAACATTAATAGCTTGATATTATACAATTAGCATAACTATTTACAAGATTAGTAGATTGGTCTTAAATGAAAAACATACTAAGAAATAACATAAAAGCCATAACAGAAAGGAAAGAATGTCTTTTTTCAAAAGAATGTTACTTTATGTACCTTGTGACTAAGTGTTTGTTGAATGTATAGAAATTTGAAGAAAGAATGATAAATACAATTATGTGGGAATTCTTTACCTTCAGATCATTAACATGGAGGTATTCATCCAACAATGAATTGGATTTCTGTTCCATCTCTGCTGGTGACAGTTCTTTAGCTGCTGGCAGTGCTGGTTTCTCAGGAGGCATTTCTCGGTTTCGACTACTTTCTCTGCTCTGGTTTCTAGACCCAGATGGAGTTTGCCGACCTGGGGTCTGAAGACTTCTGTTTATAGAAGTAAACTGTTTGTTATCATCAAGTCTTGACCTGCTATAAATGTAAAACAAATTGCCATGCATGAAAATTAGGGATGTGATAAAAGCAAAATTGCTGGACAGTCTACAAAATATTCATTTTCTTTTTATAAATTCTTGGGACTAATGCATCTAAATTTTAAATTTATTTTACTTTCAACACTTGTAATGCATTCTATGACATACAGTCCTTAAAAATCTGGCAGAACAAATAATATGTGTTTTCTTGTACTGTGTCCTCTAATTACATTTATCGGTCACATACAAGCAGTGAATTTGTTCCTTTTATGTAGAACCTAACAACTTGCAAAAAGAGCTCTTTCAAATGAAATTATTTCCAAATAATCACACAAACAAATGTCCATGGTTCAGAAAAAGAAACAGATTCAAATATTGACAAATAACTATTTTGTAATGTGTCAAGGTACACATGCATAATTTCAATGTTTCTCAGTGTAGGGTGCATTTTCTCAGTATATGGTGCATTTTCTCAGTGTATGGTGCATTTTCTCAGTTACGGTGCATTTTCTCAGTGTATGGTGCATTTTCTCAGTAAAGGTGCATTTTCTCAGTTACGGTGCATTTTCTCAGTTACTGTGCATTTTCTCAGTTACGGTGCATTTTCTCAGTGTATGGTGCATTTTCTCAGTTACGGTGCATTTTCTCAGTTACGGTGCATTTTCTCAGTTATGGTGCATTTTCTCAGCTCCTGCTTAATAGATGCGGTAATAGAAAAGTGTACAAAAACATTTTCCAAAAGCCGAGTGCTCCCATCAATGTTTAAAACACTGAAAAGTTGGTTTGTCCCAACTGGTAATTTGTGGATGCCTCTTTCCACATGGAAGGTTAAAACCAGAAGACGTGCTGTGCCTGTGACAAACTTCAACGTGGAAAGATCCTTATTAAATTAACTGAAACACCAATACTTACTTGGCTGCTTGGAGGGCTGCTTCTCTGTCATGTTCTTGTGAGGCCCGTGCCATGTGGCGCCCTCTTTGGCCAGACATGGAAGGACCTCTACCCCTCTGGTCACGCCCCATACCTCGGCCGGCACCTCTGCCTCTGTTATCGCTGTAACTGTCACCTCCCTGTCCACTGAGTACTTGGTATCTGTCAAATTCACATAATTAAAATCATTGATGAAAATCAGAATCTAAGTCATTCTACATAATTACAATTTAACTTTTCAGCTTTTTCCAAAACAGTAAAGCAACACCCCCCCCCCCCCCCCCCCCCCGGCCTATTGAGACTTCATTTGGTTGGAAGAAAATTGTTCCCTACGGCACAAAGAAGTTTGCCATTAATGTCTGACCCGATCACTTTTGGCCCCCCTTATGTTTTTATATAACAAGGTTTAGTGCACAATGATCTCTACACTAATATTTTGCTATGTTACATAAGAGATACCAACATTCCTCTATATAATGAATACCTTCAACATCTGTGGTTTTACCTGTTTGACGGTGTGGGTGGATGATCACTCTCCTGTGATGAAGGCCGGAATCCTCCTCCTGAGCTACCCTTACCCCAGGCTCCCATGAAACCTCCTCCTGCCTTGGGAGGTCCAAGTTGAATGTTGTTCTCATCCACTTGAACAGGCTATAGCAAAGAACACAATTTTGTGTATTTTCATTGAATCATCATCCTAAATTACAGCAAGACTTCATTCATCAAAACAATCTGGAATTCCATTTTCACAAATTTAAAATATTTTATTGAATTTTAAATAACATTTTGCATTTTATTTTTCTTAAATAAAAGTTACCAAAAAATATGTGAATAGAACATGTATTTGGAAATACAAGAATTTAATCTGAATGATTATACATCCTGTTATTGATTCTAAAAGGCAAAAAGAATTCCTAATGTTGTTATAACACTGTCACACTTACTTTGGTAAGCTTCATCTTGCTTGGATCTATAGACTGTGGACGAGCTTTTCCTACAGCCTGCCAGCCATCCTCTCCTTGTGGTGGCTGGTGAGGCTGGAACCGCGGACCTGAAGAAAAGAAGGCAATAACTGCATTACAAAAAGCATTACAACAAAATATGGAAACTGTAATATGACAAGATAGAGGAAAAAGAAACACTGCTCATGTATCAAAGACAGATTCTGGTTGCCTTCATCTTGCAATCTCAAAAACACCTTTTTCTGAAGCTGACAAAGACTGAAACCACAAAATGTAATTTTCTTATAAAGTTCCTCACTGATTACCAACCAGATTTTCCTAGTAACCAGATTTTCCTATTGTAAAGTCTAGTCAAATGATTAATGAATACATCTGTATGTGTTTGGGTCAAGATTTTGTGGGCAGGATCAGTCTCAATAATCAATATCAGATCATTACTGGACATGGCCATTTGGGTGGGGTGTTTGGCATTGAAGGTGGTGGTCTTTAGAACATTAGATGACAAGTGGGAACACTGACCTCTGTTTTGTTTCTTGTGAGTAAATGCTTGTTGTGACTGCAGCTGTTTCTCCTGCGCCTCACGCTGAGCCTCTTTGTGAATCTCCTCTATCGTCTTTGGGTTGTTATCTGCTCTCCTTGGAACCCAGTTGCACTGGAATGTCATTAAATGTAATGTATTAAGACCATTCACAATGATACACAACAAAACTTTGTATTACCTTAAAACGTTACACCTAACAAAGGTCAATATGGTTGGTCTAAAACCATATGTCATAGTATGTAATGTACCATGATAGCTGGCAGACAATATAAGGCATGTATATTTACCAAAACAAGGTTATTACTTGTTCAATTAAAACACAGCCTGATTACTGAAGGAACTGTCAATTTAATGATAAACATATTGGTACACAGTCATATGACAATACTCAAACAATATGTAAATATGTATTATATTACTTTACATTGTATCCCAATGTATCAGTGAACTGTTTCATCCTTACATTCCAACAGTTTATGTATATCAAAGACTATTAATGAGAAATTTTGCAGAAATTTATTGTACACATTATGTAGAGTAAAAATACTTGTCACTGGTACAACTGCATAATATGAGTGAAGGTGCTGATTAATATGTTCCTGTAAAATGTTCATACCAGTCGGAGTTCAATGATGTCCTGCAGCATGAAGCGAACTCTGGAACACGTCCTTTTCTGGTCAACAATCTTCTGCATCTGTGCAAAGTACTGGTCCATCCTTTGCTGCAATTATAAAATTTATTTGGTTAGTCTTTTCATCAAGGGGTACTATTTGATATAATTAACTTGCTTATTAAATGCTGCTTCCTTTAATGCATCAGAACAACTCTTGGGTGAAACAGGGTCTTCAGTTAATTATCAGATGCAGTAAATCAAGAGGGCATTAAAACAATGTCAATATAATTGTTCTAAAATATTTTGAAAATGTTTCCGTCCAATGACAACAAACATGCAGAATTTTTCAGGTATATTTAAGCTATATTGTAACTGGATGTTTAAATTACAATTGGAAAGTTACCTTGGCCTTTTCATGGTCCAGCTCTTTGCCAATCGTAGTTAGAAGTCGACACAAACATTCCAAGTTGTCTTCATCATTTGACCGAATTAGTTTCATCAAACAGCTGTGCATGATGGCTTCCGTCAACATTTTCAATTTGAACAATTCTCCTATAAACCTGAAAGAGCAAATCAGATGGGCTTAAGTTATGATAATAATGTACACTTCATGTGAGAGTAATGTCCTTTGATTTGATTAATTACAATGTAACATGTTTATAAATCTAAACATAATGCACCAATTAAGGATTAAAGAAATAACATACTGCATAATTTCACAATTTGAATTTCAATATCTTTACAAAAATCTTCACAGGGATTTTGTTGCATTCTGAGTATAATGGAATCACATGAGATAACATGGTTTACTGGTATCTAGAATTCTGAAAATGATTTGACAAAGATGATCAATAACATCTCAAAACGGTAGGATCACCAACTTACAATTCAGGATGACGAGAATGCTAAAACACAACAAGCTTCAGTAACGAGGAATTCATTTGTTCAACATATATTTTGTTTAGCCAGGGATAACTTCATCATCATCAGCTTGTGTATGTCAACAGCTTGTGTTAAGTAATAACCTTTACAGACTACAGAGCAGGCAATCCTTGAAACTTCATAAATCAGGGATCTTAACATTATGAAAGATTTATTAAGGATACTAAAACAAATAACTTATCTAAAACAGATCTTACCTAATATTTCCTAATGTCCTCCTCTTTGCCTTCATTTCAGCTATTACTTTTTCATCTTCTAATAATTGTTTCTTATCTTCCTGCAAAACAATAATGATCATGCATAAGATATCTGTTTTTAAACTACTGGTCACGGCATGAATTCATTTTTCTTCTAAGGTTCAAAATTAATCAAAAGCAGAAAAAAATAAACATCTATCATCATTCTTATATGGTGGTCTCCAAAAGAGACTGCAGTGATTGAAATTTACACATTATACAAGTCATGTGCTGGTTATCTCACTTCTTCAGTGACACATGATCTTCACATAAGATCAAACAGTTGAATTTATCCAATAAACTTATCCCCTTCAATATTACATTCTGGTACACATTTTGATAAATATTATACCCATTGTGATTAACAGGTAACCAAGGTAAGCCAGGTAAATATTAATGGTAATTATCTGATACTTACTGGTGCTTCATCAATTTCTTGCTGCATTCTTTCCAGATCCAGCTGGTCAGTTTTGTCTTTCTCAAACTCCTTTTGACATCGGTTCAGCAGAATTTTTCTAAATGTAACAAACTCATCAGGTTTGTCTTCTCTCGGTACTTTTGCCTGTAAAAGAAAGAACAAATTAGAACTGCAGCTGGCACTTCTGGTAAACAATTTAATTCTTATTATAACTAATTATCACTTGTTATATGAAGGCTGTACATTCATTTTATTTTTTTAAGACTGGCCAATATGTAAAGTAAAACCCCTAAATGCCAGGATGAAAATGCAATTACCAGTCACTCAATAACTATCTTGTTGAAAGGCCCGGTTTACATGTTTTTTCTTTAGATGCTGCTGTTACTTTGATGCATACAATTTAATAATGCATCCTTTTATTATAAAAAGTTATCCGTCAGAAATGACCTTGTTTATATGAAAGGTACAATTAAATCCTGGAATAATGTATCCAATGCCAATTTAAATGAGATAGGTAAAACTTCTTTCACAGTCAGGGTATTGTGGTAGATATCTCCTCAGTCTCAACGAACCTACATTCTATGATAAACTAAGGACCCATGGGTCTTGACACTCAGCTGAATAAGTCTAAAAGGACACTTTGTAGATTTAACAAAATGTGCTTCCTGTGAGGAAGTTTGAAGCCTATCAGTCTACCCAAACTGGAGTTATCATCCATATGCTAATTTTGGAATGGATGGGCCCTGTGACCTTGACCGTATGACCCAAAGATCAATAGTTTTTTTGCTTTAGGGGTGGGCAATTTTTTATTCAAGTTTGAAATTGATATGTGAATCCAAAATGGAGTAACCAGGAAAAAATTTGACGGACATACAGATAGGCGAACAGACAGACAAACAGGGTAATAGCAACAGTGCATCTGCTTATTCGAGCGGGGCCCTAATAAGCACATAAAATTTCAGGACACTAGATGGAACAACACTTGCAAATCTGAGAGTAACAATATAATATGGCAGTCTCAAAATAATGGAAAAAATGCATAAAAAATACAGAAGGCGCCACCAGTTTTCAGGAACAGAATAAACAGGTCACAATCAATAAACACACTAGGTTAAGGGACACTAGATGGAGCAACAGCTGAGAAACCAACATAATTGCTGTAAACTGACACGTCTCAAAAACAGATACAAGGGACCCACAGTTCACTGTGCTCAGCTGAAGTTGAATAAGTCTGAGAAGAAGAGATACTAAAGGCCATGGTTGGTTGATATGATTGAAGATATTGTTGCAAAAAATATTTTGTTTTCTGACCATGAGTTTCCTGATGTTGAAACTGAAGCATGTAAACAGTTTGTGAATATAAGATTATACTCTTACCATGATCATTGGATGGCTTTTTGATAAGATGTTGACAGTTCAGCAGTTAAACATTTGACCGATTAGATCTTTTTTTTTAATTAAACTGTAAATAGTTGCCATAGCATTCCAAGTCCACAGGTGGAAGGACTTGATTGGGGATAATGATGGGAGTTACAAAACCTCTGTACCTCTGTATATATTTTCTTTATTTAATTTATGCAGTTGCAATTAAACTATTGTCCCCGGTTGTCAGGTGTAAAGTCTGGCAAAGTCCTCCATATTTATAACAGTATTTAATAAGCCTCTTGTGTGTCTCGAAAGGCATCTGAACTTTTATAAAATCCTTCCATCTGGAGAAACCAATCATAATGCCGTCTTTTTCATGAAATTCTGAACCCATTGTCACTCAACAGACTGCTTACTGGGAGACATAAATTTCACAGTGCTTAAATATAAATTCATTAGCTCAAATGCTTCAACAAATAAAATAGCCAATGTCAGCCAACTTGTGGGAAAGGAAATAGGACTCCTATATATACATTACTTATTATGTTATTTCAGATCATTGATTACATTTATGATTATATACTTAAACCAGACTGGATTTAAATTTCTGAATAGAATTCCTTTTCACGAAAGTCTGTTTCAAACTTTATTAAATCCTTATGGAACACGCCTGTTTTATTACTTAAAGCACTGATAGCAACGCACTTACACTCCACATATTACACATATTATTAGTTAATTTCCTGTAATTACTAAAATTACCAATGAAAGACCATTCTAAAGCAAGCTTCAGCAACGAGGAATTCATTTGTTCAACAACAATATTCAGACAGGGATAACTTAAATCATCATCAGCTTGCAGTCACCCGTACCAATCTCAAAACCAGAACTCAAAGCCTTGCTTCCACGATTTAGTTTATTTCAATTACCTTTTTAATGATCACAAGAGAACAGAAACTTACCCCACTCATGCATTTGCACATATTTGCATAAGCGACACTGAAGCTGGGTTCATCAATAGCCTGAAATGTAATAAGAATCACAATTAACCAAACTGGACCGATGCATTCACAAGACCTTACTATATACCCCTAGTTGTACTTAAAGACAAATATGACAAACTGCAGACAAGGTAGGCATCAGCTGCCTTTACAGAAACTTGATAAGGGGAATAAACAAAATCAGATGCACTCAGATTTGTGAAGATAGTGAAATACTCATTAAGTTTTCACCTGCAGTTACAGGACATCCATTCTATACTAAACGAGAAATGAGTAATCTTAAAATTAAGAACAGAGCAAGCCTCAGCAACGAGGAATTCATTTGTTCAACAGGTTTGTTCAGACAGGGATAACTTTTCATCATCATTAGCTTGCCGTTTTATTCATGTTTGCAAACATTGTGTTATTCTGATCTTTTTAAATAATTGTAATACTCTTTTTCTAAATTTTTGTTCAAATTGTTTTAAATCAAAGTATCATGCAGAAAATTGAACAGTCCATACAACTGCCTAATGAACACAAACTGCACTATTAAATATCAAAATACAACCACAACATTAAATACAGAGATTTTAAGACTGACCTTTTCAAAGATGAGATTGATGGTGCCTACAAGTCGCTCCTGCGTGTCAATACGAAGATCGTTGATCTGCTGCATCAGTTTCTTGAACTTCTGGGGTGTCAGCTTGTTTAATATACTACGCACCTTCTTGAGCAGTTCCTACCACATAAAAAGTTAAAATTGCTTAAAATGGCTGACATATTAAACATAATACACCATTGCTCCTACAACAGACAATGCCAAGTTCTGCAGATTACACTAAGCTGACAATTGGTCTACAATGTAGACTTCCTATCTTTTGCAAATTCTAAAAGAACTTTACACACAACTCTGAGAAAATAGAGAATGAGCACAAGAATTAACAGCTTTTGGTGAACACAGCAAAATAAGATAAATACAAAATGCAAAAAAAAATTTCCCTTTTTGCAGATAATGGAAAATCCTGCTGAACTTATCATTAATCAATCAACCATCAGTTTTATCAATTAATTTATTATGAAATAGCAACAAGACTCCAACCACAAAGGCAAGAGAACACACAATATGGCACAACCCTGACAAATGTCATCAAGCAACAGAAGATTTAACAGACAACTTATTTAATCTTAATATATGCTGAAAATGTGAGGTTTCTCATTGATTCAAATAATAAACATGTGGTATCTATCAGCATTATTTACATCTGTTTTATCCAGTTCAATATGTTATGTCCGAGATGGTTTTTATGTGAGGCTTGTCATAGATTCAAACAATAAATACAAGGTATCTAAGAGCATCACTTACATCAGGTTTATCCGGTTCATTGGACTGATCTTTGTGAGCTGGTTTCCAGGCCTGCTCTGCCGTATGCAGCTTAACATCTTGCTGGATGCTGACGTGTGTTATAACACGCCTTGCCTTGTCTCGCTGCTGACTGCTTCGTTTACCTCCACCTCGGTCACCTCGGTCTCCCATACCCGGCTGTAAAAAAAAGGTTACTGTTTACTCAACTACCGTAAAATCTCCACTTAAAACCGCACTTCCGATTAAAACCGCACCCAGACTTCGCCAAAATTCCAGGCGAGACACCTCGAGGGGCTCAAATACTAAGAACCCCCCTTTAAAACCGCACGAACTTTCGCTACGGAATGATTTGACAAAAGACACAATCAAGCAATCATCTAGAAATGAACACGCATAGGTTGCGACTCAGCCATTCCTGTCCAATTTAAAAATTCCTTGGGCTTTTTTATTTAAACACATCATAACACTTTTTTGCAGGGTCACTCAAGCATGAAGTTTGGGAAGACGTAAGGGCCGGTGAATCTCTGCCTGTTTATACAGATTTTATATTCCGTGCCGTATTCTTGTTTGCTACTGATTTGTCATTATATTTTGGAAAAAATATTCTGCTGATCCATTTCAAGTCACTGTATATTTTAATTCTAAAAGTAATATTTTGAAATCTTAATTTTTGATGAAAATTCCATTTTCTGGAATTACTCGGAAGATTCAAATCATTTTCATACCGGTTACTTCGGTATTATCTTCGTCACATCGTACGTTGACATCGCTCCATGTCACAATTTGCTGGTGCGTTGGAAAACATCGCTGGTCAACTTAACTAAATATCAAAGTAACTGAAGTGACCTTTTCGAGATACGCACGTATAGGAAACATGACGCTTGAAAACGAGTGATTTTGAGGTAAAATTAAAGTGGCAAGTCCGGGTTAGCAAGTTTTTTTCCTGAAGAAAGTTTCCGTGTGGAGAGCCATTTTGTCAAGGCAGTGTTCGCGCAAGGCACGCTGGGACGAAAAAGGTGGCTGTTCTATTTACCACCCACCGCGTACAGCCGTTCAAAATATTCTTAGCAGAATACCGGGGTGTTTCAGCACATGGCGGCACTCAAACTTGATTTTAAAACGATCGTCTGCCATTTTGTGACTCTTTACGATGTCAGCTGTTTATTCATTTTACGTTTTAAACAAATAATCATTGCTAAATAATGCCGCAAATGGGTTTAAAGTAGGCTTTTATTTCAATTTTGCTTGACCATGCCCAACGAAGTGGACCGCTGTGTGGAACAGCAGGGTTGTTGTAAACGTATTATTTGGTGACAATTACCAAGATTTTATAACAAGTTATATATCACACGAAAACTAATCAGCAATATTTAATTAATTTAACAAATAATCGTAAATAATACATTTACACACGGCTCCCATGCATGCTAAGAACAGCCTTCGAAAGATGCAATATTATCGTATTATACCCACGCGCCGGCCCAAAAACGATGTCTGTCGGGAAGATATTCAGGAAACCCTTCTAGTATAAACCGCACAGTGCTTTCAGAAAATCAACCTGATTTCAAGATTTTGAATTTCTTGATTAAACCGCGGTTTTAAGTGGAGATTTTACGGTATCTATTTTGGACTTTGTGCTTCAGTATCTGCACACTAAATATTATAGTTAAGTAAATTATTTCTTTCCGATCAATGTTTAACAGTGTTTAAATATTTTGCAGTGTTAATGCTTATTGCTCCCTGACCATGAGCTGGATGCAAAACCTAATCAAGTGCACATGTTACTACAAAAATATTTTTGAAAACCCTTATTATTAAACAATCAATGATGCCTTTATTGGAGTGAAATTTGTATTGTTCTTAATAACTGCAGTCCCTCATAATTTGCCGCACTCCTTATTTATTAATTCTTTTACCGAATAAACGAAAAGCTATCATTGGTTGTATTGTACTGACAATACTGCAATGCAAGAATGAACAAACTGTTAACATAAACATGGTTCTAATACTAAATAACGTGTATTCAACATGGTGCAAATCGCATCATGGAAGTATCAACAAATAATGCAAGCTTCAGCAACGAGGAATTCATTTGTTCCACAGTTATTTCAGACAGGGATAACTTACATCATCATCAACTTGCATATTCAACAATATCCAAATAACAAGATTCATAAAACACAACTATCATCAATGAATATATATATATGGGCTAGATTTTCTTAAGTGTCCACTTTTCAGTTTGGAAAAATGAGCAAAATAAAGTTTCAAATATCGTATTAATAATTATAATGCCTGAAAGTACATGTCTTCTAAAATAAGTGCCGGAAATTACAGCATCCGGACTGCCCTCCTTCACATTTTGTCATATGAGCAAAATAAGGTGTGCATTCAGTGTGTGATCTCCTTTACCTTTTTTACTGAAGCAGGTGAAATGTCTTCAAATAAAAATGCTCCATGATTCTGCAGTACCTCCGGCACTGTACAGAAAATCATGTATCGAGGAAATAAACGTTGTGGCACTATTTGGTGTGTATATAAATGTGTGTCAGTAAAGCATATGAAAAATAAAGGTTGTCTTTCTAGGATAAAACATGTTTTCTGAACATTTTAAAACATGTATTACTGATTAATGTGGAACATTAGAAAGTAAGACCTCGGCTTGTTCTGGCCTTTTATCAATGAGACAATATCTCATTTTCCCCAAATTAATTCACTCTTTGAGCCAGAAGGCAGAAAAAATATTCCATATGTGGCATCAAAACAGAGGTTGACAATGTAAAGGAGAACACAAGGAAGGTATACAAATGTTTATGTATTTGAAATACTAAATAGGACAACAAACACCTGTTGAAGGAATGTTTTATTTTAAGTACTTGATATCAGCATTTGTGTTATGATGCATTTACCAGTACCACCATTGTTAGCAAATTGAACTAGATCTATATGGCCAATAGAACTAGATCTATTTGATCGTTCATCTTAAATTTAATAACCAGTGATGGTTCAGAATAATAGTAATAAGAACATACCCAAACTTACCACAAATAGATTAAAGGAAACTACCCTCTTTCTGTATGAGCCTGAATCTTAAACTGATAATACAAATAAGTGGGATGGCGAGATACTATATTCAGACAATTGGCATGTAAAGGAGAACACCGAAATTATAACCAGATAACTTCTTATTAAGAAGGAACAAATCTATTGCAGACCTAATATACATGCAGGGATTAGTGAGATCTATTTCACCAACAGACATATTGTGCGAATCTGAGAACTATATATGATCAATTATGTTTTTTATTTCTTTGAGATGGGAAATATTCATGATCTCAAAAAATATAAAATGCTCGTCTTGAATGAACAATGTTTAATCACTTTTAAAAAGTAAAATGGAAACACAAAATGCTGTAGTTTCAGAAGAACAGACAGGAAGATAGATAAAGAGATAGGACAGGAAGATAGATAAAAAGATAGGTATGTGATGCAGCAAGATACGGTATATGAAAAGATATTCTATGTAAAAGAGAACACCCGCAGAAAAAGTGGATAATGGGGAATCTTATGTATTATAATGACTAAATATGTCTTTTATATAATGTCATGTTGCGCATATGGAGCCAACTTTATAAACCTGTGTCAAGCCGGTCACATTATTACAAATAAAATAAAAAAGTAATTGTTTTGCAATTAACTTGGGGATTAGATAGTAGGGCCGGTATATCTCTCCTTTATTGTGTTTGTACAGTAAGTATATATAAGGCCTTAACAATAAGAATAGAGTGACTGAAAATGCAAACATTGTTATATACAAGGGTATAATTAGAGCAATGATATCAGATCGATATGAAGTAAATCAAACTGTGTGCCTGTGTGAGGGTTACAGAGGCTCAAGTTCCTGAAAAAAATATTCAAAGAACTAACAAATATAATTATATAAAGTTGTGTGGGGGCTGCGGTATGGCAAAATTGCATATGGACTACATTTGCTGTAGGATGTTAAAAGAAAATATATACTGAAAACATGCTTTTAAATGTATGCATATGTAATTTTAAAAAGGCATAGAAAGCATGTCGAAAGTGTGTTGGGGAAAATTTTAATGCATGTAAAATGGGCCCCAAAAAAAACAAATATATTTTATCACAGACATAGCTTTCACTTTTAAAGGTGGCAATCACCTATCTGACCTTTATAAAGGTAATCCTTTAGAGCATATAAAAATAGGCCAGAAAACATGGATATCACCACACACAGGCTGCTTGTTTTGTTTTATTAATGTGTTTATAGTATGGGGGGGGGGGCTGTCAAAATAATAAAAACAAATTCAACATGGGCATCTGGCATCAAGTCAGATATAACCCAGAGCTTTGCAGTTAGCAATTTGCAACAAGTGACCTTTCTACCTCGGCATATACATGTTACATGTTATACCCATTTGTCAACATTGCTGTCAACATTTACAAACATGTTGTTGATAAACAAATTCATTCATCCTTCACGAAGGCCTTATATGAACTTTTCACAAACAACATTACCCTTAGATCATTTATATATACAGGGGAAGCCAGAAATCACATAAATTCTTTTTCAGAAGGTAGGTGAATCGGCACCTTTAATAATATTAAAGCACAGATATAAATAAATATTAAATAAAAGGGAAGTAGAGAGGTATATTGATGCATTGCTTACTTCGTATACATAATTAATGTATTGTATTAGATTTCTGTTATGAAAAATTCTTAATACATATGTTTATCTACAAGCTCTTTGTAAACACGGTACATGCGCCATTGTTGACAAACAAAAATAACCTTGTTTCCTTACATTGTTGGTTCCACATGTGCGGAAGCTGAAAGGTCACTATAGTCGCAAAAAGCCCTTTTCAGTGGCACTGGTTCATCTGACTTGCCACCAGAAGTCCTTGTTGCATGTATTAAGATTACCTTTGCGGTTCCCACATGTTATAAACATGTGGATATAAACAAGACGATATAAACAAAACGAACAGCCTTTTCGTATTGAGAACGGCATTTTCTGGCCTATTTTCATAAAGATATACACGACATTATCTATGCTTAATAGACGTCAGATAGGACCTATATTGACATTTAACATCCATCCTAGTTCTTTGGGGCTAATGACCAATTGGCAACTTTACTTTACATTTTATCCAGAATATTCAGAACACTGTACCAGTAAAATAAATCAGCAGCTTTTAAATTTATAAGCATTGCGCATGTGACATCTGACCCTGACCAATCTCAGCTGGATTTAGATGTTATGAAAAATAGTTTGCTTTCTCATGTATTATTTGCAAGATATGGTTTGGTTTTATCCTTGTAACAAGGAATTTATGCCTCATTATGTCTTTGCTTTAATTTTGTCATTTAGAAAATTATTGGCATATTGAATATTGGCACCCCTTGGTGAAAGAATATATATTTTTCATAAAACATAATAGTTAAATCAGTTTATAAGCATCTGAAGATTACTTATAACTCTTATCTGAAACAATCCAGCACACTTCATCAAAAGAAGGTAGCCCTTAAAAGATAAAGATTTAGGGCAGTGATCTCCTTTACACACACTGTGAACTCCTTTACAGCTCTTTAATACCACATTCAAGGGATGACCTATGAGTTAGATGTTCTTACTTTCGCTTTAATATAAAAACAAAAGATGCAAACGAAAAGTATAAATAAATAAAAGTACTAATTTCATGCTTTGGGCTACTAAATTGGGTCTTTGAAACAGGAGAATGGAATATCGTTTTCATAATGTTACAAGTTGCGTCATAGAAAACATTCATGTGGTATCGACGACTCACTTTCTTGGTACTATCTTCAAGAAACACGGTGGGGCTGATGTTCAAAGTGCAAACTTAGAGTCAATATGTAGACACTACCTCTATACAATCTGAGACATAAAAGTCTTGGTAAAGGAGAACACGTAAAGGAGTTCACATCCCTGACGTGTTGCCTTCTAATATGAACAGCAGTGTTGTGTATTTCTATATTCATTTATTACACAGGGGTCACTAGTAGGCTAGCAATATAGCAGTATGTGTTAACAGTCTGCTGGTACTATGGTAACTCAGGAACTGGACGTAAAGGAGATCACTTCCTTATCCCATCTCTCTCTGTATCAGAATTTGATTTGTCATATACGTAATAAAACCAGAAGCATACAGAAATAATTGTCGTCAACACAGACCATGGTACCCAGTAATTAATAAACAATGATACGCCATAGGTTAAGTGATGTTTTAGCTATTTCTATGTATAGCATTTTGTTTTGTAAAGGAGAACACATGACTCTGGAGACATTTATTTTTTCGATATTCTTTTCGAAGGTAATAATGCAAGGTGTGCTTTGATATCTTTTTTACAATCATGAGTGTGTATTGCTTGGCTGAACAAAGCTAATTACTCACCATACTCTCTTTACACTATCTTGCTACTCGATTGAAAATAAAGGATTGCTTTGGCGACATAACATTTCTTTAAAAATCAATTAATTTTTTAAGTTTTCCATTCAAGAACAAGGACAGTGGTGAGTGCCACCTGGTCATGTTACATATGTACAGCAAGCTCAGATGACGATCTATCCAATGGTACAAGTCCTGAAGTGAAATCTACTACTGGATTTGAAAAACATGCTGGCGACATAAAAATACATAAAAGTGGACAGTTAAGAAAATCTAGCCCATATAGTGATCCCTCCTTTGAGAAACTGCCCTGTATGCCACAGAAAACAGGAATTTCAGATGGTCATTTGTACAAGGAACATTAAAAGGATACTATTTACATCTTTTTACAGTGTGATCAGTAGGAAATATGATCCAAAGCGGCACGACTTGGGTTTTATTCAAAAGGTATATAATTTCATGTGAAGTGAAAGTTCTATATGACAGCAAAGTGTCAGTGTCACTTACAAATCAAATTTTAGTGAAATAGCTGTTTACAGTGGCCCAATCACCTATAAAGCATGTTGAATAAACAACAAAAAATTGGTTTGTCCCTTTAAAATAAATTTGTACCTGCTAAAATATTTACCTTAAACTGTTTTCTTACTTCTTTAAACAAGTGTTAAAAACAGTGGACCAGGCGCGATCTCAGGTATCAACATAAACACAGTGTGTGAGACACTGCATCGCTGAGCCTAAACACCTGCCAATCATATAATGCCCTGACTGACTTGGCCCCAAAAATGTAATACCTGTTCCCGCTTGCTGAAACATCACATGTTCCAACTCACAATCGGACCTCCGGTAAGGCTGCCTTGTTATGGTAAACAGTCACACGTGGACTCTGTTTACAAACATGCAGAGCCATAACTAGGTGTTTAACAGCCATATGCAAGGTACTTAGACAATGTGCTGGGAAGGTTTAGCTGGGAAACTTTTGTATAAAGCAGAACTGAACTGAGAGTGTGAAAAAATGGGCATAATATTGCTCCTGATTATGTCCCTTTAAACAATGCATGGTGGGAGTGCCTTCTATAATCAACTACGACCATCAACTTTCTGAACAAATGCCATGATCACTCTATAATAACTCCCTTAAAAGTCTAGTGGTCGGTTTTGAAAATATTTTACCATTAACAGCCTTTGGCAGTTTGATCAAGGGGTCTCTCAAATCAGGGACCACTGTACATTAAACTTGAGCCATACCTTTGAGCTGACTGGTTTGATGAAGCCTGGCGTGAAGTCTGGTACACTGCCCTGTCTCATGTACGGCTCCCTGTGTGATGAGCGACCAGGGACCAAAGGCTGAAAGAAAACAACTCCCTCATAGTGAACACTATCAAAGGATACACAACACAACTTACTAAACATTACAGATGTTACAATAACCATAACAGGTCAAAATATATGGCAGTATAAACTGTGATATTCAGACATTCAAGGTGTACATGTACATTCAGAAACTTTACTGAGTGCCTTCTGGATCAAAGAAAAAATATCATCAATATGCTTCTTGCATAAAGAAATACTGCAGTCCCCCCCCCCCCCCCCCCCCCAACACATTAGCAATACTCTCTTTAAAATAGGCCCCTTCATCTTGAGTCATATAAAGCTATCCAATGAGGTTTGGTTAGAGTCTATGAACATACCCAATTGATATAAAAGTTCAAGTTATATTCATAACACATAGCACAGTAGCAAAGGTGGGATGATAAAGAAACCAAAGAGGGTGCAGGTGGCACCACCAGTGTTCCATGAAACATAAAGCTGAAAAGTTGTCAAATATCCTTTGGCTGGGCAAATTCAAGGCAGCCCCCCCACCCACCCATATCCACTTTTAAAACAGCCAATGGTTTCTACGATCATAACCAAATATGGAATTATTAAAGTCCAGGCAACTCACTGGTTATAACCCTTATCTGAATAGGTTTAATCCTGTAGTATTACCAAGGCTTGATGAACATTTGAAAAAATACATTAAACATTAAAGTAACAACTAAAATACCACATTTATAACAAGAAAACATTACATATGGAAGAGACCTGTTTCAATTTGGCAGATTACCTGGTCAGCCTGCAGAGGGCGCCAGCATCTACAAACTGAATCACTTTGGCACAGGGATTTTGTCACCAGCCACATCAAGCTGAGCAACAATTTTCTACTGTGCTGAGATTTGAGCAACAATATTTTTTTTTACGGTAAATACTTTCTCAATGCCAACATATTCCTTCCTATTAAAAACAAATATTAACTATATACATATTTTACTTCAATATTTCCTTTATATCATTCATTTTTCAAATTTTTAAGTCTACCTATCCAAAAAGGGGAAATTAAACTTATTCTTAATATAATTATCCTAAAAAGCTTAGATGAGTTTTGATGTTTTCCTCTGTTCTTGGTGTATATATTTGTAAATAAATTGATGTGTGTCAATAGTCAGGAAGATTCTTCATTACTTTAATACTATGATATTCTATTTATACATAAACTATTCTTACGATTGTCATTTTATGTTCTTTAAGTTAAAAATTAAGAAAGCATTTAAATTATTTATGGAAACCAAACTTCACATTAAAAATAAGTTAAATGATATATTGCAACCAAATAGAAAATACATGTATAAATATGTAAACAAATTTTTGTTAGTGAATTACAACGAATTAACACATGGGAGAAAGAAAGTGGGCCTGAGGAGATAAACACGAGTACGTTTCTGAAAAATTGTGCTTTGTGAGTATGAGTACAAGTGAGGACTTCCGGAAAGCTGGAGCTATATATATATCAATACTTATTATTATTATCATTATTATTATGCCTAACACTTCCTCCTGTTCTGTTCAATAAATTACTTCCTCCATTAAGTATCTCAATAAACGGGCCCTCACCTTGTCAAGAATAACATCAGGGAGGACAGGTAGTCCTTCTGGTTTGGTGACAGAATCATTCACATACTGCAGGGTTAATAAGAAACTTCTGTCGTACTGTTTCTTCCCCTCGGGATTCAACGGACTCCATTGATCTGAAAGAAAAAGAGCATATTTTGGGATGGAGTCCTCGGGCTACAGTATTGCAGTTCTGAACTTTAGCCATCAGTTTGACCCTACTGTCAAGGAAAAACTATGAGAACTGAATGAAAACCCAGCTTTGCTATTGTAGATATGGCGTTAGAATTCTAAGCTCCATTCATTCCTGCTAGTTCAATTTGGCAGAGTACCTGGTCTGCCTGCATCTACTAACTGAATCACTTTGGCACAGGGATTTTGTCACCAGCCACACAAAGCTGAGCATCTATTTTCTACTATGTTTTAAAATGTAAGATCTTCAATGATCAAATAGATCAGCCAATATTTTGTAACAAAAGCTGATGACTTCCAGATTATTCCTTGTACCATGTATTAAAACAACTGCAATACACATGACTCAATAATTACCAACCATTCTTTTCATGTAGTTATTTTCATCTTCAATCAATCAACAGACAGTGCCACCCATACCAGGCAAGGACCTATCCTTAAATAAGCTTGAACCAGCAAGAATTACAACCTTACAAAATATCATCCGCCTACAGAGTCATACAGCCATGTAGTGTTGGGACGATATGGGTTTTTGATATCATGATGATTATTCAAATTTTATCGTGATATACCGTGATATCGCGATATTTTTAATAATAGATAAGAGCATTGATAAGCCATCAATAATGATATTAATAACAACCACCTTTAAATTCTTGACTTTATACGAGGGGTTAACTATTAATATTATTTATACCCATTGTGCCAGTACCACAAATTAACTCATTAAGTGATTAAATTGCATGAAGGCGCTGCAGGTGTGTAAGTTTGAGACGCGGGAAGTCCTGCCCCAATCGTCAAATCACGCTTGTCAGAACGTTTCACCAGTTTCCTATAGTTACAAAAAAGCCGGATAATCCTGGAATTTTCGGAGAGCGTGTCATACCCATCATGGCTAAATATTCCAATCCAATTTTATATGGCAAAATATGCAATCCGGAAGGAATGTTCGATCCAATGGTGACACTTTTATGTTTTATCGTTCCATGCAATATAAGCATAAATATGTTTTATTGCTCTTCTTTATAATGTTATTTTCTCCTGGAATTCTCAAGCTTTTGTCCTCTAAGATTCATCCTGCTATTTCCGGACATTTCCCGAAGTCCGTAAGCACACGGTTCCACCGACACGCAGGTATTCAAATACATGTGGTTTATAAAAATAAATGTGATTCTTGGAAATCCATTTATTTTGAACATGGACAGACTCTTATGATGCCAGTTTTCTCCAGAAATAAATAATTCAATGGCTTGTCTGTGAACCATAATCGTGAACAAAAATTGATATCGTGATATCGCGATAATAGGAAAGTTGACGGTATGATAACCGTGGCTGTGAGATATCGTGATAATACCGTATACCGGTAACCGTCCCAACCCTACAGCCATGAGCCACTCCCGCTCCCCCCCCCCCCCCCCCAAGCAAACACAACCTAACAAAATAACATCTAGAGTCCAACAGCCTTATAATATAACATAGCCATGAGCCCCCCGCCCCCCTTGAGCAAAATGTACTTTTTTTAAATCCATGTATCCCACATCCCCAAGTATTAACAAATGTTTTCAGCTGTTTTATAATCAGGTACTAACACAAACGCAAAACTCATCCTTACAATCATCTTGATAATGGACTAAATAGTTTATACCTTCTTTGTATTCATATTTGAGTTCCGGTTTCTCTGGTTCCTTCTCTTCTGTTGTGGATGCAGGAGCATCACTTGTCTTGGCAAGGTTTTTGTGGTTCTCGCTAGAAACCTCGTCTTCCACCTTGATCTCCACGCGAGGTACCACCTCGTCACTTGGTGCCGGTACAGGTGGAGGCTTTGTGCTATCACTGTTTGGCAATGCTGGGGGCCTTGCCTGCTAGAAACAGATAGAACAAGAATGTATGATACACAAACACACAAAAGCTAATATGCATTTTTCAGGCATGCAACTGGTGTAGTGATGTAAAGCTGCTTAAGCACGGATGATCAAACACTTTTGGTAAACTTAAAATTTCCTGGGTATTACATTTTTAAAAATTTCAATGACATGATGACCCATAACTGATCAGAAGGGAAAAAAAAGCAAGTTCCTCTGAGTTAAAAAATTCTGCATATTTGTATTAAGTTCTAAAGATTTAACTTAACGTAAAAATAGTAAACCCTCCATGTAGTTAATATTGCCAGTAATATAAATGGAAAGAGTCTCAGAAATGGTAAGGATCTATAAATAACTTCAATGGTGTACTAACAGGGGCATCTGTGCGAATATTATTATAGAACTTGGTAGTGATTCCTGTTTTCAAATTTCAAAGTGATTATAAATTAATCCAATTCCAAAATGTTTAGGATCCCAAATTTTGCCAAAGCATTTGAACAGATTAAAGGGAATCTTTTCATAGGAAACAAATCAAAGGATTCTTTGACTCTTTGATTCATTAAAAATTTCATAGAAAGATGCATCCCTGCGCATGACATGTAAAAGATTTGTCATAAAATTTTAACAAGCCTAGTTAACACCAGTATTTAGCAAATGTACAGCTAAATTATAGAAAATAGTTTGGGAGAAGTGAATCTTCAGACAAGCTTTTTATTGAAACTTATCACTGATGCCTCCTGAATGACTGCATATCATCTTTGTTTAACATAGATCTTTCAAAACCCAGTCTGCCTCAGTAAAACACACTTTCTGTGGAGAAAAAACTTAATGTGTCTCTTTTTGCCAACTTCCAGTAAACATGACCTGCATTCCTCTAAATTATATGCAAAGTTAAAACTCAAGTCAGTATGGCATATATTCACAGGGAGAGCATTTCACTATTGGGTTACTTAATACACCATGCAAAATCATATCAACATGATCACATGACACCAGACTTACCAATGACTCGGCATGGCTGTCTCTTTCGAAGGGCTCTCGCTCGCCACGAGCACTACCTTCTCGGGATCTCTGCCTGCTTCCACTTTTCCTTCGGCCTCGACCTGTAACAAAAACAGATTAAGCTATATAATTTATTAACCTCAGGCAATATTCCCACACCAGGATTAAAGTCATTTCAAGTTATACTGTCCCAAAACTGATGAGAAACATAAAACCTGAAAACGAAGGTCTGTATCAGAGACGGGCTGGCTATTGGTTGGGTGCAAAATGATCTGACCAATGATCAAGCAGTGCCATAATCCATAATTACAAATTTTTTCAAATAACGTAAACTTGAGATGAGGAAATGTATGCTTTCATTTACTGATACTTCATGTGAGCAACTCTGGAAAGGTGTGTTTACTAATAACTTCATTCACACACAAGTTATGGAAGTATTTATATTGACAAGTGGCATGCTTGACTTGTTGTGGTTAATTGCAGGTAACAACTTCGGCATTCAATGGTTTTTACTAAGTCTCTAACATGGCCCACTGTCACCATACCTCACCAAACCATGCTCTCATCCAAGGTAAAGCCTACTTCAAAGGACAACTTTGTTGGTTAATGAGCAGAAATTTTTTTTCTTAAATCCCACTTTCAAATTAAATCACCTCAGACTGCAGCCAAATGTCACAGTCATACGGTGTCCATTTAATATTTCCCTGTATCTATGTGAACATTGCTACCATTTAACTTGTGGGAACATGACCAGATAGTAGCTGAAAGCCATGTGTACCAAAACAAACAAAAATTCAATAAAGAGCACCTGTCCTTAACCCAGTCACCATAAGCAGTCAATTATTTCCAAGAAGCATGAATACCATCATGTACCTACTTTTGACAGTTTCTTGTTTTTTTTTTTTTTTAATTTTCATTTTCACCAGTCCGAGATGATGCGAATCATATGTACATATTTTAGAAGATAATTTATCCACTTCAGTGATAATAGCTGGCTGGGAAACACCAGCTGGTGAGACATTTTCACAGTGTATTATCTGCCATTCTACTTTATCACAGGAAGGCCGAGTGAAATGACTTGACACACTCTTTAACTTGTTCAATGCCTCTACGCATACTCCCAGCATGCATCACATTCCAAAAAGTCAACCAGCCGCGTTGTGACTGTACACAAAGTACACAGACTAGTGTGTTCATTATCCTTTGGTAGAATTAACCTACCTTAGTGAAGTTCATCAGCCATGGCTTAGGTCTACCTGATTTTCCTTGCACTAGACACAACTGTACCAGTAATTGTATACCAACATGCCACTGTGTGTGCTAACATATATAGTTATTTACACATGTCATATTAGGCCACTAATGTTTGCCCAGTTACTCTTACATTCCATCTTTTGTTTCTCAAATATGCCATCCTATGTTGTTGGACCACCTGAGGTTTCATGCAAACTCTTGCCAAGACACCCTGATGCAGAAAATCAAACCTTTAAGTCTATGCCTTGTAATCTTGCTTAAAATTTTATCTTACACAAGTTAAATTTCATATATAAATAAGCTGTCTTAGGCCAAAAACAAAAAATATAGTTCTCAGGCACTTATTTTTTCAAAACGTTCAAATCCGTGCAGGCAGCAGTTCTTTTTTAACCCTTTTTTTATAGGTTGCGATAAAAATGTGTTATCAGGGAAAAGCATGATAATAACAGGTAAAGTACTACATTACAAAGGTAATCTTATCAAAATTGTGTTTATTTATCTGCTTTAAAGAAATGTCCGAGCCTCTGGAGCTCAAAAATTGGTACGTTTCTTTTGAATATCAAAGTAAAAATTGTTGATGCATGGGGATAAATTTGATGTAGACAGTGACTGAGAACCGTACCTTTTTTTTTTTTCATCTTTTTATTATTTTATCTTCTCAGATCTATGAAGATTCAATTTTCAATCAAATGGTTAAAATCATGTCACAACAAATTTATTAAGCATTTTATAATATAAAGTTCTAAGAATGAGCAGAATTAATAGTAAACATCCAGCCAGAATGCAATAGTGGTCATGCTCTCACTATGAAAGCTGACTAACCATGATTTAAAAATAGGACTTGGGAATTGTGCTTTCAACCTAAAAATCCTGTATATAAGTATCTTATTTATGTACACTGGTTCTCAAAATAATAACAAGCTAAATAAATGCAGCCATCAATTGTATACTGGACATCTGTTTAAATATCCAAGGTGTGATATATTTAACTGGTCTAAAATATAACAGCTCTATCAACCACTGGAGAAGGCACTACAGAAAGCCAACACTGAAATCTATAAACAAATTCATGTGAAACGCACTTTAACATCTGACATGGCCAGATCAAAGATAAAATCAATGCGGATCAGCTGAAAACCACAACGGTAACAGTATCATGTCAAATCAGTTCATCTTCAATAACAGAGGCAGACCTTATACATTTGCAAAGGGAGACAGCTACTGACAGGCCAAGCTAAAAATAGATGACCTCAAGTCAACAGCATATGATACACAATACAAGGATGATGTTGGTAAACACCAACTCCAGCTAACACCCAGGAGTCCAGCCCATTATAGAATTAGAGCAAGTTGAAGATGCACTGTGTGCAGCTCTGGATTTATATCTAGTGTTGATATAAAATAACCAGTTTAACCATGATAAATATGGATCATGGTGGTGGTATCTTGGTAAATGCCACCACCTGAAGCGTGTACAGCCTAGTTATGATATATCATGAGTCACTGAGAAAACCACTTTTAAAAATAGAAGAAAAGAAAAACTCAAAGATGATACAGACTATATAGCCCCTGAAAATTAAGCACCCCTTAATAATATAAAACAGCATTCCAAATAGGCCTCATCAAAACACTGCAGTTTCTCACTACCCTTATGGCTGAATTTGAGACTTACCTGCCAGCAAAGCTAAATATATATGTGAAAGCAATGAACTAGTCAGTGAGCAGGATAAAATGAAAGCTCTTCACTAACTGTGATCTCTCTGTTTTTGTGGCTGTCTGGACTGGCGGTAGTACTGTTGCTGTGGAGCTTTGGGAGATGATGCTTGCTGTCTCTGCTGCTGGTGCTGATGTTTGAGATGCTGAGGTGCATGCTGCTGCTGCTGATGTTGCTGATGATGATGATAGGGTTGTTTCGGAGGTTGCTGTGGCCTCCCTTGGTGAAGATGCTTCTGAGATGCTGGTGGTAGATGCTGCAGCGGCTGCTGGAACTTCCTTTGCTGTTGAGGAGACTGGTGATGAAACGACTGCTGTGGAGGGGAATGATACTGCTTCTTATTAAGCTGTGGCGAGTGAGGAAACTGTTTCTGCTGCTGCTGCTGGGCAGGATGCTGTTGAAGATGCTGTTGCATCATATTATGTGGCTGATTGGGCAGAGTCTGAGTGAACTGGGGCTGGTGAGGCTGGGGGTTGTACACCATCCCCATTTCATAACACCAACTGGGTCTCCTTGAACTTGCTGCTGGGTAATAGGCCTCCCGGTTCTCATAAATGCACGGCAGACTTGGCCTCTTTGTGCGACGGTACACTTGAGTTTTGATTCGATTTTGCGGTATGGCCATCGGTTGTGACGGCCTCGGGTAAATCCAAACGCCATCCCTCGCCCCCTGCATCTCATGGCAATCAGGGTACACGAACTCCTCCATCACGCTCAGTCCTAGTCCTCCCCACCATGGCTGCCATACTTGTTTGCAGGAGGTGCAACTTTTCCTGGGTAGGCCACACCAACTAGCTTCCTAGGTTCTTTGTTTACTAACCCTTCAGCTATACAGCTGGTACATACAGACTGCATGTATCACCCAACACAGGTGCACACTGACAAACAGTGGACATTTATCCTGGCTCTAGCTCTGATGTTACATACTGTCAGTTGAACTGAAAAGGCCTGTGTGCTGAATATACAAGTTTGACTCCCATTTGTCACATACTTAATATGAACACTATGAACCTACGTAACTATGCAAAGTTTAATGTTTGACTTGCTTTGAGTAATAACTACATGATTTATTTATATTTTACAACATGTGCGCCAGCACTGAAAACCTAAAACAGATACAACCTCACAAATGGCATCTACCATGTCAAATACTAATGGTACCAAACTCACTACAATAGGTTTTTAAATTACACTCACTAACATTCTAAGATATTCTCATTTGTCTTCTTTTCTGTGCCAACAATTACCCTATATCCAGAATCCTCCCATGCCTTGTCCACAAAGTAGCTTTCAGTCCAAAATAATAAACTGATCATAAACTTTTAAAATATTACTGAAAACACAATTTGCATTTATCCCAATGTGCCCCATTGACACTGATAACTTAATTTAGTACTGGACCTTCCCTGGACTTTCTAACAATGTCTTATGGTGAGGGCTTGTTGTTTGTGGTAAACAGTTTTCAGTTTCATTAATTAGTTCCTTGTTTAGTAGGTATACTATGTTACTCTGGGTCTGACACCAAATAAGTCACCAGCTGACCAAATGAATGCTCAGCTGTCAAATTTTAGTTACAAATGTTCTTCTACCCAATTGTTTCAAAACTAATTACAATTACTTTTAACTTAACATTTACACCAGCAAAGGGGTGGAATTAAAGCAACTGATTATTTCATAGACTAAATCCACTTGTTACATCCTATATAATCATACAAGAAGCATACAACTTTGTAAATCTGTTAAAGTTTTATGCAAAATACTGGTCTATAATAATGCAATGAACCTGAAGAGTTATAAGATTAAAAAGATGGGTCAGATTAAAATAACACTGCAGGGTGGTGAAAAACAAGGAAGGCGGCATTTAAATTGCTTGGCCTGGCATGCTGGGCCAGCCCTGCAGCCCCTCTGCTGCTTCTATCTATAGCCTGTTACTCATACCCCTAGCCCACAAAACTACATACTTCATACAGCCTGCACAGTGCTGCTGGCTGCCTGACTGCTGCAGCTGTACCTGCTCAGCTCTGACCCTTGCACGCCTGTTATATAGCATGGGATGAGGGAGACATACCCCACACAACTCAAACCACCCCCACCTCCCTTCAGTCAGGGGTACACACTTGACAATGATCAAAGAGTTTCCTGGTGGAACCACATACATGTGTGAGAGAGAGAAAGCTTATGTGATTGACTTAATTCAGCATCTTATATCATTTCTAAAATAATAGTAAAATTACAGAATGATAAAGTTGCTAAATTTGCTTGAAGTGTAGATACTTACATTAAAAATATACAAGCAAAAAGTTAAAACAAGGGACCTATGGGTCACTGTGCTCAGCTGACGTTAACCTTGAAGGTAAAAATCTAAAATAATATCAAATGGAGATAAAGTGTAAGAGGAAGAGGTAATAAAGGCCATGGTTGGTTTATATGATTGGTTTGTATTGATGAGCCAGGAAATTGTTGCAAATAATATTTTGTGACCTGACCATGTGTTTCCTAATGTTGAAACTGAAGCATGTGAGCAGTTTGTGAACAAATGATCTGTACAATTACCATGATCATTAGTTGGTTTTTTGATTAACTGTTGACATTTCAGTAGTTTACACATTTGTTCAATCGAACCTTTTTTTGTATAATATATATTATTAAATATATGTTTTTTTATGAAATGTATACAGTTGAAATATAACTAATTAACAACATAAAACATGGCAAACAAAGCCTGATCTCAAATTCTGCTGATGCAGGAAAATAATGAACAAATGTTTGTAATAAATCCTCATTTTTTTATCACATCAATTTTTTTTTTAATTTAAGTTTATATTTCTATACATTTTCAATATAACATATATATCTGAATATAAAAGTTGATTCATAATTCTCAATTGCATCATCATAAATCTCAATCTTGTCAGATAACACCACATCATGCATTCAAATGTTTATTTATTTTTTACCACAAAAATATATCTTTTAAATCTGCAAAACAATAAATACCTAAAAAAAATACTTGATTTAGATTTCACAATTTTTAATTGTGTCTTTATTTATCCATAATGTGCTTCATATTTTATCATAATTTAAGCATACTGATGGGTTCCATTATGATTGGTAAAAAGATTTAAAAGAAAAATGATTTCTTTAAAAATGCTACATTACACAACATTGCATCTTCTGGATTACACCTTGAATTACTTTTTCAAGGAAAGATTTTGCATATCAGAGTGGAAACAGCATTACAATTAAGGAGATACAGTGAAAACAATAACAATACTGCATAACACTTGGTGGGTTGGGTTTGCGGGGGTGGGGGGGGGGGGGTGATTGGGGTGGTGATATGAGAATAACTGTACACCTGTCACAGCAGGGGATCTCCCCCAGTGACTGTAACAAATCAGAAACCCTGGCATAGCTGACTTCCAGTGACCTGGAGTGGGACCCTGCATCTGTAACCTCTAATCAAAGCAAATGACTACAATAGAGCCTCAAGAAAAAAATCAATAACTAGCTTAATTTTCAAGCTTTTATTTCCAAATTTCAGATTTAAACAAATTAAATATTTATGTTTACATGCTGTGAAAATTAAATCAATGGTACTTACAGGAAAAAAACGTGCCACGGTCAAAGTTGGGCAAAATTTAAGGTACTGATTTTATTTTTATGCTAATTACTTAAAAAATTTACAAAATTCAGATCTAATTTTGGGTAAGCAATTGAATCTTAATTAAACATAGTTATATACTTGGGAAAACAGACTCTAGTTTCAAAATTTTTCATGTTATGTGAGAAAATATTTTTCCTGATTTTTTACAAAGTCCATTATGTTTGGGCCCATAACTTAAAGAATTTATACTTAACAGACTTAATTTCTGGCATGTACATAGGAACTATATGGAAGAATATTTATGGTAAATATGAGGAAAAACAGATGAGTGGTTTTGATATAAGCCAGGCCTGAAGTGTGAAAATAGGATTTTAATAAAAAATTGAGGTTTTTCCTTAATTTCTCAAAGGAAAGAAGTCGCAAAGACCCAGTTTTCGGCTTGGTAGGAGATCTTGAGGACATCTAACATTATGCTGAATTTTGGATTCCTAGGTCTTACGGTTTCAAAACGTGCCACATCTACGGACGGACGGACGGACGGACGGACGGACGGACAGACGGACGGACGACGTACAATGGACCACGACTATAGCTCAGATGACTTATAGTCAGCTGAGCTAAAAATAATAGTAATTATTAAAATCTTTATTCTCTTGTGTTAATTTATCATTCGTAATCTAATGTTAAGATTATGGGCTGTTTACCACTAGATTGCAACATGGTGTAAGACCTCTGTGATGCATTCCATGATATTGCTTGTATCACAGCTCCAATAGGCTTACCAGCCCAATTATTATTGTCTACTGTGTAGTATTGTCACAGTGAGATAGGTCTATGCCCTTAATCTTTTAGATATAAACATGCAAACATCATAAGAAATTTCAAGCATTGATAAACTGAAATCAGTCTATTTTTCTGAGCACAAGTATCAGCCTAAGTCAATGGTTTGGGACATCATTATCACAGTCCACAAACATGAATGTCAGATATGAAGTGCAAATGGCAAAACAGGTATGACTGTAGGAATCAGAAGCAGTGACTGTGTGGGTGTCAGTGGTTCACACATCACTTTATTTATAGACAGCCATAGGTGGAAAGACAAAAACCTGTTCAAAGAAATAGGAACAAGGATTCTAAGGGAGTATTTATAAATGCCTCAAGTCATCAAATGCCTGAATTCTATTCAACGTGAGTGCAATTTGCTTGCCAATACTGAGGCGAGGAATTACATAAAAGCTTTTTAACACATGACCCTGTCGGTCAATGGCCTTTTCAAAACACCAACCACAGGGCATCGGTTTTTCAAAATACAATGATATATCAAAATCACTAATTTTAACGGTCAAGCAGCTTATAATGTCAATCTCTATGTTGTTTCATAGACCAATATCTCGCAAAATTTTCTTCATGGGCCATTTTAACTGTTACCCTTATTGATAAACTGAGCACAGTTCCATACAATATAATATTGTCAGTCTTTGGTTTGATACATCACAAGGCTTTTCCATAAAGGACAACCATTAAAACTGATGAAAGCTTGGATCTGATAAACACAACTATTGCCCACGCAGACTTCACAACTGTGAATAGTTCAACCATCTTGACATTTCAAACAAAAAGCCAAACAGCCAGCAGTCTCACACAACCAAATCCAGTCTGTTAAACAGAGCACCTTATGACCCCAGCAAATATCTATCATGACTGAACAACAAGCTTAGCTATGAACAATGCTGCCAAAATAGTAGCAGCCGCTGATAAGGCCAGAATTCTCTCTCTCATACTGTTACACTCCAGTGTTGAAAGCTCCACATTCAGGGTATCAAATGATGGAGTAGCCATGGCAACAAAAGATACTTCTGAATGCTGGTGTGAAGCAGGAATGTGCATTTATGAAAATACCAGTCCCACATCTCACATCCTGTCAGGACCTATTTTCAGTGTCCCTTTAACTTTCATAAAATAACATCAGGGATTCAGGAGCAATTTTTTTCTCGGGAAAAGTTGACCAAGGTAACTATTTATCTATATTGTTCTTTAGTCCCTTAATTTTCTACTTTTGCGCAAACTGCGCCCATCTACTGTAATATAAATTTACATGAAACTGAAACAACAAGGATCTATATTAATTTGTCTTCCATGATCTATTACAGACTAAATTTTGATAATAACCAAATTCTAATTATATATTATAATTAAAGCTGTATTAGAGATTTTTTTTATTTCAAGAACGTCACATTAACCATTGGTACAGAAAGATGAAAGCATTTATGTGAAAACTAATAGGGTAAACTAATTTTTTTTCAAACCAATAAAATGCATATATCCATTGTTAACCTTATTATATATATAATGGTAAGTTCATCAATCTACCAAGATAATGCTGACTGAATTTTCAGACACAGCTGTGACCTCTTAACTGAACTGTTTAGTAATGATAAAATTAGGCTAGTGACACTGCAGTACTGCCCTCATTCTACATTATATCCTAGATTCTCTGCCAGACCTTGACTGAACAACAACAGTTGTGTGCATTAAAAACCATTACCTTTATGGTTGCAGCCCACAGTCACTTTTTCAAATGACCTTTGACATCACAGTAAATTGTCATGCCTGCTGTCATGTTCATGTGCCATTTCCAGCCTAATGTGGGATATCATCCTGCCCCCATTACCCAAAGCACAGAGACGCATCACTTGTTACACATGTAACTAAGTCCAACAACAACAAACATGACGGCACAAGTGCACACCTCCCCTACCATTTGAATCCACATTTGGTGCTGCCAAAAGATGCAACTGATGAATAAATAGTCCAGAACTGCACACTGAAGGGCCTCAAAAAGCTGCAATATACCCCACACCTCAGCCCCACATTTCATTCTGGAACCCAGCTCAATGCTAAGCAAATTCCCATCTATGGTAAATTTTGTTAGAATTATGGAATGTAGCATGCTTTTCCTTCCATCAGCAATATCATGATTGTCCTTCACAAACATTTCCAATAATCCCCAGAACTGTATATGGACAAAGTACCCGCACCTTTCAAAGATTTGAGCAATGATGTAAGCATCACTTTCCTGAACAGTTTAAACGATTATCAGATATTTTGTCAAAGGTTTGTGGGGCTGATTGGCATCTAGTTCTGGACTGATTAATAAACTGAATATGTAACCTCTGCTGTTGTTGTTGAGTTAATGACCAGGGTAAATCTGAACTAATTTATTACATTTTTCATCCTACACTTTAGTGAAGTGAATACACATCTGTGAAAGAGAACACATGTTAATATGAAATTGTTTTTTCCCCTGTACACACGTCATGTAATAAATGTACATTCTAATTAATGACAACAGCAGGCAGTATGTGTGGTACACATTGTAAAGTGTCATTCTCTTAGGTAACTGCTGTACTGTTCAAACAATTATATCAATGACAGGGCATTTCTTTCAAAACCAATTTCAGTTACCGGTTTTCCCAATCACTATTATGATAAGTGAATATATATATGGTAAACACACACAAGCAAGTCCAAAAATTTGTAAATTGTGTCAAAGTAGCCAATAAGAATCTTTAAAAGTGAACCCTTAACAGCGAACCATTAAAGTGCCCACAACTTCATTCATTCAGATTCTAACAAGACTTGTTAAAACAAAATTCATGTTGTTTTACAGTAAAGATTTAGGACATTTTTGTGTGATACAAAACAAAACAATCCATCTGGCAGGTATTCTGAAACCAGCAAGCACCACAGACATTGTGATATTTTCATGCTTCACAAATGCCAATTAACCAAGGATTCCTAATTTCAAAACAGCTGGTGTCATCCATGTCATGAACTGTAGACCATAACTCAACAGTGGAACATAATGCTCACTGTTTAAACAAATGTGTTCTTCATAAATGACCCCACAATGAACAATAAAGAACTAAAGCAAATCTAAGGGACTGACAGGCCTTTAACACATGTTGGAACACTTAACAAAATCAGAAGCATATACCACAGATTTTAAGTACGGCTCACTAGATCATGACAAGCTTTAGAAGGGGCGGATACTGAACAGCAGGTAGTAATTATATGATCATCTTGCATTCTTGCTCATTTTCATAACCTCCCTATTAACTTTAACATAACAAATACAATGTTTCATTATGCCATATATAAGTTGTTGTAACTTATCCAAATTATAGTAGTTCATGAAAGTCTTAATGGTGCTGTTAAGATATTGTGATGCAAAGAGGATGCCAAGTGGAAGATGTCCCTGTACCTATACACAGACCATTGTAAATAACTTATGAAGCAAGGTATGACAATGCCTCTCAGAAGCAAACCAGGTATATACAGGGATAAGTTTTCAGTCAGATACTGCTGGGCATTGAGTCAAGCATCATGAAACGTATTGCTTCATGAAATAATGAAACATTACGGAACTAGAAAGTGTGAACTTGCCTATATCGAACAAATGTTTCATAATATTTTAATATGACAAGGTGAAATTTTGTCAGATGTCAGGGATAAACTTTTGAAATGTTCAAACTACTGTCTTTCAAAGAGCTTCAACAAACCTAAAGAATTATCTGACGAGCCGACTGTATGACAAAACTTGCAAGGACTTTTACATCTCACAACTGTTGTAAAAGCGCTACCTCTGGCAGAAATCAAACTTGTGGTAAGGCAAAGCTTCAGAACAGATAGTGCCTCAAATAAGAGATCAGGGAATGGCACTTTTTCTGTTTATAAAATAAAGTTTTGAAATTCAAAGAGAAATGGACAGACAGACCACAATAAAAAATACAATTTTTCTTTCAAAGATCAAATAAAACCATATTAATATTTACTAGGTCCTAAGGAAATCAGAGGAAAAATTAACTCCATAAGTGGGAATTTGAAACACTGTTTCTGAGAATGATCTCATGGATGTGCTTGTGACCAAGGATATGGAATTTTATTGATAAGACTGTGTTCACATAGGCCATTGCCATGCTACTTTGTCAAAAGTGAAAAAGAAACATTTCAGGACTAGCAAATGAAGGCTGCTCTTTTTTTATACCTAAACAGTTGTTAAGTTTTGCAAATGGACTCTTTATTTACATAAACAGGGTATGTGACTACACAAGTCTTGCACAGGGGCACCGAACAGTATGACAACTGTGCATGTTTGAACGGGTAGTCAGAGAGAGCCATGTTTTGATTTGGGGCGGTTATGCAACTGCACTGTAGTGTACTGTGTGCACAGCATTTCACCACCATGTAATGGCAGACATCCTGATGATTAACTAAACAGATGTTCAGTTTATCCCTCACATCCTGTCACCATAATCATCCAATTATCAGTGTAATGGTCTAACACAGGGGCAAGCCTGCCCCCCCATGGGTCAACATGGCTACCACATGGGAAGCCAGACACCCAAGGTCACGTCTGACACCTGAGGCTCCCCCTGTTAACAAGAACCTGAAACAACACACAGGCCCTCCACACATAAATCCACTCCCAAGAGGACATCTGATACTCCCGACAAAATGACAGCATTACTCACGTTGTTGCTGGGGGCCATGCCGGCGATGTGGAGTGCGGCGGTCCATGATGTTGATCTGTAACTTGTGTATTTATTCCATATCTGAGTGAGAACTGTACACAGACTCTACCAGAAGTACCATCACTGTTCCTCCATGCTTGGTAAAGCCTCACTCCTGGTCATGCCCAATGTGTATGGGTCCCAATATGGCCTCCCTGCACTGCCTCAGTATAAACTTGCTAAGTTCACCCACAGGGAACAGGTCACATGATTTACCAAGTGGCCCCCAACTAGACTGGCACCCTGCTCACAAGATTAGTCTGGGCCCTGCTCACAATGGTGTGGTATGCATGCATGCTTGAACAGTTTGAATGGGTGAACACATACAAAAGCCACCACAGAAATGGCCCAATTGGAGAGCTCAGAACACAATTAGGAAGCACTCCCAGAGGCACAAGTCACGAGTGTTCATCAGGAGTTGCACAACCATCTATGCAGACAGGGAAATTAGGCTAAATATACATATCCACTTAAACAGGCTGACAAGGCAATACTTAAGCCTAATTACACAAACATTCTGGCCATTCAACTGTTAAGCCCATAAATATTCTCCTGCCTTGCCACACTCAATTTCTACAGCCTTCTCATCATAACCATTTCATGTGTATACAGCCATACATTTCTTAAACTGCGATCATTCATACAGATGTTTTCAGCATCATATATTGATTTGCAGACAGATGCTTACTCAGGAAAGATACAAGCAACACTTGGGATGCAAGTAACAGTATCACGTTTGATAGGTTTTGTACAATGTGGACCTCTGCAAAGGAATTATTGGTGAATGATAAAAAAAGGGAATAGTGTGAATAATAAATGAAATTTTTCATATTCAAATTTTTGGAGGCAAACCCTGTGTGTATCTGCTAAAGTAAACCTCTGACAGGAGTGTGTTAATTTCTTTCACAGGGTTTTAATGGGCCACTTCTGAAGTATTCAAATCATAAATGCTATCTAATTTAAACTTCAACTGTAGTTTGACTAGCTACTGCATTTATACAACAGAATGTCATCCTATTTACTAACAAATGAATCCAATTCCACAACTTACTTTCTAAATGTTATTTTCAAAGATCTGAACCACCCTTGCACATCTGTTCAATTTTAATAAAAAAAATCCTGAGTTTGCTATTGGCCTGTATTTGCCAAGTCATTCAAAAGAGCTAACTTTGTAAACAGGGCTCAAGTATCATTTATCCTGAAACAAAACCTACCACTTAAAGAATACAATCTAGTCTGTAGTTTTTATACCTAAGTTGATGTGTTTACTTTATTTATTGATGTACTATATTACAGTCAGCAAGCTAGTCCCATCATATACAACTGTTTATATGATAGTGTACTATATGTAATATTTTTATAACTTATATATAGCTATAAACTATCTTACCTTACCATTATTTGTTCACACCTTTAAGCAATTCATGATTAGGTCGCCATATTAGTTAAGACACTTTTCATTACAGTTAACCTATTGACTAAAAACCAATCCCTGTTTTCTCTAACAACATACCAGCCATCTGCTAATAGACTTCTGTTCACTGCAAAGCCTTTTAAGGCAAATGGATACAATGTACAAGTATACATCTTATCATATTGTCTGATAAGGGCCACCCCTCATCTGGTCACATTCCAGCTGGTTTTGGCGCGATACAATCTTAATGGAACAAGGACTGCTGACTCCCTGCCTGATGACCTATTTCTACAGAAATATGGTCTAAACTTCATAAAAATTTACATAGGATGGTTAGGGTTTAAAACATTATCTGATAAAATACTGTTTCATAGAGAATACCTGACAATTACATATTTAGGGCACACAATGACAGATTGGCAATATTAAATCTTTTAGGTCAAGGATTTCAAGTGCAACCTTTTGAAGGAGCACTGAAATCTTAATATCCAGTTATTTTTTGCTTCTAAATTCGGAGTAGACTAAAGGAGGTAAGTGACAGTGAAATTCTCAATAAGAAAGAGAGGCAAGAGACAGTAACCATTACATTAACAGGACAGTGTGGTGATGAAGCCAGAAGGGGCAGCTTCCTACCATTTCCAGGGATCAGGCTGTGTCCTAAGAACAATGGGCTTTTCAGATAATTATAAAATATGGTGGATTTTTTTCCGAAGAGCTGAAGTGCTTGCACTGTTCAAAGTTCTGAACAGTTCAGGTCCTTTTAACTTGATTAACAAAAAGGACCCAAAAGTGACCATTAATTTTAATTTTCTTCAGTATGGTTAAATATACCCCTGGTAGTGTATATTTTGATGGATATACACTCTGGACTGTACCACAGGTGTGTATTTATGACCAATCAGCCTTTCAAAACCAAAGACTACATATAACACTAAACAGAAGTCAGGACCACTTTCCCTTCTGAGCCAATCAAATTTACGGTCTCAACTTTTGAGGCATTTTTCTAATATTAAACTTTATTAAAATGTTTAAGTTTTTCCATCAAATTTCAAGAATGGTTAGGAACTTGCCTCTTTTGGTTGAGCCATGAATACAGTTGGCTGGTCAGATTGTGCGTCAGTCCTAGGAACACTGCAAATGCCATCCATCCTATTGCCACAGCACCATGGTTAACAGTCAGCAATCTTTACAAATTAGGTTACTAGTGATGAATTAACACATGAATACATGCGGGCTCACAAACCAAAGTGTCAATGATCACTATGGTAACAGGTCAATTTCTGTGTGGCGTACAACAAGTTGGTTATCATCCAGTAACCCGTGTGAGACTTGCTGTCTGTCAGAAATGCAACATAAACCTGCAGGGGGATTAGGATTTACCAATATGCTAAGTTAAAACCAAAGATTTCTCACACATGGCAGGTGTTGTTTGAAAGTACATGAACATATCAAACAATTTGTCTGGTTTATTTTTAGTGACGGCATTCCTGTAGGTCAGGATGCATTGTCAAAAATATTAATTTGCACCCTCACAGAACCTCATAGTGCAGCCCTCCATATATAAGATGTGAAGACGCACTGATGCTGATCGGAGATTATTATCAGATGACTGAAATAGGGCAACTCCTAGACTAGATCCAAATGACAGCTCATTATAGGACAATGGCTTGTTTCCCATGTTGTTGAAAACTCTTGTCAAAAATAAGTAATAACAGTTCACATTTAAGGCTCATAAGATATTTATTGATTCACTGGTATTCTGGGTATGATTGTGGGAACATGTACAAACGCCTTACATTCTGCTTAGCATGGACTGGGTTTCATGAAGTCAGAAAAAGAAGACAAACAAATACACCCTCAGTTGTTAAAGATGTCCCTCACCCACCCAAATAAATCTTAATTATCAAACACTGAGCTAGTTCTACTTCAGAGGGCCTGAATGAAATCTGGTCTTAAAATTTAAATTTAATAAAGTTCAATCAAAATATTGGGTCAGTAGTGGTAAAAATTTATGATATATTACTTAAAAATGCCATTTAAACAAAAATTGGCACAAGGATAATTTTAGAATTCTGTAAAAATAAAGACTTTTTGTGCCTGGTCACCTGTTGGATTAACTTTCATTAAAATAAGCACAACAACTACTATATAACTGCAAAAGTAAACTATATACTAACTGGAAAATATTATTGACTGAAGAATCAAACATGATCTGATGGGCAACATTTGTGAGTTCTCCAGACTCCTGCCAAGTAAATAGTTCAGAAATATCTCACAAGGTGGCAGCACTTAACTGACCCGGACAACTTTGTTGCACTCATGCAACAAACCCCTGTAAACATGGGATTCATTGGACAAACTCTGCGTATTTTTTAACAGGTCAAAATTCAATTAAATCCTGTTTAAATGATCATAGGAGGCTGTCTGTACATGCTCAACTCAGCATCAAGCATATCCATGTTTAATATATCTGTTGTTGTCTGTACATAGTATATTGGGGGGGGGGGGGGGGTAGAGGACAAAATATTACCTAATGATCTTTGGCTCTTTATTGAAAATAAAACTGATATTTATTTTCCAGGTTATCCAAGATTTCTATGATGGCTGGGAAATCTATGCCTAAAGTTGAAACATTTATCACAGCTTTTCAATGACCACTTGTATGGTATGATCAAACAAGGAAACGAGTGATTTATTGCCATTAATACACTGCTGAGGGTTAATATGTGAAATATTCAAATTATGGTTTACCAGAAGGGTGTACCTTGGATGATTGACAAGACGTGTTTGCATACTGTTGTGCCTACTATTAAATTATTATGAGTTGCCAAGGACTGAGATATAAGGTGCCTTGTTACCCAAAGGCCTGAATTTTCTTACTTGGACCTGTATAACTATTGTGTGAAGCAAGCGGCCTAGATTATCTATAGAATTTCGCCCCTTCCTGGAAAATTCACCACTATGTGCTTTAAATACTAATTGACCTAACCACCACAGCCCTTCTCGGCTTCTTTGATCTAGTTATGCTAATGAGCCTAAAAAGACCCTCCTTCACAGAACCTTTGGTTGGGAGAGCTGTTTATGAGACTACAGTCTTAAGTGAAGTCGCAAAGATCAGTGGCGAAAGACGTCACATTGACTGAAGTCACCAACTGGAATTGCTATTTCTGTGTTCTCCCGTGATATATATATCGCAATCATTGTGAAGTATTTGCCATATTTTGGATTATATATCAAATTCAGTACAAGGTAAGACATAATTCAATTGGCAGTTGGCTGAACAGCTCTTGCGACCTTTGACCTAGACATTTTTTTATACTCTCTCCTTTACATAAGTGTTATTGTTCTGTAAAACAAGATGGAGATAGGTCCCGTACACTGTATGTTCATCTTCATGCCATGTCTAAAACTATGGCAGACCGTATGTTCATGCCATGTCTGGAGGCACAATTTTTCATTGCTACCAGGGCCAGTCATCCACCGCTCTTATCCAGATATTCTATTTCAGTAAATACAGCTTGTATCTTCAGATGGTGTTAGTATCTAACTATCTTTCACCAGTCCAGTCACAGATGGCATCAGTGCGTATGTTCTACAGGTGCAGGTACAGACTGTTTCTTCATGCTCTTCCCATAAAGCATCAGACGGGAGTCACTGTCATCTTCTAGTGGTGCCTCACACGGTGTCACTCTGATTGCATCACATTATTCAAAATCTTCTACCAGCAGTGATTCAAATACGTGTCACTCTGATTGCATCACATTATTCAAAATCTTCTACCAGCGGCGATTCAAATTACTTCATCTTCTACCAGAGAGGCCCTAGATGCAATCAACTTAATCTTCAACAGTAGTTAGCACTACCAAGAATTCTTTGTGCAGCTGTTGTGTGTGAACTGCAGTTAGGGTTTTAAACAAAGGTAGCACTTTATTGAACACAAACCCAATACCAGTACCTTTTCTTCACCTATCAATCTTCTTCACCTGTCCAATATTACCTACCAGTCTCCTTTACCTGTTGATTTCACTCTTCTTCACCTGTCTAATTAAAACCACCAATCTTCATCCCCTGTCCGATTTTTAACCTACATGTCCTCTTCACCTGTCCAATTTGACACCCTTAAAGTCTTCTGGACTTACAAATATGACACCTACACATCTTCTTAACTTTTCAAATTACTTACCTACCAGTTTTCTTGACTTGCAAATTTACACCTACAAGTCTTCTTCCACCTATCCCATTTTACACCTACAATTCTTCTTAACCTGACCCATTTTACTCCTGCAAGACTTGCTAATTTGATACCTACCAGTCTCCTTCAGTTACTTCAAGGTTTAATAAATCAGAGGCAAATAGCTACTGGTTTAATCAGGAACAGAATAGAATTTCATATAAACATCACTGTTTCAGATTGCTTAATAGTGATAGAAAGCAGATATGTTTGAAAAACCTGTAGCTCTTGAGGTTTTAGGTTCTGTGTTTTTTTTTTTACATATGACGCAAATTAGGAAATAAAATCCTGCTAATTTGTATAGAATAAATGTTACAGATATTAAAGTGAATCATTCCTTTTTCTTTTTGAGACATTTCAGACATAGATCAGTTCCTAGCCATTTGTGAATTCTTCAAAGCAATTTTAATACAAGTCAGGCATTACAAATTGAAAAAGTCAAGCTCATAAAATTTAATACAAGTGAAAACTATCAGTTAATGCCAAGAACATGGGTCTTAATAAGTAATTGCACACATTGCACAACAGCAGTTTATCTACAAGTTTTTCTTGGTGTTTCACCACAGACCTTGAATCTGTGCACAGGTCAAAGACTTTTTTAAGTTTTGAAACCACAGCCCATGATATCTTTTAAAGCAGGCTGGAGTCAAACCTAGACCATGCAAATGCTGGATTTGTGTTCAATATTCTTTAAACAGCCCAACGGCTGCTTTGTGTAAAAGGGCCATTAATTGCATCCTCCAAGAGGGTTTCTGTGTGTGTTTTATCCCTGTTTATGTGTGTGTTTGATCACAACATAACTCATGCAATCATACATGGAACCTTGTGAAATTTTCAGGGCATTCCGGGTATGGGCCAATGAAGAATTTATTAAATTTTGATGTGGATCCGGCACATGATCAGGAAACATCATAAAAAAATATTAACAAATGTACAGTGACTTATGCATAAATGAACCTGGAAATATGGGTCTTAATAAGTAATTGCAAACACTAGTTTGGGAGCATCCCATAATAGGGACAATCACTTGGTGGAGGCTTGCATTCCTTAGAATGCAGATTCCTAGTTGACAACAACATTTGACATGCAAATACAACCTACCTTCTTCCTCCTGACTAGTTTCCGGTGTGTTCTTGACTGGTGGCGCCACCTCAGGTTGTGAGGGTGCCTCTTCAACAGGAACAGGGGTCGGTTCTTTTACAGCTTCAGTTACATAAGAATCCTCAACAGCAGCCACGGGGGTTTCCTCAACCTTTTCTGGCACAGTCTGAGTCACTGTCTGAGGTTTGGCATCACTCTGTGTTTGAGACGAGCTTTCAGGCTTTGGTACCTCTTCAGGTTCAGCACTGACAGGAGTCCTTTCTTTCTCAACAGGGGGCACCACAGTGTCCGTTACAGATTCCGGTTCTTTACTGGAAATTTCCTCCTGTGGTTCAGGTTCCACAGTTTTTTCTACACTCTGAACTACTACGTCTTTCACTGGTTCAGGTTCAACTGGTGGTGTGGCCTCCTTCACGATTTCTTTTGTTACAGCAGCATCAACAGTGTCTAAATGAGGCGATGGTATGGTTTGCTCGGGAGGCTGTTCGATTTGAACAGGTTTTGTGACAGCTTCCTCTGACTGTGAACCTTCTGGTGTAATATGACTGTCTGTTATAACTGTTGCCACCGGTTCTGGTTGAACATACTGATCACTGGGTGCTGCTGCGCTGTATTGTTGCTGCATGGGCAGCTCCGGTGCTTCTTGCACGTTGGGTGGGGAATCAACTCCTCCCTCCATCATCATATCTTGGCGACCACCACCTCCACCAATCACAGCCGCCACTTGAGCAGCGAATCGTGCCGCTATCTCATTGTTCTCTGGAGCTGCTGAGATGGGTAGCTGCAAAGATGAAGAAACTATTACTGCCCAGAGCAAACTAAAAAGACATATGTCCAAAACCACAGGTATAATCAAAGCCAGCTGTTCACCTGTAGTTTCTGTAGAATTATGTGATTTTAATTGACTGTAAATTTTTAATGTTTAGAAGGTTCTTATAACACCCCTGAAATGCACGTATGAGCTTGTTTGTAACAAGCTGTTAGTAAACATGGCCGGTACATGAGCCAACATTGACAAACAGACCACATGTTAAACCATATGTTAAATTGGGTGGTTTGCTGCATAAGTGCAGAAGCTAAGGTCACAAGTTGCAAGATGCCCTTTGCAAAACTGATTTACAAGTCTGACTTTAAATCCATGGGTATTTTGAAACATCTAAGGGTATACAGTCCACCAACTATGGCCTTATATATGTGCCGCTACTCGAACACATACTGGATCAACAGTTATCTATTACCAACTGGATAATTTGTGTTTCCATAAAATCTGAAGAACAATTATCTTATTTTACCAAAAGACAAATACTACTTGATATTCTCTTTATTCATTGTAACTCTTGATATAAAACTGTAATAATAAAAGACTTTCATGAAACAGTAAACAAGACAGTATAATATGCACTTTTAACTATTCTCTAAATCCACAGATTAAAATTTCATTTATTTTACACATCATTCATTCTCCCGAAACATTTACTTTACAGTCATTTTCAGCAAAATACTGTGGTTGGCTTTTTTGTTTGCAAGGGTTAAAAATTTGCAATGTTGGCAAAAGGGGGAATAGTGAAAATAAAACCTTCATGATTTTGATGCCAAACCTACACAGGTTACTCTTCATACTGTGCAGCTTCATCAAATGACAACTTATATATGTTACTGGCCTGGAGCATCACAGATGAAAGATTTATACTTTAAATAATAATGACTGATGTTGTTACCTAATTATATTAGACTTACATAAAATATAATATCAGACCTTTTATATTATCTACCAATAATGGAGCAATTTCCACTCATAAGATGTTCCCTGTAGATATATATATAAACAGTTAAGAATATACAGTATTGGATTACTGTATCATATAATCCTGACAGTGAAACACTGAAAAAATGAAAATCAAAAAATGTTAACCACACTAATACAAAACCAACCACAGGATTTTATAAGATTTCTATTTGGGAAAGGTTATCAACTCATGAATTCAGGACAGGCCAAACTTTCTCAGTTTAAAATAGTGCTATTTATATCTGTATGAGGCCAAACTATCAGCATCAGTCGTCAAGTTTAACAACACGAGGATTCAGACTCCTAGCACGGTGAAAACTGACTCATCATCTGCTGGTGACAGGTGTTTTATCTTATTCACCAATTTTTACTTTAATCAGCCAATAAACGATTCACTGAGGAACTTATTAACAGAACAGTCTCCAAAAAGGCTAAAAACTTGAGGGACTATAGCCTCACCCAGCCTTTTTGGCTGTGGTTTCATCATACTTGTGAAAACATAAATCATCTTCTCATGTACTCGACAATAATGCATTTTTATATTGTCACTTTTCATTATGCCTGGCACAACTGATATACTGGCATATTAATTATCAGTAATTGTTTGCAAGCATAAAAATTAATGGCAGAGATATAAAATGGACAATTTTATTCAAAGACTAGAAAATTGGGCCCTGTTGGCTCCCATTCCAGACGAAGCGTATATTGCCGCGTGTTGTGGCCAGACCCGTATGGTAGCAACATTACGCTATGTAACCGACGGACCCGAGATGTAATGCTGCTGGGAATGAAATGGTTTGCAAGTGGACGGGCCAAATTGGTGTGCATTCTGACAGTTAGGGCATCTGACTGATGCCAACTGCAGAACTGGCCCACCGTCATAGCCCCTTTCTGCATGTTATATAGGACAAACAGACAGGACATTTTCAGTAGTACACAGATAGAAGATAAATGTCCTCAATTTGCCAATTCTCTTGAATACTTTGAATTAAAATGTTTTAACAATTATTGATAACCAAAATTAAATGTAGTGAAAAATCAGGTCTTTCTGCATTTTACTGTAAACTGATTTACCACAGAGTGATATTAAGATGTCAAAACATAAACCAGGCACTGTGATACCAAGATAATGGTAGTTTACAACATGACCAGCAGGGGGATCCACAATCCCATGCTGGCATCATTTAATTCAGCTGCGTCCTAACTTATGCCATGTGGTATTTTCTTTAAACTATTTTTTTTATTTATTTTATATATTCTAAAATCCTGTTTCTTTCAATATATTCAACTTTTCCTATTTCAATAAGTTATCACAACAGAGCACAGAAATATAAGTGTAAACTTCTTTAATTATCACTCACTGGTAACCAAGATTTAAATATGTGTAGGTCTGCTTTCATTACTGATTCTTTCATCATATAAATAAAGATAATTATCAATAACAGATCGCAACCACTTGGTCGATAATATATGACAAAGGCTCCCTATTGCCAGCCCAACTGTTCATGACGACAGATATGATGAAATAATATATCAAGGATAACCCCTATCTGACCAATAGATATGTAGCCTAGGCCATTAGCTATATGATGAAACTTTCCTGTGACACTCACCATGGTATTCTGTACTGGGGTACTGCGTGAGGACAACCCCATTTGCTGAGGGGGTGTGGAGCGCGCAACCGACGTCCCCGGAGTAACTGTAGCACTAGCAGCTGCAGGCGGCGTGGATTCCCCTCCACTGTCTTCATTTATGTTCCGTCCTGTCTTGGGGTCAATTATTGGTATGGCTTTTCTCTCCCTCTTTTGGTAGCCAGCCTGTGGATTACCTGGAGCAGACCCTGTGCGGGCTGGCTGTGCCATGGGTACAGCACCTTGGGGGTAATACACAGCTGAAAGAAAAGAGCAATTTTAAAGAGAATACACTCCAGCGACCCAGTATTGTTTGAGTCTTTATGAAATGCTACAGAATTTAAAGACTTTCCAATCATGTGCCAAAGATAAGTTTTCTGAATAGTCATCTTCTTTAGAGCTTTATAGTTTCCAACAAGTCCATGGCAGCTTTCTGCTAGTCTCTAAATTATGTCTTAACATTTTTCAAGATTGCAAGGATTTATTTTAACACATTTTCCATCTAAAGACTTACAACCATCTCAAAATGGCATCATTAAACGAAGGGAATATAGTTTAACAGATTTATAATTCAATTATAAAAATTTCTACAATAATTTTTTTTTTTTCCATAGAGAGGCCTATTCTGATATCTGATAACAGGTAACCAACCACAGTATTTTTAAAGTTTTCCATTCAAGAAAGGTTATCTACTGATTCAGTACAGGCCAACCTTTCTCAAGTTTAAAGTAGTGCTAAAATTTTACGTTTAAAGCCAATTTATCAGCATCAGTCGTCAAGTTTAACAACACGAGGATTCAGACTCCTAGCACGGTGAAAACTGACTCATCATCTGCTGTTTTCTCATATTATTTACAATTTTTTATCAAGGACATCAAGTTATATCCACAACTGATTTTAATGAAGAGCTTAGTTTAACAGGCTGTTTGGGATTGATTTAAATTTCTATGTCAGTTCACCAGAAACCGAAGTTCCAATCAAGATCACACAAAAAAACTACAAAATTTCTGCACATGAAAGAACACGGCCTATCGTCAGGAATATGTAGAAATCAACATTTGCTGTACATAGTCTGGTACGAATTACTGGATCAAACTCTTCAGTCTGTTTAGTCTCCATCCTCATTTAGGCGGTACGGCCATTGCATTTTAAACATTTGTTGATACTTTCTTGCCTTGAATGCTTTAGATTATATGGTTTTTGTTTTCCGCCCCTAAAACTCTTCTGATGATGTTGTAATTAAATTTATCAGGTCCATTCTTATTCATGATATTTACTTTTCTGAAATGAAGTCGTGAACCTGTGATGTTGTACCCACAGACATGCCGAGCAAAAAACTCACACAGCTTAAAAAAAATTCCCATGAAAATATTTTTCAACCAGAAATTTATAATTGGCACCGTTACCAGTAGAAGGTGCCAGTAAATAGCCCCCCCCCCCCCCCTCCCTCTTATCAGAAAACATAGTGGCTTTACATACAATAGGCTGGTGCAACTCTTTTTTTTTAATTCTGCTTAATGAAGCTGCAAAGTACATACCTAAGTTTTTCTTCCAAGAAATGTGGTATATTTAAGTCTAGATCTAGTAAGACTCTTTAGGTTCTGGAGAGAATCCCAATGGGATAACAAAAATTTAGAAATTTGTAACAAAACAGCATCGGAGGAAAATTGCAGCAGCAAGTTCACAGGGATAAGCATAACCCTTCAATTTAAATACCTGATTCTGAAGACAGGAAAAAGTCATTCAGAAACTTGTCTGCATGGTGACTGCACAGTAAGCTTATATTTACATCTTCAGAGAAATGCATGCATTAATAAGACTAGGTATCTCAACCATATTTGATAATTTTGCTTTATTCACAAGACATTATATTCATTTGAAAGCCCCTGCAAAAACAAATTCAATGATGTTTTGCACTTGAAGATATCTTAAACAGTTTTAAAGTTACGTCCATTTGAAAATTTAAGAAATGACCCATTTTGGACCATTTTCGTGCTAAATATGGTAAAACAGCAAAATTGACAATTTCAAAGTTGAATAATTTAATAAATAATGATACAAAAATCATGAAATTCACAGAACATGCCCCTTTGATATGGTGCATTAAGTGTATTTTTTTCCAGATAAAATTATTCAATACATTTTGCAAAATTCAAATTTTAAAAGTTAATTTTTTTTCAAATCCAGCTTGTGTTCCGTCATCTGCCGTTATGTCTAGTTACATCTTTTCTCATATCTCAACCAATTTTCATCATATCCACCTACTTTTAGTCTTAAAATGATAATAAAAGCCAAGGCTATCATATACAGGAGATACAAAATGCATTTTGTTTTGTAAATATTAAATAACATTGAATTTATCCATTAAATTTACCAAAATCTGTGGTAATTTGGACATGGTTTCACACATATTTCCTTAAATTTTCTTTACAGATCCTTCAATTTGGTATCAAAATGTTCACAAAACAATTGGCTATCAAGTACACACATATATATTCTACAAAAAAAAAAACAAAACAACAATTCCTAAGACAATTAAATAATTTAAATTTCCTTAATTATACAATTAATCGACCAGTGGTCTTCCATTAAACCTTGTGAGGCTTTCCAAGTAATTGTACATCTGGTTCCCCTCACAACTGTATAGCATAAATAATTTCCATCATGAACATTATTTACAAAGAATATATGTTTCAGCAAGTTCAAGGGAATCAAATATCCATGAAATAAACAGATTTAAATTCACTATACGCTTCACATATTTTGTTCATTTCAGGTGCGAACCATGTTCGGCCATTGTTATTCGTCTCAATGCGCACATCAGAGCTTATTACAAACTTTGAATTGATGTCATCTATGTCTGATACCCTGGGCCATTTAAAGACATCTTTATAGCCTCTACTAAGAAACTGCACCTGCCCACAGGAAGGGCTGTAGATTTCTGTCACTTGTCCAATAAAAAAATCTTGTTCATATGCCACAGCTATCCAAACACCTTGGCGATCAAACCTGTATTTTCCAAATTCATATAGACATTTTGTTCTTTTTGCAGGGAGTTCCTCACTATCTATGTCACTTGCAGAATCATCCGTAGAAGACCCGCTGGAATGTCTCTTCCTTTTGCATTGCCATGTTGTTCCTGCATGATTTGATGACTCAAGTACAATATCATGCACCTGTTCTTCATGATCCTGTATCTCTGATAAACTATATGTTCCTCTAACAGCAAACAATGCTTCTGTTAGCTCTTCAATCCCCTTCTTGGCAAAGATTAATCTTTTGTCCTTCACATTTAGAAATTCCTTTATGTAGCGTATTTCATTTTTTATAATATCCAGTTTTGCATTTGAAGAATCCATGTCCCTCAATACAGCATTCAGTTGATCACGGGAAGTTACTGGTCCTCCATAACTCCTCACCTTCTGTAGAAGCTGCTGCCTTGAACATGCTTTCTGTGCTTCTTTCTCTGCTTTCTTTTTCTGAACATTTTCAAGTCTTTCTTTTGTTTTCCTTACTATTTCCTTTTCATGACTTCTGTGTTTTTCACGAAGTTTAACACTTTTTTCTTTGGCCATACGTAGCAGCTTCTCCTGTTCCTGTTGAGATTTGGACTTCAGCCATTCTGATATTGTCCGATTCTGTTTTACCATCTGCACGCCTGAGTGGAAGTGCATTGAAGCATGCCTGCGTCGAAACTGACTGAAGTCCAAATCTCCAAATTCATTTTCCCCCATGAGGTTGGTCAGTTTGCAATGGCTCATGCTATCTCGCAATTCTGAGGGTACACCTTCCTCAAAACTGTACCTTCCACCGGGCAGAAAGTCATCCAACTGTCGCTCGGTAACAGCCACAAAGCCTGACATTAATTTTTCCAATGCCAGTTTCACATCAGGAAGTTTCCCATCATTTTTACATAAACATTGCAACACTGTGTCGGTTGGAAGTTTGAAATCTATAAAGATGCCTGGCAATTCTTCATCCAATAAAGGACTTGCATCCAGGCTCCATTTTTCAAAACACTGCAACATCTGATGAATGTATTTGTGCAAGTCAACATACTGCGTGTTAGATTGCAACAACTGCCAAAACGGTCCTGTAATTTTGTAGAACACAAGTCCAAGAGCACGCACTAGAGACTGTAGTTGATCACATTTTGAGTCCAGATAAACACTTTGCAGCTTTAAATTGGGCTTTACCTTGTAATTTGACAGGAAATTCAAAATTGTTTCTTTGTGGTAATATAATCCTGCAGCACCTTGAAAGAAGTTATTAAATCTGTTTTGTCTGTAGCTTGTGACATATGATTTCTCCTGTAACAGTTCGCTACAAAATGCCTCCCACTGTTCACGGCATCCATTTTTTTCATCGCCTCTTGGTCCAAAAACATCACAAGCTGTTCTAACATATCGGCTTGTGGCTGACTCAGATGAAGAGCTGAATCTTGCAAAACGGCTTTCCTTGTCACGGCCCAGAGGCTCTTCAAAACCCTTTTCAATATTTTTCAGCATTTTCTCAGTTTCATTTGAAAGACCCAAGAGAAAATGCGCATTGCAGAATAGAAAATGCAAGTCCGATTCTTCTCCTAACTTTTTTGAGCGATAAGTGTTCATTGTTGTGTTGAAACATTTATTGACAGCTGCTCTATCACTCATTGTGGCAAACATTTTCTCCAGGAATGACTTATACACAGCCTCGCTCTCTTCTGTGCTATAAATGTCTGCCAACTCTGTCATCATTCCAACTGCAGCATCCAACAAAGTCTGGCTGTCCTCTGTGGCCATCCCAGTGAAACCGGCTGAAAGTGAGGTGCCATCATCTAATGTCACCTGGTGTCCTAGGATCTTTTTATGATCACGGCTAGTTCCATCATGATGCAAGTCCCATCTTCTAGAATTTGCAATTGTTTCAGCAACTTGAAACTTACTAAGCACATGTGCCCTGTCAAGCATATTTACAACTGTGTTAGGACAGGGCAGTTCACTCAAATGTACAATTTTGTTAAACAGCTCCTGACAGATAGTTTTTATGACAACTGAAACTTTTGTTGAGGGAACATCACATTCCCCCACCAAAGCCATAACACACTTTTCCAAATTTCCTGAGAACTGGTTCCTGTTGACCCTTGTTTCTAGTTTTTCTGAATTTGTAATGTCCAGCTCAGACTGAATGGTGGAATTTTCTTTCTTGAGCTGATCTACTTCCTTTCTCAATTCTCGGTTCTCTAGTGTCAAGGTTTGAATAACACTTTTTTTGTTAGAAACAGATGTCTGAAGCAATTTGATCTTGCGTTTGTGTTCCATCATCTTCTCAACACTGGTCATTTGTTCTAATGCTTCAATTTTTTTCTCTCGTTTTCGAATATCATTTTCTTTCCTTGACAGTCTCATGTAACGTGCAGAATGACGAATCTGATTACATTTTTCAGTTGTTTTTTTCAGTTTTCCACTAAGTTCACCAACTGTGCATCTGAGTTTTTTTACAGACTTCTCATAAGATGTAACCTGATTTTCAGATATTTCCACTTTTGATTTAAGTTTGGAAATCAAGTCATCTTTCTCTTTTGAGAGCTCTGTCAAGGCTTGCACTTGATCATGAAGTTCCTTGTTTTCAAACTGCATATGCTCTAATTCCCCTTTGGCTTTACAAAATCCTACACGGTTCTGGTCTGTCTGACTTTGTACTGCAGATTTAGAAACAGGAACACCAGACACAACTGCACACACAGAATTCAGGAATTTGGTTCCCTTAACTGTTGACTTCCGTTCTTTGGCATATTTTTTCTTGAGATTTTTGCAGAACTTATAATCAATTTTGAGACCTGGCTGGAGTTTTTCCCATATTCTTTCAATAAGACTTGTGTTCCATTCATGACTGACAAATTCATAAATTTCCAGTACAAGTCCATTCACTATTTGCTGTTTGCTGATATTAACTGCTACTTCATCATCATCATCACATTCACAAAGTTTGATTACAACAGGTTTGTTGAGTCCCACTTTCTCACAAAATGGGCCAATATAATTGAAGTCATGAACCTCAGAACAATACTCCTTAAACTTCTCAAATTCTTCCTGGTACAACTGTTTGGCTACTGAAACAGTTCTTTCTGTCAAATTTCTGAACCTGCTTCTTGGGAACTCTGGGAAAACTTCATTCATCCACCTAGACAAATCGTCCCACGATCTGTTTGATTGTAGTTTCAGGCAATAAAACTGGAGAATTGTTTTATTTGAGCACTGAATAGGTGGCAGATTTGGCCTTCTTCCCTGGCCCTTTGTCAGAAATTTTTGTTTCAGTTTACCAAGATTTTCATCACCTGCAAGGAGAGAAGAAAAAATGTTCTCATTGCTTACTGCTTATCTATAATAATTCTAAATTAGTTAAAATATGTTACTGCAATTTCCAAGTTTCTCATACTCAATATTAATTAAATCAAGAATGTAGAGTCAAAGAATATATGAATTAAATTGGAAAAACCCTAAAAAAATCTTTGTTATTATCCCATGATCGTTTTGCAACTTGACTGAACAGCGTCCCTAACTTCTCATATTATGGCAATAAATAAAACTCGGAAGTCGGAAGTCGGAAGCCTTCGGAAGTCGGAAGCCGTTATAATTTTTGATATAATGTTAAAAATAACGATCATACCAACACTTTTTCGTGTTAAAATGGAAGATATAGACCCCCTTTGAAAAACCAGAAAGTCGCACAAACGTATATTCCCATATATGAAAATCAAAGCATTTTTAATGCGTCGGAAGCCTCTCGGAAGTCATCCTGAGGTGACAGATGATGTTCAAAATGCATAAAACTCGGAAGTCAAGACCATATAGCACCAACCAAAAATGACACAGAAAAAGTCTGGCATAATTCCAAATTTTAATTTAAGTTATATTTATATATTTGAATGAAACCATAATGTATATTACTAATTATATATGTATATTAAACATAATAATATATAAAATAGAAAAAATAAATGTTGAAATATGCATTCAAATGTAATACATTATATATCATATCGCGACGTAATATTTTAATATGGAATGTTATTTCTAATGAATATAATATAAAAGCATTTAAAATTTCGTAATTTTATCAAAAAGGTGTGATAATTTTTTTCATTATATAACAAAATAGATAAGAATATTTTATCATATAAAAAAGTTAAGTATTCTAAATTAATTTGTATTATAATATTTTTACATAATAATATTCAAATATTTGATAAATACATAAATTTGTATATTAATGTAAAAAACTAACAAATTATCAAACTGTCGCATCCTTGCAGGAACTGGTAAAACCGTAAGAAAAGTCCATTAAGTTTTGTATTAATAAAACTATTCTTCTTTATCCATTAGGGTGCTATATACATATAAATGAAACTAATTTTTATCCATGCATTAGGTTGCTTTATATGGAACGCATATAACTCTCCAATGCTTGTTGAATACTGATCACCCAACGTATCAGGAAACATTTTTAGATCATTGCACAGAGATTTTGCATAAACCATTATAAAAACACTTCCAAAATATTTCGAAAATTTAAAAATATGTAAAACTACATAACTGTGAAAGATTGAAAAAAAGGCATGTGATGTTGCAAAAATATTGATATAAATAATAACAGTATCTTTATATTTTGATTTTAGCTTAATCAAAATAATTTATGTAGAAAGGAGATTACATTATTATATGATTCCTGAGATCATTTTTAAATTTTACACTTTAAAGCCACATACTGTTTCGGAAACATTTTAAGAACAGTTTCATAAAATGTTTGTGCTAACTGGGGATCAGGCAATAAGAACAATGAAACGCGTGTGCCTTTAAGGTAACGACATAAACTATCTTTAGATAATTATCAGTTACAACTAATAGGAGGAATCGCCATCTAAATTCTTTTCTGCCATCTGTTATCCTTTTTATTTGTTAGAATAACTCCCTAGCTGGAGGAGATAAATTATCACATACATAAATGGATATATAAATAATCATATTATATACAATTTAATCATTTCATATATTAATTTATATTGACTTATATAATTTGGTCTTACTTAATATAGGAATATTGATTATAATGTACTTTTTTAATATTTATTTTATCATATAATATAATTTAATAACAAATTATATCGATGTTGAATGAATATATAATTATATCGTTATCTGTGTTATTTAACACTTTATGTATACATTTTATTATACTTGTATTATGTAATTATATTTTGCATCATATATGTATTTGTTCAATGAAAAAAATAGAGAATACCAAAACAAATCTGTATTGTATTATACTTTTTTTTATTTATAATTATAGTATTTTATATTCATGTTTTATATTTTAATATGAATTTATATATTATGTTGTTAGTTATATACATTATGATTTTATTCAAATACATTAATATCACTAAAATTAATTTTTGGGTTAATGCATATATTATTTTGTTAGTTATATACATTATGATTTTATTCAAATACATAAACATTACCTAAATTAATATTTGGGTTGATGCAAGACCCTTTTTGTGTCGTTGTCGGTTGGTATACTGTGGCTTGACTTCCGAGTTTTATGCATTTTGAGCATCATCTGTCACTTCAGGATGACTTCCGAGAGGCTTCCGACGCATTAATTATGCTTAAATTTTCATATATATCAATATATATCTTTGAAACTTTCTCGTATGAAAAAGAGTGTCTATATCTTCCGTTTTAACACAAAAACTTGTCGATTTGTTCGTTATTTTTAAAATTATACTAAAATATAAAACGGCTTCCGACTTCCGAGGGCTTCCGACTTCCGACTTCCGAGTTTTATTTATTGCCTCATATTATCGCTCACCTGTCAAAACGACCCGTCCGCACTACGTCATCTTTGCAACCCCCTCTAATTAATTTTATATATTTTTGCAATATCAGAGCGTAATATTTCGATTCGGAAACACCTAAAATATGGTTATCTCCCAAGAATTTCTCGTTGCACACACTATTACTGCTAAAATAATTTTAATGACAAGCCACAGTTTGAATGTCTCTTCAAACCACGCTGCTCATTATCGGGAGTTTTTTCAACAAACTATAAAATATTTTACTATTATTTCTACTACTAAACAATGTAAATAATATTTTATGTAAAGGTTCAACCAATTCCTTACCAATAAAGTCAAATATTTTGTCCATAACGGTGTCATCGTCGCATTTTTCAAGCGGGGCTGGATCACCGTGACTGGCGGCCGCCATGTTGCTCGGGGTCAAATTGGGTGCAAACTGCTTCGCGGATTTTAAGCTGTAGCGCGTGCGCGATTCTCCCGTTAGCTTCGAACGTATTAATATGTCATTGTCAAGACTTTAACCATCAAATTGATATTAAATTTTACCGAAAATATTAATAAATGCAATTAAAATGACCGTTTCAATGTTTTAAATTGCAATTTTTTATTATTTCTAGGGTCGGTACCGCATTATGTTTTATACGAAAATGCGGCCCAGAATCCGGAGATTCATATTTTAACAATGTTAAACACCTCTGACACACGGCGACGACGCTAAACGTAAAAGAATCGAACCATATTTTGTAAGCAGTCGCACAGCACCGCTCACGCTGACTGCCGCAGTGCTTAAACAGCAAACATAAACCTCTTTAAAAAAGATCGAATGTTCGTTTTTTTCATATAATGCAATACATCAACGGAAAGAATAAATTCTAAGCTTTATTTTGATACCTAATATGGAAAACAGTTCAAAACATAAGCATCACAAATAAACATTCAAAGGTTATGTCATGAGTGCAGTGATCGCCATTTTCCCAGCACTGGTGCAGCAGCACTGAGATACCTAATAAGACTGAGAAATTCATATTATTACACAAGGTTATTGTACCTAGTGAATAACAGGAGGTTGAGATTTCATTAGGTTTTTTGAAAAAGTGGTGATTGCATTAGGACAGGATGAGATTCACCATGACACAGGTGTGGTTCTTATTTACCTGGCGTTGGCTGGTTGACCATCGGTTGATAAAAGCTGCTTTGTGCTGCTGCTACCTGATACTGGGCCTGTGACGTGGGCATCTGGTACTGTTGTAGTTGTGCTCTCTGATACGACTGAAATAAACCAGATACACAATCCCTTTGATGAAATGTTCAGGTTGCAAACAAAAATTTCCCATATGAGACTAGAAATAGGTTGTTTTTGCACTGCAAAAAAAAATATTTCAGGGAAAAACAATGGACCCATGGGTCAGGGCGCTCAGCTGAAGTTTAAAATCTTTGCAAATGCAATATATTCTATTGTGATGTTTTTCATATAGACAAGCATATGAGAAGCTAAGAGGAAAGGGGCCCTTCTACTTGGTTATAGTAAGGTTCTAAATATATGATTGCAAAACTAATACTCTGACAAGACTGTCATGAAGAAAAACAGTAAAAGTTTTGAGATACTGTGATGCATATTAAAAATTTACAGGTGGCAAGTGGACAGAACAGACTAATACCTTTATTCCACTTTCAAGGGTATAAAGCATTTAAGTTTACATTTAAGCCTATTTTTTTTAGCATATCAACTTTTTCCATCAATAGTTTTTTATCAGATTCATTTTTTTTTTATTAACAAGTTTTATAAATTTGTAATAAAACAAATCTGAAAATATAAGTTAAAATATCAGAAGTTGCAATCATTATTTATCCAGAGTGTAGCTCATATCAGGTCATACTATGCATACACATATAATTTATTATTTTTAAATCACAAATGTTTAAACTGAATTTAAAAGAAAATAATGCCCCTAAATGACATCTTCAAGATTATTCCTTGAATCACTATTAAAAATTTTTGTACATCAGAGTTTTCAGTACAAACTTAATTTTGTTCACCGAAATAAAATATTCATTAATTTTTGTTAAAATAAAACCATCTTTTCAAATAAAGTATACACTGTTAGTTGAATGTGGGACAAACAACATCATTGTGCTAATTACTATCTCAGCTATAATTTTTTACTGGGATTAATAGTATTTCACATCTGGTGAATTTTTACTCTTCTGAAGTAAAGAATTACTTATCTGATGAACATCCACACTTTCAAATAGCAATACACCACTTTGTGGACACAATTAAATGTGCACTTTAATCATTGTAACCCTCGTGGTACAATACAAAATCTAAAATGTAGCATAGCCTAGAATAAGGATGAATCAAATACGGAAAATTATAACATTCATCTAGTTTATGCACCAGCTGGAAGGGGGGGGGGGGGGGGGGGGCAGAGGGGAAGCCTGCTAGTAGTGGCCAAGCTGAGCCAGAGGCAAGCTGCCTGGAGAGGGTTACATAATACAAGTGAAGGCTGTACTACTAGGTGGGCCTGATGTAAACAACACTTGACATGGTGTATGAAAACTTGAATATAAGCTTCTCTTTTCATTCATTGCCTTTGAAATATCAGATTTTAAAAGATTAAATCCGTATGTATATATGCTGTATAAATAAAATCAACAGTGCTTACAGGGAAAAAATGTGCCCTAGCCAATGTTAGACAAAATTTAAGGTATTAATTTTTTATTTGTGCTTATAACTTGAAAAATTTGCAAAATTCAGATTTAATTTTGGGTTAACAATTGAATCTTGATTAAATTGAAACTCATATCCCTGAAAAAAAGTCTCCAGCTTCAGCAATTCTAATGTTAAGTGAGTAAATATATTTCCTGATTTTTTAAAAACTGCATTATATTTGGGCCCATAACTTCAAAACAATACTCAATACTGACCTAATTTTTGGTATGTAGATACCATGTAGATGTTAATAGAAACAGTATGGGAAAATATGAATACTAAATATGATCAAAATCAGACCAGTGGTTTAGATATTAGGCAGCCTTGTAGTGTAACTGGTTCTTTGCAGCTCAAGTTTATGTTGTTTTTTTTTTTTTAATTTAATATTTAGTGTACAGTATAAAATATTTTTAAAGTGGGATTTAATGACAAAAACTTCGCATCTTTTAATTTTCCTGTGACACAGCATTTACACAACACTGATGAGATGTAAACAAATCCACTGAAATATGCTTTTTTTTTTATAAATTTGTCTTGAGTAACAAGGTAGGTATGCTGCTTCAGTCGTCAAGATTCACAGCAAGGTATATCAGACTCCTAGCACGGTGAAAATGACTCATCATTAGCTGGCATTAGTGTCTCTCCCAGTTGGAATGGATTTACTGATGGGCTGTCTGGTTATTTTAAACTAAAGTTATTCTAGACACAGAAGCAGATAAAATTTCAATTTTAATAACCAATCAAGCAAGAAGCTGCATGCTACAGGCAGTTTTCAGTTCTTGGGTCTTAATTGACAAAATGGACTATACATGAATGAGATTTCTGCTTCATTTCCCTTCATGAAAAGCATACAAATTAACTGATTACATACATTGTTGGTCATTTTCTTTCATTACTGACTGAACTGGTAGCCTCTTTGTATCTAATCACAAAAGATCATGTATGCACATGTAAAGACAATCATTTCTAGAAACTGATGTTCAAGGTGCCTGGACCTTTCAGAATGACTATGCATGGCAATTTTCAAACCGACCACTTGTCTGACATTGTTATCCTACAAACATCTCATGACATGTAGGATTACTATAAGAACATTAATTACCAAGTTTTTACTTGAATTCAATACTCCCTTATTAGCATACTTTAAGAATTATTTGGGGACATCAAATAATTGATAAATACCTGATCACTGTTAACTATTTTCTTAAGATACTTGAGCATGAATTTCAAACAAATTACTACCATTAATACTAATAATGCCACTTAACAGTGTAAGCTGACCTGTAACATTGGCATGCCAGTCTGTACCACCACCCCCTGTTGTGGCATGTATGGTGCATTCTGGTTACTCATGTACATCTGTGTCTGCATTTGGGGCTGGAACACCTGACTAGGGGCCGGGCTCCCTGCTAAGTTCATTGTTGGTTGTCTTTGTGGAATGGGCTGTGTTTGCATGTTGGGTCTTGTATACCTCTGAAACAGAAAAACAAATATATTCAGTGCCTGACATTTATGTCATTTATCTGAGGTTAGTATGTCATCAGTTCCAGCAGCGTGGTAGTTGAGTCTACTCCATCTTAGGCCAAGCAGAAGTCCAAGCTACTCGAATAAAAGTTTTGAGTTCTTCAGGTTGAGAGCAAGTCTTTGAACAAGTCTTTGAGATTTCAAGTCCCAAGTCAGAGTCCAAGTCCAACCTTTATTAACAAAATCTATAAACAGATACTCAAAATAATCATTTCTGTTTTGGTTATCACTTTTTCTAATGTTATGTTTAAATATACATAAAGCTCCGGATGAGCTTTGTATAAAGTCTTGAAATTCTTGTTGCTATTCCGTCAATAGTTCATTTGTACGAGTTTCTACGATCAGATTGTCCACCTAGATGCAACAAGTCTTCTCTTGGACTCGGCTTAATAACTGTGTCTGGATACAAAACTGGAGTCAAAGAGTCCCTGAGAAAGTGGAGAAGTCCGCACTCTTGTCCAAATCTTGACTTTAATCCAAGTCCACACTCTAATCCTTTACATCTCTCTCTCCTGTGTTTGAGCTTGCTGGAGAGAACATGGAGAGAAGTATTGTTGTATGATCAGTTCACGGTTTATAGGTACATTTCTACCAATGTTATTCTTCATGTCACCAAAATTCTGTTGTTTCTCTTATGGCTACACAAATGCACATTATTTTTTAAATTTAAATTAAATATTTAAATTTTCCATCGAGTCCCACCTCAAATTGGCTCATTAACACATAATTAAATTTTAAAAATATAAAGTTGCAATTTGCAATTAAGCATTTTTTATCCTTACCGGGGGTCCGTTAGGTCGCGGTGCTCCCTGCGGTGTTTGGTACATGGTGGCAGTCTGTGATTGCGGACCATTGGTTGGAATCGTTGTTTGTGTCACTTCATGGGGTGAGCTGCCTTGTGGGTAAGCTCCCACGTACTGGGTAAAAAAAGCCTTATATATTTACTTGAAAATAATGTGACACAAGACATACTTTCTCAATTCCAAATCAGCCAACCTGCAATACAGATTCACTCAAGATATGTTTTCACTGATTTTTCTCAACCAGAGAAGTTTTGGCTTTTAAAAAAGAAATGGAACTTAATAATAAAATCTAGAACACACTTATTCCATTTTTAATCAAACTATACCACTATTTTTTGTAACAAGTACACAATTTTCATAGGTAAAATTTGGATATACACTGAATTATTTTACATTAAGTTGATAAACATGATAATCACAGACATGTTGATACATTATCTGCAGTCTTCTGCAGTTTCCTTGTATTTGTGCTATAACATACAGATCATGAGAGAAATGACACTATATTACAGCCCAGTGATTATATTGGTGCTTTGCTTTCCATGGAAGATAGGGCTCGACATCAACTTTTACAAGTTGATCAACAAGTACTTGCCTAGTCAGACAAGTAACATATAGCTTTTACTTGCCCTTAATGAATTCTTACTTGCCCTACAAATATTATTGACTGTATTCAAGAACACAAAGATCCTTTTTCATGCCTTTGGTAAAAGTTTATGTTGGACCTACTTGCCTAGTTTGGCAAGTAGGAGGGGAATTCTGGTAACCCAACCACAACTTTCACTTGCCCTGCGCAAGCAGTTAACCATTAATGTCAAGCACTGGAAGATTCACAAGACATATTTGAGCTCATTATAATTACCTGCTGAGTGTAGCTTCTTATCTGAGAGTCTTCAGCTCCTGTAATGATAAGATAATACAATGTATCTAGTGGATGGATACAACAATCAAATCATAAATGTTGTTACAGCAATGAAAATTTGATCATTAAAATTTATCTAATGTGAGTGTCAGGAAAAATAAATTTCAGATGTCTGATCCAAGCAACAATAACTTACAACTTTATAACAATTTTACTTTGTTTCCCAAGAAGCAGGAACACAGCTTAACTCTCTTATTGATTTGGTTTTTGACTTGAATCTGACATAACTTCCTCTTTATACAACTTTTAAGGTGACTTTTAAGCCTGCATAAATTTTTTTGCCAAAGGTCCCAGTATCGACCAAAATGGTGATACCTCCAAAGTTCATTAACTGCATTTATAAAAATTCACCAAATCTTAGGTACCAATGATTAGGAGGTAAATTCCTGGACTGAATGTAAATCCACATTTCATCTGGTGGCAGAGACTTGGGTAGCAGCATATGAACTTATTTATTAAATGCAATTTTTTTTAAACTGATTAACCACGAGGTATTTTTTTCCTAAAATGTTCCATTGTTATCAGTCTAAATAAATTTCATGCAAGGTTCCTTTGAATAATTCTAAACAAGACTTTTCAGTATACATGTCAAATCCCAGTCATACCAATTATGTAATGTGTTTTATAAAACAAACACCTCTTTGCCAAAAAACCAAGACATCACAGTAGATTTTACATAGAACATTTTAACATATCTAACTCGTAAAATAATATTTCCAATGCTATGGTCTGAAAATATTGCTTACATATATATTTTCTGTTAAGTTTTTGATACTCCCCTTACTGAGAACTAGAATACGGGTAGTCGACAAGCGACTACGTGTATCCGCCAAAAACAGAGTAGGACGGGTGAAGTGAGGCATGGTTTGAGTGGCAGGGGAAAGAGTTACACGTGTTACATATTAGAATGGATCTCTGCCACATAAACATGACTGTAGGTGGGGCCACCTGTTATTTGAATGAGAAACTATCCAAAATGTATACACATGCAAAATATCAGGTGGAAATGTCAAACCACTGCAGAATTATGAGTGATTTTATCCCACAGCAGAAAAACAGATGGACGCTATGCAAAAATGGTTGCAGGTGGCGCCACCATTTTTGTGTATGTTATAAAGCTATCCAAGGGCTACATTTGTGTAAATTTTTTTTCCTGATTGGTCAAAAGAGTCCGGAGATATAAGCATCAATGTCTGCCTCGTGAACGTGAATGAAGCTGGCGCCACATGTCATAAAATCAAGAAAGCTATCCAGGATGTATACACATGCCGAATTTCAGGTAATTTGGTCAAACCACTGCAGAGATACGAGTGATTTTAACCCAAGGCAGACAAACAGATGGATGCTGTGCAATAATGGCTGCAGTTGGCGCCACTATTTTTTGTGTTTGTTATAAAGCTATCCAAAAGCTACATTTGTGTAAAATTTTTTTCCTGATTGGTCGAACGAGTCCGGAGATATAAGCATGGATGTCTACAGCATGCACGTGAATGTAGGTGGTGCCACCTGTCATAAAATCCAGAAAGCTATGCGGGATGTATACACATGCCAAATTTCAGGTAATTTGGTCGAACCACTGCAGAGATATGAGTGATTTTAACCCAAGGCTGACAAACAGATGGACATGCACTGTGCAAAAATGGCTGCAGGTGGCGCCACCTTTTTTTGTGTATGTTATAAAGTTATCCAAGGGCTACATTTGTTTAAAATTTTTTTCCTGTTGGTCAAACGGTTCCCCAGATATGAGCTTGCACGTCTGCCTCGTGAATGTGAATGTAGGTGGCGCCACCTGTCATAAAATAAAGAAAGCTATCTAGGATGTATACGCATGCTGAACTTTAGGTGAATTAGTCAAACCACTGCAGAGATATGAGTGATTTCAACCCAAGGCAGACAAACAGATGGACACTGTGCAAAAATGGCTGCAGGTGGCGCCACCTTTTTTTGTGGATGTTATAAAGCTATCCAAAGGCGACATTTGTGTAAAAATTTTTACCTTATCGGTCAAACAGTTCCCGAGATTTGTGGGTTCATGTGTGGAAACAGACTCACAAACGGACGCTGGACAGAGAGGAAAGGTCAGAGGTCAAGGCCACTTGGTTAGGCACCAGTTCACATGTGACCCGATAATTTGTGTACGTTTCGGAAAAATCCGTCCAGTAGCCTCAGAGGAGTTCTCCGGAAACTAACGTGGCGGCGGAACCCAGTCAAAAACAGTATCCGCAAAACTTTGTTTTGGCGGATACAATTATCCCTAAGGTGATAGCAATTTTAGAAGACCAAGAAATGATATAATAAAAAAAAATGATGTACTTACTATATAATTGTGGTGGTGGTGCTTGTGCCCTCGGTTGGTAGCTGATGGTCAAATTAAGGAAGTGACTTTTAACTTGACTTAAAAAAAAGAGTCCTTTTAACACCAAAAATAATAAAATTAAGATGAGAAAGAACTATTCCAAGTTTGCACTAAATGGAAGCCAATATCAAGAAAATGTATGAAAAACTAGATATATGAAGAAATTTGAGAAGCACTACAATTCGCCTTACTAATTCTGTTGTTTTAATTCATGAGTTTAACTCCTTCACAGTTGCTTGAAAACTGCCAACAAATGAACCAGTTTTCATAGACAATTGAACTTCTGTATTACATGCAACAGGCTTGTTCAGATGAGGACAAGGCAAACCATGTTTCCTTTGAGAAATGAACGTACCAGGTAAGACCAGATCTCTTCCTAAGCTAAACCCATAGACTTAGGAAAGATTTTTAAAATGACCACATTAGAGATGATTTACTGGTAGTAACATGGATACATATATAAGGTAATCACAAACACATATAGGTGGTATTATCTCCTATGGAAAATTGAGCTATAAAAGATATATATGCTGTCAGGAAAATGGAAAGTGCAAGCACTGAGAAAAGTACAGTAAATCAATGCAGAATATGCATCACCTTATGCAAATGATTTCACAATTTTTATATTGTCAGCATTTATTAAAATTGCATGGGATCAGCATTTACTTATATCATAATTGACAAGTTTATTCAGTTATCACCATTTTAATGAATATTTAATTTCTTATACATGGATAACATTTAATTTCTGATACTCTAAAACTGTAATAAGCTGACCCAAAAATATTAATTAGTTCTTGATTCTAGTCTACCAAACATTTTTGCATACTTACTGACAAGATAATTTATTGCAAAATTCTCACTCTTCCAGCAGTTAACTTTTTCATGTTTTTCTCACTTCTTATTCATGTTCAAATCTAATGAAAAATTTAACCTTTTTCATCACAACTTTTGACAAGATATTATACCATTTGAAAGAGGCAAATAAAGATCAGCCAAGACAATTTGCATATGACAGGGTTCCCACATTTCCCAAAGATAAATTTAAATAAAAATTCTCAAAAATCAAGGTTTTAGTACTTATTTTTAAGAAAAAAAATGCTCAACTTTTTAAGGGGACAGTAACCTTGTCATGCAGCAGCATGCAACTTCTCTACATGCTATGTTTCCTCAACATGATAAAATAACAATGCCATTCTGTAGTATCAATAATGTTGTTTATGGATTCACCATATACTGCAAGTACTCACATAAAAAGCCTGGATCACCTAAACTGACATATGTACAAAAAGCTAACTATCAAGTCTAAACACAGTTAAGTGGCATTTATAACTACAGCATATATACTGAAACCTGCAAGGATATTTTACACAGTCAACAGATAATGGACAATTGCCCAAATACTGCATGTCAAATAAACAAAGCAACACCCATGGTCATTTAGGACCCTTTGGTAAAGGAAACCATGATTTAATAAACATGTAAACATGGCCACATCAACACTGCAGCCCCTAGGGTGCCCACCCAGGCACCTGACAGCTATTTTTAGCTCTTAACAGATTATTATAACAAGAAAAAGTCTCAAAACCAATAACTTTATTTTGATAATAAAGCAAGCTCTAATCATGTGATAAATAATACCTAGTCCCTAAAAACCTTTAGCACACAATCTGAAAACAGTGTTTCTGTCTCACCTTGATGTGGGTGCATAAAGGTCAGTGCCTGAATAGTAATTACATAATAGGTGAGACTGAACTGCAGTTGACCCTATCTAATGATCCCCAGGGTCAACCAGTGACCTAGTTTTTCTGTGGTGTGCCATCAGCTCACTGGGCTAGGGAGAACTGCTGTGCCAGCAGCCTGTGTAGAGCTTGATGCCCTGGTTAAGCACATGTTAGTACTGACTGCACTAGTCTACAGCTGAACTACAGAAATTCCCTGTATGAATCACTTGAATACTACTTTTCTTTATCATATTTTTTTCGTTCAAAAACTAAAATGTTCACATTTATTAACAAATTTATAAGCTATCTACACCAGTTATATATTCCATGTCTGCACATTTTGCTTTAATAATATAAATTTAATGCATTTTCCTGTTGTAAAGCAATCTATTAGAAATAACACAGAAAAGGAGAAGACCAAATTTGCCCGAAAAAATCATCTATATGAAGTATGAGATGGCACAATGATGAAATAACATAGATCGTTTTACATGTGAGAAGTCTCTTTATAATCAAGCATAGCCAGTAAAACCACATTTGTTGTGAAGTACCCACAAAAAATTCCTCTTATTCAGCAGTGTACAAAAAAGACTGAAGGAACCATATTTTATAACTGCCTTGGTTCTCTCTTAATATACATGTATGTGAGTGTTTTTCCAACTATGTAGTGCAAAGAGCTGCCTGGTAACTAAGTACACACAAGGTGAAGCAACAATCATCCCCAAGCAAACACGCTGGTGCAGTGACCATGAGTCTAAAATGCTTGCTGCTACAGCATCTGTAACCACACAGTGATATCATGATACAAGCAAATATTGAAGCAGCCCCCACCACCTGTAGCCTTTATCCCCAACAACCTGTAGCCTTTATTATATCTACCCTTGAAAACAACCTGCTTCTGCAACAAGGAATCTGGATGGCAGTCTCAGCCTTGACCTTGGAGGAGGTGGTTCATTCTCCATACCCGTCAGTAACGTTATTGATTAGTCAAACAGATGCACTAGTTGTTGTCACATGCTCTGTAATACCCTTCACGCTATAACACAAACACCTCAAAGGATCCCTTCAAAATATATATTTAAACAGACAGAGTGCAGTGTTAACCTAATCCAACACGTGTCTATTTCTATAGTGATCTCAGCTCTCCTCAGATCCCTGTTTTCATGGTTTTTAATATTTCAACTGGCTTTGATCTAGAAATGCTTGATAAAGCCATGTACACCAAAATATACCAGTGTAAAAGTCTGGTTAATGTATTAACTATCGTGGGGATACACTGAATGAGTCAGCAGCATACAAGGTAGAGCATGAGAGCTCTTTAGACCTAATATTTATTATCTTTAAAACCATAAATTTACCAGCCTGCACTTGTGGAACACACTGAATTTGCCCCAGTTCATAAATATTTCTTTACCACACAATCTTTTGTAAAGTGATACAAGCTTGTGGTCTTCCTCTGAAATCCACTCACTACATGTAGTGTACACAAACCTACTCCCTTGATTATCAGTATCACAGTACCATTTAATTTTACCATTAATGTACTCACAGTACAGGGTGAGCACAATATATCTATGATTTTTCAGTTCCACTTGAACTTCATGCTCCCCATACATACCAGTAGTTTTACTTAACCAAGTATATATGTTAGACCTGATAGACTTTCCTGTCCTGACAGGCAACAGTGTGGGTAAACCACAAAGACATGCTCATAACCATGTTCCTGTTATATCATCATTCTACACATGTTATTTGTCAACTTTTATCAATTCCCAATTGTGAGGGGTCACTAGGTGCAGCATTCCTCATCAAAGTTATCATTTTTCATTACGTCATACCTGAAGATTTTAAAACTTTTCTCTCAGTTACCTATCAAAAGGTCCCAAAAATTTAATTTGAATACATAAAATATTTTTTTCCCAGTAAAAAAACTTGATCAGTTTGATTGAAACTGATACAAATCATGGTTGCTTCAATTAGCACAATATATTTTACCAGGTTATCGAAAATCATTTGTATAGATTTAAGTGAATAACACGGCATATCGGTATGTAATTTTCATCTAGCATACACTAACAATTAAAAAGAAACAGCAAAACAACCATTATCCAACCATGCTGATCAAATCTGAAGTGGAGTTCATCCTTTGCTGCAGGTTTTCCCTATTAATTTTAAAATATTTAATAATTTCTTAATTTTATGCAACCTATACTTATCATGAACAATATTATCACATTTCCAAATATGTCCAATGGCTTGGCAATGAACTAGAAAGAGACTGACATACATAAGGTGTGATGTCACACAAGCCTTAGGTCACTTTCTTCACAAGTACAAAACAAGGACAGCTCACCTACTGTCACAGTAACCAGCAATCAGACTTGAGTGACACATATTCTGACCACTGGACCAATTAAACCAAACCCAACAACCCCAGCAAAATCACTACCAGGTCCTGAGGCTGTCTAAATGAAGAGCATGGCACCAATCATTTTGTACCAGGCCAAGTGGGCTGTAGACCATAAGAGAAGAGAACCTCATTCAGGCTGTCAGGTCAGTAGACTCCTAATTACTGGATACAAGCTGGATGCATAACTGCACCCTGTGGCCTGCAATGTGGTAGCTAATTGTGACGTGATCTACAATATTTTTAAAAGCCACTGCACGGTTACAGATTTATACATTAGGGAGCTAAACAGTTAACATTTAATATACCCATAGGCTCCTTAGCATTTAACATATTTCCAATATAAACACACTGCTTGGGGGTACCTCTATTTCGGGCTGTAGTAGCAAACAGGATTCTTATAATTTCATTATTCCAAAAAAAAAAATGCCTTTTTTTTTATAGTGATTTCTCTGATGAATAAGCAAAACCTGAAGGTAAATACTAATAATCTCTTTTGGGACAATAAAATCCTTATTTTTCCTGATTCCAGGATATTCACTCAAAAGTCACCAACTGAAAGAAGGAATCTTTTCAGTGTTTTTAATGATTTAAAAAGTAATTGGAATAAAAACATGTATCTATGTAAAAATGAAGCTATCAGAGATGCTAGTCAAGATATTCGAAGGCCAGGTTGTTACCACTGTGAGATAAGCGGGTCCACACAATGAAAGATGGGGGATTTAACATGTCAAAGTTCACAACAGAATTGAAATACATTAATATAAAGCACAAGTATTAACAGCACCAAATAAAGAAGAGAGCAGAGTTTGTTGTTGTTTTGGTTGAAGAAGGCTTGTTGTGTCACTGCCAGCTGAAGAGGACTGGTGCACCCTGGGGTGCAAGCAGGTCAGGGCTCCATAGGCGGTTCTACTTAACACAATCAATACCAAACCAGCTTCTTTTTCTATTGCTGCCACAGCTTTCAGGAAGCAGGATTTAGCTTGTTTGTTATGCTGGTCTGTCTGGTGGCACAAATAACGTCCATAAAGAAACTGAAGAAGCCCTCCACATGAATCTGTGTACTTAGTTTACCTATCCTGTATCTGTAATCCTATGGCAGTGCTATCACTAATGAATTCGTAGTCATAATAGATCTAATTCTAAACAGCACAATAGCCCATGACAAGTGTATTTATTATATTTGTAGATTTCTGCTCCTCATTAATGCTTCCACCATTCAATATATAAATGGCTCAGTTTTGATTACATGGCAATAATATTCACAAACTGAAACAAATATTTACTTTAACTTGACTTGAAAACATCTCCCCATTGTCTCCCTTCTCAATAATTGTTTTGACATCAATTTTACTTTGCTATTATAATGAACTGTTGGGTTTGACAAACAACATTGGACCACACACACCATGTTTATAACCACAGTGCAGTAAGCGATAGAACTTTTCACTGGCTAAAAAGACAGGTTTCATGTCTTTTAAAGACAGTCTTTTTATTGTAGAAATAAATGGTGTTTTTCACAAAATAAAGCTGTGGTCTCACAGAATTAAAAATACATGAAGTTTCCCCCAGAACCCCCGTACACCATTTCCTGACACCGCAAGGCACCCGTACAAATATTGTGGAGAAAATTACCTGGGAAATTGTCAAGGTGCCGCACAGATACCACAAGGCAACTGTATTGGCTGTCTACGCCAGTGCAGCCTTTCTATTGGCTTATGGTGAGATGAAAATTCCAGGAGAATTGAGCGCAGTCAGATCAGCACTACAGCGGCTGTTCAGTGAGTAAAAATTGAACTGGTGCCCTAGATATCATTTGGATACCTTGCGGGCACCATGCGAATGTAGCCAAAAATGCTGATTTTACTCACCCGTGCAGGCCCCTAAGGCTACATATTAATGTGATGGCAGCATTTGCAAGATCGCGTAAATAAAACTTCAGCAAAACATTGAATTTTAACCCTGCAAATATGAAGTCAACCACAGTACACTGTGGTATACTAAAGGTAAATAACATTTGTTTAAGCAGATCTGTTTGGCTTTCCATATGAATAACAAGAAGAGCAATGACATTTACATTTCATAGATATATGCAAGACAGATTTTTTTCACGTCTCTCACTTTGTTTATAAATCAACAGCATCACAAACTGGATAGTGTCAACAAAATGCCATGTGATAAAATATTAGTATGTGGAACATTTTCCCATGCAATCCACCATTAATCGAAAGGCTGCATTGGATATGGTAAGAGTACATGCTCTGTAATCAGTCACAATCAAGATTCAAGACTGTCGCAAAAAATGACTCAGTAGCAGCATTTTGCTTGTGAGCACAGCCTTTAAAACAAATCCCTAATTGATATGATCTACCTTGAGACTTGAAACTGAATGAAAACAACAGATTTTCAGATTTTATGAAGGAAATTTGAAGGTTTTCCCACCTCAATTCAGACCTGTGTTCAATTAAGCTAAGTGTAAGTAAGCAAAGCTGCCGATTTTCTTATTTTATTTCCTCCAATATCTGGAACAGGTGGAAACATCTTTATTTAAGATACTAAATAATTTTTTATTAAAAGCAGATTACACGCAATTCAGATTATACTTGATAAAACTATGAGCCAGACCTCGTTCAAATTTGCACAAGATATATACTGTAGTTCTGATAAAAGAACATAACAGTTGAGTTCTCAGATCACTGCTACAGTTTGTTTATTTTCAGAATAACTGACTTACTTAAATTTGTGGAATATGAAGAGGCATCAGTCTCACAACATGGACAAACTTATCCATGTTCTGAACTCTGAAGAAATGTGGATTTTAGGTGAAACTATCAAATATGTCTAAATTGTGAAATAGATAAGAATAGAGATTACTGCTATTATTAATATATGTCAGTGAATGTGTGTGGATAATTGAAAAAGGTGGACAAAAAGACTGGCACCCTAGGGGTGGTAAGTTGTGAGAAGCACCTTTGGAGCATAGGTGAATAGAAAAACATTTTTCCTGCCCTTACTAAAGCCTGCTGCTTCAAACAAAATGTCTTCTAGACTGGTTTCAACTTTCATATCCAGGTGTGGCATGGGGTGAACTTGGACAAAATCAACATGTAACCCTAGGAGGGTTTAATAGAAAGGATGCCAACTAATAAGATAGAATCTACACATAAAATACAAACTGTCAGCAAATACTACGTCATGAATAAATTTATTATATGGAAGACTAGTCTTTATCCCTATTTTACAAACAACAACACCTAGGACGTGTTTCTATCACTGTTTTTACTGTATGTTATATTATACTATGTAATGTTGTGAACGTCTTCTGGATGCTTGCCAACAAAAATTCATCCGACATACAGGATTCAAAAAGGACCATACCTTCAATGGACAGGTGTTGCTAAGTCAATGTGACGAGTACTCATGGTTCACTCAGGTGTTTTCAAGGAAACATAACTTCCTTGTTTAAAAGTGTGACAAAACAAATCACTGCTAAATTTGGAGCTCTATATAAGTGCAGGAAGGCAACCAGGAATCTGTCTGTGCTGCTTGGTGCCATGTGTTATGATTTAAAACACTGTGCTTGTAAACTATTTTTTGTGTAAATTTAATATAATTGTGTAAATTGAGTTAACATTTTTGAAAACTTTACTTATTTAAAAGGCGGGAATACTGTGAACTTAACCATGCTGACCAAGCCTCTCAGATATCATCTTAATTCTGATGTGGCTTCAATTTTTGGACATTTCAGTTAGAAATCAGACCATCTGAACCAGAGCCTGAGCACTGCTTCCTCCATAAGAAACATGTTATGTGTACGCAACTGTACAGAAGAATAGAAGTTAATGTGTATCAGTACACTGTTTATCAAAAAAGTTGTTTGTAAACCTGAAATTTAACACTGAGAATAGAAAATTTGATTAATTTATCCAAAATGTAAACAATAACAACAACTCAAGTTGGTGTAAAGATTGCCCTATTCAAAGCAAATTTGTAAGGATTGGCAGGGATATGTAATGCCGATTAATATTCCAGGGCATATTAGCAAATTTTTATAAAAGTTGAAAATGTACAAAATGTTGGTTATCCTGGCATAGGTTAAGTAATCTGTTTGTCATTATTTGATGTTTAGGTGTTGGCAATAATGGTTAATCCTGCATAACAATTTATGCGAACATTCATTTCTCAAAACAAAAACCCTGTCCCTAAGTTTTTGCAGATAACTAACCCTCCACTATATTATATATAGTTACCTTAATGTTATAAAATAGTTATACATTTTGCACTGTGCAAGAAACAAAATAACAGGCAATTCAGAATGAAACATGAAGCATTTCAGATACAGGCTGCAAAAGTAATATCAAAAAGACATACAAAGAATTAAGATCAAAATCAGACTTGGCCCCACTGCAACAAGTGACTCCCAATGCTTAGTTGGACCTGAAGTTAAAATTAATATTCTGTTAATGTGGACTTGAAAAGATGGCATTTACCAGACAGAAACCTTGAGACACAAACTCATAAGACTGAAGTCTGACTTTTTATCAGATAGTTTACAGATCAACTATCCATACAGTCCTAAAAGAAACAATATTACTAGAACACATTACAATATGGCTATCAAAATTTTTATCAACTTAATTTTAAAAGGTAACAGGACAAAATCAGACAAATGGCTAGAGACATTTCAAGTGCATGGGTAATAAAAATCTGTCCCATTAAATAACCACTCATTCGCAGTTAAGTTTTTTTCTGTTGTCATTTTAATTTCTATCATATTGCAAAGGTAACTGCATAAAATCAAGTCTCTACCTAGTTAGTATAAAAAAGGAGAATAGTTTGAATTTAATTAAGAAATCACTCGAACCATGACACTTCAGGGCTGAAATGTCTTTTAGAGCCAGGTATCAGCTGGATTAGCTCATGTCATGACACACTACATCACTGAACATGTAATATGACACAGCAAAAACGTCGATCACAACTGCCTGCAGAGGCATTATTGACAAACAAAGTTAATGGTATATACATAGAACTTAACTGTCAAAAACAAGTCTAGGGCAAGTTTGGCAACTCAAAACCCAGCCCTGAAAAGAAAATGTTTCCATCTGAACATCGATTTGAAAAACCGTCATATTTGTTCCACTGAATATGCAATACTTTCATTCTTTGTCTATGTTAATCTGCCAATGAAAGTTATATGAAAATCTGTGTCAAAATGCTTGAATGTCATTACCTAGTCCTAGACCAATATGAAACAGGCTCAGAAGCTAAGCTGGCCTCAGTACATCCTGATTATTGTTATCAAACAAATCAAGCCTAATCATTCTTGTTCTTCATGTGACATTTTTCGCGTCATTTGAAATGAGAGAATAAATATATAAGCCATCCTGAATGAATATTCTGGGATACCAAACCTTATATCAATGCTTATGGTTGATACCGACAACTGTCAGCATTTTCATACAATGCTTATTACCATCACAACTTGAAACATACAATTATAGATCTAGACATGCCCGGAAGTAACTGTTAGGTATCAGTGGGGCTTTCTTGTATCAATTATCAAACCCAGGTCCTATCAGGCAGCAAAAGACTGTTGAATGTAAGGAAAATTTAAAATGTATTTCAAACAGACATACAGACGCCTGAAAAGGTGTCAAATATTGTATTTTTAGGGAGTGGTGGTCCAATTATCATACAAGTGAAATCTTCATCAAGAAATTATTATTCTGAAGCTAGCAGCAAGATGCTACAACTGTCCAATTAGCTGTGCAAAAATAGCCACAGCCCTGCTGCTGTGCAAAACTTTCTCCATTTTGCAGGGCCCTGTAGAGCTTATGGTGGACTGTATAGTGAATTCCAATATAATCCCACTAGGCCTGGACTCTGACACCGTTCGTGTGATGATTTTTCTTTATTTTATGGAAACGTCTGCCGCTGGAGAAACAGCTTACAAAGGTCTGGTGTGACTAGCAGTGTCACCGCACGGGCCAATGGGGAGTGTCAGGACTACAACCTGTATGAATGATTCACAATGAATGTCAGGCCTGGACCTATGGCACCAACCTTGTATATATACCGGGTACTGAACTTATGTTGATCAGACACTATGCCTTTCTTATCAGGTTATATTGTACTAAAAACAATAACAAAAAATATATATATATATATGTGGTCTCAACTAATCCATGGTGACCACAAGAATTTCATGGTCCCAAAACCATGTCAGAGCCACTGATAATCCCACTGGTCACCCTGAACCCAGTAAGCATATATGATCAATACGAGCCCCATCCCGAATTTCATCAGAAGATGAAAATCATGTTCAAGGTACCTCCATCTTTGATTACTACACAGATTCACAGTCTACATAACCCCATTACACTTCAAATTACCAGTAAAAGATGAACATGATAGTTTTCCATGAAAGAAAAAGACTTTTTGATGATATATAACAGATTCATGGTTCAAATTAAGTTATAAGAATTTTTAAAACCCACCATGCTGTTAGATCAACTAAATCTTCAAGTCTTAAGAAAATTCACAATGACAGAAAAAAATTCTAGGTTTTTCAGAGTACCCAAGTGATTCATCAGTCAATATTGCTCACCAGACAGGGGAAACCAATACAGTTTCACTAATTTACTAAACAATCACAAGTCTGAAATCAAAATCAAATTTTGTCCCAATCCAAAACACCACTTGTACAATTAACACTGGTTGATGGCCTATCCCCTTACTCGTCAGACTATTCCTACCAGAAATTAATCACAGGAACTAGTTATTGGTTTACATCCTGTTTATATTTTAATCTACGTGATATAAAGAGCCCTCAAGATGAACAAAGAGCGGTATTGCTTATTTACACACCCAATACGAACGCCATGTGGCCACCCAACCAGACCAATTCACCATATCTCCCCAACATATGGCCCCTCAAAAACTTCACTCAACGTGTAACAAATTAAAGGATACTAACTATACGCCATAGTCGATCTCAAATGAGTATTATTCCTTGGTCAGGTATACGTTCAGTACTGTCGACATGTTGGCCATTGTAAACTGGGAAGGAATTGCGACACTTAGTCATGTGAACATTTTGCCCGGAGCATGGAATTTGCAATTGGCTTGACGGACCCCGGTGACTCATGTGCGCGAAGTTTAAAAGATTGTCCCAAATAAAATCAGCCGGCATCCAACAAAATAAACTACCCAACCTCCGTCTTGATGGTTTGTTTACATAATTAACGGTCTGATACTAGGGGGGTTTTGTAGGTTATCCATGCACAGTAGATTCTTGCCAACACGCAAACTCAAAGCGCAGCAGGCGCCGGCAAATATGGCCGCCTACATAGGGCTAACCCGTGGCAAGTTGACACTTTCAAAAATTGTACCTACCGCTAAAAATGACTGCCGCTGTTGGGAGATGAGATTGCAAAGGATACGCTTGTTGAAACCTTTGTTGGTTCAGGTTTGCAATTTGAACTGTGCTTTGGACTGCTGCTTGCTTTCCTTGTAAGTTCATGGCACAGTCATGGGGAAGATGTGATGCCCCGTGGACAGGACCCAAAATTCAGCTTGTTTCCAAGCTGTATCTCCTGAAAGTGGGAAGAATAAAATACTGTAGGATCTCTGCGGGGGTTGAATTGCATACTCACAAGCTTAAAATTTGATGAATCGGCTGTTAAAAGAAGGATGGCACACGATTCCGAAATTAATCTTTAAAACATGGCTACCTATTGGAGGTCTGCAAGGAGACACGATCGGTAAGCGTCATCCGTTTCCGGCGGTCGGAGGTCAGGGTTCAGGGGTTATGACCTGAGAAACGAACTCCCCAGTACCGGGGCCTTGGAGACACGTGCGTTAGCGTTACCACACAGCCGTCAATTAAATGATTGTGAGAAGTCCTCGGAGAGATTTATTAACCATCAATAGAGTTTATGACAATTGCTTTTCTTATGAATACATAAAACATCATGTGGACTCTGTAAACATTCAAAACAGTACTTGTATATTTCGCACGTGCTTATCAATATGCGTATGTATACGTGCATGCATGAACACGTGTTCAAAATACACATATATAGGCCTACACGTATCTTTATCATTATATATGTGTGTGTGTGCAAAGTTTAAATTGGTTCTTATAAAAAATATATATAAATATGATAAAAAAAATGAAGCATAGCAAAATTAAAATATAATGTATGTAATATAAAACAGTATAATATCACCTAATATATATATATATATATATATATATATATATAGGCATATATATATATAGGCATATATATATATATAGGCATATATATATATATAATATCAATATAATATAATGTATATTGTGTTTGATATGATATAATATAATATATTATAATATAATATAATAATATATAATATAATCTTACACAATATTTTACATTTTAATGTGACATTATGTAACATAACTAATATGATAAATATATATATATATATATATATATATATATATATATATATATTATCAAATAAGATATAATACGAAATACGACGTGTAATAAATTTTAAAATATTATATAATATTATATCATATTATAATATATTATTATATTATATAAAATAAAATAAAGTGATAGGATTATAATGTGTAACAGTGACATTTTACTATAAGGAACACTCAAGAAATACTCAGTTAACTTATCTACGTATTTCCGATATTTTTTTCAGGTTAGGTACGTGACTTTCAGTCATGCGGAGTTATAACCCGTTGTCTTTCCGTTGTGCATCTTGGTCGGTCGATGGAGTATCAATAAGGAAAAAAAACGTTACCATACAACTAGGGCCCTGTAAGTTCAAATTTCACATGCAGACAGCTCATAGCACTGTCCTCTACCAGGAGTAGAAAAAAATAAAAAGTAGTTCACTGATGTCCTATTTCTTAGAGTTACCTGGCGGAAACATATGCTTGAGCACCTCACAACAAAGGCCAGAATTCCCAGAAATGACTTGAGGGATGGTCTAGAAATTTGGCATGCGAATTGATCCAGAAGAAAATTAACTGCTGCTTAAGACTGGTGGAGCTATTTTATATATTACTTGTATATATGGTCCTTATATATGACACAAGATTGCATATTTCTTAGTTTGTAGTTTTTTCTTTAACTATTAATTAGTTGGACTTTCAGGTATGTATGCATGATACTTTCAAGAATAATACTTGTATAGATTTTGCACAATGTATATTTGAAAATGATTAATTACATTTAAAAAGTATTTGCAATTTAATCATTACTTTGTAAAAATTAAGTAATTTGTCATTGTAATTGAGATTTTTATATGTTATGAAAATGAATACTTTCCAAAATAAATGGTTCCAACCCTGCTTGTATATTAGATTGACGGATAATTAACGTGCATTATTCTAAACTTCAGCCTGGCACAAATCGTACCTGTAAGGCCCAAGCAGGAAGTCGAAACTTCACAAGCAGCCCTGAAAGAGTCTTCATTTTCAGGGGGAAAATCAGGTCACTCTGACCTATATTCTTTCATTTTAAGCAGCGAAAACACGTTTTCGAACACTTCAGAATGTACAGCCCAGGAAAGGGGAATTGCCTTACAATTAGCCGAATATCTGAGGGACATGTCGATGGATGGTATTGGAAGTATAGGGACACTGGTTGATCTTGAAGCACTGTGACTGCTATACAGAAGACTGTTGTCTGGCATCATCAGTATTTTATTTTTTTTATTTTTATTTTTTTTTCGCAACTCATCGTCAGACCCAGGAAGTCCCAACTTCACATGTTGCGCTTATTGATAGGTCCTGTAATGGTTCCTCTTTGTAAATTCAAAATCGGGTCACTTTGACTTATTTTCTCCAGGTTGTGGTGCGCAAACATGTGTTTCAGGGGATAAGAGCTAAAAAACGGGTCATCAAAAATCCATACAAAATACATGTACCAAATTTCTCAGAAACAACTGGATGGGTTGCCATGAAATGTAGCATCGTAATTCATTCTGAAGGACATTGATCTGCTGTACACGACAGGTGGCGCCACCTACAATTTCATCATATTCACTCGATCTTGTTTGCTTTTATTTTCGATTTTTTTATTTAATAATGCCATTGGTCCAACCTTTGGCAGATTGATACACACCACAATGAACTAATTTTAAAGCTCATACAACAGTTCATATACACTCGTTCCAATTAAAAATAATTAATTGATTGATAAATAAGATAATAAATCGGCGATAGTCAATAACATGACTAGAGTAATTCCCGTGTGGACATACCTGCCTGCTGGTATGTGTTAGCATGTGTGTGTAATAGTGTCTACAGCTATACTTGTGTCTAATCTAGTCGTTTTCCAAATGCCAATAAATCGGTAAACTGAAAATATAGAAAGCTTAGGTCTGAAGAACAGATCATTTGAATTTGTATTGAGAAAGAGTTGAAAGACGAGATCACTGTTGTATGTAAATGTCCATCACATGCTCTGGCTCGCACATTATTATGCAATAACTCTGTGAACAATAATTTCATGGACATGTCAGATAAGGAAAAACAGATATACCATCAAAGAATTATTTCATCATATGTGGTGCTATATATTTATATGTCCAAATTGGTCCTACGTAATTACGTGTCGTGTAACCTCGCTGACAGATGGGGGCAATATATACAATTAAGTCTTTGAATTAAAGCTGTTCAACTTCAACTGTGACTTGCATACTTGACATTCTAAATTACCCATCCGCCTGCATGCTGTTTCCGGGGTCTCATTACGGAAGTGACGTAATGACAGGTGTCGTCACAGACACTTGTGTATCGCGCACGACTTTCTCCATCATATAATTAACATTCTAAGTGCACGTAGGATCTGTTTATGTAAACACTAGAACCACTCCTGCATTGTTAATGGCTTTAAATGATGAAAAGCCCTACAATAAATGATGTCAATACAATGTATTGGAGACGAAGGGGTATACCAGTGTATTATATATAGGTCTTCTTTCATACACACATGTAAGCGTGTTGTTAAGTGAATTTCAAGGTTAACTTTTATTCGTGTACAGATTTTCTTTCTGCATATTAGAGCAATATTGAATTATATATATATATATATATATATATATATATATATATATATATATATAACATTTAAAACTTATTTATAGGCTCACCTGCATTTGAGCTGTATCCATTCATGACGCAGCGTCCGTCCGTCGTTCTTTGCCTGGCCTGTTAACTGTTCTTTTCTTTGAGCAATTACTGGACAGAAACTTCTGAAATTTGCTTAAATGTGTCTAACAGGTCAAGTGCGCAATTATACTAATATTAGTGATGCATGCAGTCTCCATCTTTAGTGATTTTATGTTTGTTGTTATGTGTGAAGGTCCACGAGTAATGCTACAGATCTTTTATAATGTTGTGAGGTTTAACTTATCCTGATCTTGAAACAATGTTCATCATTTTGATCTCGTATATGTCCCTATATCATATTCATGATGGGTGCATGTGTGGTATTACCGGTAATATCAGTTTTTTGGGATACGGTAATTTGCACATTGCGTATCGAGATCGATATATAGGTTTTTTATATCGACATTTTTCTGTATTGTAAAAAATGTGACATATTTATATATATATATATATAAGTATTGAACGAGCATTTTTTTTTAATTATTGGTTGGGACACAATCAGTGTTGTAGTCGATTGCTCACTCTCCGAAACCGAGTACAAGTCAGAGTACAAGCAACTCGAGTTCAAGTCTATATTCGATTCCTTAAGATTCGAGTACAATTCCGCCGACTTCGAGTCCGAGTCTTTTATAAATCGCTTTTTAATCCGAGTTCAAGTCCAAGACGTCTGTATTTAAAGAACTTTAGAGTCTTAATTTGCGATCATCGTGTGTGTTCAAGTAGGTTTACACGTTTTTTTACTTTAATATTGAATTGTATTTAATTTCCAGTGTAAATAGAGATTGACTGTGGTACATAGACTTAACTCGTTTTGTAATAGTCTGTCATCAGTTCGCGCATGTAAGCCCCTTATGCATGATGGAATGTTTTATATTGAATTGCGGACCCTTCGTGAGGTTTTTTTTTTTCTGTTGGACTAGACAAGTACTCAGTCTGATTTCTTGAGTCCTGCCCTCCGAGTTCAAATCCGAGTCTATAGGACCTTCGAGTCTGAGTCCCTGCATGAGTTAGGGCTCGAGTCCTACATAACTTAACACATAACGTGGCATTTTGCAAGTTACAAATTCACTTCAGTTCTCAAAATGGTACATATAATCAACACATTTTCCATACATTTAAGATTTTCTTTTAAGAATGAAGACAAGAGCACAAATTAGTAACATTATCCAGGACCTGGTCCTCATTTGGAAAAGACAAGCATCCACGGGGGAAAAACATTGAATCTGTGGAACACAGGATAAGGTTTCGTGCTTTATAACTGTTTGGCCCAACGTGTTTACAGTCTATTGTTTTGGAAACCTTTTTTGGGAACTTGCTTCTTATAAATAAGAAGGTTATAGTCTAGCGGGCTTGACCTGGCTTAATTAAGAACAATGGCCTTGTCGCAAAGTACGATCAGCACTGCTGGAACATGCAGTGATGCCATACTATACTTTTAAATAGTAACATATACTTTTTTCATTCAGGCAAGACGTCTTTTAATTCTATACTTTTTCATGGGTTAATACTTTTTAAGACTTTTCTTACAACAAAAATCATCATCTTAAGGTGGTGCTTATAGGCTGTTTACCTGAACTAGTTGAGTTCATTATATACGCTTGCTCTGTCAATATGTCATAATAGTGTCATCATATTAGCTATGATTTTATTCTGCGATCTTGCTACAGTTTTACAATATCACTGGATGTAAGAAATAACGGAATATATATATATATATATATATATATATATATATATATATATATATATAAATAACTCTGAAGAAAAACAACAACACTATGTTGCTTTTCTTCAGAGTTATATCGCTCTGGCCTAGTCTGTAGGCCATAGAGCATTTTACATCGGTGGGTAACACTACATTCTATATATATATCTAGATATAAATATATATATATATATATAACTCTGAAGAAAAACAACACTGTTAATTCACAACAGTCTGTTTCACGGGATGCGACCCGATCATCAGGTGAATGTGGTTAGAATGAAGCTAATTAACGGCGTGGTTTGAAAAGCCGAGACTTTACGAGATTACGAGATTATGCTTTGTGCGATTCGGGTCGGGAGGGGGGGATGTGAAAGACTGACACTGATCATATTGTCCTCGGGTGCACAATAGGATTGGTCGGGGTACACGTGCGATACTGGAACATAATAGGGCAGGGCAAAGAGGTTATTTATTGTTGTAAATTTTATATATAATACAAAGATATATACCAGGATGCTCAATTAGCATATAGAACTGATATATATACTTTTATACCTGAAGCTTATTTAGAAGTATTGTAAGCTGTACAATTATACAACATTTGCTATTTGACATTAATTTTTACTTTTTTTTCATACATTTCACACACTTGTATATTTTTTTCTTTTGAAATTGTATATTTTTTCCCATTAATTCCAGAATGGAACACTGTCCATGAAACTGTTAGTGTTTCCTGACCCATGGTGACATGTTGGATAGTTGCACCTGCAAAACTAGGTAATCCCCTGGCTTATACACATTCAAAGAACCCCTATAGGACCCCCACCCCCCCCCCCCCTTCCCACCGGAAGTAAAAAAAAGCTTTGCTGCCAAAAGCCTACCTCACCACAATGATAAGGAGGACCAAACCCTTACGAGTCCCTGTTTATTACTGAGGTAAATTATCTTAATTATCTTCTATCAAAGCAGCCGAGTAACGTGTGTTCACAAGAGTCCCTTCATGTTATCGAATTCCAAGAAACTTAAGGGACACAAGTCACACAACTGATTAAACTGAAATATTCTCTGGATTGAATTTCCCTGCAGTGCAGAGGCTATAGGTCGATAGTGCGGCCATCTGTTGGATATTAATTTTATCGAGAAATTTGAAATATTTCGTGCCCGTGGGAACTGTTAGACAATAATCACTGCTGATGTATTTATATTGGAATGCTCAATTTAGTAGACCTTTATGTAAATTGTTTACGTTTTATTCACATGTACCCACATATGTTGAAATTAACAATTGTGTAGTATATAAAGGGTTCAGGGTTGAAATAAAATAGGGGTTATATACAGAATATCGCAGCGCAATAGCTGGTCACGTCAATCAGTCATGATCCACACCAGATGCCAATCTTTATCTGGCCTAGACCAGATCCCAATCTTTATCTGGCCTAGACCAGATCCCAATCTTTATCTGGCCTAGACCGGATCCCAATCTTTATCTGGCCTAGGACAAATCCCAATCTTTATCTGGCCTAGACCGGGTCCCAATCTTTATCTGGCCTAGACCGGATCCCAATCTTTATCTGGCCTAGACCGGATCCCAATCTTTATCTGGCCTAGACCGGATCCCAATCATTATCTGGCCTGGACCAGATCCCAATCTTTATCTGGCCTAGACCAGATCCCAATCTTTATCTGGCCTAGACCGGATCCCAATCTTTATCTGGCCTAGACCAGATCCCAATCTTAACTGGCCTAGACCGGATCCAAATCTTTATCTGGCCTAGACCGGATCCAAATCTTTATCTGGCCTAGACCAGATCCCAATCTTTATCTGGCCTAGACCCAGATCCCCATCGTGCTCTGGAGTGGGCCAGCTCTAAACTGGACTGGATTTAGATCTGGCCTATACGACATTTGTGTGTATATATATATATGTCTTTAACATAATGTGCCTATAAAGAGAAAAAAAGTTACATATATATGTGTGTGTTTTGTTGACAACCATGCGGCAATATAATATAATGTCATATAATATATGATATGATATGATGTCACATGATATGATATGATACAATACAATATAATATTATCACCCACCATTTAGATGTTCGCCCATTTACACATTTGATCGCCAGATATGTACGCAATGCAGGGTGGTAGGAAGTGGGATATGTATCTGTGTTGATGTAATGCATTGATTGTACGTTTAATACTTGAAGAGCGGCGTTAAATAAGGATCTCCGGACACCCCTCTCCCCCCTACAAACACACACAAACATACTTGGTACGAATCATTTGGCCTCTGTCACCACAAATCTGACTGATTTTTTTTATATAAATAGTATGAATTCTAAAGTATATGTGGTTGGAGTAGCTTTTCTACCGGAGAAAGTTTCCCTGCGAGGTAGGATTGTATTAACACAGTGAAGTACTTTTCCAGTAGACGCTTTCTTGTAAAACCAGGGGCGTAGCCTGGGGGGGGGGGGGGGGGGGGGTACTCCCGGATCTCCCGGAAATTCACTTAGTCGAATTATAATTAAATTTTGTTAAGACAATCATGAAATTCCTGTAACTGGTATCCTCAGATTTAGGATTTATATCAATATAAAACAGTGCACAGGCAGTAATTAATGTATTGTTTTTTGATAATTCTAAATTTGATTAGGTTTGATCCTACAAATATGATTTTTTTTATTTATCTTGCACAACTGATATTTGTAATCAATCTGTCTAATCTACACTCAAAAAAACAGATTGGTTGAAACAACCAAAAAATTGGTTGAATCCAACCAATATATAATTGGTCAAAATATGTCCAAACAATTTATTGTTTAGAACAACTAATTAATTTTGATTGAAATAAAATAACTGGTATTGGTCAAATAAAAAAATATATTGGTCAGGTCAACCAACACAGCTGATCATTTAAACCAACAAAATTGGTCAGTGTCACCAAAATAGCTTTCTTATTCTCAACCAATGTACTTTGGTTGAGGTCAACCAAAACAAATTGGTTAAATCAGATAATAGATTAGTCACATGAACTAATTTACATTTGTTTAGACTAGTGATACATTTATATGTGCACTGCTACTTTCAGTCCCCTTTTCAGTTGTTTTATTCTAGTTTGATTGGAAGTATTCTTGTAAGTTATTCTTCAGTTTCGGGTTGCTTTGGTGTGGGTTTCAAATGGGAAACACAAATTCCAACCGATCTTGGAATCGAACCTGTGACCGCTCGCATACGAGCCAGACGTTTTGCACCTCAGCATATCAATTGACCAATATATTGATTAAACCTAAAAACAGTATTTTTATTCTGTTGACCAAAAAATTGGTCAGAACAACTAACTAGTTTGGTTAGTACTTTAATCTTACCTAACCTAAACTAACCTAACCCAACCCAACCTTACCTTATCTATATATCTACTAAAGTATATATATATGTGTGTGTGTTTCAAATGTCTTTGCCAAATATTTCGGCCCCCTCCCCTCCCTCAATCCTGGCTGCGCCCCCGAGAACCGCTGTTATTTCCAGACTGCGTCAGGAGTAGAGACTTGTTTAGATACAATATCAAGCCACAGCTCTACCACGTTTATCTGACGGCCAGACTGGTATCACTGGTCAAAGTAATAAATGGGTGTTGTGTGCTGATAATATCTCATTAATAACATGTCTGATCTAGTAGATAATCTACCCCTCCGCTCAGGCACACATTTACGTATAACTTAAATGCTTCCTTTAACATATATTTTGAATTATATGATATGATGTGATAAGATATATGTTGCGGTCGGATACTGATATAAAATAATATAGCGTTATGTAAATAACAAACAGTTTATTGTTATAAAAATGAAATACAAATACGATTGTTAAAAAAAAGACAGGCACATACGTCTGTCATATATATATATATATATATATATATATATATATATATATATAGTCCTATAATATTTGATTTTACACATAAAAACAGGATCTCCCTGTGTAGAAAGACGAAGAACTTTTGAAAAAGCAAAAAAAAAAAAAAACGGCCATGCATGAAAAAAATCAGTGTGGATGATGGGTTGTGTGCGTGTGTATAGGTGGGCGTATGTGTGTGATGGCCTTTGTGTAGGGCGTGATCGGGTGGTAGCTTTCTCACATACCCTGTTGGCATTATGCTGCCGGGAATTTATGGCCCTACTACAATCAATGAATGCAAAAGGGCATTATAAGAGCAAATCTGATTGGGTGAAATCGTGCACTCATTTCGCATGTATAACTTGTAATTGCTTTGATATGCACTGGACGTCATTGATATTGTTTTTTTTCGTCATTGGGTTTTGTGTAGGCCGCCACCAGCTACATTTGTTTTTTGACACGTGGATCATACTTCTTTGTCAATACAATAAGGTTTATAAACACTGCAAACAAATATAACCCCAAAACTCCTAACTGCTATAAAAAGAAAGTGAACAAATTTTGTAGCCCAGTTACTTCACAAGCCTGAAATTATCTTGAGTGTCTCTTATTGACGCTCTGTTTCTCTCTCTTTCTCTCTCTCTCTCTCTCTCTCTCTCTCTCTCTCTCTCTCTCTCTCTCTCTCTCACGTTTGTACTCTCCTGCATCAAACATATTGACAAGGACATACAGATTGTTTTCTAATTTTATTCTCCAAGGAATCGCAGCTCGTATTTAGATAACAAAATCAGTGTTTCCAATTGTTCAACAGTCTTCAACATCGGCAACAGCTAGCGATCCCATATGGACGGGGGGGGGGGGGGGTGAAGGGGGCAGGGCATAGTTTTAATTGTAACAACGAGACTTTGGATTAATTAGCAAACCAACGAACAGTTATGAGTGTTTTTCACGATACTAATAATTTTAATTCCCTAAACGCTTTAAGAGACATTTGAAGGAGATATAAAAATCCCCTTCATGTGTGGTGCATAATATGGATTTTTTATACTGACGTAATCAAAAATTACAAAAAAATAACCCGTTCCAATTTGTTTATCTCATGCCTAAGCAGACGATGAATTTATTACCATAGATTTACCAAAAGCCTGGCCCACGTACTTCCTGACAACTACCACCACATCCGATGTCTGTGTGCGTGGCCCGTTACAGGAAACCAGAAAAAAAAGTAAAAAGTTCCAGATCTCTATAAGGCCGCAGTATATTGCTGCTGTTGTGGGCGTCAGTGTTTTAAAGGAAAGATTAAAAATAGAATACAGAACAATAATTCACATTAATGCTCTGTATCTTTTCTCGGTTCGACAATCCATTCACAATCAGAATTCACGTGACTGACATGTTTACTTCATCTTTACATATAAAAGACCGCTATCGATAGTAGCCGTGAATAAATGTGTCAGTACGCATTGATATTAATTGGGCTGGTCAGTCTATAACTTGAGTCGTGACACAAGCCTTATGGGTAAATGTACTGCAGCGCTCACCTATTATGCTGCATTGACAACGTGGTAAATAGCCGATAAACTTAACAAAGGTTTCATGTCTATATATATTGCACCACTGATCGCGATACTGGCTAGCTTTTCTCAAATAATTTGCAGGAGTAAGCAAACAGTTTGAAAAGGAAATATTGGTTGACACCATAATATTTAAAGATGAACATACTCTACGTGTATATTTAACAAACGTGGTATGTGAATAGGCCCCTTTAAGGGAGGCATTAATTAATGGACTAGCGAATGAACGAAAGATAGAGGGAAGAAAGAAAGGGTAAAAAAATAATGAATGAATGAAAGGAGTGAAACAATCAATGGAACGAGCGCGCTATTGGGAGAACGGGCCAGCCACCCAACGAATAAACGAATGAATGAGAGGGTGTGAAGACTACTAACAGAACTAGCATACATTACCCATTCTTGCGATGGAACAGGGCCGCGCGACTTGGACCAGGTTTTAATTGATAATTGTCCTGCTGGTTTCAAGGGACCGGGTACACTGGCGTAGTTTCTGATAGATGGCGTTGTAATAGACCCTACGAGCAAAATGTCAATGTGTTCAAGGTGTATGGGAAAATATGGAATATGCCCCCCCCCCTTAGGACACGTGGTATCAATCCCGGGCACTTCAAGTCCACTTCAAAAAAAATTCCTAGGGGTGACCAAAGAGGAATGGACTAGTGAATAAAGGAAAGATGGAGGTAAGAAAGAAAGGGTAAAATAATAACGAAGGGAAGGAGTGAAGTAATCAATGGAAAGAGCGAGCTACTGTGGGAGAACGGGCCAGCGACCCAACAAATAAACGACAAAATGAACAGAACCAGCATACATTACCCATTCTTGCGATGGAAAAGGGCCGCTCGACTTGGGTCCGGTTTTAATTGCTAATTGTCCTGCTTGTTTCCAGGGACCGGGTTCACTGGCGTTTCTGTTAGATGGCGCTGTAATAGACCCTGCAAGCAAAGTGTCAAAGTGTTCAGGGTTTATGGGAAAATATATCCCCCCTAGGATACGTTGTATCAATCCCGACACTTCAAGATCACTTCAAGAACATTTTCTAGAAACAATCAAAGAGGAGTTGCGTGACAACGTTTTCGTTTCACCGTCACTTATAATATAGATTCTTCTTGTGTCCAATATTTACAATTAGACAGTTGTCAGTAAAAATTTGAATGCTGCAAAAATGCTTTAATGCATCATAAGAAAGCAACACGTAAAGTTTTGTAAAGAAAAAAGTTTGCACTTATCCAGAAGTATTATGCACAGGAACTAAAGCTGATCGAGCGATTAACGTGTGCGTGTAGCTTTACTTATTACTGAAACCTTCCAGACTGGTAATGCTGACTGTAAACACGTGTACACCCACGCACGCACCCACGCTCACACACATGCAAAGAATAAAATACCTACCAGTCGGCTTAATGTATACTGGGATTATTCTAGATAGCTGCTCGTTCTTATATATACGTAACAACCAGCGTGCATCTCACAAATGTTCCCAACTGAATTTAATATCAAGTTTTATGATTTTTATTTGCCTGAATATTGGGAGAGATGATGAAACGGTGTTCGAATTTACGTGTGCGGGGCTTTCTTTATTTTTTTCTTTGATTTAAAAAAAAAAAACAAGTCTTCTCTATATTTACAGTTCTGCTATCTGGTGAATAATTCAGGAACTAACTTGCTCTTACTTTTGGTGTTGATACTAAGCAGCAGATGTCGCTAGCGAGCATTTTCTAATGAAGCACCAGGCAGCGGTTCCAAGAACAACCTTCATATGATTATCTATGTTAATGACAGAGCCCGGGCAGAATCGACTGCTGAAAGGAGCCGCACGCTTGGTAAACATGAATGGAACACTTATTTCCAGAGAGAACCCTAGTGACACAGTTTTGCCGTAGTGACAGCGGGCAGGAACTCGGCACTATGACATTTATTTTCCACTGCTGTGGATGGAAGCCGCTGGAGCTGTTAAGGATGGCGGGCAGGGCTTCGTGAGCAGTTCAGAAACAGACAGAGACGGCCATAGAAGGTCAACACCCACACAGTAAGTATATACCATGTAGTAAGCCTATGTTGTGACGGGTGCTGGGGACGGGTGTTTTGTATTCAAGACATGCGCACGCGTGCTTTCACCTGCTATTCACATGCCCCCCCCCCCCCTCTCGCGTTGTTATTCCCTCTACTGTTATTGCCTACTTTGAACCACTCCTTTGAGCTGTGTTGCCGATTTCAAAGGACTTGGCATGCAGTGATATTATTACGTTTTTAAGTTTCAATGACAAAGCACACTCATATTTTAAAGCTATTATAATGTATAATTCCCGTTACTTTGACAATTCCTTAGAGACCTTGGAGTCAAAACGTACCTTAGCCTACCTGGTATTTCAGTTTAGCCAAAATAAAACACAGCGGAGGGGGCCCGATGGCGGGTTATACTTTTAAATCCATAAACAAACGAGTTGTATATTAATATTAAACACAGTAAAATCCCGCCTAACGATAAGTTAGTTTAGAGACCACCTCAAAGGGCACCGATTTTTCACGGTCCTTATTACTTTTTGCTCTTTATATGATCATGCGATCATGGTCGTAATGCCGAGGTTTCACTGTATATAATAATAATAATAATAATAAAAATAATAATAATAATAATAATAATAATAATAATAATTATTATTATTATTATAATTAAACAATAATAATAAATAATAATAATAATAATAATAATAATAATAATAATGATAATAATAAAAATATAATAATAATAATAATAATAATAATAATAATAATAATAATAATAATAATAATAATGAGTTTCATTATTATTATTATTATTAGAAATCCGGAAAAACGGATACGTCTCTCCTTTCTTTACCTGGAATAAAAAAGATTTAAAAACTAAAACATGACAGTTCTCTATTACAATGTAATGTTGACTCTGACAGAGGCACTGACAGAGGCTCGTGTGCTGTCTACGTCACTGCCTGATGGAGCCCGGGGCCAGCACTGCCCTTCTCTCAGCTGAACTTTTAACCATGGACAGCCTCAGGGAACTCGATGATTGACAGGGCAGCCGAGCTACAGGTTCCTGATTAGTTACTATATGATGGAACGTCAATATACATGACCGCTGAGATTGACGCTGGACTATTAACATTGATGACCATTGCATTATTCTTAGCTCCATATATATATATATATATATATATATATATATATATATATATATATATATATATATATATATATATATATATATAATGTATATATATATAATACAATGTATATATATATATATATATATATATATATATATATATATATAGAAAACATGATGCCCAGAAGACTCGGTATGATGACGTCATAACTATATGGTTATCTGTATATATATATATATATATATATATATATATATATATATATCATCATCACCCAATAAACGTTGACGATAGTTATATGAATTAGAATTAAAGTTGTTGAATGTTGAAAGTCTGGACTGGTGCTTATTCGTTAAATTAAACACTCGCTTGGTTAATTTCTGTATATTGATTCTGTTCACATGAAGTGTATCAATGTATTTCATGATTATTTACGTCTATACAATCCCAAGGTTGATCTTACGCTAATGAAGAGTCTTTAAAACTGAAAACGTATATCATATATTGATACGGGTAACTATCAAAATTTAATCCTTTAGATTTAACCTAGCCCGAAAACAAATTGATAAACTTCCGTATTCAATTTTTGAAAAATGTTAATAAAAAGCAAACGAACCAAATAACCAACCAATGAAGATAAAAACACAATATATCTGCTGACAGACAGGTTTAGCCAGGTCCGTTTATACGTTCGTTCGCCCTTGATCATTACAACCCGCTTCTCCCCGGGGTGTTGCTATTTCAAGTTGTCCGGGAGGCTTGGTTTACATATGTATGTATATAATGAGGTTAGGCTAAGTATATATACCCCACTGGTGCCGCACTACCGGCTTGTGTTCCATTCCCAGTTGTGAATATTTAATGATACCAGACCCGTAACCAAGCGCTCGTCCCCTCAGGACAGGTATCTCAGTCCATAAGGCGTATTGGAGGAAGACCAAATCAAGTTTTCATGTGGTAATTATTAATATGCAGAGAACCTGTTCAATATTCATGTCGTAATATGCAGAGAACCTGTTCAATATACATGTCATAATATGCAGAGAACCTGTTCAATATACATTTCGTAATATTTAAATATGAACGTGAAAAATCTGCTTACTCTACGGATTATTATTTTGAGATGACAGTAAGAGATACGAGTGATGATGATAATATCCAAATATTCATTTATATAGATTTATATTGTTTAAAATTTTATTCTATCCCTGTTGTTTCTTCAAGGAGCATCACATTAAGACGCAATAATCTAATTTACTTTTGCAACGCGAATTATCTGATCTATAAGAATAATAAGTTATTAAACCACTTTTATGAGCAAATTCGTTTAATGCCGTGTCAAATAATGTTAGTTAGTTCAAACGGTTTCAGTTTGCTATATTCGCGTTAGATTAGACATGCATATAAGGTCAATTCGGACAGATACGCAATGTACATGTTACGCTTGCTGATTTGTAGTATATATAGTGCTATTTGGCCTCGTTTTCATCTAGGAAAAGTCCTGAGGGGTACAAGATGTTTTACTTTGTTCTCATAAAAAATGTTTGTGTGGTTGCTATTTTGAAAACAGTTACAGACCTTTTTACATTTGACGTGGAAAATACATTTTTTTATTCAGTGAACATCCAATTATGCCAGCAAGTTTTTGTTCCTACCAGCTAAAACGAATTCTATGGTGTTTATCCCACAAACTTGATGTGTTTAGATCTATAATCACCGTTTATCATGTCCGCATACCGTTTGACAAAGTGAAGACTCTCCTCTCGGAAGATTGAATAGTAAATGTGCGCCCGGAGCACCGAGTGAATGTCTATCAACAAGGGTCTGGTCCGGTACCGTGACTGTGTATCATAAAATAGAAGAAGCATCAATAATGAATGGACATCGTTAAGCGCCTGTGCTTTTTGTGACGCTTTTAATATCAACATTGATTCTTCGTGAAGCTGTTGTAATCTGGTCTAGATATTGGCACTGTCCACGAGATGAATCCAATATTCCCACGTCATTTGATGGTATTTTATGTGTACTTTTTAGATTATTGATTTAAAATTCAAATTGAATTAGAAATCTGCATTCTTAGCAATGCAAGCCTCCGCCATGTTCGGGGTTTCTATTACGGGATGCTCCCAAATCCATGTTTTCATTCACTTGTTCGGCCCATATTCTCATATGTTCAATTGCGCAGTATGAATATTACTTGATGTTCCTGAATCCGGAATATTGGCCAGATCCACACTAAAATTCAACCAATTCTTCATTGGCCCATTTTCGAAATGTCCTGAATATTTCATAAGATTCCCTCAAGATTGCGTCCGTTATGTTGAGAACAAAGAGACAAACACACACGAACATGGATGAACGCATACCCTCCTGGCGGAGGCATAAATAGACAACTAACACATAAATAAGTTGACAAGTAGACAAAGTCAGTAAACAAATAACAGACGTATCATGACCAATACACATTATGGTCCCACGTGTCTTCTTGTGATGCTGGGGAATATACGTTTTCTGAAAATATTCGATATCTATATAATAATTGACAGTGGTGCGACCAACCCAATACTCGTTATTGGTCTTGAATTACGGGAAGATTTAAATTAAACGGGTCTTTGAGTGTAAAATATTGCGTAATATGCATGTAAATATAAAATGAATGGGGAGGTTTTTATAGGCTGATATTAATATATTCAAACTAAAATATAGCAACAGCTGAAGTCAAGAAGACACGGCATGGTATAGTTACTAGAATCGGGGCTAGGGGCTTCTGGCTTAGAATACGTCCTTCTAACCTTATTTTCTTCCAGGCGGTCTGGTATTATGACGGCCGCTCCACAGCAAATCTGGTTTCGGGGAGCTGTGTCTGATGTTTGGTCCAGTTATTCTGCTCCCAGCCTCCCCGGTTGATGTTGAAGTACGGCACAGAAACCAGGTTTATATGAGGTGGGGGTTTCGCATCCCACCTAGACTTCTGAACCTCTCCCTGTGCACCTGGGATACCATCTAGTTACCCGGTTATCAACCAGATACCGGTTAATACACGACTCGGTAGGCATTTATTTTGAGCTGATAAGCCTAGTCTAACCTGAGTCGTGATACGAGCCATACGGGGGCATGTACTGCAACGGTTATCTGTCCTTATGCATTGATATCGTGGTATAGATGGCGATAGTTTTAACATTAGGGGATAAAAGTGAAGAATTAACATAAAAGAATATACACGGGAATTCACTCACCAAGCTGAAAATCCGTCTCGATAGTGAACAGTCATTTCCTGTGTCGTGTACAAGTTGGCTCTGGCCCAGAAACCCGTGCGAGCTATGTTTTTATTGTGATTTACCAATATATGTGATTTACCAATATCCTGAGTTAAAAGGCAGTTAAATTGTAGAGGTTGTTAAAAAGTATACTAAAAGTGAATGGTCTGGTTTATGTCGAGTGACAGCCTACTTGAAGGCCATTAGACGCAAATATTTGCATCCTTGTATAGGGTTACAATGCGGTCCTCTTTGAAAGATGTAAAGGCACTCTGACGCTAAGTACGCTGGTCGTAGACCCCCTAGTTCACTATATAAAAGGGAAACCAGAAATGGTTTCGGCGAAATTGCAAAACGACTTTCGGAGCAGATTTCTTTTTGTGCATCACCCATTCTATCATTATTGGACTACCGGCACGAGGGCGACATAGGACTAAAGTAATACGTTTTTTTTTAATTATTCCGCCATTTGGCGAGAGGCATTATACCTTACTCTCGGTGTGTCTGTAGGCAAATTCTCGCAAAACGTTCTGAACAGATTTTGTTGAAAGGAATAATTCATAAGATTGTAGAGGTAATATGTATCACCATAAAACATTTTAATTCAAAAGTTTTAGTCCCTTTGTTACGGGGATTTTATTATATATTTCTTTGGTCGGTATTATCGGATGACTTTGTACTGGAGGTGACCTGGGATGTATTTGTTGAACTGTGAAAGGTATGAAGACCTACACAATAGAGAAGATCATACTGGTGGGGTTTGATGTCTCCGACAACGTCTTGTTGTTCCAAAAATGTTTATTTGTGAAGTCTGTTTGCGTTAAATATGTAACTGAACTATGCATTCTGAGGAATGCAAGACTCCACCCTTTGGTGGTCCCTAATGTGAGATGATCCCAAATCTGTGTTTGCATTCATTTAATCGGCCCATATTCCCAGGTTCTTTCGTCCATAAGTACCTTTACATTTCTAAATATTCCATGACGACGTTCCTGAAACCGGATCATCACCCGGATCCACACAAAAATCTAATCAATTCTTCGTTGGCCTATTCCCGAAATGCCCTGAAATTTCATGACATTCCTTTCATGATTGAGTTATGTTGTGAGCACAAACACACCCACCAACACACCTACACACACCACCAGCACCCCTCCCCCCCCCCCCCCCCCCCCACACACACAAACACGACCGGGGATGAACACATACCCTTGAGTAAAACCCTATTGTCGAATGTGAATTTCAAAAATCGGCGTGAGGTCATTGATAAATTAATTAAGATTTTAAGACAAGAATTGGTATTGCCTTTAAAACATTCATATATATATATATATATATATATATATATATATATATATATATATATATATATATAAGAATAGTGTAAATAAAAGAAGAAGGCATACGAAAATTAAATGCGAAAACAGCAAACTGGCTTTAACAGTATATCTGCCAAAACAAGGAGCAACTTTGTGGAATCACGCAACTCCTGTCAGAGTGTTGTGATCATGTTAACTAGCGCACCAGGGCGCCCTCTAATTGTCGCCTCTGTGTGGTATTACGGTGATGGGTGTTACGTAACCTAAGATACGTCGCTACGTGTACCACAGAGGATACCATCTACTAGAGCAAGGGGTTTAGTCGTTTTATTGACGCACAGATGGAAAAAAAATTGAGTAGTTTTATATATACTGAACTGCTAGTAAATCAATATTGTCACATTTAACTCCCAGAGCAAACAGAAGGACCATCTGCATGGATATGAACTGACAAACAAATATCAAACGAACTGGAGAGACCTCCGCTGGAAGCTTAGTTGTTAAGGGTAACTAAGGACGCAAGGCGTTACAAGCTTCATTCATTAATTATCGCCCTCCTTATGTTACAGTCAGGCGATGTTGAGTTTAACATTCTGAATCTGGTAGTCTATGAGGTAGAGGGGATTCTTGGTATCACCTAAAATAGCGATTTGTTTTGCCAATATCGATCCATATATGATAGTAATAGCATCTTGAGGACTCGTAGGTAAGTACATGTATATACATATATGCGCATATATACGTCTGCTTAAAATCTCACTAGACAAACGAGCTTATCATTAAAGTCTGCGTAAAGGGTTAAATAGAAGACAAAAGTTGAGGTATAAGTGCATTCTTGTACAAGTACACACGTATATTCCCTTGATATATATATATAAATATAAATATATATATATATATATATATATATATATATATATAGGATATCTCTTTGTTACGGGAATGTACTGTGTGTTACAGGAATATATTTATATATATATATATATATATATATATATATATATATATATATATATATATATTATGCGGCAAAATAGGCAAACGCTATCTGTAAACTATAAGCGCAAAGGTATACCCTCATGTGTGAATATCAGAGGACATATATATAAATATATATTTATATATATATATATATATATGTAAAATAAATACATAAGATTCACTAATGCGCATTGACGTATACATATATATAAAGAAGCAGAGGAGATTCAGAATCCGTATACGAAAACGTGTATGACAGCACGATGTAAACTAACTGGTTCCTGGGTCAGTAATTTAAACAGTATTATAGGTAATGGTCCTCAATTGTCTCATCAGCTAATGGAGTCAGCTTGAACCAGCCGCCGCATCACCTATACGTGCTAACAAGGGCCAAAGCAGCATGTTACATTGTTAGGAAAGTAGCCAAAGTGCTGCCATAGCGCTCTGACCATGTTCTGAAACTTACAAGGCTAACGCGTCATCTCTGGTTAATTTCCGATGGTATATATGTGGTGTACAATTCCTAATGACTCCTCTTAATGTAAACTGATTTTCGGGCATTTTACAATATCCCTAAAACAGGCAGATGGGCATCTTACTCCTCTGTTATATTCAGATATTTGGCCATCTGAGAAGTTTTGTTAGTTAACTATTTGAAGTTATAAAACAGGGTATAAGGAGTGTGAGGCAGTATTGTATATTTAGGATGATCAACTTGGCTGCTGTGTAATATTCGCACGTTTCTTCGAGCTCACCGGATGCAAATTATTAACTGAATCAGGAAGTCCACTATGTTTTATATTGACTGGTATCAGCAACATTGGAAAAAAGTAAAGTTAATACACTTTCAAGCTGAACGAATACACTACGTTGTTTATACCTCTCAAAGTAATTCCTTGCGTATTATATTATTTGAATGCCTCCTTTGACCAGAAATAACAGTTGTAGGACCGTAATTACAAAGCATGTATGAAAATGTTCATTCAGTACTATTGTGTAATTAGGCTTTGTGCATTTGGCTTGCAGTGCGGATTCAAGAGTACACTGCATGACCAAAACAAAACTGCACTGTAAAAGCGCATACCTTCCCCAACAAATGATTGCAAACAGCAAAATATTAACACTACATCCGCATCAAGATATTTCCCTTGTCGCAGGAACCAACCTTCCTAAATAGCTAGCAAGCAGAACGACCCAAAGGACAGACAAACTTAGATGAAGACATTCAATCCCTCTGTTTGTTAATCTTTGCTCCCCTGGGACACTTTTCCGGTTATTGCGGCACATTCCAGGAATAAGGCCCGGTAAGGGATTTAAGCGTTCAGGTCACGTAGCCCGCCTCTGTAATGACCTGACGGTAACATATACTTTTTCGTCTAACTTAAACAGGTTAAGCTCACTTTCCCTGATGAGATGGGGCGCCTTTTAGAGCCTGTCTAGATGTTTGTGACTCGGATATTGAAGCTTCTGCCCGGACAGAGCGGTTTTTTACGGATTTTATCAGATTAGGGGACCACTCTGAGTGATGGGTTAAAATCTGTAAAAATTATTTAAAATCCTAGGAGATTGAGGTAAAGCTCCATTAGCCATCGTGTTTAATACTCATTCATGAATTGTCAGTACGGGTATACCCTTGTTGATGTCCTGGGTCTGGCGATGTTTTGGTTTCTCGTTCAATCAAGTTCCAAATCTTATTACTTTATTTTTCTATGTAATGCAACATATGATGCGGTTCAGTTGTTTCGGACCTTGTAACATCACGGAAACCAGGCTATGTGTACCGCAACAGCGTATCCTGGGTGGGTTACACCGAAGAACCCCCGAAAGGCGCATTCATTGTTGAGTGATTGGTACAGTCTTCCCAGTAAACCTGCAGAGCGTTCACTCTGGGTATGGGCCGAATGTGGAAAAATCTACCTGCTCCTCGGCTGAGATTCGAACCCACCAACTCCGGGCTTTGAGCCCTGCGCTCTATCCCAAGTTCACGGAAGCTGATTCTTTACTATTTTGAGATGTGAGGACAAATTCTTTATCCCAGCCGAGGACCAGGGGTATTCATTGGTATTGGGGCGGCTTTGGTTCCAGATGACCGGTGATGTAGTAAGTGAACCGTGATACCTATTTTCTGTGTAGTTGTGTATTTAGCAAAGTCAGATTAGGATCCTGGTCTCGGACTGTCCTAGTTTGGAATATGCAACATGCATTTAAAGGGGTATAATCAGGAACACTATTATGTCCATTCTTCCGCACTATCAGTCCAGTTTTACTTCATACTAAGGTTTCCCAGCAAAACCAGCCCAGCGCATAGTCACAGTACCGCACATACTGCTGTTTAACACCTTGTTATCGCTGTGCGGGTTGTTTAACACAGTCCGCATGACCTGATGTCCTGTTGTGACCCGCAACACGCGATGTTTCAGCCAGCGAGAACATGTATAACATTTTTTTTTGCCCAAGTCAGTCATGCATATCCACTGTTTTTAACACTCGTTTAGAGGAGTAAGCAAGCGGTTTCAGGGCATAGTTTTGGCAGATCCAAATTTATTTTAAAGGTAGGAAGCTATTTTCTTGTTAATTTAACGTGCTTTATAGGTGATTGGGACCCTTTAAGGCTTGCTATATTTTACTCTCCATTGTCACACCAAACGGAAGCCCCGGTGTGCTTTATAACAAGCCTGTGGTATATTAGGAATAACCGAAATGAATGCGATACCATATGGCGATGTTTTTGTTTCTCAAGCTTAGCAACAAATCTCTCGGGACACATAAAAAATCAAATTCATGACACGTATGCATGGAACAACAATGTTTTAACGATGCGTTGCCCACACTAGCTAAATGACTATAGAGGCTGAATCTTGCAAATGCAACAGGTGTCGTACATTATTAATATTCAAATGTCAGTTAATCAATACCACATTTCATTTACACTATTCACAGAGACTGAAGTCCTATACATCCTACGCTTATGATATTTTACTCGAATTGGAGTATTTATATTTAAAACCACAGTTATGTTAGGAGAAGGCCTGTCCATGCACTCATGCCTTGCCCACAATATGTAAACCCTGACCATGGTTGGCGTGATTATCAGGGTCACGCAAACGTATTCCAAATCTCATTATGTTATCATATAATAAAGATCATATTATATAGTTTTTAAATAAAATGAACCTAATTCCTGGAGGAAAAACATTTTTTCTATGTATATTTCCAAAAAAAAAAACAAAAAAAAAAACATGACGTTATGTGATTTGTTCATATACTATAGGCACATCCATGAGCACTGTCAACTCGGCAGTGACGTCACACACAGCAAAATCCCCTGAGACTTAAAATTCTAGATCTCATCAAAAGCTTGGTATATCTGACACTGTCAACCCCAAATTTTCTTGGAAGAATAAAAACAACGTGTCTTGCTAGATTTAAGCCATTTCTACATTTTGCCTGTGACGTCACACTTTGCACCAGCCAATCACATCAGGGCCCGGTCTCCAACCTACACACAACAAACCCCCCTTGCTATTAAGTTATAACAAACCCAAGTGCTATTACAATAACAAACCCACGTGCTATTACGTTTACCTTACCTGATGCGCTACAGTACAGTACGGTGAAAGTTTTACCCTACGGATAGGCTTGGAACATTAATATATAATGCTAGTTCTTGTTTTGTGTTAGAAATTTAATTTATATTCCTATATGGAAATAATTACCTACGTATCAAACTGCATTAATATCTCACCTTAATGAGTGTCTGTGATGTTTTACACCCTATAACTCCCCGAGTTGTTAAAGTGTAAACCGGAAGATTCTGCGGGCCCGGTGAAGGGAAAGCCATATTTCATATTTTTTACAGTTAATTCAAACACTTTCTGAAAAACTTATTATTCAGCAGTAGTTTTGGTTCCAATGGAGTCTAAACATATGTATTTATGACAATATGTAGAAGTTATTTGATATCTTTATGCAAAATAAGAAATATGTGCCCAAAACGTATTTGAAAAAAAAAATCTGGGGTAATCTTTCGCCGTATACTGTATTTTTTGTAGGATTTCTCCTATTTAGATTACATTTCCAATATGGCCGAACTATCTGTCCGAATTTAGAATGATTAATTAATGCCAAAAAAAATTATCTTAATGAAAGTCCTTGGGGTATGCGTTTCACTAAAGATATGGAGAGATACGGGCTACTTAACTTCGACGACACTTGACTTTTGTTCCTTTTACTCGCCGCCCTCATAGGGCCGCCTGCGTGTTCATAATGACATTTATTGGTAAGTCCATTTATAGTGTAGGAGGGGTGTAACAATTAAGGGAATATGGAATATCCTACACTTTAACGCTTGATAACCATGCCAACAATGGCCAAGCGATACGTACTGTTCATACTCTCTACTTTGGGCTCTGCCGTTTTACCCAGTGAAGTTTTCAACAACGAAGTTGAACTTCAAGTGATCAGGAAACACCTTAAATGGCTAATGATCTGATTTATTATTATCGTAATCTCTCACCCCGTCATTTGCTTGTCATAGCTAAGCAAACCTTCCTCGGGGAAGCAATGATATGGCAGATAAATGTTCACATGAGCATCGGAAAATCCAAAGGACTCACAGTAACAGCGTGAACGTTTTCCGCATGCCAGGTCTACTGTTACCTTTAGCTACCTGGTGGCGAATTTTTTTTTTTTTTTTTTTTTTTAGTTTTTCTTTTGGTGGAGGTAACCGCCTCCATTTTTAATGCTTGCTTAACTAAGTACTATGTACAGAATTACTTTCAGGTTTCACACTAACTGACAAGGGCTTACACCCGATAAATCTGGCATCAACCAGCCTTGGTGTAACACCCCTGCAGGTCCTCGGTGTGTGTCATCCGCAGTGCTGGTTCCTTACACCGAGGAACCCCCGAAAGGTGCCCTCGTTTAATTAAATCAAGCCTGTTGGGCAGTCTCCCCATTTAGCCTGCAGAGTGTTCACCCTGGGTCGGGGCCGACTATGAAAAATCTCCCAGCTCCCCACCTGAGGATCTCCCGGCTTTGAGCCCTGTGAATAACCTCACAGAGGCCAGTTTACCTGATGGTAAGTTTACTAGAAAAAAATTGTCTTTGTAAAGGATACGGCTCAAGTATTGTGAACAATATTAGCGCAGCTCCAGGGCTACCCTTGCTTGCAAATAAATTATAGAAAAAGACAAACTCTCATTAGTTTAAAGGGACGTGTTCCTATATCTGACGTATAGTAACAAAAGATAAATCCTTGAACGTTTATAAAAATGCCGTTTACACCAAAAACAGGCTGTTGGATTTGTTTCCATGTGAGTGTTTGTAACATGTCGGGGGCCCCATTAAATAATCCAAACGTATTCAGCAAGGACATCTGGTGGCAAGTTAGATGAATCAGAGTTTTGCAAATGGCTTTTTGCAACCAGTGACCTTTCACCTTCCGCATATATGCAATCAACCACCTAAGGGTCCACGTTAATTCCCGATTGTCAAAATTCTGTGTTTACTAACAACGTGTAATATACAAGCTCATACATCCATCACAGAGTCGTTATAAGAACTTTTCTTAAAAGGAATTACCTGCAGTTCCTTAGTGTGTGCGCGCAGAGTAAGCCAGAAATAGCATCAAAAGCAAATGTAGCTGGCTTTAAAGATCACGAGTACAAGACGAACGGTGGTGGCTTTTCTGATTCCTCCATCAGCAGAGAGGGGCATTCCATATTGTAATTATGGTAGCATTAATATGTGGGCCATGTTTCTGTTGTAAATATGTAAGTAAACCTGTATTGCAGACTGCATATAAACTTAACCGAGATATTTAAGCTACATCTAAGTAATTCTTAAGTAATTCTTAATTCCGAAGAAGCAAGTGTTCCTATTTTCATGAAATGCGGTTTACGAGCAGACAAAATTGCATAATTCAAGATGTTTAGAAGGTGCTGAAACCATAATCCTCTAACCTGCTCGGGTATTTACAAAACGGGAAAAATATCAATCGGTTAAGGTAACATAAAAAATATGACAATTAAACACACGGTATCGTATGTACCAAACAAAAGGATATGACCAGTATGATAAAAAAGTAAAAAGCAATAAATCATTAGAGATATATACTGTAATATGTCTGTATACATCCGATGAACGCTCAAACCACTAATCCAGTAAGCCATAATGGCCTGTATACATTTACTTTGTATTCGCGTAATGTTTAGCCTGACATTTGTCCTAGTGTACCAGAGTCATTACGTGGTTATTATCTCTGTCTGCACTGGACTAGATTCCTGCCATTCTACATATAGAGAGAACCTGCTGCGCACGTGGTTTTATATAGCAGTTGACCTTTATTTGTGCAGTTGTAGGTAGAAATGTCCAGTAGTAATTCTTGATTTGTGTAGTTATATTACATTTACAACATTATAACTCCTTGGATCTCAACTTAGTAAAGCTGTTTTCAGTATTCACAATTCTCTGCCAATGTCGCGGGCGCCATTAATGGATTTACATCAACAAAAGTGTCAGTTTCATCAGACCAGAACATACTCTCCGCGAAAGGAAATTTATTGAAGCCCGTCCAATAAAAAAAACAGGCCAAGATCGATTATTATACCATCTGACCGATTGCAAACATAGGACTTGAGGTAAAAGAGACTGATAAAATAATGAGAGAAGCAGATGGGCATTTTTTTTTTAAGAAGATGGCGGATGAGTTTGTTAATAACAGTGAGTGAAACCTTTTGAAACCATTCTGCTGCGTTTGAAACCAATATCCCTGACGACCCTACTCTATTTCAATTTCCAAAGACGGTCAGGAACCTGATAGCCAGTTCCATGTCAGGCTGTCCCACGAAAATAGCAATGGATCAATCGGTCACGTGACAGACTTGTCAACTCTTCCATTAGCAGGTGCAATTTAAGGTTGCCAGGGCATATTTGCTTTGACCCGTTTGGTCCCATGATCAGCCACTGTTAATGACTTAGCCTGTTTAGTTTGACGTAGATATTGATAATCAGTTATATCCTGCCCTGTCACAGTCCATGAGAACAGTCTCGGAGTGAATGATCTGAATAGATCTTGGTGGCTGAGAGCAGCCTCGGGGTGAATGGTATGTACAGATTTGGATGGCTCCTTTATCGATAAAACATGTATGTTAATAATTGTCAACAACTGAGATTATTAGGTATGCGCTAGCTGTCTGTGCACAGGCCAGGTTAATAAAATTAAGGTCTATGACTCCAATGGGAATTGAAATCAGGGTGCTCATGCGGGTTATGAACAGAGTGGATTTTATAAAAAAGCCCCTTTAATACCTGAATGCCTGTAAGCTTGAGATCATGCTGCACAAGATTCTTTTCTTATTTCTTATATAGTTAAATATGCCACATAGCTGAACTACGAATATTTTATCTTCTAATGTTTTAGCTTTTGCTCCTTTCTTGGCATTACAGTTGCTGTTGATGCATAAATATGCATAATTTTTTATGTTGCTTTTTTTGTCAGATACTCCAGATCTCTTTTACTCATTTTATGCAACGTGTGGTGTAAGTTTACAATTTTAATGCCCCTTCACTATTCATTACAAACATATTTTGGTATATTGTCCATACACGTTTTAGCATTTTATGTTAAAGAATCCACTCCTGTCGTATCAAGCGGAATTTGAAATACGACTAGAAGTGTATACTTGCAAGATTAAATAAAACAGTGTGAACCACATACCATGCAGTCATACAAGACAGCTCACTATGAAACGAGCTGCATTGACATATTTGACTTAAATTCCATATATTTCGAGAATGAAGACATTTCTTTAGCCAATATTCACATATTATGATAGGTCGAATGTCATCTCATGAACCCAACTGTGGATATATTGTGATATATATCTCGAGAAGTATAGGCCAAAGGTACGGTCAATCTCCCTGAGAAAATATACTGCTGTTTGGACTAGAAGCCTGTCTATACAAGGAGTCGAGGAATGGGATACAAGTGATCTATGCATCCTCACAATTGTCAGTAGTTAAATTGTTAACCAAGCATAGTGTTTTCTCCTGTTTTTGCAAATGTGATTATGCCGGCTTCCTTTCAGGAAGATCATACATGTTTTATCATTTAGTGGAATCTTAATGGCATATGAGGATTTGGGCGTGGTCAAATAAAAGCGTTATTCTGTTCAACTTTTTGCCGATACACATGCAAGGGGAGCGTGGTGGCGTAATGGTTCGGAGGCTGGACTTGTGACCGCAAGTTTGTTGGTTCGAATCCCGTTCTGAACGCCACCCTCGCTGATACTCCTGGCCAAAGTCTTAACCACAAGGGTGCGCTCTCTCCACCCGTGAGTAAATGGGTACTGGTAATGCATTGGCGGCAGGCAAAATTGTAGAAGACGTGTGCTAGGGTGTATACTCCCCAGGGAGCCGAGAAAAGCTTCAAGAATGAACAGGCCCTAGACCAGGAAGGGAAAGTGTAAAGTCGTATGAGTCGCTCACGGGGGGTTGATGTCAGACTATAAACCAAAACCTTTATCGTTACCAAATGCTCCACGCAGTTAGATTCTTGCCTTGACGCTGTCCTCGGGGCTCCTTCTTGTCTCATCCCCGATAATGGAAGCCTGGCAGGATTATTTTCCCTGTTTTTTCGAAACCGCTCATGGAGGCTGTCATTTTTCGTTCACACTAAAACACGGATTTCACAGGCCACATTTCGATTTTATGTATAACTCTTATTATGCATAAGATGACAAAGATATCTACAAAAATAGCATTTTATTTGAAGTCGCTTTTTGTGTTTTAATTCCATTAGATTAAGGACTATAAATTTCCTTCCTTAGAACAGAAGAATTCTTCTGCGGTTATATATATATATACAGTTGTGTCGAACTCGCCGTATACCCTGCTTATGTCGAAGTTACAGACTAGTCTAGTTAATCTAAACTCTAGTTAAATTATAACCAAATAAAACCCGCTTGTTTCGAAGCTTGGATGTGTCGAAGTTTTCTGAGGGTCCCTTCGACTCCGACACAACGAGGTTTCCCTGTATATATATATATATATATATAAATGTAAGACAATTTAACAAACGGTTCAATTTGAACGTTGGTGATAAAGCGTGTTTTCCTTCATAAATTTAAGCTGTAATTTTGCGAGATTTCGTATTTGGTTTCTATTTCTGTCAATTAATATTCTTCAGGTAAATGTCCCATTCATTTTTAGCACAGCTGACTATAAGTCATCTGAACTATAGTAGTGGTCCATTGTCCGTCGTCCGTCTGTCTATCCGTCCGTCCGTCCGTAGATGTGGCACGTTTTGAAACCGTAAGACCTAGGAATCCAAAATTCAGCAAAATGTTAGATGTCCCCAAGGTCTCCTACCAAGCCAAAAAACAGGGTCTTTGCGACTTCGTTCCTTTGAGAAATTAAGGAAAAACTTCAATTTTTTTATTAAATTCCTATTTTCATACTTCAGGACTGCCTTTTATCAAAACCACTCATTTGTTTCTTCTCATATTTACCATAAATATTCCTCTGTATAGTTCCTATGTACATCCTAGAAATTAAGTCTGTTAAGTATTAATTCTATAAATTATGGGCCCAAACATAATGAACTTTGTAAAAAATCAGGAAAAATTTTTACTCACTTAACATGATAAATTTTGAAACTATAGTTTATTTTCCCAAGTATATAACTATGTTTAATTAAGATTCAATTGTTTACCTAAAATTAGATCTGAATTTTGTAAATTTTTAAGTTATTAGCATAAAAATAAAAGCAGTACCTCCAATTTGGCCCAACTTTGACCATGGCACGTTTTTTTTCCCGTAAGTACAATTGATTTAATATTCACAGCATGTAAACATAAATATTTAATTTGTTTAAATCTGAAATTTGAAAATAAAAGCTTGAAATTTAAGCTAGTTATTGATTTTTTTCTTGGGCTCTATGGTAGTCATCTGCTTTGATTACAGATTACAGATGCAGGGTCCCATTCCAGGTCACTGGAAGTCAGCTATGCCAGGGTTTCTGATTTGTTACAGTCACTGGGGGAGATCCCCTGCTGTAACAGGTGTACAGTTATTCTCATATCACCACCCCAATCATCCCCCCCCCCCAAACCCGGCAGCAAACCCAACCCACCAAGTGATATGCAGTAATTATTATTGTTTTCACGGTATCTCCTTAATAGTAATGCTGTTTCCACTCCGATATGCAAAAACTTTCCTTGAAAAAGTAATTCAAGGTGTAATCCAGAAGATGCAACGTTGTGTAATTTTTAAAGAAATCAATTTTCTTTTAAATGATTTTAACAAATATAATTGAACCCATCAGTATGCTTAAATGTATAAAATTAAAACACATTATAGATAAAAAGAGACACAATTAAAAATTGTGAAATCTAAATCAAGTATTATTTTTAGATATTTATTGTTTTGCAGATTTAAAAGATATATTTTTGTAATAAAAATAAATAAACATTTGTTTGCATGATGTGGTGTTATCTGACAAGATTGAGATTAATGATGATGCAATTGAGAATAATGAATCAACTTTTATATTCAGATATATATGTTATATTGGAAATGTATAGTTATAAACTTAAATTTAAAAAAAATTGATGTGATAAAAAAATGAGGATTTAATGCAAACATTTGTTCAATATTTTCCTGCCTCAGCAGAAATTCAGATCAGGCTTTGTTTGCTCTGTTATATGTTGTTAATTAGTTATATTTCAACTGTATACATTTCATAAAAAATACATATATAGTTAATAATATATATTATACAAAAATAGATTCAATTGAACAAATGTGTAATCTATTGAAATGTTAACAGTTAATAAAAAAGCTAACTAATGATCATGGTAATAGTACAGATCATTTGTTCACAAACTGCTCACTTACTTCAGTTTCAACTTTAGGAAACACATGGTCAGGTCACAAAATATTATTTGCAACAATTTCTTGCTCATCAATACAAACCAATCATATAAACCAACCATGGCCTTTATTACCTCTTCCTCTTACACTTTATCTCCATTTGATATTATTTTAGATTTTTACCTTCAAGGTCAACTTCAGCTGAACACAGTGACCCATGGGTCCCTTGTTTATTTGTATGCCAACGTGTATGAAATGATGTATTATATATATATATATATATATATATATATATATATATATATATATATATATTCCAGTTTACCTTCGCATATTTCAAAAGCTGACAGTGCCTATTTAATGGAGCACATATATAATTTAATATATATATGTAAATATCAAACTGATAGTGTATGATTTATTGTGACGGTTCAGTTGTACAGACACACTGACACTCAAACAAATGGAAACCCGGAAACCCAACTCTACACAATTTTTTTTCTGACGGCCATATTCTATTTTGCAAAAGTAATTGGTTAACATAATCAGCCTTTTAAGTATAGACACTCTCTTAGTCAGCCTGATAACAAACATTACATTATGTAGTTATACATATCGTCATTAACCCCACAACCATATGCCCTGGTTTCAGGAGAAGTCGGCAATTACAAACGGCCATACAGGACTTCACCGTTATGGCCGAGTGACTTATTTTACACCGAGGAACTAACACATTGGCATCACGTCACAGTTTCTGTGTAGATTCGTTCGATCACTTTTATGGCTCGCTGGCCGCTTTCCATGTGGGCTGATCGATTTATTATAGCACCCCTGTGCCCACGACGTCAAATAGAAGTTATCTACGTCTATGAGCCGTATGGTATTTTGGAGGCTTTCCAAACCGAGTGTAGGTCGGCGTTGGCGTATAGTACGTCATCCGATCTGAAGTATGCACCCTGGGGAAATCTCTCAAATATTGCTTCCACTGTTATATGATACGTTTTGCCAGTAATTGGTTTAAAAAATATAGACTTACTTTGATTTGCCAATATGTTGTATACTCTTTCACATAATGTGAAAGCAGTTCTTAAGGATAATAAAATGTAAGATCGCAGCTTGAGAATTTTGCTATAACGTTAGCTTTGCGTTAAAGACTGTGCGCCAATAAAATTTCTCTCCCCTCGTCCACCGCAAAATTTGGCGTTAATTTATCTTCGGGGGGGGGGGGGGGGCGTTCAAATGGTAGGTCCAACCTACCCCTATGTATAATGCATGTGAACCGTTAAAAAATAAGAATATGGTCAAGCAAAAACTGAGAAATGTAACAATAGTCTCTCATTCTAATTATTGGTACATATTTTATTTCCAGTAAATAAATCTTACTTTCTGTATAGTAGGAGGATGATTATATTGATCTTGCAAAAATGCGGGTGGATATACCCTGTATTGACGGATTGGAATCAAATGACGGCAGACATTTGTAGCCATTACCAGGTCGTGATGTTGACGCATATACGTAATTAACGGAGGATTGACAAAAGTGTAAATATTTCAGATTTGATCACTTCTCTTGTCCACATGGACCCATTAACCCACCCTCGTTCTTTTACAATACTCATTTGCAAGATATATTTTCCATTGATATTTGATGTGTCTTGACGGTACTTACATTATTTATAAAGGTATAACATTGATAAATGTAAACGGAAATTGTCATCCACTTCACGAGACACCCCTAATCCCATAATTTTGCATACACGTTATTTTCTAGCAAAAAGTGACACCACTTTGTTGCTGAAATATCATCCTCATAGAAGGTTGATTTATCGAGCTTATCATTATCTGCATCCATAAATAATATATAAGTACATCATAAGTGGAGATAATTACTGAACTTTGCAACTTCCTATTATGCATCATTACGTATAATTCAAGCAGCACCAGACTCTAGATTACCAGCATATTGTCCTACGTGCCACCCACCTTAGGTTATTTTTAATTTTAGCGCTATTTTAATCCACAGAGCACAAAACAGAATTATGGCATTGGTGAGGCTTTGTTGGTTGAAGAGACAAATGTCAGTGCATGAGGCAGCAAAATGTTATGAGCACCTGTCACTGGTAGATCCATGATTTACGTCATATGTTACTGATGTAGAACAAACTATTTGTGAATATGGCCGAAGCTTTGGGGCTCTTTGAAAACTTTGGATCGGAGCTTTCCAGGACTAACTATATATATATATATATATATATATATATATATATATATATATATATATATATATATATATATATATAAAGCGCATATCCCTCCCAACGTATTGGTATTCAAACCTAATTCGCCCCAATATAAAACGATCAGACCAAATTTAATTACTCATTCTTCTATTCATGCATGCCCCGCCCTTCCACAAAGTATTATATTGTGGTTATTGTAGTACCTTTGGAGATAATATGTTGACAAACAGACAAACTGGATGATCACAACCTCTGCAAACTTTTGGAAATAATAATTCTATTACAAGCATACAAGTAACGATATTCTACTCTGTATATATATATATATATATATATATATATATATATATATATATATATATATATATATATATATATATATTGTGTTCACCTTTCGGACTGGGTCAAACTGCCCTTTTCATGGAAGTGCCCACTCGATAGAGTTAGTTTCCTTAATATAAATAATGACTTAAAGGTGCCCATTTTATGGAGGTGCCCTCTAGGAGAGGTTCTATTGTATACCTATACTATTTTATTTGATATTAAAATTTATTTTTCTCTTTGTGGCAAGATGGAAAACAAATGCGAAAAAATCCCACAAAAAAAAAAAACAGCCATGCATTATAAATAATGACATTACCAACAGACATGGTGCATAACTACAGGTAACTGCCTCCAGACAAATGACCGCATATACAAATTTTATTTCTTTTTATATACATGTGCTTTCATTTTTAGCTCAGCTTACTATAAGTCAGGTCCTTTTGCATTTTACAAGTTCAGCTGAGCGCCGTGACCCATGGGTCTCCTTTGTTATTGGTTTCTGATTTATCATTTAAGGTATCATTTATCTCGCAACTGTCCTCTCTGTAAACAAAAACCTTAACCTAACGGCAAACATACATAGTTTGTATGGAAAGTTACCATAGACAGACTGTACGGTCTTTTTTCACTCAATTACACGTATTTTATGCTGCCTTCAAAGCAAAAACTACCTCAAGACATAAGTGGCATGGAAAAATACTGGACACCCAGGATTCGCCTAAATATTGACATGAGATAATATATGAAATAACTGTTCAAATTGTGTGTCATTCCTAAATTATGTTTATGGTAGGACCCCGGCTTGTCAGAGTTATAGATACGGGGTATGGGTATGTATAATTAACTTTCCTAGAAACAATTAACTAAAGTTAACGCCGAGTAAAAGCACAGATAAACATCTCATTGTTCTTTCTGTAAAATGCATGCCGTCCCCGAAATCGCCTTTAAAGGGTTCCCGAGATATTTCAGACTTGGGGATAATGACATACGCTTTGACGGTATATACTCGCAAATAGGCAAGGTAAGATGGTTCTTTTTGCTTGAAGATAGTATACGCTGTCCAGTCACCTCATCTTTTGCAGCTTGCCTTGCATTATATATATATATATATATATATATATATATATATATATATATATATATACAGTGGAGCCTCTCCTAGTGGGCATTTCCATAAAGTAGGGACCTCTATATACAGTGGGCAGTTTTTGACAGTCACGTTTTCTCCTCCTTACTATTTTACTATTTATGTTACAGGAAATAGCTGCATATAGTGGGCAGCTCTATAAAGTGGACAGTTTCACAAGAGTGTTCACATCACAGAGGTTTCACTGTATATATTTTATTTGGTTAAATATCTTGGCATGCATGTGTAGTCATTTGACGAATTTCGAAAATGCATGTCCCCTTCATTTAGATCTGCTTGTGTATACTCATAATATAACTCGTACACTAGCTGGGCCTGGCATACTTTTGCATAGGAACATTAAAGAACAACATTCGTTTGTCACAGATATCTTAGACTAAAGAAAAGCGCATGCATGGGAGGGAAAGGTACTGCGCTATGTGTATTTTTAAATGATCAGGGAGAGAGAGAGAGAGAGAGAGAGAGATTTTGACTATATGTTCTAATGGAAGGTTCCTATGTCAATGAACTTGCACAGATGACAACTACTCTACTTGGATAAACAAAACGAGTTAGTTTAGATTTTTAACCTAGATTTTCACACAGGAATATCACATTTTAGGATGTTAGAAATGTTTATATTAATGAACATATGAATATTTATTTGTTGCAGGCTAGCATAATATCAGGCTAATGCTTAACATCCTATGTTCTAGTTGCCGGGCATTTTGCAAAAAATAAGTGTTATCGACCAACTCAGTGTAGGAACTATCGATCGGTATTCATGGCTAATATACAATATTGTATATTTAAATTTCAGATATAAACTGATGACGATTCCACAGTATTTATCTTTAGTAATCAATATATTATGTTTCCTATATTTTTCTTCTGATCATGGTTGTTCACTTAATTCAATTCTCTTTCATCATTCTAATTTCAGGGAGTACTGAGATATCCGAAGAAGATAAAGGGTGAACCCGTGACGTCACAAGATGGATCGTTTGATGCACGTGCTGGCTGACGTGGGTGACGTCAGACCGCGCAGTGGGGACAGTTTTTGTGATCGATTAAACTGCACGTATACCACGTTCATTCTCGTCATCTTTTCCATCCTTGTGACGACAAAAATCTACGTCAGCGAGCCAATGAGCTGCTGGTGTCCGGCCGAGTTTACGTCATCACATTGTGACTTCGCCAATAAAGTCTGCTGGGTAACTAATACGTATTCATTACCACTGGACGATCCCATTCCCGCCGAAGGTGAGCCTCGCAACAGAATCGGCTATTACCAGTGGGTATCGCTGATTTTACTTTGCCAAGCTGTGATGTTTTATATACCGAGGATTGTATGGCACACTTTCAGTAAGAAATCTGGAATTTCTGTTACTACCATAACGGACGCAGCTATTGAATGCATGAAGAAAACTGAAGCTGACTCCAGAGATAAGACACTTAGATATATGGTGAAACACCTTGGGCGGTACCTGCATGAGCTAAGCCGGAAACATCTACTCGCCACACATTGTAAAGGTTTATGGTGGAGACTGTACGGCAACTATTTATCAATACTTTACTTATTAATTAAAATTCTATATATAACTAATGTGATAGGACAGCTTTTCATGTTGAACGTTTTCTTAGAAACGGATTATAATCTATACGGGTTTCACGTGTTAAACAGTTTAACAGAGGGATCATCATGGCGGACATCACACCGGTTTCCAAGGATTACCCTGTGTGACTTTAGCGTGCGCGACCTTGGCAACGTACGCAGATACACAGTCCAGTGTGCGCTGCCAATAAATTTATTCAATGAGAAAATTTACATATTCGTTTGGTTCTGGTTTGTATTTGTAGCGTTCGCTACATCCGGTAGTTTCGTACTTTGGATTATTCGAAATTTATACCGACCGCACCAGATAAAATACATTCGAACGCGGATATTTGCCATGGACAGGCTGGAGAAGTCAGGAGAGCGTTACGTTGAGCCGTTTGTGCGGGACTATCTCCGCAGAGACGGGGTGTTTCTTATACGAATGGTCGCTCGCAATTCCAGCGACCTGGTTGCTGCGGAGCTCATATGTGGCTTATGGCATCATTATCTAGGGACCAAAGGAACGATAGAAAAATTAAGGAGAGATGCGGAGGATAATGTTACTGAAGCACGTGTGTTAAATCCGTGAGAGGAATCAATCGAGGAAGGGGAAAACAGAGGACCCAAGAGAACTTGCATACATTGTAAACTACTGAGGGAGATATAGGAATCATAGTACTAAATCTACCAGATTTAGAAATCGGATATATTTCAAGGAAAATATTGCAGAATAGTGAAAATGGAAAATTTTAGATGAAATGACTTGACAATAAGATGAAACAAGTGTAAAAAATATTTTAATTGAAATTTTAATTAATAAAAAATGCAGGGACCAATTTATCAGTAATTATTAAGTACCGAACAATACGTAATTATACAAAATTATAAACAAAATAGGACCAAAATGACAAATATTCTCTGAACGATACTACAATACTATAACTATTATGGCTGCTGTAAAATGATATTCACTTATCTTGAACAGATACAAACTTTTTTTTAATAGAAGACCAGACGAAGAAATTTTCTTAACCAACCAAAATTACTGCTCCATGTATCGAGTTTTAATGCTCAGACGTAGCTTTTTTATCGGTATTCGGGGTCATCCTCTAAATTATGATATTCCGATTATTGCACCCACCGAGGCATCAATACGGGCGAAACTAAATTCAAAGAATGCTGGTGTGTCCTTTTTTAATTATTTTTTATTATTTGTATTCGAGTGTTGGTCGGCCTGGTAAACGTAAACATAGGATATTATCACAGTCACTCTACAGAGAGAAGACGGGATAGCAGGGCCACTGAAGTTATGATATAAAATAACAAGCAGAGAAAGCAGGGCCGAAATAAGGGTTATGTGATATTTTACCGACGCCTATTGGAATATCATCGGCAAACATGTCAGATCATTAGTAAATGTGTTTGCCACTAAAATATGTTAAAGAAACGGAATTCCACGCCTAAGTAAGCGTTACTCCGTGAAGCACTTCTGTCAGAGGTAAATTAGCTGACGCTCATGTTAATTAGTTATATAATTTGCCGACAGATGGCATAACCTACGAATATTCCTCATAGTCTAAGGTGTTGTTAACATGACATTACAGCATACCGACAGGGCCAGTCTAAATCAGCAGTCGTGTAATATCTGAAAAGTATAACAAATGTGTACCTACGAGGTACAAATAGCAAAGCTATACTTTCCACATGGCTCTAAAGTTTGTATATGTTCACGCCGGTAGTCAGAATGCGCCTCATATACAATTTGCAAATAAAAAATAGGACAAACAGGCTTAACGTAGCTAACTAGAAATCTGCATTCTGAGGAAGGCAAGCCTCCGCCATGTGGGGGTACCTATTGTGGGATGCTCCCTAACTCCTGTTTGCATTCACTTATTCGGACCATATTTCCAGGTTCATTCGTACATAAATGACTATACATTTGTGAATATTGCTTAATGACGCTCATGATAGCGTGAGTTATGTTATGAACAAGCACACACATAAATACACACAAACACGAACTTCGATGGACGCGTACCCTCCTGGCGGGGTTATTAATTATAGTCATGGTCTTTTAGTAGGAGCAACGCACAACCTGACCAAGCAGAACAACGCACGCAAGCGGCATTTTGTTATTTTGGAAATGCATCTGCTGCTATGATAGTATGCATGTATATCTTAATATTAATTATGTGATATATATATATATATATATATATATATATATATATATATATATATATATATATGGAGACAGGCTTTTCATAGATCTTTGTATTTGGTGTGTAAATACAAGCTGCCTTCATTTTAGAACGGACCTATGAGAAGTATATATAATTTTGAAAATATTTAAATATATATATATATATATATATATATATATATATAATATATAATATTTTATATATACAATAGTTAGGTACCAAGGAATTATATATATTTTAGAGGTCACTGGCCTAATTAAGCTAATGGGGGCTTGATTACTGTCGGTGAAATTGTTGTATTTACGATATTTATGCCCACCGTTCTCAAGTCGTGAACAGTATAGAAAATATTATTGAACACTTTGGATTCGGCTTTATGTGAAGATTTCCTAATTGTACTCGAAAGCAGTTTCTTTGATATTTGAATGATATGGCATTTAAATAATACCGAACCATGGTCTGTCCCGTGCCTAAAATAGCCACTCTTCATTATCCCAGGTTAGACACTTACCCTATCAGATCATCCCATTATCCCATTGGACAATAATTTATATACGGGTTTGATAATAATAATAATAATAATAATAATAATAATAATAATAAATTATAATGATAATAATAATAATAATAATAATAATAATAATGAAAAAGTATAATAAAATAATAAATTCCTACGCAATAAATAACAAAGTGGACTTTCTTTACAATATATTATGTACACACTTTACATATATACATATGCTTAAAGCCATATATTAGGTTATATTTGAAAAAAATAGGGCTATTTTGACAAATCAGCTCATAAGAAGCTCTTGGAATTCGCTTTACTTGAGCAGTATCATGCTGTTCCATAAATCTGCCTAAACTTTCTTTTCAGTGTGACGCTTCATGCAATAAAATGGAAGGAAAAGCAACTTACCCATCTCATAATTTCATGTGCTTGGCGTTTGCTCACACATTGAAATCAGCGGGCTCAATAATATCAATAAGAGACGCCATTTTGTTTGTGATTTCCTGATATAGACTTCACATGTGACGTCACGCTTGACGTTCATTATGACGTCATAGAAGCTGAGCTGACTTTAAGTACATTGTTTGCATTATCTGTATCCTATATTCTCCCGTTAACATAACATGACTGAGACAGCTGAGTCTCAAACTTTAAACTGTCCATGTTAAGAAACACCACACTGTCAAGTGGGGATTAAATATAAGTCTCTGTTATTTGTTAGAATTTTCGAAATTGATAGCATCCAATACTATTTTGTAAAAATGTGCCAAGAAAAGTCAGGGTTTAGTGGAAAGATGACGCTCCAGCGTGAAATGTCTGTATCAAGAGCTATATAGAAGCCATATATATGAGACAAGGCTCAGAATTGAAATGCACAATATTTTGATGGTGACCAAATATTACGAAACTCTTCGATGGATAGAATTGATATCGAAATAGAGTGTATTGTATGTGGGATTTTCGATCGAACAGATTTTAAGCGTGTAAAGGTGGCCAGCACGGGGCCTCGGCTTTCCTTTCTTTGTTCATTTTATTCCCATTTTGCCTTTCTGTTTATAATTTATATTTTATTTATTATATAAGCATAATATTTTCATTTTTAATTAACATTATTTTCGTAATTATATATTTAACATTAAGTGTATCTTCTTCATTTTAAATGAACATATTATTTTCGTAATAATTTAGTAATACAGCCAATAAGATGAATTATTCGTTATCTACTTTTCATGTATATTATTGTTGGTTGTAGAGTTGTCTATTGAAACTCGGGCGTTTGTGTAGTCACAACATTATATTTGCGCGTATTGATACGTTATATAGTACAAGAACGAAACATATATTTTACGATCATCGGAATTTTTCTTCGTCGTTTGGAGAATGACATTGCGTCACTTATGAGTTGCCAACCTCAATTTTTATTGTGACATGTTTGGCTTTGGTTGCTAAGAAGTACATATTAGAGTTTAGGTTTGTAATATAGGAAACCTGTCACCATCAATGACCAGTAACTGGCAGATTTTTACGATTTATTAGTGTTAGGCTTTGTAGGCCTAATCTTGCAACGGAAACGGCAGGAAAAGTATCCGTGACCTCGTGTTCATATGGACCACGATGATTACCATTTAATAATACATACATATATATATATATATCAGTAATTTCGGACTCGTACATCCATATAATGATAATTACCATGACAAAAGTGAAGTAAATTATGGTGCAATAGTCAGGAGAAAAGTAGGCAGATGAAGGTAAAAACTAATTTAAAAGAAAATGTTAACTGAGCATAGTGATTCTAGCATGTAGTCACGTAAATGTAGATGACAAATACATGTTTCATCATTACATGTCACATCAAGAATGAATTTAGCCTTATATGTCACTCATTATTTATTATCATTGATATAAATGTGTTTTAAATATCTTGATAGGATATTATTTGAACATAATATAATTTAAGCAAGGCTCACGCAGTACGTAACTCCATTTGTTTGCACATTTAACATTCAAGCTCAAATATAAAAGTGGCCATTTAATTTGGTCACTCAATAATTTGAAATCCAGTCTACCTCAATGCTCCAATTGCACTTGTTACTATTGTTAGCTGTTGCATTTAGACGTTGGTAATGCAAACTGCAAATACTGCTGAATAGTAATGCAATGTGATAGGGTAAATTTATCACCTAATTGAAATGCAGAAAAAATGGAAAGGGATGGTCACTTGAAATATGCAAATTAATAGGTGAAAGGTCAGCTCTCGTCACGTGATTCAAGTGCAGATAAATGGAAAACGCTGGTCAGCTGATTTATGCAAATTAATAGGTGAAAGGTCAGTTATCGTCACGTGATTTAAGTGCAGATAAATGGAAAGTGATGGTCAGCTGATATATGCAAATAAATAGATGAAAGGTCAGCTCTCGTCTTGTGATTCAAGTGCAGATAAATATAGAGTGCTTGTCAGCTGATGTATGCAAATAATAAGGTTAAAGGTCAAGCTATCGTCAAGTGATTCATCTTCTGCTTTATGGGTTCTTAGACAATGTAGTGTGAAAGGAAATATATATTTTTGTTTATCTTTTCTAGTGTCGATTTTAATAATCGACGTTGAAAGAAAGACACAGTTTCTATCCCTAATATGTTATTATAAAGATAAGACAGCACGGTCACTACTTCACTGGTGTCAACTCGTCATTCCTGAACTATATTAACACTCTTAACTATTATGCAAGATATATACACAGTTATTCGACCATATTGCGCTTGTTAGTGCTGTCGTTATATAGGAAATTGAGACGTGTACAATAAAATTTGTTATTACCTGATGATTGTGATTTGTCATTTTTCATTTTACAATAATATAATAATACCATAAGTTTATTACAGTTTATTCATTTATTAAAATATATTTGAACAGGGTTGCTCATTCAGCAAGCGCTGTTTTTCACTGATATCCTGCTTCAATTTAAAATATGATAAAATTAACATGAAGACAATGATTTCAATATAGAAGTAGCTGACACGCGTGACATAGAGTAAATCAATTAACGAACAATCAAAGATATATGATGACTACATGGGCTATATAGGCGATATATCGGAAAAATTTTAAAGCTGTAAAATATATAAATAATTTATATATGAGAACGTACGCTGAAATAAATAGTTTTTTTTTGCATATGGGGTATCAAAGATTTTGGTTTCATGGCCGTACTTAACTAGCGAGTCTGTTCCAGTGAGACTGAAGTTTTGTAAAGTTCGGTTTTTGGTTTGGGGGTAAGAAATAACCCGTACAAATATCTCTCGTAACATATAATTGATCTTATTTGGTTAAATCCAATAGTTCATTAAAGGGGGGGGGGGGGGGCGGCTATTTTTGGATATACGAGCAGTAACAGAAAGTAAAATTTACGTGTGTCCACTCTCAATATATTAACGAACCGGTGGGGTCAGGGTATATAGCCTACTATTGCACCGCAGTAAGCTCTAAAAAATACATATTTTCATTATTAAAATATATTATATATTGTCTCAAGATATTGTATTTTCGCCTATTGTTTTAAAACTGACCTTACTCTCAGATGCATCTATTGTTGAGAGCATGTCGAAGCTGTTGGTTCAGTTGGCTGAACGATGAAACCTGGGCATTTTACAACTAGAACTATAGCCGGGCCACTTTTTTCCTCGTTCACTTTGCCCATGATATCATTTATTTAAAGTTATGTTCGTTTAAAGAGTCCTTATGGCATTGCTTCAGCCGTCTCCTAAATATTTCACCCAAATCAAGCAATACCTCAGCCCACATTCTCATCGATTTTCGGTCTGAATATTACTGGCATTTCGGTGGAAATGTCAACATAATTTGCCAGCTTTTTTTGCCCGACCACGTAATAAAAAGTATACTTTTTTTTCAGTTTCATAAAAAATAATGTCAAATTTACGGCTCACCATACATAAATGCCATTTGTTCTGAAATAGTTGGGAGAGAAACCCAATATCAAGGAAGTAATACAAATGGGACTGCATTGCTAACTGGTCGGTGCCTTAATGTTACAAATGACGGATAAAGATTGATGTGAACTATAGAAAATAAATATTTGTTTTACAGCAATACAGGCTTGGTACATCATGAGACTTTATAGAGAAGTTATTCCCCGCCGATTACAACGGAAATGGAAGACGCTGACAAGAGCTATTTTCGTTACAGTCCGAACGCAGTGGTAAGCCCAGTTCGAGAGCCACAACCAGAGCGGGGCTTCAAAATACATCAGCGGCAGGACCGTGAATATAGGGGGGATGGGGTTTATATATCCCCCCACTTCTTGGTAAGGGGTGGGGGGGGGGGGTTGGTCAATGTAATCATCCCCCAACTATTCAGCAAATGTTATTAATATATTGCAAATGAAATATAATAATATATTAATATATATTTATGAGTTTACTATGAGATATTATATTATAACCTGGTTTAGATCTAACATGTACTGGAATTGTATATCTCATTTTCTAATACCTTATACTAAATTTTAATATATTTGAAACGTGCTCAAGTATATATATTTGAAGACGCTAAAAGGTATTTATATATATATATATATATGCCTTTTATATAGATATTTATGTTTATATATATATATATATATGCCTTATATATAGATATTTATGTTTATATATATATATATATATATATATATATATATATATATATATATATATATGCGTGTGTTATGGATGGGTGTGTGCCTGCGAGCTGTCCCCACCAAAAAAAAAAAAAACATAACATAAACATCCGTATTTTTGTGGTAGGGACTATTTAATATTTTGTAATATTTGTGTGCATACCCTTGTGGAATACAAACAGAAGGTTTTTCCTTGAATTGAAGCAAATTTTAATTTTAAAGTTTGACAGTTGAGACAAGTAGTCACGGCTGATCCACAGTGTCCAAACATAAGATTCGTTACCAGTAGAAACCGAAGGGTGGGGTGTTGAACAATTGGAGCTGGATGCAGAATGTGATACCACGCTCTGATTGGCCTGATTTCAATTCTTTGCCCTGTCACAGCCCTATGGGTGATACCCGGAGAGCCAATTTATATTGCAATTTTGATGAATATGGACTGTTTCTCTGTGTCCTATAACATATCAACTTGTCAAACGACATGAATTCATCTTCAGCAATACATGGCTAAAGTAGGAAATTTCGAAATCAAAACATTTCCGAAAGACTGTTGCTTATTTAACTATAACATGCATTAACAGTACCAATCAATAAAATAAGTAAAAAAATGCACTACTTTCGCTCATTGCCGCAATCATGGTAGTATAAATAACGACTGGTCGGTCTTGGACAACCGAAACCATCTCAAGTTTTGGTTTCCCAGTTATAAAATGACAAATTCCCGGAACTGATACCAGTTTCGAATTATCGAGTGGGCCCTTACAAACTAATTCATGGACGAACGACTCCTTAGCTCTGGACTCTTTTTTTCTTGGAAAAGGCAAGCTGCGTTACATATATTTTGACATTTAATATACTTTTACACACATGCCAGAATCTCAACAATCACCCTACGAAGCAAACTTACCATTACCGTGCTGTAATATACCCCCTTGTTACATTATTGCAACCCTCACCAATTTAAAGGAACAGACACAATAAATCGTAATGACAGGATTTGTCAGCAGATGGCGTACTCTGTCAGGCGAATCCTATTCTCCACACAGAAGATATTATCTATGAACGCCAATCAATTGCCCCAGTAGATTAGGGCCAACTTATACGTTTCGGTTAAGTATTATGAAGCAAAGAGTCAATCCAAGGAGTGCGAGTGTTGTCACATTGTTATTTGTGATTTCCTACTATTACTTTTTCAGATAGCATGCCATAGGTATAGTAGTATCTTAAATAAACAGACGAAGGACAGTTGAGGTCAGTTAGAGAGCGATGCTGTCCGTTTTATGACGTCCATAAGCAATATTTACTACTTATTCCCTTTCTCCGGACACCAGTTTATAATTCAATAAATGTGATTCAGACTTAATGAGTATACTGATGCGAATGAACCGGTACCCTCCCAGAGGCTTTACGTTATACCGTGGACTATTATCGCTAGCAGACATGCCAAGGCCACCTTAATTTTGGATTAATAAAGAGTCCCGGATTGGACTTGACTTTTCGTGGCTTTTCAGTTAAGTGTTTCTTTGTGTAATAACCTTGTTATTCAGGACACTGGTCTCTCTCTCTCTCTCTCTCTCTCTCTCTCTCTCTCTATATATATATATATATATATATATATATATATATATATATATTGTTCAGCCGTTACTATGTGTTAATTCTATATTTTATTTGTATTGAGTATAACTTATATAAAAACCGTTTTTGTTAAAAGCGCACAACTTAAGGCACCTCGAATTTCATGTTTTGTTGTTGAGGATATGTGTGTGAATACCTGAGAATACGGGTGTGAATACCTGAGAATACGTGTGTGAATAAGTTGGAATCCCTGTCTGAATACGTGAATAAAAATGTGTCAGAAAACGAGTCTGAATACGTGAAAATACGTGTCCGTTTGTCAGATTTGTTGAGTATTGAAGACCATAACAATACTTTCAAACTATAGTAAATGTGTTACTTTGATTGCTTCATTGTTTTATTCAATGATTCCTTCTTATATTATCTCATATATACTTCTATGGTACGTTGTGTTGAGGTAAACAAAGTCCCAATAGATTGTAACAATAAATAAATAAACGTGTAAAATCAGAATCCAATTACCTTTAATACAAACCTTTCTTCGTCCATGTGATTCACGATTCTGAAATGATATTCTCGACAAATCAGCGTACGCGGGCGTTTAGGAAGTTCTCTCGTTGGATGAACTTTGATATTAAATCCCCCCCCCCCCACGGGGAGGGAGGCTATTAGGAGTTCATGATTTAACTTTATATCAATATTTGGGTATTTTTGTGGTCCTCTTGAGTGCAAATCGATCGACTTCAATTAAAGTCTCGTAGGAGAAGGGGGCTTTTAGTGGCTGATGAGTTGTGGGAATTTTTTAGTGGGAACACCTTCTAACTGTTTATCAATCAATGTTAATTTTTTTCAAGTTTCTTTTTCTTCTGCCAGTTTCTGTTTGTGATAGATCTCCGATATGGCCAACATATAGGTCACAACCCTGCACCTGGTATTTATATTGTTCACCTTGACTTATTCCCAAAACCGTAAATTTCGTGGCAGGTTCCCCAATACCGAACACCTCTGTTCTTATTTTCGCTAGATATCCAACCTAGCTTATTTTAAACATCTGAAATTTGGGCACTGTATTAGTCTTAGGTAAGGTGACAGAATGGCACCTATTGCTAATCCTTACAGTCGTGGTCTTACGTTATCCCCCCCCCCCCTCGTTTTTGACAGTCATATAAACATAGGCCTAACAGTCCCCTTATTGTCAAGCTATCCAGCCTATCTGAGTTATCCCTTTCACTGCCAGCCATGACAACTTGACGTTCGGGCCGTCTAAAATAACTGATAGGGGCCTGCGAGTCAGGATGAAAGTCCCAAAAGAACACCCAATCTAAGTATAGGACCAATATATGTACTGGGTGGTTATATTATTTGATATCAGTGCTTATACGGTAGTGTTATATTAGGTAATAATGATGAAAATATGGTGTTACACAAAATTAATTACATTAATTAACTCCTTTCTTCTCTGTGCCACCGTTTCACACAAAGCTGTCAAACCGTCATGGCGGACGCAAAGACAAGACTTCTGAGTAAAACCAGCCTCGTTATTAATAACTGCCGCATGAATATACGTATGTTAAACATGAATGAAACATTTATCATTTTTCCCAACAGAATAACATCACATGTCTTCCTTTGGGAAATAATTGTTCGTCAAGCAGATGAAAACAAAAAAAGTACTGTTAGAAATGGCGTGCACATCTGCCTTTACTAAAATTGATGCGAACCCAATAGCTTTTACTGCCATCCCAACGTTTTCAGTTAACTGAAAATCGACGTTTAGGTGGTAGGCTGCCGCTTTATCACTGCTCAAAGCCGTGAAACCGGGGAGGGAGGTTTTAAAACAAGGGTTGGCTGTTTAGATGCGGGGAGGTTGAAAATGTTCGAGGGGGCGGCGTGAGGCTTCTCTTGCTGTCGCTCTGTGATTGCATAAATCTAGTATTAGTAATCCCTTTGCCAGCAGATGGCGTTTACAGCCTCTTCAAACTACATAAATGTCAGATTCTTCAGGGCGACTGTAAACACAAATTCTATAAGGAAACCTGATGTTCTCTAAATAAGAATTGTTTAAAATAATGTTAATGATATCACATGATCGTTGGGCCTTATTATAAAAAGTGCTCTACAATTCTTTCATCAGTCCGTAGGGGGAAAATCTGATTAAAGGGGAATTAAAAAAAATAAAAATCCGACAGACGACCAGTTTTATCCCATAATTACAGAAAAGCACGTAACAATGAATATAAGGGCATGCGTTCTTCCCCTCTTGTGTGTGTATGTGTGTTTTTGTAAGTGTTTGTTCACAACATAACTTAAGCGTTATCTCATGAAATTTTCAGGTCATTTCGAAATTTGGTAAATAAAATTTCAGTTAGATTTTGGTGTGGATCCGGCACATGATCCAGATTCTGGAACGTAATCAATGATTTTTCACTAATGTGCAATTACTAATGGACGAATATGCATTTGGGAATAATGGCCGAATAAGTGAATGCAAACACAGGATGGCGAGCATCCCATTATAGAAACCCCAAGATCGTGGAGGCTTGCATTTCCGACAGTCGTATTTCATTTACAGACGAGTGCGACTTCCGGGGGTTCTTCGGTGTTCTGACCCAGCGCGCGAATGCGAAGGACCCGCAGGTGCGGTACACCGAGCCTAGTTGACGCCAGGATTTTCGTGCGTCAGCGCCCTGTTACGGAATCATGCATATCTAATTAAGCTAGCATTAACATTGTAAAGACCCGGATATATAGAAAGTTATATCAGAGACACACAAATATCTTGGACCTCTAACAAAAAGAAGAGCTGTGACGGAGCAGACGTAAGTGACAATCCCACAGTACAGGTGTATCTTTGAGTCGAATGCAGGTACTCAAGTATTTGAAAAGTATGTGAAGGCAAATGTAGGTGTGAGAGGGGTTGTCAACGACCAGAGGAAAATAGGACGGATGCTTTGGAGAGAACACAAGACGCTGAGAGATAAGTGGAATTTGTCCACATATTAAACATTGCGTTAAATATATCTACGTTAATCAAGAAAGAAAAATAAAAACAGATATTATTGTTTTCTTCATTCGTTTCAAAAATTTCACTCTCAAATAAAATACCTGTTTATTACCAGCCAATCATTAGCGACGGCAAACACACGTGACGTTCTAACATATATCATAGCCCGGCACATTCATATGTTGTGTATTGAGTTTCATTACTGTGAGTTCATATGAAATTACAAGTTGGCTATAAATAAACTTTATTATTTTACTTGCTTATAATGTTCTGGGTTTTTGAAACTGTGTTGTAATTTTGCTCCAGTGATCATATCGCTTTGGATTTTACACAGATGGTTTTTGAGACGGGTTCAGGCGAACCTAGGTTTAAGCGCGTGTTTACCGGTACCGACAATCCCGTTGCGGTAAGTCGACGGTCTGCAGATGAAGACACATTACGTTTGTTGACCCGAACGAGGTCAGCTGTGCCGACCAGGCAAAATAAAGGTCTGTCCTACACTGTATTAATGATCTCCGAATTCCTATCCAGGACCTACCTTACCTAAGACCGCCAATTCTGCATACATGCGTGTAAGGTATATACACATTAACCTCGGGTACCGGGGCGTTAAGAAAACACGGTTACTGTAGCCGGGCCGCCATATAAAGACTTCTCAAATAACGATCACACATACACGTGGTGCCCGATACCCACATAAGTATGTATGCATATTAGAACATTATTGGTAGCGGGTGGGGGCCTTTATTTCTATAAATGAAAACAGGAAACACCGTCCCGAGTGCCATGTGAACTGGATACTGCCATGGGGGCTGTGATTCAGGTCACTTCAGGAATGCCGTGCTCCTATTAAGCACAGGTATTATTGGATATTGCACCTAAAAAGGTAAGCAATTTTAATACGTCTTAGGCCTATTTATAATTTGCGCAGTCTCAGTCGGTTCCAAGTGACAGTACATATATGGCACTTAATGTTGACCAGGCATATCTAACATATGTTTTCTATTATATTTGGTCTTGACTTGAGCCGGAATATCACATTGCACCAAGGTACGGGCACGACCTATACAACATAAGGAAATACTGGTGGTCGTAATTTTGTTGTAAAATCATGTCCGATGATATAAAGAAAGAAAATGGTCGATTAATAATCGATTTTTTTGTTCAATCCCTTTTACCGTGAAATTTGCATTATAGAATTATACCTAAAGTATTGATCAAATGACTTCAGTCTGCCTTGTACATCATGCTAAAGGTCAAGGTAATGGCCAAGTTGTTGAAACCTGTTTGCTGCACAAGGTCCAATTTTCAGTTGTTTGCTACTTTTTATTTCTCTGACTAGATTATAATATTTTGTGCTGGTTAAAAACTTATTTGAATGAATATACATGATCGTTTGTGATCGGTTATTGAAATATGCAACCCATTTAATCGAATATAAATTGGAAACGACCAATCATCTATCTAATAAATAAATAAATATATATATATATATATATATATATATGTATTTATAAAAACTTCTCCTAACGACAATAACAAAATAACGACCGCTCCAAAATATCACGACCACTTGTTCACGCTCCCGATTCATTTTTGCTATTTATATAAGACCTCGTTTAGACGATAATCTCGAAAATACGACCTCTTTATCGAGGTCCATTGGTGGTCGTATTTTCGAGGTTTTACTATATATATATATATATATATATATATATATATATATATATATACATATATATATATATATGTATATATATATATGTATATATATATATATATATATATATATATACATATATATATATATATATATAAATATATATAGTGACAAAGTATTTACTGAGGTATTTAATAACACGTGAATAACTGTTTCCATATAAGTACGTTTTTGCTAATTAGCTAACTGGCCTGCCCGTAACCAGTGAAGCAAGTTGGGTCATGCCCTAGGCAGGTGTTAGTATTAAATTATTCAGGTAAAGGGTATCCTGTGTTTGTAATGTGTGTGTTATAAATGGTCAGTTTATCAGACACTACAGTTTATAGAGAGAGGTCAACAGAAGGAGAGTCAGTGTCAATGGACAGAAGGAAAAATATTGAGATAGAGGTGTCAGAATAAAGCAACACATCTTTAGGCACCAGAGTCAGTAAGAAACGTTTTCTTTTTGTAAGAAGATCATTTATTTGTGACTAGATCCATCAATCAAGGAATTGTAACAATTGTAACATAAAAGTAATATTGATAAACATTTTGTCAAACATCAAGAAGTGTACTCAAGTTTACCAGCTGAAGATAGGGAACTAACCCCAACCATTTTGGTGACCAAGTAACCCAACCACTTAGAGTACACACACACACACACACACACACACACACACACACATGTATATATATACGAACTTTCGAAGCGCACAGGCTTCTTCGTCTTTGAAAGCTCGTGTGTAAATAAGCAAGTTAGTTTATCTAAAAGGCGTCACTCTTTCTCTTTACTGACATATCTACTACAGACTAAAAAGGCTATACCATATATATATATACACATGTATATGTATATATATATACATGTATGTGTGATGGTTATCTGCAAAACATTATCAAACTATATAAGGTATTCTCTGCTCTTTAAGAACACAAAAACTCAGACCATTCACGTATATATTTAGGCCTATAATATAACACACAAAAATATATGTATAGGTAACTAGGCACAGGTGCGCCTTTTAGCAGTTATGTAAAAGCAACAGGTGCGTACTTGGTGACCGCATTTAATTAGGCAACTACAATACACCACCGCGCAAGAGGCAAAGTTATAAGTGCCGTTCTTTCAGGTCAATAGATTTTGTACGGATACAGATCATCTTTGACACAATATTAAAAGTGAAAAATTAAAAATATAATTAAGAAATTAAAAATATGCATTCTTAGGAATACAAGCCTCCGCCATGTGGGAGGTTCCTTTTGTGAGAGGTTCCCAATACCGTGTTTGCATTCTCTAAGTTGGTCCATATTCCCAGGTTCATTCATGCATAAGTGACTTTACGTTGTGAATATTCCTTGATGACGAGGTGCAATCTGGATCATGTGCCGGATACACACCATATCTAACCGATTATCCATAGCCCCATTTCAGAAATGCCCTGCACATTTCACGAGATTACGTTCAGCATTGCGTTAGTTGTGTTGTGAACTACACCCCCCCCCCCCCCAACACACAAACGGGGATTAAGGCATATCCTCCAGGCGGAGGCAACACTAGCCGAGTGAGGGAGGGAAACCTAAATTTATGCAGAAATTTCATTCTGATGTTTGAGATTCAGATAAAATCACATTCTTGTATGCGTTGTCCACACCAGCTTATTTATTAGTATCAGCGGTATACGTCGAAAAAAAAAAACAAAAACCAACCAGTGATATAGGTTTTACGCTCCTCATGAGCAGCAATACACTGTTGTCGTCCCATGGCTCCTTCGTTTTAACCGCTGCTCTGTATATAAAGATTCTCCGGGTTCTACCACCAGAAATGACACAGAGCGGAAAATCATAATCAGACCAATGAAACAGTAGTATCGCATCGTGCATCCAGCTTCAAAATTTTATAATACAATACCCGCTGCCTTGTTCTGATTACACCGTTTCCGGCACAGGCCCAAGAATCGGACTTATGAGAGCGGGTGTCGAAATTATTTGTTCAGTGCCAGCTCTGGTTTTGGTAAAACAACAGCGTACATTTTTATATGTGCCAAGACACCCCTTTGATAAGGTAAAGCCCGTAAAGCAGCCTTTTGGGGTCATAACGTTCTATGGGCCATAGTCAGCATTTTGACATATACGCCCATGACACGTACTGTAGTGAAAGGAACCACCCACGTCTTTAAAAACAAACTCTACAATATTTCCTCAAGCCAACAGATTTAACCGGGATTTCCCAGTACATAGACGGATTTTTAGTGGGCGCTGCGCCTCTCTTTTTCGATTAAAACAAATAAAACTGAAAAAAATACAATATACACAAATATTTTTTTTCATACATTTCTGCAAGCTTAAGTTATGTATAAGGTCTACCAGGCCTTTCGGTACACCTGTTTACCCATGCTTAGGTGCTGAGCTCGCCCTAGTCTATAGGATTCTGTATCCGCCCCAGGCGGGCTGGCCTTGACAGGCTCCATCATACGGAAAGTTCACACGTTCTCGATCTTTTGCTTAAAAGTGCCGCATGGCAAGAACAACTTATTTTACTCATAACAGTTCTACACTATAACAGTACCTATACACGGAGACACTGTATATCGCAAACTTCAAGGAGTCGGCCGTCAGAACCCTCCACCCCATAAAGCGCACTAAAATGACGTCATAATCAGCGGTTAAAATTTACTTCTATTCAAGCACGGTAAGGACAACAGGATATGAAGTACTAGTATTAATCATGCTAGCTTACTCTTCATGAATCAGTTCTATGATCCTTCATTTAAAATTGCCTTAAATCATATAAATATAGGTTTTTTAAGGGGTCCTGTGTCACATGCTATAGGAGGGCAAATTTTTTTTGTTATCTTCGATCATTATCGTATTATTATACGATTATATATGATGTCAGTTATCTGATTATCTGATTTAAGTGAAATATGAGAGTTAGTTATATAAGTGCTTTGTGTACAATATCGAATGGATTGTTTGAGTTAGGTTGGTTGAGTATCCGTAATGTGTGTATTTCTGTGTGTTTATTGTTCTACCTCTAGCCAGAAAACCATGCATGGGGAGTAATAGTGTGAAACACAAATCATGTTCTATGTCACAAACCGCAGTGTAACACTGCATTGAAAAAACATAACAAGTGATGAGTAAGACCTCTGAAGCACATGCCGTAGTGGTTATATTTCCTCAAATGGCACTGGGTGGAAATTCCAAAAATAACATACCCAAACCAAGACACCTTCACAATTAAGTGTCATATATGTGATGCATGAAGGAAGGTTCGTGGAAATCTGCAGGAACGAACTGTCATGGCATTATCTTCAAGACTATCATTATAACATCCGCGCACTCCTATGGTCGTGTTGGTCTGCTTTGGTCAAAGGTTACCATAAGTATAAAGTAAGTTTAAATCTTTCCTTTGCGAAAACATGAGTGTATGTTGCAGGTAAGATCGCACTTTGTGTACTCATTAATCTCCGTATATATATATATATATATATATATATATATATATATATATATATATATATATATATATATATATATCCCGCTAACTTAACCACCTGCGTGTTAGAGGGGTGTCCGAGTTATCAGATATGGTCATACAGCACAATAATAAATACACATATATAAATATATATATATATATATATATATATATATATATATATATATTCCATTCATCATCTGAATATTTTCAACATCATACTTAATCAAGCATACTTTATGGTACAGCAGGAGGATGAGTAAATATTTTCGGAGGCATAAACCACAGGAGGGACTCCCCCTATCCCGCTCTGTCACTCTCAGCACCTCGGTTGTGATTAATACGTGTGCGTGTGTGTATAATATATTTGCTAGTGTGTGTATATTGTCTAAATGCAAAGTAATGTATTCTATATGGCTGTATATATATATATATATATATATATATATATATATATATATATATATATATATATATATATATGCTGAGTAAATTCCTTATGTGCGTGAGCACTCTGTGTATAACTGTATAACAAAAAAAAAACCGAACATATCTATTAGATGTATAGTTGGCTGAAGCTAGGAAAACACAGCTAAACTTTAAAATATTCAGCAATGAGCGGTAGAACACACACAGACACAAACATATACAAGGGAAAAAACATGATCGCCAAGTGTTATACCAATTATTGTAAGTGTTATTTATTTTTGTCCCATGTGCGAGCTATCAGCTATTTTCTTATATATATATATACATATATATATATATATATATATATATATATATATATATATATATGTTACATTTAATATTCAAGTCTAAATCTCATGCAAGATGACAACATCGTTTTCTATTAAACATCGACTTTCTTCTCTTTGTCATTTTAGGTCACAACTATAGATGTCCGCAAGGCATATATGACGGCAACAATGACCTTTTGCAGCAAGAAGCCTGGTCCTTTCGCAAAGCATCATATGCTTTTGTAAACCCAGTGAGCGCACAAATATAAAATGCAATGATAATTTGACCGATTTCGACCATATTTCGACCAATCAAGGAGAACTGTAAATTAGCAACATTTGAATAAAGTAAAAGTGGAACGGAGGAAACATGGATCGGTTGTTTGCCATATTTGGTAATGTTGGTGACGTCACGGTGAGGACCGGGGATACATTCAGCGATCGTCTAAGCTGCCAGTACACGACGTTCATTCTGATTATATTTGCCATATTGGTAACGACAAAAAATTACGTCGGAGACCCCATTGCATGCTGGGTACCTGCCGAGTTCACGGATTCTCATAGAGACTATGCCAACAATATTTGCTGGGTCACGAACACCTATTATCTCCCTTTTGAAGAACGCATTCCACCAAAGGGGGAACCGAAGAAGAAAATAATTGGTTATTACCAATGGGTGGGTCTTATCCTTATAGCACAAGCTGTGTTGTTTTATGTTCCGAGGATATTTTGGTATCTGTTTAATAAAAAGTCCGGGATCGCCGTGAGCACAGTAACGGATGCAGCCTGCGAATGCCAAAGAAAATCGGACTCGGATAGCAGAGAGAAGACAATTAAGTACATGACCAAACATATGAGCCGATACCTTACGGAGCTAACACGTAAACATTTGCTATCGTCATATTGTAAAGGGCTTTGGTGGCATCTTTACGGTAATTATTTAATAATCTTATACCTGTTTGTGAAACTGATGTATATAGCTAATGTCATTGGACAGTTATTCATGATGAACTTTTTCCTGGAAACGGATTATAATGTTTACGGATTTCACGTTTTACGGAGAATCATACACGGCCAAGATTGGAGAACTTCGGACCGGTTTCCAAGGGTAACGTTATGTGACTTTGAGATACGAATGCTAGGAAATGTCAACAGGTACACTGTGCAGTGCGCACTTCCGGTCAATTTGTTCAATGAGAAGATTTATATATTTCTGTGGTTTTGGTTCGTTTCTGTCGCCACAATCACGGCCATGAGTTTTGTTTTCTGGACGATCCGATCGGCGTCAAGGGGAAACCAGAAGCGATATATCAAGACGAGGCTGATCGCCATGAATAAATTAGACAGGCAGGGTGAGGAGCTGATCACGCCGTTCGTGCGGGACTTTCTCCGCAGAGACGGCGTGTTCCTCATACGATTGGTCGCCAGAAATTCAAGTGACCTAATTGCTGCGGAACTTATCTGTGGATTATTTGATGAATTTAAAGGTAAAAGAACATCTATAGAGACATTAAGAAACGAAGTTGTCGATGACAATAGTGATATATAATTATGGTGATATCGTTGGAATAATGTGATGTGTTTAATTACTTTCATGAATTATTCTTGGTCTATAAGTAAAGTAAATTTACAGTTAATGTAGGTCAGCAGTGTATGCGGTGGTTCATTTTATGAAATACGGGTGACATAAGAATATTCAAAACGTTACTTATTATATGTCGAAAAGGACGTTTAAACATTACTGGCTGTTCTATATTCATAGAAGGCTAGTGTGCATAATGCTTTTCTCTTAATAAATAATTTTCAACCTTTGGACAGACAGTAAAAAATAATAAAAATTATATTACTGTTTGCAGATAGGTATGCATATTAAATAATTGTGACAGTTTCTCTGAGATATTAATTCTATTTTTGGGTTTACATGCAATAAAGCTGTTATAGATCAACGAACATAAGGTTCTTAGGCAGAAAATTATTATTTAATCACTTTATAAAATCAATTCCTTATTTAAAGACTTAGACCAAAGCTACCTCTAAAATTTTCATGTATTTATTCAGCTGGGGCATATACTATCCTATCACGTGATATCCATATTCATACTATGCAAGATTCTGGATATATTTGTATATAAAAAATTTTGATATATATGTAAAATTGCTTTTGTACATTATTTCCCCACCCCCTTTGTGTATCTCGCTCTCTCTCTCTCTCTCTCTGTATATATATATATATATATATATATATATATATATATATATATATAACATTCTCCCCCCCCCCCCTTTTCTCTTACTCAAGACTTATATAGACAGAAAGTCGGACGTAGGCAGAAAGAGACGAAGACAGAGACCAAAGAACAAACAAGACGGGAAGACGGGTAAGCTCTGGTGTTTAGGTTTGTTAGAGTGTGTCAGTATGTGTTTTCGGTGAGGTGTTTATCTTTGACACTGTTCCTTCAAGGACGCTTCCATTCATGACCTAAACTTGGCGGTGGCCCAGCAGAGAGGAGTTCATGACTAAGTAACCAATTTGTGCGTACAGAGAAAACAAATTCCTTCAACCAATCAGCTCAAATAAACATAGAGCCATAACGGGAAAACTGGTACATGTAACATTCTGATCGAATGGCGACAGATATATTTAGATATGTTAACAATTCATGGGAGGTCTTACAGTAAGGAATAATAGTTACCGTTTGCTGCATGGACTTGTAAGGTAAACTACTTCGGTAGATTGAAAGCAAACTCCTCGTGTAGGAATATATATGAGAACTGCACAGTTCCAATTGAATCGGAACATGATTCTTCTATAGAAATGCTGGGCATACATGAAAATGTGGAAACCGGAGCGGAAGAAACCTGACGGATCGTTTCGCTTTATATATTTTAACATTCCCCTGATATTAAAGATTAAGTTTCTAGTCACTTATGTAGTCAGCTATGTTTATGCATTTGTCTCCGGTATATTCTACAGCAAACCGGCCCAGAACATGCATATCAGGCCGGTCTGCAGTTGCGGTGATTACAACAGGTTTACGAATTCACCTGCATGACCGGAACTGGTGAGTTGATGAGTACGATTATGTCATTGGAACCGGATCGAAAATTATTACACGAAGTACAACAAATACTGGTAAAAGAAAACATAGGGTGATTGCTTCCACTGGTAAACGGCATGGGCAACAGTATATCGGGCTAAGAGAGAGAGAGAGAGAGAGAGAGAGAGAGAGAGAGAGAAAGAGTCATGTTAGCAATTACTTTTCGAAATTTTTGGTCAATGAATGCAATTTTCTTACCATACTTTTTTTCTATTTAAAAGAAACATGTTTAGAATACCATACGAGTATAATTCGATTTAACAATTTGCCTTCCTGTCCTGTTTATCCCTGTAGTTTTTCTGTGCTACAAAATAAAACCCAAGTAACCACAAAAGACGGTAAAAGAGTGTCGGTTCTTTATTTTGCCAGCCATATATGACCAGCACCCGTTCACTCCTTTGACCAGAAGTTTAAGCGCGGAAGAGGGCCTGTAGGGGACGCGATGCTACAAAATTCAAGGTCACAAGTCCTCCTCCCTATAAGCAAGGAGAAATAATTTTACAGAGAGAGTACTGGGATCGCAGAGCGCGTCCGATGTTTCTTGCGATCTTGATAAGAACCCTTCACCTAGGCGTGAAAGCTCTTTTGATCTGGCTACCGGCGCCTACCTATTGCTCGAAGGTTATCCCTTAAACATAACGTGGTTCTCACCAAGGTTACCGCAGTATTGCTTGGCGACAGAGCTATATCAGTCCTTAGTGGATTATATTCGATTAAAATGTGATTGATTTATAAGATGTAGGTGTCAGTGAGTACGGTTATAGGGTGGGTCACTTGGTATTAAACTAGTTTTCCAATGACAACAACAAGGGATTTGTTCGCATAAAAAAAGGGCAACAATCAGTTATTGTTTAGGCATACCCACTTATTTCTTAGCTTGGACAGCCCTATCTTCAGTAACGGAGTGCTTGGTTGACCGAAAAGTTATAAACAAAGAAATTACATTATTTAATTCCAACTTCACGCTATATCCATTGCGCCAACCTATAACCAACCTCAAATCTTATTTTATTTCACGTAACGACTATCCTTAATAATAAGAATATATATATAAACTATATACAACTATATATATATATATATATATATATATATATATATATATATAGTGAAACTCCTCTAAGCCGGACACTCAAGGGACTGGAGGATTTTGTCCGTATTAGTGATATATCCTGTTTAGAGGAGTTTATCATATTGCGTCAATTGTTCATTGAAACATTTTCTTTTTCTCTTTTAACTTCATCAGCTAGGCCTCACACACTAATCTAGCCAATTTCACTTCGACGTACCATGCTTTTTCTTCTAAATAAGCATAGTTCATGGATGGCTGCAGTAGGTAAATTGAAGACTAATTATTGACAGCATCCGGAAGACAAGATAGTTTCTTAAAGGATAGTCTTCACAACGCATTCACCATTACAAAGTGCAAACTGTCGCTGGCTGGATAAGGCTTCACAGGCCGGACGCCGATCACAATGCACGAACTTAAGTCTTCGATTGTGGTCTTACTAAAAGAAAAGCTGTTTGAAAACTTAGTTATTTTCTTATTGACCGGCAAATCTTATTAAAAGTAATGATTGTGATATCTACACATCTATAGAAATATACAATTTCGACTGTATATTCACATGTTACATCATGATGGTTCACCAAATTACGCTTGTCCTCGGGCTACGTCGCTTTGACCAAAACAGGCCATACGAGGTCACGACCTCGGAGCGCAATCCCCCGGCAGATATATGAACAAAAATAGAATTCGCGATGTCTGTCCGCTTTAGGGGTCGTAATTATGTACTGGATACGCAGGCGGGACGGGAAAGTTTGCCCGTTGTCCGAGTTAGTTAGTTGTCCGCTTTACTGAGTTTACGTTAGACATAATATGAGGGCAAATTTGGAGGGACTGAGATTTAGTGTCCGCATTAGTGAGTTAATATCCGCCTTACTGAGTTGTACGCAAGTAGGAGTTTCACTGTATATATGCAATGCTTTATATTAAAATAAGTCCCACATCTGAATATACAAGTAAGAGGAATTTCATCTTTGTATTTAAAAAAACATTATTAGACTAATTGAAATTCCGGATGGACGGGGAGGACTGAAAGTGTGTGTGTGGGGGGGGGGGGAGGGGAGGGAGGGGGACATTCTGTAACATACTAATGGATCTATTTATTTATTACACTAAGGATCTCAAGTGGAAATTACAGTCTATATGGAAACTTACTGTAGTCACACAGCTGACAAGAAACTATGCGTCGAGCTTTGTTTTCATTGTTCCCATATTCAGCTCTTCAAATAAAAAAAGAAATGTATTTTGAGAACAGGATTTAACTCAGGTTTCTTTGTGTATATTGATGGTGTGTATACAAATAAAAAAAGTCTATAAAATGAAACGTAAACGCTCACTTATTCTGTGTTTACATTTTTTATGCATATAAACTGGACACAACCGCGAAGTAGTTACTGGGCATGAACCGAGAGTGAGGTTTACGCCTTCTAGCGTTTATAATCGAAACAAAATGTATGGACAGAATTGTCAGATTTAGTGACAGTCTGAAAATTATTACCAAAAAAAAATATAATATGCAAATCAAAAAGATAAAATTACAAAAATTATATTAAAGTATATTAAAATTACAAATAAATACTGTGAGTCATTTATAGGTTATCTTTTTTGTTCCAAATGTTAATGAGAACACTATAAGAAAGACCGACCTTGTCTTGATCAATTGATCGCCGTACCTCCCCTGATGATAGCAATGCTAGTGTAACGCGGCGCCACCGTGTGCCTGCTAAAGAAACTATATATGATTCTACAGTTATTTTCAGGTAAAACATACTACAAGATTTTAATTTTGCCGAATAGTTCCTCTGATTTATTGTATTTGAAATGAGAGTATAAATAATAAATACTAAAAAAAAAATAAAAAAGTATTATGGTCTCCCACACAACAATATCAAGAAACAAACCCTTTTTGAAAATGAACCGCAAGACGTTAATGTGAAACATACATTACATATTTTCATTTTTGGACATTTATACCCGTGGCAGAAGCGGATCAAGTGGGGTTGGGTGGGGGGGGGGGGGGGCTGAATACCCCCCCCCCCCTTTCCGGTTCCGGGGACCTTTTTTTTAGGCTTTGACAATTGTCCTCGTGGGTTGGACAACCTCTTTTCCTAAATCCTGGATCCACCCCCTCATGACACGTACTGTTGCGTAAGGAAAGTCGTAAAGACGACAGAGTTATCCGGGATTTCCCAGTGCAGAGGCGGATTCAGAGTGGGTGCTTTAAAAAATAAATATGAAAAATAGAACAATTTACTCAAATACGTTTTCTTTCTGTTATTTCTGCAAGCTCAAGTAATGTATTAGGTCTACCAGCCCTTTCGGCACACTTGTTTACCCATACAAAGGTGTTCAGCTCCCCCTGTTCTATAGGATTCTGTATCCGCTCCAGGCGGGCTGGCCTTGATAGGCTCGGTTGCACACGGAACGTATCACGTTCTTGATCGTTTGCTTATAAGTCCCGCATGGCCAGCACAACTTCTTATTATACACATAACAGTTGTACACCATAACAGTACCTATACACGGAGACACTGTAAATCGCAAACTTCAAGGAGTCGGCCGTCAGAACCCTCCACCCCATAAAGCACACTAAAGTGACGTCATAATCAGCGGTTAAAGTTTACTTCCATTCAAGCACGGTGAAGGGAATAGGATATGAAGTATTGGTATTTATCATGTTAGCTTACTCTTAATGCATCAGTTCCATGATCCTTCATTTAAATCATATAAATATAAGTTAAGCGTCACAAGGAGAAAGGTCCTTTGTCACATGCTCGGAGGGCAAATTTTTTTATTATCTTCCGTCGTTATCGTATTATTATACGATTATATATGATGTCAGTTATCTGATTTAAGTGAAATATGAGATTATTAATAATAGGCGCATTATGTACATTAATGAATGGATTGCTTGGGTTACATTGGTCGAGTATGTATTTGTGTGTGTTTATTTTTTCTCAACTAGCCAGGAAACCATGCATGGCGAGTGATAATATGAAACACAAATCATGTTCTAGGTCAGATACCACAGTGTGACATTAAATTGAAAACGCCTTAAAATGTGATGAGTAAAACCTTTGCAGCACATGCCAGTGTGGTTATATTTCGTCAAATGGCACTGAGTGGAAATTCCAAAAATAACATGCGGAAACCAATATACCTCCACACTTAGGTGTCACGTGGTGCATTAAGGAAGGTTTGTAAGAATCTGCAGGAACGAACTGTCATGACATTACCTTCACGACTATCATTATAACGTCCGCGCACTCCTTTGGTCGTGTTGGTCTGCTTTGGTCAAAGGTTACCACAGGTATAAAGTAAGTTCAAAGCTTTCCTTTACGCAAACGTTTTAAACATGAGTGTATGTTGCAGGTAAGATTGTACTTTCTTTACTGATTAATGTCTATGTATAAATATCTTTATGGCCTGATCCAATATATATATATATATATATATATATATATATATATATATATTTACTCTATCACCTGCGGGACTAGTCCAAGATTTCGTGTTAGAGGGTCGTCCGAGTTATCGGATGTAGTCATCTGAATATTTTCAACATCATACTTAATCAAGCACACTTTATGGTACAGCAGGAGGATGAGTAAATATTTTCGGAGGCATAAACCACAGGAGGGACTCCCCCTATCCCTCTCTGTCAGTCTCAGCACCTCGGTTGTGATTTATACGTGTGCGTGTGTGTATAATGTATTTGTGCACTTCTGTACACTCTACATGCTAGTGTGTGTATATTCAGTATATGCACAGTAGTGTATTCTATATGGCTGAATATATATATATATATATATATATATATATATATATATATATGTATAAGCTGAATGTACGCATGAATAAATTCTTATGTTCGTGAGCACTCTTAGTATTACAAAAAAGTATATATCTATTAGCTGTAGTTGGCTGAAGCTAGGAAAACACACCTAAACTTTACAATCTACTGCAATGAGCGGTCAATTTTATTTTCACACACACAGACACACATTGCAAAAACATGATCCCCACATATTTTAACATTTATTATAAGTGTTATATATTTTGTCCCCTGTGCGAACTATCAGATTATTTCCTATGTATACATGTGTGTTACATATAATATTCAAGTCTAAATCTCACACAAGATGACAACATCGTTTTCTATTAAACACAGACTTTGTTTCTCTTTTTAATTTTAGGTCACAACCTTAGATGTCTTCAAGGCATATATAACGGCAACAATGACCTCTTGCAGCAAGAAGCCTGGTCAAATAGCATTATGTGCTTTTGTAAACCCAGTGGGCGCACGAATATAAAATTCAATGATAATTTGACCAATTTCGACCATATTTCGACCAAAAAAGGAGAACTGTGAATTAGCAGAATTCGAATAAAGTGAAAGAGGAACGGTGGAAACATGGATCGGTTGTTTGCCGTATTTAAAATTGTTGGTGACGTCAAAGTGAGGTCCAGGGATACATTCAGCGATCGTCTAAGCTGCCAGTACACGACGTTCATTCTGATTATATTCGCCATATTGGTGACGACAAAAATTTACGTCGGGGACCCCATTGCATGCTGGGAACCTGCCGAGTTCACGGCTTCTCATAGAGACTATGCCAACAAAATATGCTGGGTCACGAACACCTATATATTATCTGCCTTTTTGAAGAACGCATTCCACCAAAGGGGGAACCGAAGAAGAAAATAATTGGTTATTACCAATTGGTTGGACTTATCCTTATAGCACAAGCTGTGTTGTTTTATGTACCTAGGATATTTTGGTATATGTTTAATAAAAAAGTCCGGGATCGCCGTGCGCACAGTAACGGATGCAGCCTGCGAATGCCAAAGAAAATCGGACTCGGATAGCAGAGAGAAGACAATTAAGTACATGACCAAACACATGAGCCGGCACCTTAAGGGGCTTAGACGCAAACGTTCATATTCTAAAGGGCGTTGGTGGCATCTAATTATGGTAATTATTTAATAATCTTATACCTGTTTGTGAAACTTATGTCCATATAGCTAATGTCATTGGACAGTTATTCATGATTAACTTTTTCATGGAAACGGATTATAATGTTTACGGATTTCACGTTTTACGGAGAATAATACACGGCCAAGACCGGAGAACTTCGGACGGGTTTCCAAGGGTAACGTTATGTGACTTTGAAATACGAATGCTGGTAAATTTCAACAGGTACACTAAGCAGTGCGCACTTCCGGTCTATTTGTTCCATGAGAAGATTTATATATTTCTATGGTTTTGGTTCGTTTCTGTCGCCACAATCACGGCCATGAGTTTTGTTTTCTGGACGATCCGATCGGCGTCAAGGGGAAATCAGGAGCGATGTATCAAAACGAGGCTGATTGCCATGAATAAATTAGACAGGTGGGGTGAGGAGCTGATCACGCCGTTTGTGCGGGACTTTCTCCGCAGAGACGGCGTGTTCCTCATACGACTAGTCGCCAGAAATTCAAGTGACCTAATTGCTGCGGAACTTATATGTGGATTATTTGATTAATATAAAGAATATATAGAGACATTAAGAAACGAAGTTGTCGATGACAATAGTGATATATAATTATGGTGATATCGTTGGAATAATGTGATGTGTTTACTTACTTTCATGAATTATTCTTGGTCTGGAAGTTAAGTAAATTTACAGTTAACATAGGCCTGCAGTGTATATGGTGGTTCATTTTATGAAATTCGGGTGACACAAAATTATTCAAAACGTTACTTATTGTATGTCGAATAGGACGTTTAAACCTTACTGGCTGTTCTATATTCATAGAAGGCTATTGTATAATACTTTTCTTTTAATAATAATTTCCCACCTTTGGACAGACAGTGACAATAATAAAAATTATATTATTGTTTGCAGATATGTATGCATAATGAATAATTGTGACAGTTTCTATGAGATATTAATTCTCTTATGGGTTTACATACAATAAAGCTGTTATAGATCAACGGACATAGGGTTCTTAGGCAGAAACTTATTATTTAACCACTTTATAAAGCCATCCCCTTATTTAAAGAATAAGACCAAACTACCTCTTAATATTTACATGTATTTATTCAGCGGTAACATATACTTTCATATCACATGATATCCATATTCATCCCATGCAAGATTCTGGATATATTTGTATATAAAATATTTTTTTTATATATTTGCACAGAATCGCTTTTGTACATTATCCCCCCCCCCCTTTGTGTATTTTCTCTATCTATTTCTCTCTCTCTCTCTCACTCCCCCTTTGTGTATTTCTCTCTCTCTCTCTCTCTCTCTCTATATATATATATATATATATATATACACACATATATACTTATAGATGATAAGTACAAAGTTTAATTATCGTCCCACTCTTATCTTTATATATATATATATATATATATATATATATATATATATATATATATATATATATATATAACGCATACTTTTGTTTCGCCCGTCCCATTTTCTCTCACTCAAGACATATATAGACACACAATTGGACATAGGCAGAAACAGACAAAGACAGAAACCGAAAAACCAAAAATGACGGGATGACGGATAAGCGCTGGTGTTTGTGTTTGTGCTATATGTCAGTTAGTGCCTGTGTGTATATCGGTGAGGTGTTTACTTCTGACACTATTCCTTCAAGGTCGCTTCCATTCAAGACCTAAACTTGGCCTTGGCCCAGCAGAGAGGCGTCAGTTCCTGACTGAGTAACCAATTTGTGTGTACAGAGAAAACAGATTCCTTCAACCCATCAGCTCAAATAAACATTGAGCCATAACGGGAAAACTGGTACATGTAACATTCTTATCAAATGACAACAGGTATAAATAAATTTGTTTACAATTCATGGGAAGTCTTAAATTAAGGAATAATAGTTACCGTTTGCTGCATAGACTTTGTATGGGAAACTCCTTTGTTAGACTGAAAGGAAACTCCTCGTTTAGGTATATATATATGAGATCTGCACAGATTTAATTGAATCGGAAAATGATTCTTCTATAGAAATGCTGGGCGGACACGAAAATATGGAAACCGGAGCAGAAGAAATCTGATGGATCGTTTTGCTTTTTAGCTAAGCTGATTGTAAGGCAAAAAAAAAAAAATAAATAAAAATAAATAAATGGTATGCTTCCAAGGAACCGCCCGCATCAACTTTAACCCCTCGCATCAAACATTTTTATTTTGGTTTTCATCCTACAAGAAGATAAAATAATGCAATTTTGATACGATTTCCTTTGTTATGTAGTTTTATTTTCTTCCTGTTTAGGAGAAAAAACTGTTATTTTCATGCCTTCCCTGATCATATGACCTTTTCATCGAAACATACAAAAAAGGTAAAAAGTAAAATACATCCCGCATTGACTTCTGAAAAAAGTTCCTGAAAACCATATCTTTTTATTTTTTTGGTCTAAGTCAACTGACCTGCAGTAAGGAGATGAACCTGGTTGATTTGGGGGTCAAGAGGTCAAAGGTCAAGGTCACAGTGGCCATGTGTCCATATATTTGTTTCAGAGTGACAACTCCACTCTTTGGATTAACATATTGGTTTCAAACTTGATTTTTAAATGAAAGATAGTTAGATAGTTTATTTTTTATATAGCGCTTATCATCATAAAAAGATCTCTACTGCGCTGTTTATACAATAGACTATGATATTAAAACATATGCACATGATATATGACCAGTAAAACATAACATAGCATTTATATATATCTAAATTCAGAAATAGTTTTAAAATAGAATGTCTTCAGATCGGACTTAAAACATTCATAATTATCCACGAGTCTCACATTTACATGTAGGTTGTTCCACAATATAGGAGCTGCGTATCGAAATGACCTACAACCAACTGTTTTCGTTTTTGTTCGTGGTACTCTCAAAGTGATGGCATTGTTTGAACGCAAATTGTATCGAGCATGATCACACAGCATGAGCATCTCACTGATGTAAATCGGGGCTAAACCATGCAAAGTTTGAATGTAAGGACTAATATTTTGTATTCACATCTGTATTTGACTGGTAACCAGTGCAGCATCTTAAGCACAGGTGAAATGTGATCATATTTAGATACTTTACAAATCAACCGAGCTGCAGTGTTTTGGACTCGTTGCAATTTCTTTAATTTACATTTAGGTAAATTAATGTACAAAGCATTACAATAATCCAATTGACTAGTCACAACCGCATGAATATCAATGTCTTCGCCGAATCATCTGTTATATACTTCCTGATCTGCTTGATATTATAAAGACTATGAAAAGCATTGCTACATGTAGCATTAATTTGTTTGTTCATACCCATATTTAAATCCTGCCAAAAACCTAAATTTCGTGCCATCACTGAACATTTGACTATATCTTCTCCAATCCTGATAGAATCTAGATTAACTCTCGCCAAATGCTGTCTGGTGCCTATCACTAAAACATCAGTTTTTTCGTCGTTAATTTTCATTCTGTAGGATCCAGTGACGTACATCTCTAACACAGTTTTCCATAGCCCGTACATGCAGTAATTTCTTCTTTTTCAGGACGGAAACTCAGGTAGAGCTGATGATCATCAGCATATCCATGTACCTGAGGACGATGGCCTTTGACTATTTCCATTAACTGCCGACAGTACATAGAAAACAATTCAGGCCCACAGCAGGGTCCCTGAGGAACCCCACACTTAAGTTCAAATATATCAGACGGAGTTCTATTTACTTTAATTCTTTGGGTCCGATCAGACATATATGATTTAAACCAATTTATTACTGTGCCACTAAGGCCCAAGTCCTTTTGCATAGTTTCCAATAACAATCGAGCATCGATAGTATCGAATGCTGCCGAAAGATCGAGCAGCACGAGGAGAACCAGCTCCTGCCGATCCATGCTGTCGAATATATCAGAACAAATTTTAACAAGCGCCGTTTCGGTGCTGTGCGCGGTACGGTATGCTGACTGGTGGTCAGGTAATGGACAGTAATGTGACATGTGGTCATTTAGTCTTAACACTGACACTTTCCCTGTCAGTTTACCGCACAACTGCAGTCCGCTAACTGGTCGAAAATTTGAGAGCTCACATATGCCTTGCTTTTTAGGCAAAGGCGTCACAATAGCTTGCTTCCAAACCTCGGGGAACACACCAGAGCTTAGCGAAGTGTTTATCAGATGTGATATAATCCCTGTTAAAACATCTGAGCACTTTTTTACAATGGAAGTAGGTATTGGATCGGAGAAACATTGTTTATCTGGCAACTGTGCAATTAATGTTCGAACTTCCTCATGTGTACTTGCCTGAAACTCTGACAGCATCGCTTTGCTGGATGGACACTGAGAATTCATGTACATCTAGATGCAAATCTAATGGCCCACCAATTAAGTAAGAACCCTTTTAATTTTGGAGTCATTAGATCAAAGGTCAAGGTCACAGAAGGCACTATTCAGTATTATGTCAAATTATAGACTGGATCAGGATTATGGCTGGATAATCATCGTGATTAGGATTTGGACTGGTCATATTCCTGGACGTTATAAAAATATTCTCATTATCAATTTCAGCTGAGCGCCGTGACCCGCAGCTCCCTTGTCATATTCAAACATTTTCCCTGATATTTAAGATTAAGCTTCTAGTCACATGTAGTCAGCTATGTTAATTTATTAATCTCCTCTATATATAAAGCAAACCGGCCAAAAACATGCATACCAGGCTGGTCTGCAGGTGTGGTGGTTACTACAGGTGTAAAAATTCACCTGCATGACCGGAAGTGGAAGGACGATGAGGACAATTATGTCATTGGAACCCGATGGAAAATTGTTATACGAAGTATAACAAATACTGGTAATAGAAAACATAGGGTGATTGCTCCCCCTGGTAAACGGCATAGATAACAATATATCGTGCTACTTGAGAGAGAGAGAGAGAGAGAGAGAGAGAGAGAGAGAGAGAGAGAGAGTCATGTTAAGCCATTACTTGTTGAACGCCCTATTTATCCGTGTTTAATTTTTGGTCAATGGAGAACATTTTTTTAACAATTACCGTTCGACAAGGTCTTCAGCTCACTTTCCTTTTCAAAGTAAACCTGTTTAAAATTCGATATGAGTATAATTCGACTTAACAATTTGCCTTCCAGTCCTGTTCATTCCGGTAGTTTTATTCTGGTACAAAATGAAACCCAAGCAAGCACAATAGGCGGTAGAAGAATATATATATATTTTTTTATTTTGTCCGCCACCCAGGACCAGTACCCATTCACTCCTTTGACCAGGAGTTTTTGCGCGAACGGCGGTCAAAACGGGACGCGAACCAACAAAACTTGCGGTCACTATAAGCAACTAAAGGAGTCTATATGAAACTCCTTGCTGTAACCATGGAGTTATAATTATATGGAGAGAGTACCGGGATCGCGGAGCGCGTCCGTTGTTCCTTGCGATCTTGATAAGAACCCTTCACCTTGGTACGAAAGCTCTTTTTTCTGGCTACCTTTGCTTGCCTATTACACGAGGGTTATCCCTGATACATGACGTTGTTCTCCTCGAGGTTATCGGAGTATTGCTTGGTGACAGAGCTATATCAGTCCCTTCTGGATTATATTCCATTTAAATGCAATTAATTTATAAGATGTAGGTTTTAGTGAGTACTGGTTATAAGGTGGGTCACTTGGTATTAAACTAGCTTTTCAATGACAACAACAAGGGATTTGTTCGCATAAAAAGGGCTAAAATCAGCTATTGTAAAGGAACGCCCACTTATTTCTCAGCCGGGTCAGACCCATCTTCAGTAACGAATTGCTTGGTTGACCGAAAAGTTATACCAAAATTCCAAGTTCATGTTATACCCATGCGCCAACTTATAACCAACCTCAAATCTCATTTTATGTCACGTAACAAAATTCCTTAATAATAATAATAATATATGTATATATATATATATATATATAATACCTCACATGTTTTAATTCCAGTTAGAAATATCAGTTGTGCAAAAATAATAAAATATATCATATTTGCAGTATCAAACCTAATGAAATGTAAAACTTTCAACTGACAATACATTAACTACTGCATGGGCAATGCTTTATATTGAAATAAGTCTCAAAGTATCATTTGCTGATACCAGAGACAGAAATTTTATCAATGAGTTTTAGAAAACATTATTAGACTAAGTGAAATTGCGGATGGACGGGGAGTACTGGAAGTGGAGGGGGGGGGGGGGGGGGGGGGCATGGCCCCTGTATACACAACATTCTGTAACATCCTAATGGGTCTATTTATTTATTACACTGATGATATCAAGTGGAAATCACAGTTTACATGGAAACTTACTGTAGTCATGCAGCTGACAAGATAGAATGAAAACTATACTTCGAACTATGTTTTCGTTTTTCCTATAAACATCTTTAAAATCAAGAAAAAAATGTAATATGAGAACAGGATTTTGCTCAGGTTTCTTTGTGTATATTAATGGTGTATATACAAAAGAGACTATAAAAAGAAACGTAAACGCTTACTTATTCTGTGTTTACATTATTTTTTATTTATGCATATAAACTAGACACAACCCCGAAGCAGTTACTGGGCATGAACCGAGAGTGAGGTTTTACGCCATCTAGCGTTTATAACAGAAACAAAATGTATGGACAGAATTGTCAGATTTGGTGACCGTCTGAATATTATTACAAAAATATATAATATGCAAATCAAAAAGATAAAATTACAAAAATTATATTGAATTATATTCACGAAATTGCGTTACAAGAGTTAAAAAGTTCGAAAGGTTTATATATTCAGCCTTTACGAATTAGTTGCAATTCCATATTCTGTGACGGTGGGTCTCTATGTGCGTTTCTACGAAACGTTACTATGCGCTCGAAAGTAAAAAGGTCTAGAGTGTCGGATTCACTAGAGGAAATAAAACTCCTTAACTCCCTGAATAGGTTCACTGATAAGAGACCTCAGTGGGCAGGTAACTTTTTGCTGTCGAGGAAATATGTATGTATGTGCCAGGCACAAGGTGTATACTTACACGTTCCTATGTCGTGTTTGTTTATGTCAAGAAGTATGACCAATACGCTCACTGAAGTCTTTCCAATTAACCTAAATGCATGTTACTGATCTAAGGTACAGATATCTGAGGTTGTGCACATGAGCGTAAGGTTGTCATACGCGTCGTGTTTACATAAGATTTATTAACTTTACCACCAGCTTTGGCGTATAGCATACACATGAGAAGAAATCAGGATTGAGAAAAACTCATATATCAACCCTGGTAAGCATTAATGTTTGCAACATATTCAAGTTATTTTTGTTGAAAATCCAATAGTCATACCCATCGTAGTAAATACACACCTGTAATATTCGATTGGTATATTTTATCAATTTCCTATCAGGGTAATCAATATATACACGACTATTGACCCCGTAGAACTGTGAATAACTTCGAAGAAGCATAATTAAAGAATGTCATCTTAAACTACGGAAATATAGTCCACAGACATGATATCAACAGTGGTTTGCAATAATCGGTATCTTAGATTTTACCAGTGGCGAACCATTTGTGTAGAGAGCTCTTTCTTGGAGCCAATTGGATCGATTGATATATTATGCTTGTCATTATTAGCACATGACTGTACATGTAATGGTGTTACTTATATAGTATGAACCTTGATAACTTCTTTATCTTTGTTCAGTCCATACATAATACCTGAAGGAGAGACGGGTTCACGTTTGGTCAAAGGTGGGTCTGTACAGGAAAAAAAAACTTATCAGCGGCAGGTAAGGTTTTCCACAGTTGTCAGCATTATGCGTTGTAGAGTATGAGAGACGTGAGTTGGTACGCAGGCTTCCAAGGGGAAATGGTAAGCACCAAGCACTCTTACTTGAATAACCACAGGTTTAATACGATATATTAAGAGGTAGCTTTTTAAAGACAAGGAACAACTTTGCCCCTTACAAGTGCTCTTAGCCAACCATGCAGTGTGGTATATCTATAACAACAGTGTACGTAGCATAGTTAATCTACAGCAAAAGTGTAGTATACACAAACATACGAACGCATATGTATGTATATATTGTAAATATATTGTAAATATATTTTAAATATATATATATATATATATATATATATATATATATATATATATATATATATATATACGCTGGTGGGCGATAATAATTAAAGTTACAGTCCCTGATGACAAGCCTAAACGTTTTACAATTTAAACGGGGTTTACCCACAGAATATGACATGATCCTCTGTTCTGTTGTAATAACGGTAAGATCAGAACAGGACGTGACCGAAACTGTAAGTATATTACCATTTACTATGGTAACTATGTCAACCGGAATGACATCGCAAGGCAGTTGGACATATTAAGAGCTTTGATATTTAGTACCAAAGACCAAAAAACATATGCTTCAGCAAAGCACTTCTCCTCGCTCTCCACACACAGATTATAGGGCAAGTCAAACACAATGAAAGAATAACAAAATATGGCAGAAGTGCAGCAATAATTAACAGTGTAATACGTACGAAACGTTGGAGCTTAAGACATGTATCCAAGATGTGTTAGCAGCTGGTACAGGTAAATACAGGTATATACAGGTTAACCTGACTTAATCATATTAACAAGTTTAACTGTATAAACCGCAGATAAACCGTTTTGCGGCTTATATGATAAATGTCAAAAGAGAAAGAGATTTTAAATGTACCCGTTAGATCTGTAGGACTTCCATAAAAGCAGTCGAAAGATAGTACATCTATTTTGAATTTATGAAATAAATGTTTTAACGAGCATCAGGTCTAGGAAGGCAATGTATTCGTGTTAAGTATGCCCTGGCAAATGTGAAATGTACATGTTGAGAATATCTGATTTATTTGCTGAATCAATTTGGATGTTTTTGCACAAACATGAATTGAAACATCACCTCTACTGGCTCATATTGGCAATACCACATATGAAGATAACTCGTATATACATTCTCAAGAATAGTAATTTAGTCGAATATCATCTGAATATTTTTGGTTAAACGTTTGTTGTCTGGCTCCTTGGATGAAGTTTTGAGACAGGTTGTTAATTTAAGAATTGCAGCCTTACCTATTTAAATGTATCCAAAAGTCACCCGACATAGATACATTTGATATACTTGCAATCCATTTTGGAGGGATGCACGGTGTAGATACAATTAAAAAAACTGCATATGTTCATGAGGAAATTAAGCAAAGAGCTATTTTTTAACTTTCATAATTATTCAAAATACAGAAAACAACAGTATAAAACAAATTATAACATAATACAGGTGTCACAAACCCATATGATGATTTAACAAATAATTGTTAAAACTGTATACATCCAGAAATGACAGACTGTGGAAAGACAAAATGAGTAAAATGCAGTTGTTTATGTCTAAGTATAATGTAATGTTAAATGTACATTGCTTTCATTGTAATGACTTATTTTATATTTATAAGTTGACGTATGAAAAAAAACCAAGTCTGAATATAGAGATTTTATACTGTATTTGTATTTGTAGGGATTAGGACAACAGCATGGATTACGTTTCATCAGTGTTTGGACACATTGGTGACGTCACAGTACGAACAGGTGATACCTTCACTGACCGCCTTAATTGCCAGTACACCACCTTTCTGTTGCTTGTGTTCGCTATCTTGATCACAACGAAAAACTATGTGGGGGAACCGATATCTTGCTGGGTACCTGCCCACTTCACTGATGCCCATACGGACTATGCAAATAAGGTATGCTGGGTTACGAATACCTATTATGTTCCCTTCACGGAAGAAATACCTGAAGAGGGAGTACCGAAAGAGAACGAGATTGGCTATTACCAATGGGTAGGGTTGATCCTAATTGCACAAGCTGCATTGTTCTACATTCCAAGGATTTTCTGGTTTTTGTTGAATAAAAAATCTGGTATTGCCGTGAGCACTATAACTGATGCCGCATGTGAATGTCAGCGCAAAACCGACCCGGAGGGACGCGACAAAATTATAAAATATATGACAAAACATATGAGCCGATATCTTACAGAAATCACGCGTAAACACAAGATGTCGACATATTGCAAATGGTTGTGGTATCACCTGTACGGAAACTATTTAATTACCTTGTATTTGGTCGTTAAAGTCCTGTACATTTCCAATGTTATCGGACAGCTTTTTATGCTGAATGTTTTCCTAGAAACAGACTACAGTGCGTACGGATTTCACGTGATCAGGAGAATAATTGATGGCTATGACTGGCGATCACCCGGCCGATTCCCAAGAATAACACTGTGCGATTTCGAAATCCGGACGTTGGGAGAAGTCAACCGGTACACAGTTCAGTGTGTCCTTCCCGTAAATTTATTCAATGAAAAAATTTACATTTTCTTATGGTTCTGGTTCGTTGCTGTTGCTTGTGTCACAGCCATGAGTTTTGTTTTCTGGCTCTTGAGATTCATATCCAAATTAAACCAGATAAGTTATATAAAAACGAGGTTGCACGCAATGAGGCGACTAGGAGAGGAGGATAAAGGACTTGTGAAAAAATTTGTTCGTGACTTTCTGCGGCCGGACGGCGTTTTTGTTATTCGACTTGTAGCACGTAACTCGAGTGACATCATTGCAGCAGAACTTATTACTGGTTTATTTGATGAATACAAAGGAAAGAGAAGATTCTTAGAGGGACAAACTGACAATCTGGAAGACAGCATCTGAGAGTTATGCTAAGATGACATGCTTAAATCGCCCAAAAGGGATTTTATAGTGGCAACCTTGGCTGTGGGAGGTAGGTAGCTGGAGTGCAAGGCTGCCTGATGGACGTGTGCGTGTATTTTTGAGCGCCAGTTTTGTTCCACATACTTCCTAAAGGGAAGGACCTCTCATTTTAACGCAACGTCAGCGATTATCTTCCTTTTGCCTGGAACACCACCATTTCCGAATTGAGCGAGATAAATTCCAGTTTTTATTCAGCATATTGGTAAATTCCTCCGCATGTTTGTTAAACTTCTGACAGCATAAGTAGAAGCACGGTTACTGGACGCAGCGAACTTGTAAGTGATACCGAAAATGGCTCGATAACACAGAGACGGAGTTTCAGTTTTGGTTTTCAGTTCACCTGTATTCGTTTGTGTTATCACGACCTAAATGAAACATGATGGAAGAACACTGCGATGCATCCCTCGATATGGCTTGTATCACGACTCAAGTTAGGCTTACCTGCCATATATAAATTCCAACTGAGACATGGTGTCACGGCTATAATTCTTCCGCAATTTTCTATTACTTGATCGGTTCGTGTTTAGAAAAGGAACACCTGATGTAATACGAAAACATGAGAATTAGTGCCTACTGAAACAATGTAGAGATAGTGATTTACTATATATGGATTAAAGAGATATATGGTAAATGACATACCCAATAACAATGATTTGATTGGATAAGTACCAGTTTGCCTGCTGGCAAGAACGCATGACTAAATCATATTTTCTATGATTGTTCGATTGCATACCAATTGTTGATAACGTGACCTGGTGTAATTAACACTTTGATAAGGAGTTACAAGCTGTACGTTTGTTCCTGTCCTCACATCATGACCGGATATATCAGTATCAGAAAACTGCAAAATATCATGCCTGCAGTCTGCACAATATTGGTAGCTTTGCCGCTGCCATCTGGCGGCCACTTAATACAAAAATACTGTGGAAGTGGTTTTGTTAGCTGGGTTTAATTTTTGCGCTTTTAGCGGGAACTAGATTTGTTCATAATAAAGAACACGCTTTCTTTCGATGTGTGGAAGACGGCAGCATTCTCGCCTGACACAGACACGTGAGGCTTGAAATCTCTCCTCGCGGGTTCGCTTGAGTTGAGGCTTCTTCAACCAGGATGTTCGAATAACTATGTTGTCATAAGAGGTCGTAGCAAGTGATATCTCGGCTGAAATCCCCTCCAATTTATAGTGATTCGAAAAACACCAATGAAACAAGTAGCATTTGAAGACCTTTGGAAGCCCCTCCCAATGACTTTGAAGTAAGACGGAGCTGAGAGCCAGCCGCGATTGTTGTCAGCTCTGTTGTTCACACAAAGCGGGCTGCTTCTACTAAGTAATCACAGTTGTTTTTGAGCAATTCTACAACTTAGTTCGATGCCAAACAATGTCTTTGGTGCAGTACCATTGCATCATCAAACGTGATCAGTCCTGGTTAATTAGGTGTTTTTTTTTACGGTATTCAGTCACCCCAAGCTTGATAGGTAAGAGGTGGGTTGCGCTACAAACCTGTCTTTTATATAATAATTTTTAAAACAAAATAAATAACATACATTATTGATTTGCGCAAAAATTCGAACTGCGCTAATGCTGTAAAATGAAAAAAAGCGCGAAAATTCAGACACACCAAATATCGCTTCACAGTATACTCAGTCCATCAGAATTCTTTCTCCTTTAAGATATGTTGTCAGTGTTGCAGGTTATAGTCCCAACATTGCAATGCAAATGTTATTTCGAAATAAAAAGTTCTCTCATCACTTGTGTGTTCTTATTTTTGCAACATAGAAAACTCGTGATATCTAACATGGTAACAAAGATATATTATTGCCAATTACTGAATATTAATCAGTTTCTATGAATATACACATCAACTCACATCAACTTATATGCTTAAAATTGAACTTATCATTATTCAGCTATCTATAGTAACTCCGTGACATCATCGCTCAAATAACTTGATTTCTTGCGTTCTCTCTGCGTTTTTGTGTCTTTTGGATTATCTTGTTCCTCGGCTGTATTGTCTGCTTGATGTTCTTTGTTTGTAGGAGTATTTCCATCTCTGTTTCTGTCACGTTTGCAGTGTTCCCGCGAATGTTAACTCTGTTTCTCTCGTACAGTTGTGTTTGCACCTTCTATAATAAATGTGTTATCACTCAACTTAGATTTTCAGTGTCTCTATTCCATTTTTAGCTCAGCTGACTGAAAGTCATCTGAGCTATAGCGATCACTCTTTGTCCGTCGTCCGTCTGTCTGTCTGTCTGTCCGTCTGTCTGTCCGTCTGTCTGTCCGTTAACCAGGCACAAATCGTAACCACTGGACCTGGAATCTTCTAACTTGACATCCAGGGAGTACCATGAAAAATCTCCTTGGAAACCTGAAATTAGGTCTCTGTTACCCATAACCTCTGAGCTATGGGGCTCCGAAGTACCCACCAGAAAAATGGAAAATTTGATACAAAAGCTCAAGTATCTGAACAACTATTGCATTGATCACCATGATTCTGTGCATGGATATTGATCATGGAATGTTTCTTCAGTTTCTGCAGTCTGGTGGCGCCACCTATATTTTTTCGATTTTACGAATTTTTTTCTTTATTTTTGAGACCTCTTGAGATGTGGTCATCTGTTAACAGGGCACAAATTGTAATGACTGGGCCTAGAATCTTCTCTCTTGAAATTCCGGGAGGCCTATGAAAAGTCTCTTTGGAAACCTGAAATTAAGTCTCTGTTACCCATAACCTCTGAGCTATGGGGCTCCAAAATACCCCCCAGAATAATGGAAAATTTGATTCAAAAGCTCCAGTATCTGAACAACTATTGCATTGATCACCATGATTCTTTGCATGGATATTGATCCTGGAATGTTTCATCAGTTTCTGCAGTCTGGTGGCGCCACCTGTATTTTTTTTATTTTTACGAATTTTTTTCTCTATTTTTGAGACCTCATAAGATGTGGTCATCTGTTAACATGGCACAAATCGTAACAACTGGACCTAGAATCTTCATTCTTGACATTCTGAGAGACCTATGAAAAGTCTCCATGGAAACCAGAAATTAGGTCTCCGTTACCCATATCCATTAAGTTGTATGGCTCCAAAAGTACCCCCCCCCCCCCAGAATAATGAAAAATTGATACAAAAACTCCAGTATCTCAATAACTACAACACTGATGCTCATGATTTTTGGCATACATATTGATCATGACATGTTCCATCAATTTCAGCAGACTGGGTACGCCACCTCTATTTTTTTTTCAAATTTTTACCAATTTTTTCTTTATTTTTGAGACCTTTAAAGATGTGGTTATCTGTCAACGGGGTACAAATTGTAACAACTGGACCTAGAATCTTCATTCTTGTCATGCAAGGAGGCCCATGAAAAGTGTCTGTGGAAACCTGAAATTAGGTCTCTGTTACCCATATCCTCCAAGCTATAGGACTGCAAAGTATCCCTCAGAATAATGGAAAAATTGATACGAAAGCTGAAATATCTGAACAACTTATCCAGAGACCACCATGCTTCTTTGCATGGATATTGAATATTAAGTGTTTTTATTAGTTTCTGCAGACTGGTGGAGCCACCTGTATTTTTTTTTTAATTTTTTTTTCTATTTTTTAGATATATTAATACAGACACAATCTCAGCCTGTTGGTTAATCTGTTTGATGCTTCAGTTGAATGGGTATATACTACCATTCAGATGATAAAATTTCCTTTTGCAAATCTCTTCCCAGTCAGCTGAGCGTCATGACCCATGGGTCACTTGTTTATGGATTCTGGAAGTATGCATACTAGTTTAGTGTTAGGGGTTTCATACTCTTTGCACTTCTGTCATTTGACTGTTTGACTATTTGTCTGCGTGGTAGTCTTCTGTGTTTATAGGTGCGGATCCTTTAGCATGGTCACGCTCAAGATCTGATATAATCGGTCGTGTTGGCCTTCGAAACATGATTTCGCTAGGGCTGCACTCAGTATCCTGACGAAGAGTATTTCGAAGCTCGAGAAGTGCCAAAATTGATCACCATAAGTTTTCTTCAGGATATTCTTTACTGTCTTACAGGCAGATTCGGCCATGCTTTTGGTTTGATGGTGTCCTGGTAAAGAATATAGGTGGTTTATGCCTCAGTGTTCTGAAACAGCTAGAAACTCATAGACATGAATTGAAAACCACAATCAGTGATAAGACATTTGGGTATTCCGTATCGTGCAAAGTGCCCTTTCAAATAGGTGACCATGCTACAGCTAGTTGTTATTCAAAATAGGTCAACCTCACTAAAACTGGACCGGCAATTTACAGTGACTAAATTGTCTTTGCCATTATAATCACAGAAATCGACTCCGACCTTTGAGAATGGTGTATGGCTTTCCGTATGCAGCTTTAATTGCTGTTTCTGCTGAATTGGTTTGTAACTAGAGCAGTTCTCATAGTTCTGAGAGAGACTTCTAATATCTTTGCTCACACCTAATCAGAATATACATGTGCGAGTTCGTCTAATCATAGTGTCATAGGCGAGGTGAGCATGTTCTTTTGAAGGGAACTGAGTATTAGATCTTGTTCTCCCCTCATGATTACTTGTCTGTTCTTGTGGATAAGTACAAATTCAGATATCTGATATTTGTTTTCTGGCCAGCCATTGACAATGACTCGAAGTAGCTCATTTTATCGCTTATCGGGTAAGCTCTTGTTTGTGAGAATGTTCATGACGTGTGCTTGTGTGTCAGCAACACATTCATTGCAGTAAGCTCTACTGCAATGACTATGTGTGATCCTGGTAGGTATTCCAGTTTGATTGAATATGGACACAGACGCATCATCAGACATTCAAGTCTGTTTTTGTGTTTAGCTCAGTGGTTTGCATACACTCTGTTCAAGTGGTTTATGATCACTCTGCACCGTGATCTGTCCTCCAAATTTATACTGGATAATCGCTCGAGACAATATAATACCGTTAGAGTTTATTTTTCGAGTTGAACCCAGTCGCGCTCCGCTGGTTTTAGTGCTCTATATGCATACTCGATAGGTTTGCCATTTTGAAGAAGAACAGCTCCCAGACCATATAAAGAGCTATCAACCCGTAGAACAAGCTGTTGTTAAGGATCGTTGTATGCTAATATCGGGTTTTGCGTCAGCTTCTGTTTGACAATCTGAAAAGATTGGTCACACTGTTAAGACCAATTTCATTCAGCACTTTCACGCGTGAGAGCACGTATTGGTTCTAAAGCGTCTGACAGGTCAGGCAAGAACTTGGCCATGTATCGCACTAAATCACAAAGGCCCCTAACACCATGTACATCTGTTTGAGGTGGCATATTTAACACTACTGGGACCATCACTGGATCTGGCAATACACCTTTGCTAGTAATTATATGTCCAATGAAAGGAATCTGCTCCTGCTTTATCACAGACTTGTCGTCATTAAGTCGACTTTGTCTTTCTGTGTTACGACGCTGCAGATTGGCTACTGTCCGCTCATGATCAGCTTGGGCAATCTCATGGGTACCTCTACAACCAATGACAATAATATCGCCTGCAACGCAGATAACGCCCTCCGGGCCTGACAACGCACGAGACAGTCTCTCCTGAAAGATATAACTATTGACCTTTAGTCCATATGGCAATCTTGATCAACGGTACATTAGAAGGGTATTAAAGGGTATTATCATTTTGGGCAGCCTGCTGGATTATTGTACAGCTTTATTTGCCAGAAAGCCCCCTTTACATCCAGCTTACTGAATAGTTTTGCATTATTTAATTGTGGAAGAACATCGTCCAGTGTTGGCATATTAAAGCGATCCCTACACAGTGCAACGGTGGCTGTGAATCTATGCATATTCTCAATATTCCATTTGGCTTCTGAACGACAACCATCTGGCTAACCCAAGGGGTTGGTTCTTCCAAGGGTACAAGAAATTCACGCTCAACAAGTGCATCGATCTCCATATTTATCTGATCTTTCCAGGTCAGTGGAATACGGTGACCTGATCTCCGGGTCAACCTGCAAAGTTGCAGTTCCTAGATCACCTAGATCTGCTTTACAGTCTATTTGTGCTACAAATTTATTACTATAAAAAGTGTTAAGGCCCATGAGTTTGGACATGTGTAAACCTAGTAGACAGTTTCAGTTGTTTGGCACAACGACGAACAAGAAAACCCCGCAGCATTTTCAAGGACAGAGCAATTAGCGATTTCAATGTCTGTAACCCTCTGTTATTCTTGTCGTCTCTCTCAATGTCTAACTGTACTTCATGTACACTTTTAGAGCTTTAAAATGGTTTCTGGTGCCACATTTACCAAACGTCTTGTTCCACGCTTAAAAATTCCGTTTTCTAAATTTGTGACCTCGGCCACGATATTTACACTTTTGTGAGGGCATGGCAGACCTCGATGCCTGAGCATCAGTGACATGTGATGGCCTCTGTTGTCTCACTCTGTGTATAGTATGTGATACTGCATGGTGGCCGTGCGTTTCCTGGGAATACACGAGTTCATTCAGACCGATCATCTGGTGTATGTGAATAAATATTCGGGACAGAGGAAGGGCTACCTGGTGACAATTTTCATGCTGCTTGAACATGTATTCGAGACCAAATGTTGTGGTATGTGCGTTAATGTTAAATTTTATAATATCGTGATTATTGTTTCATTTGGCGTGGGTTTATAGTTAATAATACAAAAAATATAATAAGCTAGTGTCGAGTTAATTAAGAAATTAATAATAACTATAATTGACCTTTACTCAAGTAGAATCTAATGGTGGTGCATATTTTCCAAACAGAAAAGACAAACCAGTGTGTCTGTGACATTTTATTATTTCTGCGCAAATTAGATATGGAAAAGGTAACATCCTGGCCCTTTAAGGAACAAAGTTCCATGTTCATCATGTTCATAGAATGTGGACTTTGGGAAGATTCTTTGGTTTCTAATTGTTCTTTTTCATACGAGACTGGTAATTACCTGATAATGTTTAGGTTTTTATTCATCGTATTTGTATAAATCATTATTGCGTCATTACAGCTTTAACATCTATAATACTCTCTGACCTAAACTTTGAAATTGCTTGAAATAACTGGAAATCATCGAAATAAACACATTTTTTAATGAGATCATCTTGATCAAATTACATGCACATATGAAGTTACTCATATAAATTACAATTTGAAAAAGCTTACAAGTGTTTATAATTTAGGATACATTTCGTTTATTGATACCTCCGGCCCATATATAGTTAGGTTACAGTTACCTAGTGTCCGCTTCCTAAAGAAAATAAGCTTAATAATTTTCCTGATGCTTGTATGCAAATTTATTATAAAAAATATTTATCTATATCGTGAGGCAGGTGTTTTTACAAAGAAGGTTGAATAGACCTTATCCGGAACTCCCTGCAAGCTGACCACAGGCCTGCAGGTGGTACAAACAGTCTCTAGTGACCAGAGGCTGTGACCCACAGCAGTAGGCTGGACGTAGGGCTGTTTGTATAATCTAGGGTCCCTATCACTTAGATTTATCTGTAAATGACCATGGATAATCAGAATTAAATGCTGCCAGATGGATAACATAGGCAACTTCTGAAGCCACACATAGAAGCCGTGAGATTTAATAAAATCCAAAATTGATATCACAGGAGAAATAGATCAGACTGGATACATGTGCTTATCACCTCATGAATGTAAACAAGACAAAGACAGTGTATATCATGCCTAATTTTTAACTATTATAATCAATTAGGGAATAATTTGGATTAATGACAGTAGTTTGAAAAATATCAATTACATCTTTCAAACATAATGACTTTTAATTGCCTAACACCTATTGAGCTTTTTACACTGGATCCTTAACGACTTGTTGTAAAAGTATTGCAAACAGTCAACATATTAAGAGAATAAAATCAGCCATAAGCATAAATTAACATAAAAAAGAAAAGTTCACATAATGAAGTTATATAAATATTTTGATCAAGTCATAGTGAAAAATAATTTTAACATTTACTGAAGATTTCAACATTTATGAAACAGCTAAGTTCCATTTCCTACTGACCGACATTGACCAAAAAATTAATTAAGATTATACACCAGTGATTACTTAAGGTCATATAATGGCACCAAGTGGACACAACAAAGACAAATCAAATGTATTATATATTTCATATGTATAATATTTGATTGTAACTCAGTTTCTGATGGGGTGGTTCCTAATGTTTTGGCTCCTCTCACTCTGAGGTTTAAGACCTCACCTTGAGGTTGAAGATATATCTGCTTTAAATCAACCTGATTGGCAGATTTAAAATATAAATTGTAATTTTAAAGAGATTTCAACATGGTTGAGACAAGACATGGAGACATGGTTTGTAGCTTAGGGTACACTAGCCATTAAAACACAAGTCATAGGCCTTTTTAAATAACAGGCCGTTTCCCAATAAACAGAGGCAATTCATCTGCTTACAGATAATCCAGGAATTCCTTCACTCATTCTGTTGAAATAATAGTGTAAAAAAAGGTGATTACACAGAAAGTAGCTGACTTTCATCAACAGGGTAAATGCTAAATAATATGACCAGGGAGTGCTGGAGCAAGCACTGTTTGTACCACCAGCAGGCTTAACCTGCCAGATGGCCCTCATTAGTGGACAGTTCCGGAGTAGATCTATTAGTCTTAAATGTTCATGTTTGAAATTGATTCATATTCTTACAAATAGACTTCAACATTAGTAGGACTGCAAACCAGAGCCAGAGACATATTCATACTTTTCATCGCATTGCGATTCAGCCTTAACGGCTGATATTGCTATTGATGGTCTGGGCCATCAATGCAGCATGTAGTGTACACGCACACAGGATGAGATAAAGCCTGATGGACGATTGACTACGGAAATGTCCATGAGATGGATACAATTTACATTAAAGATATAAATATGGTGAGTTTAAATGAAACACACTGAAATCGACAATGGTGATATTTTTTATATCCGTATGTATACATACTCAGATTGGTATTTGAAGAACGGAATGTGTCAATTTCGTGCTAGACGCCGACGGACCGGAGCCATTCGGGGGGGGGGGGGGGGTCATCGCTCAGTTCTGGATAACCCTATCCCAAGAGCGTGTATGGGAAAGGCTTATATTCGCAGTGTAGGTATGGTTACTTAAATGTCACTACACTAGAAATAAGTTATACCAACAGGTATAGGCCTCTTGTTTAAGATTTCATTCCGTACTTCATTGCAGAGCACCTGCCAAGCAAACAGCCGTCAGAGTGGGTTATTTCCATGTAAGCCTGTGTGTAATCTTGTCAAAATGTGACATGAACTAATAAATACCACATGCAAAAAAGGTATACTAACAATTCTTTCAATTTAATTTCAATAATACATTTTTATTGGAACAGATCATACATCGCCCTACATTCATGAAATATCCTCCCTAGAGCGTGCCGGCACGAGACTTGAGGTGCTGGTTCACCACTGCACGTAGTCACGGTTGCGACAGTAGAGGATTTGATCAGGTGAACTTAACACGTGACTGTAAAGGCAACTTGTATTTGAAAACATGTAGTGTGTACAATGCGGTAATGGATTATAAGAAACAAGAGGTCGAATATGTGATCTAGATAATCTGAACTGTGCTACAATTCACCCGGCATGCAAATCACGTGAGTAAACAAAGGCACAGAAGAGGCAAAAACTAGTGTAAGCTCTCGCTACAAGTATTTTACATATACCTAAGATTAACTCTAAAAAGGCGACATAAGTGTACCTACAAATGATTATAGATGGTTTGTTAGGGAAAGGGGTAAAAGAGGCAGTTTTTCTTGGATGACGGAAGATACTTCATATAAGCGGAATGAATGAGGTGAATGCCCTAAAGGATGTAAAGATGCTTGTGACAACAAAGACGGAACTTCTGATGATACCGGATGCCAGGGTAAGATTAAATTTTGTGCAAACATTTTGTACTTTTTAGCTAAAATAAAGATATGTTTCTATGCTCAATGTCTCACTAAGCTATGTCTTGACACCCAAGATACTATGCTCTAGACGTTTCTTATAACGCATTTTATTTAATAGATACAGCCCTCGAAAATATCCTATAATTGTGCGTGAAGCGATGCTAACATCGCAAGCCATCTGTTAAAAATGCCGGTACACTGTTCCTGTAACATTATGAGGATAACTGGATATTTTGTTGAGGAACAAGTATGATATTGGTAATACTGAGGTAAAATTGATCTTTGGCGGGACTGGGATTTGAGTATTTATCTTGTTAAGGCCTTCCAGTCTGGTCTGACTGATAAAGAATGAATTTCTCGCTTTTTTTGCTAGACATTGACAGGCCGTAAGGGTGGGGGGGGGGGGGGGGGGTGTCAGCGTACAATTCTGGATTATCCTATCTCAAGACCATACGGCTGAATTTAGTAATACCAAACAAGTATCGGCCTCCCATTTAAGATTTCATTTCGTAGGCCTACTTCATTACTTCATTGCAGAGCATCTAACCAGCAACCAACCATCAGAGTGGATTGTTTCCATGGCAGCCTGTATCGCGCTCCTTGCAGAATTTTGTGAAAAATTGAACCATCTTGAATAAATCTCAGATATGCATATAATCAGAAAAATTAGGTAGACGGAGAACGATTTCTTGACTTTTAACACTGGCCTGCAAAGTATATGAAGAAGTGCATGGTTTCCAAGTATTGCAGATTGGCGAATGTCCATAATCTGAAAACCGTTATAGTGATTCAGAATATTATGTTTTTTTAATTATACGTAAGAGTACATAAATAACACATTTCTGTAGTAGTATTCCTGTACTGATCACATTATATATATATATATATATATATATATATATATATATATATATATATATACATTATATATATATATATATATATATATATATATATATTAATCTTTTTATTTATAAGGAAAAGAAGTATGTCAGTAAATTATACTGGAGAAGGTAAGTATACATATATATACATAAGGTATATATATATATATATTCAGTTTATTTTAAATATTAATATTATTCCTCCATAAAACTGGTCTCGATTAAAGTACTTATGATCAACAGGCAAATTATAATCAGAACAATTCGAATCATCAAATCCAGGAGTTCTTGGGGTTAAACACCACGGTATAAAAAAAACACTGATTGATTGAAAAATATATGTTTCTATACCTACACCGGTGTGCTTTTTTTTCCTGTTGGAATAAACCCAAACTCATAATGATTATTCAAGCTTACTAATCGTAATTGCAGGAGTGCAGGGGGAGAGCAAGAGTTTAGATGATATCAACGAAAGACCACGAGTGTAGGAGAAACTAGATGAGATGACTTCAGGTGCAAGACGTTCGGGCAAGGAAGAGAAGTCCTTCCGAGAATATGACAACGTAACCTCCCCTGTCTACTAGAGAGTCGACTATCAAAACGTTAACGCTACTGAAAATATCTTCCAAGGTGGATCGGCAGAGGGATACGTCACGTGTGCATCCCCATTGTATAACAAACTCGATAGTAGCCACAGCGCCCTAACCCAGACCGGACCGTATGTTGGTTTACTACGTGTAAGCTAAGCACTATGATTAAGAATACCAAGTAAGCTCACCTTCGTCATGAAAAAAATGACAGTCTTCTCTCTTCTATGAATTTTTTTCTCGATTGAACATTTTTACTATTCGGCACAAAAGTTTCAATTTTTCTTTATATAATTATCTGTGCGCATATATATATATATATATATATATATATATATATATATAAATAAATATATATATATAACGTCGAATATCCGAACACCATGCATTTATCCTGTAACGTGTGTACTACTGGGTTCTTAGGATTGTTCGAGAATGGAAAAGTTATAAATAAGGGGCTGTCTTTTAGAGCCGAGAGAGACAGGAGAGATATATTCCAGCGGACACAGAAGAGTGTAAGTCAGTTTGTGGACCTTTTTCCTAGAATTGCTCCAGTTGAAACTGTTCTATGAATTTGTAACGGATTTTAATTAGTCATTAGTTTGCCTTTGGAATCACTATCAGAACTTCACTTTTGGATTACAACGGATTGTTTTCTGAATGAACTGGACTGTTATTCTCCGAGAAGATTTATGTGAACTGTTTATCTGGGTTGTACGTTATAAAGGACTTGTTGTCGCTGTGACAGTGGTGGTATCCAGGTACTGTACACTTTATTTATATACTTGTATTGATTTGCTGTTGTACTGTTGTTATACTGTGAAATTGTATTGGTTTAGTGTATTGTAATGTTAGAATTGTTTTAAGAAAAAAATATTATTATTTGTTATAATAAAAACACTGTCTTCTTTATTCTTTCTCCTAGAAACTGTGTTACAGAAGTGTTACAGAATCTAATTTTTTTTATCTTCATTACAAAATTTATTTTCGTCACAACAACGTGATCTGTTGATATTAGGTTTTTTTAACATATAAAACACTGATGTTCATCTTCAATCATCAAATCACACCATGCATTCCAAAAAAACTTTCAAATTGTCAACATTAAGTGCTCGTGTACGTATCCAAATCCAGTTTAATTCCATGCACGTTGAATATGTAACATGTTGTGCATATATCATATATGTGTTAACTGTACCAGCCATAAGTCAATTTATGTTTTATGTACGTATTTTAATACCCACCGTTATCTCAACCAAGTTAACTTGAGAGTTGAATGCGGTACGTGTGTCGTCAATGAAAAAGGCCGTCACAAATTGAACTGTCACAGCGACAGCCGTGAGCCACGTCCCCTGGCGGACACGTCGCCTTGCTCCAAGCGTCATTGAAACCGGCAGGTTTTTGTCTCCAGTGTTATGTTTTACCAATGTAACTATTGATTTGACCAAAAAAGCTTGTTCTCGGGGATCTTGTTTTCAGAATATATTAATAAATACTTTTTTATTCTTAATTTCCGAATAAAATTTCACATGATCAGGGGAAAGCGTTATAATAGCTGATTTATGATGCTATAAACAGGTTAAATTTTGATCATTTTATATTCTTACATGAAATGTTTGAGTGGTTCTCTAGAATCTTCATATTTCTACTGAAAAATATAAATAAAAACAATGACGCACTCAGTGTTTCAAGCAATAACAGCAACACAAGGGGTATCTCCTGTACTTGTAAGGTAAATTAATACGTTAACAGTAATGTAACAGAAGCCTATATTGTATACTTTTATAAGTGTTATTTTACTGGAGTAGCCACACTAACAGTTATTTGAATTTATACTAGTTTATTCTTAATTTTTATTCCATCTACATGCAGCTGCCTTCCATAAACTCGTCTAAGAAATAGCTATAAAGATGTTTACATATTCGTGTTCAAATTAGTCTGTCTGAAGTTACTTTAGTGTTACTATTGTTATGTATTATAGAGAAGTACCGTTGGTCTCATTATACAGTGAGTCACTGCCTTCATTTTCTTTGGATTCACAATCAATACATGAGAGTCCAAAATTTCCTATTTATTTATCGAGTTGCCAGTGGAAAATCTGTTCATGTGGCACTGAAAAAAAAACTGTTTGCCTTTGTTACAAATACAACGAATCAACAAATCTATGTGTATTCAGTAAATTGAAATGTAGAGGTTATTTTCCCGCGCGTATATATTTTGTTTACAGTGTGCATGTTAACCAGTTTTTCATCGATGTTTTGACATATTGACACTAGCTTACCTGAAGTATAAAATGCCGGCTCAGTATATGAATTTGTAAGCAGTTCAGCTAATGAGGCTTTCTCGAAATGAAAATCATGACATGGGATAAATATTTGTACTCTGTGATTAATATTGATTTATCATTATTCTATTTTATATATTCAGTGACATGTATTTGGCTTCCTTGTTCCTAATTTTGTTTAATTAGAAAAAAAATGCCTGAAATATCGGATCAATATATGCATTTGTAATCAATTCAGGTAATAAGGCGTTCAACAAATTAAAAAAAATAATAATGACTTGGGATATATTTCTATTCGATAATTAATATTGGCAAATTATTATTCAGTTTTTTTTTAATTTAGTGACAAATATTTAACATTAAACATGGAAGCAATATATGAGGAATTAGATGTGGTCGGACAATGGTCCTCAGAGGGCTCCGCATTTCTGGTAATGCTGGACTAGTTCACGTATGCCCATGGGTAAAAAATTAATTTATATTTAAAAAAATATGACACACAGAAACAGGTTTTCATCAATGTGAACGAAGGAACAAAAATCCAACTAGTTCAAATTATATTAAACAAGATATGTTCGAAATAATATGTGCATTACGAAATCACCGATTGTACTCTGGCGGTTATATTTGATTTTGGACAGGTCTGTGATTTGTTAGGGATGGAGTCCTAATGAACACCGACCATGCCTGTTAATTTGACAAAGATCAAAGGTCTTCTACTGCGAAAATGTATGAGAGGGCAGAAACGGCACTAGTTCGTTACGGCAACCGTTATTCCTTGTCTATCACTCACAAAAATGCAAACTGGGGTATGTATAAAGCTATGTAAACATTCACCAGTTATCCGTTGAAGACAATCCAAACAACGAAAACGCTGCAACGGCAAAATATCGGTTCTGTGAAAATGCATCTATGTGTACACATGCTACCGTTACGTCAATGTCAATGAGGTAACACTATCAGTGCGGTGTTTTGCCATTGCCGGACATAATCGCACGGCGCCACTCCCATTCAATTAGGTCACCACTACCAAACACGGCAATGGTTTCCGAGCACTGATATATATGACCCCTTTGATGCCCCGAAACAGTAATAAAGCTAGTTATTCGCTGTCTACATACATTATTAAATAATATGGATTAAGGTGAATAATATTTATGGAATAAATTCCAATACCTAAATTACTTTCTGTCTCCGTCTTGAATCCAGAAAATCCAACCCCTTTTCTTCCTCTTTTCAAACTGTTAATTTAAGGCAAAGTCTATATTATCAAAAGGCTATCTTTATCCTAAAGGTTAATCTGAAATGCAATTTTTTTTTTTACTTTATAATTTCACAGTTGTGACAGGTAGTCCCGGCCGAACCATACTGCCTAACTGGAAGTAGAAGAAACGACATCTAACGGAACGGTGAAGAGAGCCTGTGTACGGAAAATGAGACAACGTCTCTCATTCGTCAAACGTACTGAATTTGACCCCAAATGACTCCGCTCTGATGGTGTATGATCGTATATGAATTAAGTGGGACATGGCTACAGCATAGAATTCTCATGATTGCTTAAAAAGGATGATAGCTTTCTCAATGATTATACAGATATCTTTTCAGAAGGATTTCTCTCCCGAAATCTCCCGTAGGGAGGGGGGGGGGATCAAATGAGACTTCCGTTTTTCAAGTTTTCTTTGAAAAAAATAAATGGCGTTCAATAACAGACACACCAGTTTACAGCAGTAGCGGCACCTGTCGTCTGTAGGAGAGACTATTTGTTTCGCACGTGAGCTATTCAAACTCAGTGCATGACTCAATACACTGACTACGTCGTCGAGGGAATTCCCCTTAATGTGATAAACAATCGTTTTTACCTGTTTGTTGTGAATACCGATACAATAGGTATACACAAGTTTATACAATTAAACAGATTTATTAAAAAAGGCAAACAAAACAACCTCCGATGAGTTAATGGTGATAGCTACACAAAAGACTAAAATTGTATGGAGAAACTTCAGTTACGTAAACATTTAAGTTCAGTACATTCCATTATACAAGTCATCAACTTATTAAAAAACGATTCCTACGCCGAGTGATCGCTTTCATGGGTTTGGTCCATATTCACAGGTTCATTCGTGCATAAGTTACTCTACATTAGTGAATATTCCTGAATCCGGATCATGAGCGGGATCCACACCAAAATGTAATCGTCTCTTTATTGGCCCTTACACGATATGCTCTGAAAATGTCATGGGATTCCATTCATGACTGCACGAGTAATGTTGATGTTGTGAACAAACACACACACACACACACACACACACACACACACACACACACAAACGGGGATGAACGCATACCCTTCTTGTGGACGCAGTAAGTATCATGTCAGGGCTCCCTACATGTGTTACCACAAAAACAGTAATATTACCTGGTTTGAGTACACGAACCAGCCAACAGATGGCTACATCAGTATAAGACAGAACTACAGGTTGATTTCTACAAAGATGTATGCAAGCAAGTTTTCTTCGAACGTTATCTTCGGTCCGGTGTTTTATATTATAATAATGAATATCGCAGATATTAAATATCATGGGTTTGGTCCATATTCACAGGTTCATTCGTGCATAAGTTACTCTACATTAGTGAATATTCCTGAATCCGGATCATGAGCGGGATCCACACAAAAATGTAACCGTCTCTTTATTGGCCCTTACACGATATGCTCTGAAAATGTCATGGGATTCCATTCATGACTGCACGAGTAATGTTGATGTTGTGAACAAACACACACAAACACACACACACACACACACACACACACACAAACGGGGATGAACGCATACCCTTCTTGTGGACGCAGTAAGTATCATGTCAGGGCTCCCTACATGTGTTACCACAAAAACAGTAATATTACCTGGTTTGATGGCTACATCAGTATAAGACAGAACTACAGGTTGATTTCTACAAAGATGTATGCAAGCAAGTTTTCTTCGAACGTTATCTTCGGTCCGGTGTTTTATATTATAATAATGAATATCGCAGATATTAAATACTAATAACACTTGACTAATCTTTACGAAATTGGTTAAATGAATGATTCCGGCTTTTGTGGTCTCGGGTTAGAGCTCAGGACTCAGTGCCGGGAGATCGTGAGTTTCTTAGTCGAGGCGGTGAGATTTTTGCAGGGTCGGCCCAAACACAGGGTGAGTGCTCTGCGTGCTTAATGTTAAGGCTGTGCCCCAATGCCATGCTTCACTCAGTGCGCCTTTCGGGTTTCCTCGGGGGTATGACCTAGCATTGGGATCGATTACACACCCATTAATCGCAGGTGCAGTAGTCACCGGACCTAGGATACACCAGGATATACATTGCAGGTAATCGTGTGGTACTGCCCCGTCATTCTGCAATTGGTTAAGCCTGGATTAAAAATGCACACGGTTGCCTCCAACAAAAATGTTTAATGAATCTTTAAAAAATAGCTTACTAGTTTCAAAAATGAAGGAGAGCTTATTTCGTCTTCACGACATGTTTAATTCAAATCCGAGTGTAGCTATTATACTTTCTATACATTTTGACTGAAACAATACACATGTCAAATTAATAATATACCATACTGTTACTGTGAATGTGTCAGTGTGTATTCACATGTACTGCTTATATATTCAATAAATGTTGGGTGGCGAGATATGCCTGTCAGAAAGCTGCTGACAATGTGATTTCATTTTGACCGTATAATCTGAATTTAACTGAGTCAATGAATGTCAGGGTATTAAAATACAAATTTAATTATCGCAAAGTAAAAACTAGAAATCTGCATTCTGCTGAATGCAAGCCTCCGCCTATTAAATATTCGGCCCATATTCCAAGATTCATTCTTGCATAAGTGACCTTACATCTGTGAATATTCCAAGATGACGTTCCTAGATCCGGATAAGGTGGCGGATCCACACCAAAATCTAATCGATTCTTAATTCATTGGCACACTCGAGAAATTTCATTAAAGTTTCATGAAATTCCGTGCATGATTGCATGAGTTATGCTGTGAACAAACACATACAAACGCACGAACGGAAATGAACGCATAACATCTTGGAGGAGGCAATGATACAATATAACGGACATCAAAAACAGGAGTCCCGAAATCAAAGACTAAGTTAAGGGTACCGCCGAGCATGCCTGAGGCGCATAATCAGTTATATTTGTATACAGACCTACTCGTCCTAAGGGAAAGCTCTAACACACAGTTTTAACAGATAGCATGGAAGCCTACAGATGGACCGAGACACAAAATTGACCTTCCAATTGGCCCACGGTTTGCAAAGGAACACTCAGACCACGCTTTTTCCTTTATATATCCCAAAATTAATATATATATATATATATATATATATATATATACATATGTATATATATATATATATTCTATTTTTTAATGTTCCGTCTTTCTTATATCTTTATGGATAAAATGACATCTTTGAATGTGTATTCATAATCTTTTATGATCGCAAATGATCGTATATATATATATATATATATATATATATATATATATATATATATATATATATATATATATATATATATATATATGTTCATTGGTTTTATTACATGACATGTAAATTTATGAAAAATGTATTTTGAATTATGTATCTTTCCTTCAATAAAACATTTTTTTTCTTATATTTAATCTCTCAATAAAGGTGTTAAAAATACAATTGCAGACAAGTTAGATATATGAGTCATGCGAAACGAAACATCTTAAGCAAAATAAAGATTCCTCAAGTATATATAACTATGAACATACACACAAATAGCTATTCGAAAACATGTGTACACGTGACAGTTATGGCGTTCAAAGATAATGTATTTTTGTAACAAGTGAGTATTCACTTGCGTGTACACTTACTTAAACACACACGTACAAGTTCTAATACATCCAGCTGCACGCTATATGCGACTAAATCAGGCGTGCGGATTGGGCAAGACGGTGCTATTATTACACAAACCATAGAAGTAAAAAACATATCGCTATTGAAGCGTAACGTTAGTATTGACACTTAGCTAATACAACCATACTGCGGCGCCCACTCGCCCGCTTGAGAGAATCTTGTACCGTATTTGTGAGGTGTGTACTGCTATATGTCGTACCAATAAATACCAATTGTCACGGAAGTTAGCCAGAGGGTTCCCAGACAAATCGTATTCCCACTCTACAAAACTCAGCAAGGAGACTCCTACTAAGTTGTTTGGGTTCTCTGACTCAGTGGCTCCGACGTCTACAGATTATACCACGCGTGATTGCGGTGTTTACAACACGCGTGTTTTGATCTGGGATTAAGGATATATTGTATATTCCTGGCTGATACATGCTGAACTGATCTGGATACTCACAATACAAAACCATGCAGTTTCTAGCTGGCTTTATAAGCCTGGCACTGGTGGTGTTTTCTCAGGGTAAATATTTATCTTTGCCCTTTCCGCAATTTTTTTATTTTCGTAATATGTTTATATTTTGTTTTCTTTTTACTTTTAAGTAATTTTACAGACACTATTTTGTAATGTTAATATACTGTTTATATAATATCATATATATACCATATATAACATATTATATTTACTATATAAACTTTATATACTATTATACTTTATGTTTATTCATGGGTCTTTTCTTTTCTTTCAGCATCAATCACAATCGTACCAGGTAAGTTTATTTTTATTTTTATTATTTTTATTTTTATTTTTATTATTATTATTATTATTATTATTATTATTATTATTATTATTTCTATTAGTAGAAGTAGTAGTAGAAGTAGTAGTATTGGTAGTGGTGGTAGTAGTAGTAGTAGTTGTTGTAGTAGCTGTAGTAGAAGCAGCAGCAGAAGCAGATGTAGTAGTTGTAGCAGAAGTAGTTATAGTATTAGTAGTGGCAGCAGTAGAGAAAGTAGTGATAACAGCAGCAGCAGCCGCAGTAGCAGAAGTAGTAGTAGTAGTATAAGTAGCAGTAGTAGTAGTAGTAGTAGTATAAGTAGCAGTAGTAGTAGTAGTAGTAGTAGTAGTAGTATAAGTT